>CM062289.1:250125112-250725112 GCA_031216915.1 Pictodentalium vernedei
TTTTCAATCACTTTTCAAATGTGTTCTTCTGGAAACCTACCACTCACACTATCAAAAGTCTAAGCTGTTTGGTGTTGATCCCTGCAGACCCCAGGTTCGTAGAGATCAATCCAAAGCAGCAAATCCATTGAATGAAACTTGTCGTTTTCTGGTCCAAGATTGGGAGTTGTTGGACGGATGTAAGTGTCACATACAGCACTATGATAACAAAAGCGGACTCAGAATGTCGAAATTATTTCCCCGCTTTTCCAGATTGTAACATTTCACATTTCGAAACAGCAATGTGAGAACACTTAATTTCGTTACTACTTTCTCTCGTTTTTCTTGATGACTTTTCGATATTAAGGCATTTTATTCATAACACCTCGTGTGTAGAGACCAGATCGCGATTGGATCGAGATAGATGTCATTTTTGTGAACACAATACGGTGGTGTTGTGGTGAACTAATTCCAGTTGAGGTGTATTGTTAGCATCAACCCTTTAACCAACGCAGGCGGTATTAAAATTTATTATTTCAAATAGTATTTTTTAAAATCTTTCAAAATACTTTCAACAAAATCCTCTGTTTAACTGGAAGCCAATGTAATTGTCTTAAAACAGGTGTTATGTGTTCAGAGCGTTTGGTACCAGTTATTATCCTAGCAGCAGTATTCTGAACTTTTTGAAGCTTCTGAATCAGGCACTGGGGCAGCCCCACTAACACTGAATTACAATAGTCTAGTTGTGAGGTGATGAAGGAGTGCACAAGTTTTTCAAGTGCTGACTGGTTAAGATAAGGTCGCAGTCTTCCAACATTACGAAGCTGCCAGTAGCATTTTTGACATATTTTATTGATATGGATGTCTAGTTTTAAATTTGAGTCCATAATCAGTCCAATATTCCTGGCCGATTTGCTTTTCATAGTGATGTTGTTTCCAACCAGAATTGATGTAACAGAGGGTGTAGGCATGCGAACCCCGGATATCACTAGAGTCATTCATTTTCAGTTTAAAGTCTATCATCCATTCCCGCACAAGATTTATGCAAGTTTCCATGTTATTGACTGCAGTGAAGGAGTCACTTGGAACAGATGGGTTGAATGTGATGTACAGTTGGGTTTCGTCTGCATACAGATGATATGATATGCCATGCTTTTTAAGAAGGCGTCCGAGAGAAGAAGTGTACAGAGTAAACAAGAGTGGTCCAAGAACTGAGCCCTGAGGAACACCACACTTTAACGTCCTGCTTTCTGAACCGATCTTATTGTTGTATATTTGTTGACTGCGACCTTCTAGATATGATGCAAACCACGATAAGACAGTTCCACAAATGCCATGCTGTGTCAATGTCTGCATGAAAATACCATGGTCGACAGTGTCGAATGCTGCTGACAAATCCAAGAGAACAAGCAGTACAGCCTTACCCTCAGACACTGATTTAACAATGTCATTGTTGACTCGTAGTAAGGCTGTTTCTGTACTGTGGTTGGCTTTATATGCAGACTGGAAGGGCTCTAAAAGATCATTTTCATGCAGATGATTTTTGAGTTGTAAAGCAACAACCCTTTCCAACAATTTAGACAGGAAAGAGAGGTTCGATACCTTCGATAATTCTTCAGGTTGTCAGAATCAAGAGATGGTTTCTTGATGAGTGGAGTAACAAGTGCTTTTTTCAATGCATTTGGAACAAACCTCTCATGTAGGGATGCAGATATAATAGATGTTATGGCTGGCAGAAGAATATCAGTTGTCTCTTTGAAAAGGAATATTGGAATTTGATCTAGATCATTGGATTTATTGGATGATGATAAAATCATTTTTCGAATGTCATCTTCTGAGACAGAGTGAAAATTAGAAAAATCACTTTTTATGTCAAGATGATCAAACTCTGGTGGTTGATGTGATGGTATACTATCCAGAATTACTTGAATTTTAGTTATGAAATAGTCGCTGAATTTTTCCAGAATTTCTTCAGTATTTAGATGATCTGGGAGAATGACTTATTGTTCTTTACCAAGGAGACTATTGGTTAGCGAGAACAGCACCCTTGTATTGGATGACTCCTCTATAAGAGAATTGTAGTACTCCCTCTTCGCCTTTTTGATGATCTTATTAGTTGTATTTCTTTGGTAGCAGAACATTTGCCGGTGAATCTCAAGCTTCGTTTTATTGTAAAGACGCTCAAGTCTGCGGCGCTGTTGTTTAGCAGCTCTAACATCTTCTGTAAACCACTCCACTTTTTCCCTATTGGTTATAATTTTTGACTTGGGTGGTGCATGTTCAGCCATGTTGCCTTTAAGAGTTTCTTCAAATAAAGATAGCAATTGCTCAGATGATTTATGACTACAACAAAAATAGTTCGAACACAGAATTGATGAACTGATATCCATTTTCAAGGCATCAATGTTTATTGATTTATATTTTCGATAAGTAATTTTCTTGGGAGGGATTTTTGAAGTTGCTAGTGTCAATTTGGCCAAGACCGCATAGTGATCAGACAATGCTGGATCTGTGACATGGACATTTTGTACTAACGTGCTGTTGCTTTGACGAACAAGAATTAGATCCAAGGTGTGTCCTCTCTTGTGGGTAGGTTTTGAGACTAGTTGTGGATAGCCAAATGATTCAAACAAATTTGTGAATTGCTTGGCAAAAGTGTCATGTAAATTGTCAACATGGATGTTGAAATCACCGGCAATAGCTATATCACATCCATACAAGGCATAGAAGGACAGACATTCAGAAAATTCATTTAGAAACTGCGCTGATGTAAGTTTGTTCCTTTTTGATGGTGGCGGTCGATAAATTAAGCCTAGATAAGCGCACAGTTCGTGACAGGACTTCTGGTTTTAACTGTATCTATGATCGAACGCTTCAGAAACTACTTTAATTTAGTTCTGAAATTTATTAACTTGCCCAAACTGACGGTTCGCCGTTGTATACGGGACTTTAGTGGAGAGGGACTAAATGTACGGTTGTAAAAAAGGTGCAATGTCTACAATTTAAATTCGAAGAGGGTTAAAATTAGATTCGACATTCGATTCGAAATCTTTTCCCTCATTCGATGCGATATTCGATTCGCCCAGGAATTCAAAATCCACAGAGCCATAAGCACTAAGCCTCCACATGGCTTGATTTGAAAAAGACTAGTACAAAAAGTTAGGACGCTTGGGTGAGAGGCAGTGATAAATGTTTTCCAAATTAATTATGGATGATACAGGCGGGGCAAGTTTTTAAGTCTTGTCCTTAATGAGGGCGCCCATTTATGTGTGGTCACATTGAGTTTGTTAAAACATGTCTAATTTGCTGATCATATTATGTTACCCGATGTGTTGCTCTGGTTTAATCCTCACCATTTTTTTGTGGAATAGAGGCAATAAACACAAAAATACAGATTTCTTCCATGGAAAAAACGGGGGGAAAGGATATCAAATCGAACGTTGCTTACCTATTCTGAAATTATTCCATCTCAGCTACAACCCTTTACCTAACAGCACCTCGACGCAATATTTGCAATCTTTCTCTAAAAGCACTAAACACCTTTATTTCATTCATGTGAAACACAAATTCAGACTTCTCATTGGGATGAGCTTTCGGTGTTTCTTGAATGAGTGGTATAAGCTAAATTTTGAAAGCAGAAATTGCTTTTGTCACTTGGGGATTTCGTCAATTCAGTAGACAGCAAGTTAACCCTTTACCCAAAGCAGATGATATCAAAATCCATTAGTTTAATTTTTTTCAAGTTTTTCAGAAACGTTCAACAAAACCATATCTGGTGGCCCCTCATTGGAACAAGCTCGTTCCAATGAGAGGTCTCCTGATATGGTTTTGTTGAATTTTTTTTAAAAAGAATTCAACCGCTGAATTTGTATATCACGCGGACGGATGCGGCCATTTCGTTAGGCGAAGGGTTAACAACGTCCATGAATGCTACCCGACAGGATGAAAATATTACATTTTTGTATTAAAATACTGGTGTTTTAATACGTTTCTGAACTAATGGGTACAAATATGTGTAATATGCCTGACGACCATTACATAAATTTTCTTCAAAGTACGAAGTACTTTACTTTTCTGTCAAAATTATTTCAGATATTGGAAACCTATCTGACGTTCTGCGGTATTGCAATCCATAATGCACAGATTTTTGAAGCATATACAAAGGAATATGAAAGAAATAGGGTATGTACTTATATTACTAACTCCAAGCTAACAAAAGCAACAGTAGATGTATTTGTCCAATATAATTTTAACCAATGATCAGTCAAAACTGTTGTTCAGTTAAACATTTCCTCTTCATTCTTCACCAGTATTTCTTTTTTGATGCATCAAAAAGTATTCTTCTTTGGACAAACAAACTATAAGAACCCTCTCAAGAACAATTATCGGTTATTGTTCCAGAACTTCTCAAGTTGAAGTTGTTTTGATTTACCTGTTACTCTAAAAAGTTTCCAGAGCTTGAAGAAAAACATTTACAAATGCTCTATCTTTTCTTGGTTAGCGGTCGTATCAATTAAGTTTCAGACAGAAATTTACGAAGTAAAGTATTGCTGGGTGCCATTTGTGATACTCAACGATTGTTTGTATCATTAATGTCTGTTGCAAACTTCATAACCTTGACCCCTTCCCCTTTTACAAGCACATGGACTATCTTATCTAAAAAAATGTTTGAAGACAAGATGACTATGAGGCGTATGGTCCTAAAGCGGTATTACAGTACCTCGCTGGGAATGGGAATTCAAAGAGAAAGATACTGAGAAAAGAACAGCTTACATAGTATTTGCTTTTGGCATCAAGACGATGAAGAGAAGAAAAACGTTTCAAATACATAAGTGTTTGGCCCCCAAAAGATCAAATTGAAGATTTTGTAACTTTTGAGAACTCGAAACACCATTTCTGTTCACGTGTTGCCAATGTCAAACTGCACGATGGTCAACTGGGGCACTCAGTTAACTGGTTGAGGGCTAGTTTATTTTGGTGGGCTTAATTTGTTATGCAAAATTTGTTTAATTACAAATTATTGGAGAGTGCCCACAGGCACTCTCCAATAATTTGTAATAGAACAAATTTAAACAAATCAAATATTATTCGCATTTGAATGAATATGAAACATGAACAAAGAAAATATTGGCTTTTTCTCTGGTACCTTTATTTTTCTGAAAGGCCTGATAGTGGCTTCTAGCACTCAACCAGTTAAAAACAATGACGCTCGTAGTTCAAGTGTTGGCACATAGCACAGCCACTAAAGCCCGAGCTTCAAAGCAATAGCAAAAAATGGTCCTTCTCAAGTCCAAACACCATGTTAACACCGCATAGTCACGTGATGACCACAATACAGTCTGTCTGGCTGGCTGTGACAAAAATCGTTATAAAATATTATAAAAAACGGAATACGCTTTGAGAAAACATTACAAGTGTGTTTTCTACTTCAGTAATCGATGATGATGTCACAGTTTTAGGAAACAGCAGTGGGTTTTAACCACCCCTGAATTGTGTCAAGATTTCTTCGATTTCATACAACCACGATCTCAGCTGTCGAAGTTAATTTTTACCTTTGAACTGGTTTAACTGTTTTCAAATTTTGTCAAAAATAGATAACTATGTGCGTGCCCATAGATTCAAATTTGTTTTTACTCTGTCAGCATGACTGAATGTGTTAAATTCCTAGCTTGATTGTGAGAAACATTTGCCTGTTCGATTCTGACCTGCGCCCTTTGCGTCACCTGCGTTTCGAGCCCCTGCGAATCGCACATTTTCGATTCGATTCTAATCGTATCTCGAATCGAATCAAGTCCGTTATTCGAATCGAATCGAACTGTGAATCGAAACAGATGCGTCTTGAAGATGACCGATGAGGGTTGGGAGTGCTATAAACGTGATTTGTTCCGACTGTGATGGCTCAAGTACCGACGGATAAAACAATCCAACTACATCATCAAGGCATGCCTTCGACGAAGGCATACCTTGATGATGTAGTTGGATTATTTAATCATGTCCGGATTATATTTCACCGTCGACATTGCTTCTAAACTTTAAATTTGCATTTAAGCGCTGTAGACTGGTGGTAGCATGGTTGGTGGCATTCAGGTGTTATTTATGTTAATGTAGCAGAAGTTACACTGTCTTTTGTTTCAACATTATTTATGTACAATTTCCATCTGAACTATGCGTTTTGTGAGACGAGGAAGATGGCTGATATCAAGCTATATTCATGTGAAGAAGATTCGTGAGGAAAGGAATCGAGCGGCTAATGCCAAATCGAACCGAATACCAAGTTAAGATTCCAAATCGAATACAATCTCAAAGCTTCGCAGGGCCCTGCCTGCGCTGTGTCCATGTACAAGATACGTCATGCTGATTGCCTATGTGGCAGCACGGTAGCGCTGTGTGCAAAGGTGTATAGCACAACGACGGTACACTTGCCTCCAGTCGGTGTTCACTCTTTTTGGGATGGGTTAGAAAGTTGAAGAGTCCGACAATTACTCGCTGCTGTTCGGTGCTCTCCACCCATAAAACTCCATGACACGACTGTTGAAAGTCTCGTTAAACACCAGTAAACAAACAAATAAACAACAGAATACAAAATATGAAAATGACTTTCCTCTCTTGTTCGACGGTCTATCTCTTTCATTCTTTTAATTTTATCAACAGTGTGTGCCTCCTTTTATAAAATACGGGCATTTGTTCTGTCATATGATATAAAAATGGAATAGCACGACACACGCAACTATCCCATTCAGTGTTCCCTTTAGCATAACTGTTCAGTGTGCCACCTTATTAACACGTTACCCAACGTACACGATAACAATTTTTTTTTTTGCTTTTTATATTCTTTTCAAAATTTTCAAAAACTTTCAAATACATATATCAGGTAACCCACAATGGAACGAGCTCCACGAGCTCGTTCCCATGATGGGTTACATGATATGGTTTTGTTGACATTTTTATGAACAACATTTTTTTAACAACTCAGTTTTTAAATTAATCCCCTGGATGCGGCCGATTCGTTTATTAAATGGTTAAGTGATTATCTAGTCTATTCTTGTCGTTTCAATGAACTTGACTTAAAATAGGGAATCGGGTTTTGTTCTCGTTCATACAAAACAGGCAAAAAATGAAGTTTTTATCTTATTTAGTTTGCCACTGTCAACTCGCACTGCAGGCCGACCGATGATAAGGGGAGGTAATTTTCTCGAAGGTCATTTTAGGAGACAAACCTAGTTTCATCCAGTATAATCATTTAATGTATTATATATTGTTTGACGGAGCCCCATGAGATCTATCGCACAAGGTGTAGTTGAATAAATGCTCATTGTTTTATCAGAACACTGGAAAATGACCAAATTCTTGTTTATTGTTACTCCTGTTAAATTAACATTTCTTAAAGTTGCTATTCAGTTAAAAGTATTTCACTGTGTATGGAAAATTTGAAGTTGAAAAACAATATGCTATAGTCTCAATAATCAGTATTTTTATATTTCTGTTCGGGCAGCTTGATATCAAGTGAGCGACTTAACTTCACCCGTGCCCCTGTTTTTTCTCCTGAAACGCTACTAGCATAGTTAAATCCCATTATGGCAAGAACATTCCAATGAGCAGAATTTGACGACAAAGCTAGCAGTAATTCAATAATAGTTTATATAGTATTCAGTGTGGCTTAGATTCGTAGATGGTAATTTGGTCGTTCAACACGACAACAAACATCTGAGATTAAATACATATCGCTACATGAATATAAGGCCCATCCCAAAGGTATTGTTGAGACAGTTGCTTTTCGGGTCAAGGTTATATCGCTATGGAAAGTTATTCATAAATTGATGGCGTTTTTTATAAACTTTTTACAAATTATTTCTATATTTTTTAATAAACAAACCTATATGGTCCCAGTACATCCAGTACATTGTTTAATAACAAAAACGTTATACTATATAATATTTCATGGTTTTCGAACATATTGTGATTTCGCTTTTGTCGTGTTTTCATATCCTCGAGCTATGCGACGAAAGACAATAAATAACGCCATTTTGCCGACAAGGGTTTATGGCAAAATGACACAGAAAAGAACCATTCAGTCATATTATTATTAACTGTAACATTCAGACAGGATTGATAAAGCAGACGAGTGAACTAATAGAGAATTACTCCATTGAGACTGAAGATCTGGAAGGGAGAAAAGCAATAGAAAGTGGCGAGCTTGAGTTAGGGCCAAAAGCTGTTTAAATTGTTTACACAAGAAAGATGAGCCAGGTTTTCAGGCGTACCTAGAAGGATTGTTTGGGGACCATTGTTGGTCAAAGTATGGTTCAAGGCACTGGAGGTGAGGAGGAGAATCGGGAGCGGCGAAGAAAGAGCCTGCCAATTGTGCAATTTTGGAGAAAAGGAGACGCTGGAACATTTAATTCTAGAATGCCCCAAATGTTTACCTAGTAGAACAAGATTCCCAGAGAAACTAATGGAAACATGGGAATAAAAACATGAGGGATAAGTGGATGATGAATGACATGAGGAAAAGAGTCAAAATTATAGATGAGGAGATCGAGAAAGCGCCAGTGCTGAGAATTATAAAACAGCTTTTGACTGAGAGCTGGGAGATTAAGTGGGAGAGTGGTGGAGGAATAACCCGCGAGGGTGGAGGACCGTGACAAATCAGCGGACGGCCAAATAATTATTTTTATTATTAACCCTTTTAACATTGTGATCCTCAATGATATCGACCTGTGGATTACAGAACAGTTGCCGTGGACTGGTCGTAAACCCCCTGCCCCACCCCTTTGCGGTTCATCGCCTGGGTTCCATACTGTTCTCTCTCCCTACTTGGAGAGACGTATGTAATTCAGGTGAGGAGCTTCCCAGTTTCCGAGTTTCCATTTCAGTTGAAAAAACAAATATGTATTCCTACGGACATCGCAATGAATCCATGTAGGGACAAGAATTCTCAATAATTTTGACATATTCTTAAATTGGTAAAATGTTCTAAAGGAGAACCCATCATTCCCCGTATAATGAAGGCTGTCTATTTTAATACATTCCTCTCTTCAGAACGGTTGCAATCTATAATTTCAACCTAGTCCTTAAAATCTATTTTGTGTAGTCACCAGTTGCGACAAAGGTAGTCCTCAGTATAAACGACCGTTTTAGCAGGGATACTGATAGAGTTTTCTCAATACCCTACCTGTCCTGATATTGACTCCTTGCTTGATTTTGCGTGAAGGGCCTTTCGGGATGCAGATATAGTCCTGTTTTTACTTTCAAGTTCCATTGTATATGCAATACAACGACACGGTCTATCTTGTACAAGCTTTGCGCACCCGAATCTTTGCCTCTTTCAGAGCAAGAAGGAAACCTCTTACTGTTCCCTATGTCTTGCTCACCTTTACCCCCTTTCGACGTGTATCTGGGAAAGAGGGTCCAGCATTGCAACAAAGTGAACTTAATCTCCATCAGTAACCCCCAATAATGAAATCATGGTCATATCGTGCCACGGAGTTGTTGCGAGGGTGGGAGAGGGATTAACTCAAACCGCAAAGTAACATGACGTCCCTTGGGAGTGAAAGGATGACTGCTGCAATGTATTAGCATTACGTTCTCAAGGGAGAATACGAGGTCGTGGTATGCACCACTCGCATTCCTATCTTCAGTCAATTTAATTTTCACAATGTACTATGTCTCTTGTATTTTATATCTAAATTATGAAACCACCAGTATTTTTATGCAGATATGCTATTTGTACCTCATGTACCCATGTTGGGTTGATGAGCGAATAAATTTGAATTGAATTAATCCACGCATGGGTAGTGATTTCCTCGCATGCGTTTACCAGGAAATAATAGTCATCATCAGAAAAAGTTTAATTAATGAAGCACCGGTGTTGTACCTGATGCTTCATTAATTAAATTTCTGTTGATGTTTCCTATAATCAGTGTTTGGAATGTAATATTATTGCGTCTGTGGAAATTTTGCTCACCCGTGGAAACTAACTAGTCCACTGCGGCCGTACTGTATTCTTTGCGATGTACAGGGCTCATTGTGGTCTTTGAAAGCCTTGACAGCGCTTTGATTGAGACATGTGTTTTCAAGGTCTTGGCATTTATGCATTAATCTTGAAAATCCTTGATTTTTAAGACTGCTTCAAAGTTTTAGTTTCATATCTGCTGAACAGTTTTGAATGCTGTGCAATAGGAATTGAAACTTTGAGGCATTCTTAAAAATAAAGGACTTTGCAAATAAAATTAGCTTCAATGTTCTATCAGATATGTTACATGCCTGGTAAATATAATTCTTTGTTGTAAATTTCTATTTACAGTTTCTGATTTATAATCAGAAACAGTGCTTTTTTCAAATCATATCTATATTCTCATTCGTACGTTTACCCAAAGCTATATGAAAACAGAGTGGGATACTCTCCAAAATTGTCTTTAGAAATGGTTTACACAAGTCCTTGAAAATCCTTGAATTAACGTCTTCCTTGAGACAATGAGCCCTGGGTGTGTCCACAGTGTTCTCTGTCTCCATCAGATCGCGACATGACTCCAATATGACGACAAGACCTTTACACTGGTGGACATGAATTTTATAAATATTGCGAAATCAATGCTGAATCATAAAAACGAAATAGTACAGGAGCTGCAATATTTTCGCGTTTAATTTTCAAAAGGTGGAATCGTTTAGGGCTGTGGGCAAAAACAATGGAAAGGGAATGTCGACCAGATCGCAACCCGCTCGCTACCCGTTCGAAGAAATTCTTTGTCCACGTTTGTAGCTTTGGTACTATGGACAAGCGAATTTGTGGTATTCGAAAGAATGTTAAGTAACAACTCAAACCTATAGCCCTGTATAACCCAAAACACATTGTATTGTCTTCAATATATTTTTAGCCAAATATTTGTTTATCCGGGTTTAGTGGAACTTTCAGAAGTTTGGGTCATATTGTCTCGTCAACAGTTTCATGGGTGAAGGAAGTAGATGTACATAAAGGTAACCAACAAATAGCGAAGAATAACTCAGACTCTCCAATTTAATAACCCGACACAGGCAGGATTAGGATTTGTTGAGGTCACGTGTAGCCGTATATCTTAGAATACCGCGCCTCCGTGCTCTGGTGTGGATAACGAGATGTCCAACGACACGCTGCGTGGATTTGAACCGTACCTACGACCTTTCGACCTGACATCTGATGTACTAACCTGCCCAGAGTCTGCAGAACCAGGAGTCAAAGTGAAAACGTGCCCCTCCCCTTTTTCTATAGACATGTTTCGCGATTACACAATGAGTTAAAAAGGGGCGCACGCAAACAGGTCAATATACAGGAATTCCTGTAATATATTTTCTGCAAATACAAAAAAAAAATAATTGCATTTGGCCAACAAATTCTCCGTCTTCTCTACCTCAAGCATGTTCCAACCCGAAGGCTAGCCTTCGGGTTCGAAGATGCTTGAAGTAGAAGAGACAGACCGGACAGTGACCATATCGCTGTTTGCTTATATGAATGAGAGACTAGTGGATGTAATCGTACATTTGCCGATATGTGTTGTAATTTCTCCAATCACGGGACGAAATAGGTAGTCTTTGAAATTGTGCCCCTCCACTTTCACAGAGATTTCGCCGCCTCTAAACCTGCCATCAGGCACCCGTCAAAATTTAGCGAATTTCTGATTGTGAGAATTTGAATTTAACATAGTAGTTATCAAGCTCTCATGGAAGCAGTCCAATTTTGTAAGGAAATGAACGCTGTTATGGGATATATGTTTACCCACTTTTGGTGGAGTTTGCGCGCAGACTATCGATGATGTAAAGTAATATCCCTTTACTCACAAACTATATAGAGGATATCTGTATATTCGTGTGGACCTGTAAGTATTATTTTTCACTCGCGCAATCGCTCGTGAAAAATAAAACTTTCAGGTCCACACTGATGAGATAATTCCCGATATTCACTAAAATAGCGTTGATTTTCTTTTTATTATATGCTACGTGACATTTTTCTGCGCAGTATTCAGCCAACTTTCACTGCAAACATGTACGTTTCAAAACAACAACAAAGATCAGCTGATTGTTCATTCAAGGCGACGTTCAATGTGACCGCATGCGCCGAAACGTAACGTCATTTAGGAAGCTACTGAAAAAATTCATCGTGTGGCCCAGAAAGTATTGTTTTTCACTTGAGAAAAATAAAACTTCCAGGTCAACACTCATGAGATAATTCCCGATACTGACTAAAATAGAGTAGATTTTATTTTTTATTATTTGCTACGAGGCATTATTTTATTGCACAATATTCAGTCCAATTCGACCCCAAATGCATACGTTTCAAAACAATAACAAAGATCAGCTGATCGTTCCTCCAAGACGACATCAAAGAAGCTAATGAGGGATATTTCTCGATATCCATCGAGTCGATGGTTGTCGAGAAATATCTTTTAGATAATTTGCGATAATTCACAGGCCAGCATATAATAAACATATATTATTCCGTGCAACCGATGAGTATTTAATTCACCCTAGAAACATCAAGATATTAACACAATTGGTTGAACTTCACGGCCTAATCGTAAAACGGCGGCAAATAACTCTCTGTTTTCGTAGTCTATCTAGTGCTTTTCCAGTTCATACGTCACCGTGATTGTCCAACCTTGACTCCAAGGTAACGGCCTGTTAAAATTCTTCCCACTTCATTTCACCTCATGTTAGGTTGAGAGTGTGTATTTCCCACATGTGAAGGTCACGGTCTTCTCCGAAGAAAAAATAACTTTTCAGACCAACTGGAGCACCAGGAGTAACTCTTCGATCCTTAACCCTTTGAACTCGTAAGACCGATTTTTCGGTCCAAGGCATCCGAGACTTCTGCACACGGTGCATTGATGATAAAATAATAACTGCAGTCTGCAGTTCGTATGTCTGTCCATTCGTTTCTTTGTCCGCCCACAATTCCTTTAGCACATCTTACAGGCCGAAGCTCTCACCCGATCAGCTTCTAATGCCATACGTGGCCTTAGGTCAATGTCTAAGTGAGATCTATCCATTTTTTCCGAATTTTGTTGAAAAACATGGCTGACAGCGGTCATCTTAGATTTGGTATATAAATTGTCAACAATTTTATTGGCACACCCTACAGACAACATTTCTCACCGGATCTTGTTCAAATTTCCTATGTAGCTTTGGTGTGATGTCTAGATGGGAGCTATCCCATTTTTATGAAATTCGTTTGAAAACATGACTGCCAGCAGGCATATTGGATTTGGCACATAAATTTTCAGAAATTCCATTGGCACACCCCACAGGCCGCATCTCTCACCCGATCAGTTCCAAATTCCAAATGTGGCTTTCGGGAAATGCCTAGATGGGAGCTATAGACTTTTTCCGAATTTTGTTGAAAAGTGTGGCCGCCCGCGACCATCTTAGATTTCGCATATGACTTGTCAACACATCCATTGGCACAACCTACCACATGTCTCATCCGATCTTTCTCAAATTTCATATGTAGTTTTGGTGTGATGTCTAGATGGGAGCTATCGAAATGTTTCCGAATTTCGTTGAAAAACATGGCCGCCAGCAGCCATCTTGGATTTGGCACATAAATATATAAGATATTGTCTACAATTCCATTAGTACACTCTAAAGGTCGCATACCTCACCCGATCTTGTTCATATTTCATATGTAGCTTTGGTGTGATGTTTTTTTCTGTAGAAACCTAATTAAATGAGTTGGCATTACTGGAGCTTTTCTATTTCGTTCAGTCTTTTCTTGGATAAGTTGAGCTGCCATGTCATTGACACTTTTATCTTGCTACCATTTATTTGGAGTTTAAGGGGAGTTATTTACCGATTCAGTGTATAATACGATGACAGTGTTTGTGCTTGAAACTATTTGAACGAGTAGTGATGGAATTCCAATTTTCGTACATTTTATT
The DNA here is from genome assembly GCA_031216915.1 of Pictodentalium vernedei. NCBI lineage: Eukaryota > Metazoa > Mollusca > Scaphopoda > Dentaliida > Dentaliidae > Pictodentalium > Pictodentalium vernedei. Next base: position 250,138,999 of record CM062289.1, read on the forward strand.
TACTTTTTCTCAGTTTTCACCCAAACATTACACATTTTCTTGTGTTCAGTAATTGGGATTTCAAGTATAATATTGTACACCGTTATTTTGATCTAAGTACCACGGAAATAATTGTTGTTTGAACTCTTTTAAGAAGTATTCAGCAAATTCCATGTTTTGCTGATTTTATTGAATTTTTCAATGTTTTCCACCCCAAAATAACCATTTTCCCGTGATGGGATTAATGGTGATTTTTCAAATGTTATTTTGCATACAAATTCCTGCCCCTAAAACAATACAAACATTTGTATAGCAATTTCTTGGCGGTTGGGGTATAGTTTGACTATTTTAATTTTCTCGCGAAGAAATAAGTCATCAAAAACATAATTTCCCATGGTGGGATTTAGGGGGATTTTCAGTATGTTCTTATTTAGACATATAGCCTTCGTTCAGAAGCAAAACCTTTTGTATAGCATTTTCTTGTGGGTTAAGTATCAGATTGACTGAACTATACATGCGATGTTTATCAAAAAATAATATATACTGCGATTCTGCCATGCTACCCACTGAAAAACATAGATGGAAGCAGTCAGACAATTTAGTGCTTCGATTCACAATCAGTCTCTTGTGGAATTCAGGGACGAGGAGGTGAATTATATGCAGTACCAGTGACAATCAGTTGTAGGATAACCTCCAAAAACGTTCATCTCATCTTCCTCTGTTAATAATCCAATACTTGCCTTCATTTCTTGGAAGCTTTCCCTGGGCGCTTTCCAAGAAATGATGCCAGTGGTTGGAATTATTAACAAAGGGAAAATGTAAGAGAAAGTTTGTGTGTGGTTATCATACAACTTATTTCAGCTCGTGCTGTATGCATTCGGACACTTCTAAGAGTGAAGCCTTCTTCACATTAAGTGACTTTTCCCCGATAATTGTGGATATGATTGCGAAATGAATTTACAGGTAGTACTGTGGCGGGAAAGGTGGTTTCTTTCCATATGGAATCGCTATCGAATCGCGATATACACCAGAGAGTCAAGTTGTCAAAAAATGAAATATTGACAAGAAAAAGTGTGAATCAAGAAAAACGAACATAATGGCATCTGAATCTCAATGTTATCGCCTTATTTTTTGACAGGTCGTCCACTGAGTTCCAATGTGTTCTATGTGCCCACTGGCACATAGAACACATTGGAACTCAGGGGACGAGCTGAGATTCTAAATTGTTGTGGTGAGGAAAGCGGATCCCCGCCCTACCCACCAATTCTCTTTCGACTTTTCTAATCACTGAACTGTATTTATTGCAAATAACTCTAGTTTATAAGTCTAATCTTGAAAGATTTTCACATATAAATTATCTTCCCTTGAAAGTATAAACGTACCAACTGCAATGATAGAATATTGCCGTTGTTAGCATTGTAGTTGGAACCTTTGTGCTTTCGAGCGACGTTATCCGTTAAGAAATATTCCACTTCATAGAATTGAAGTTCGATGTCTCTTCCGGAAAAAAAATTATTTGTTCCGAAGACATTCACTATCGTCGTTTGTCTTGTCATCATAAAGCACAACATGATCACTTCTTGACCCAGTGCGCTATTGGCCTATATACACTTCGTCGTTATTTTTACCCCCAAGGACGGATAAAAAGTCCATTTGGTAATCGATACTCTTGTAAGTTCAATCTCACTTTCCAGATTAAAATAAGATTTGTCGATGTTTGAAATGAAAGCTAAGCAGGTTTGTTTCCGTTCGTTTACTGACAGTACTGTTTAGAAAAGTAGCGGATATTGTACGCACGTAATCAAAGACACAAATATACAAATTCCTGTGTGCCGCTTATTTACAAGATCAATGTGTAGAGATGTTCGATCAACCATAGATATGCCACCATATAATAAAAAAGTACCCCATCCTGGCGGTGATCATGTGGAAGAATGGTGCAATCGAAACGCCTTCCACTGCGTTCCACAAACGAGAACGTCTGACATAGAGGTGGAGTTTAAATTTGCTCTCATCTGAAAACGTAACGTTTACACACCGTTTATTGCTCCAGAATTGAGTTGAAGCTGAAGTTGATAATATCAATTCCTCCGTTTTGCAGAAATACGTTGAGCTGTTAAACGTGGGCCTACAAGTGGTGGTCGTGCATATGCCACCCAGGCAGTCAATTTCGAATAGTCTGCCCATATACACTAACACCAGTGCCCGTGTGTAGCAGTTGCCAAGTCTGGTTAGCAGTTTGACTACGACTCCTAAAGCCGTCGTTAGAACACATTTGCACCGTCGTAGTCAGTCTAGTGTGCCATCTGTGGTCAACACTCTGGGATTTGGGGTACTTGATCCGCCGTCTGGTAATGACTGAGAGATAAGTTGAGTGTTTAAGCAAGAACCCGTTGATGAGTACCAATTGGTAGCGTTCTTTTCCCACGTAGTTGTTCATCGCGTAGCAGGTGTTGTTCTTTTTACGGTATGGAGTTTTAGTGATTTAATACTTAAGGGCCATATCCTGAAAGCACAAAAATCGACATTCAAATTGTATTATTTGTTTACGTTTTTTGCCTCCAAAACATAGCTTGTGACTCTTTCGGGTAAAACTGGAAAATTGTATATTCAAGGATGTTTTTGCACATGTTATGTAATGAGATTATCATTTCTAACCAGTTGAGAAGAGGAATACGCGGGAAATGGTCTATCCTTAGGTAACTATCCTATAAAATACACCCTCCAAAAATACATCACCATGCAATACTCGAATACTCGTTTGTGCGCGTGTTATATGTGTTGTGCACTGAACACTGACACTTAAGCACATATAGTCACATCCAGTGCGTTCTCGTGTGCTGTATGTGTTATGCTTAACTTTGTAACAATCACATAGGCGTATCTCGGTATGACCAATATCCGGTCTCTTAAATGTAACCTATCATTCCGCGGTGTTGTTTAAGGAACTGTATAACCCGACACGGGTTTAGATGAATGGGACGACCTGATTGAGTTCACTAAGGCTTGACTAGGACAGGGTGGAGGTAGTGTCAGAGATAGCTAACAAGCCTGTAGTGGTGCTGAACGTCAGAAGTAATGGTTGAAGACTCTATGAGTGGCTGTGGTATGGTTAGAAGCCAGGGTTGCCATAAACAGCTGTGAATGGCACAGTCATAGTAATAGTGTGGTCCAGCAGGAGTAGTAGAAGATTATATGACCGGTAGAATATAGAGGAGGCCTCTGTTAGGCCAGATAGTGGTGATCACGGTACAAACCAGCAAGAGTGGTTGAAGACTGTATCTAGTATTGGATGGAGACAGGAGAAGCTGGTCATATGACGGGTAGCGATGTCAATGGACAAGTCATTAACGGTGGTCTGGGAACCATGGATGTTATGGGATGGTCAAGGAGTTATGATGCATAGGAGTTAGGAGCCGTGAAACAACTTGGAATCAAGAAGCTGTGGGATAATACTGGAGCTAATATCCAGATGTATGCATGCACACAGGCACATCTCTGCACATCCAGCGTGTGCCAATGTGCTACATGTGTTTTGCGTACATTGTGTGCAGGCACAGAAGCACATCACGAGTATTCTCGATACAACAGCGTGTACCCATATGCAGCATGCAATGTGTACAAATTATACATTGTGCACCGACAAACACACTGGTACGTCTCCTTGATGTGACGACTCTACTTTCGAAAGAGGCTGTACAAGTAGATACGGGCAAAGGTGAATGGAACAGTCTGACATAATCTTGGTCAAGGTCAGAGGGTGGTGAGTCAAGTATATCTAGGAGTAATCAGACATAGTCAGAACTGAGTAGACGAAGTTTAGAATGGGCAGTGGTCAAACAAGGTAGTCGGAAACAATGATTCTTGGAGTTTGGGGTTTTTAGGGCCCTTTTCAGTATTTTTTAATTGTTGTTGGATTGTTTTCACTCGCCTGCAACTGACGCCACAACTAAATATAGGAAATACCATATGGCTAGGCATGTTTTCTGAAAGCAGTGTGTTGATATTTCAGTCCCACTTGTGGTAGACAAAGAATCATTTGCTCTTTAAGCAGAGTTCGACACTAGCTTTGGAATTTGTTTTTTCTATTCGGGTCAATTCTTTCCTTGGTGTTCCATCCCAAAAAGTCACTTGTCCTGTCTCAGGCAAACACGGAATACTTTGATATTCGACGATCGACGGACATTACACAAATTTCTGCCACACCGGGAAAAATTGAATACCGAATTTAGAAATTGAATGCCCCTGGAATACCGTAGGCAACCAGGTGATATGGAAACTGATCATTTGCTTATTCGGTCGTCACATTCTTGGTAGCATTGTCCCTTCTGACTATGAATATTATGTGAAACACACAAAGACTTGGACACGGATGTACATAGACTATGGCGGCGCTACACGGGGAGGAGGTGCAATTAACAGACAATACATCGTGCACTCAGGCAACTAGATTTTGAGCAAATCGTTCTTCAACATAACGGCCCGAAGCAAGAAATGTGTCGAGTAAAATACAACGAATTTATAGTAATTACTTTTTTATGGAATGAAGTTTCCGAATTTGAAGTTTCCAGACTTGTTGGGGGGGGGGGGGGAGGGGGCATCTTGCTGGTTGCCGGCACTGAAATTCATCTACGAAGAGAAATGTAGTGTAAACGTTTTAAATAATACTCCAATGCCTTCGTTGTTTGTTCCATTCTTAATTAAACAAAGATAGCCAAACTTGTTTATCTGTATGGTCCACTGTTTGTTTTCCTGAGCGATCCACCCACACTTTATGAAAGTCAAAAAAAAAAACATGCACCCATATTTGTGAAGGTGACAAATGAGAACAATCGAACAACTGTACAAAGCGAGAATGGTAAAACCGACCGAGCTCATATTTTTGAGTAACACCGTGTATTTTTTTTTTATTATTTTATTTGTTCGCAACAGCCATATTTCGTGTTGGATGGATCGTTCGTCAAGGTATTTTCGCTAGTGGAGTTTCACATATCAACGCAAAACTCAGTAGTGCATTCTAGTTATACACACACCACATGACACAAAAGTATCCTAACTAACCTAATTTATTGGACAAGTTTCGCAAATTTCAGTATAAACTGGGGATAAGTTGGGGATTCTATTTATCGCTAGTTTCAAAACTGATAGTATTAGTTATCCTTGTGTTTTCCAGGGTGTATGGGAATTTATACCGGTTTGGGAACTCTCAGGGTGTTTGAGTTCCCAGACCGGTGTAAACTCCCATATACCCTGGAAAATACAATGATAACGGATTTATTTCCAAGAATTTTGGTGTACTTAATACTTTAACTTACATTGTTGGCAAAAACTGACAGAAAATTTGTACTTTGTAAGTTTCTTAATAAAACCAGACAAATATGGATGTCATTGGAACTGGCTCAATGAGCCAGTTCCGATGACACTCATATCTCTAATATTTTATTGCACATAAATAGTACATTTCCTGTATTTTTATTCTAACATTACTGAACAGAAGTTATGAATTTTTAATTAAAAATGGGTACCCTTTTTAGCCATATAGCTTGCTATTGTGTTTTCTTGTTTCTACACTGTGGTTAACCACGGTGTAAAAAAAATCTACTGTGGATTGATGCATGGTATGATGTATGGAGCTAGGACCAACACCAAATGGGACTACACACGATAGAGATTCACAATCTGGGTCAAGGTCACTGAAGTCACCCAAGGGTCAATGAGCGCATTTTCGAGAATTGCTGGAAATCACACTTTCTTAGCCCTAATGCTTTCCCAAAGTTCATACATGCAGTTTTACATGAAAAAAGTGGGCGTGGCCAAAAAATTTGAAAGTGAGTCACGCTCATATCTCAAGCACGATATGATGTTTGGACGTTAGACCAACACCAAATGAGTCGACACTCGATGAAGGTTCAAAATATGCTTCAGGGTCACTGAGGCCATCCAGGGATCATTGAGTGCAATGGTTCAGAATAGCTGGAAATCACATTTTTGGACCCTAATGCATTCCCTTGATCGAACCCTTTGAATGCTGAGCACATATATGCCTTTTCTGGTTTCTAAGAAAAATTGTTCTGATTCCTGTATGAATATCTGTAAATACTGTTAAGGAAAATCCATTTCTGATTTGTTTAGAAACATTTTACTCCCGAAAATAAGCCTCCACAAATTGTCTTTCCATATAGTTTTTTTTCCTGATACTTTAGCCCTTTTCACACAGACTTGAAATTACTGGATGATGTAAATTCTGTTTCTCTAGTTTTCTAATGAATGTGTACATTTCGTGAAGCTGTTTTGATCACACTAAATATCCGAATGTCAGAAATAAAATGTTATGTCCATTAATAGGAGGATACACGCACTCAAGAAAACCTTCCTAATTACTGCTTACAGAATGAATGATCTTTGTACTTTGAGTTTGCCAATATCTTATTGCAGTTTCACACGAATGTTTTCGTTTGAACGGGATAATAAATACTCCGCTAAGATCAGTTAGTTATTCATGTTTCTATGATAATTTTAGCAGTCTTGTAAGTTGAATATGTTATTACTGCCATGTGGGCAGACGAATATAGTAACGACGTCTCAGGGTTTTTCTTAGAAAACATAACAGCTGGTCTAAGATTCGTCGTTGTTTTCCTTAAGACCACAACGTCACAACGTATAACTCCTTCTGCATTTGACAATTGTTATAATTTTTACTGTAAAATCTGGTTGGTACTAATACAGCTTATGTACACACAACATGTAGTATGTAATACTCGCCATACATTAGGCTACATGACAGTGGACTACCACCTAATCACCAGCAGAGAGGAGTATTCACCTTCAAAATAAATTACATAAATTGTATTCTTTCAGAAAGCAAACTACAAACATCACGTAACATTTCGCTTAACCTGACAGTCCTTTCATTCAATTCGCTATCAAATGTTATTAATTGTTCAATTTTTGTCTCTAAAATATGACTCCTCTCTCCAACGAGCTCGCTACAATTACGGACTATACATTATGTTTTGTAAAAAACATTAAAAGTTTAGGTAAATATTATTTTCTTGACAAATGGCATATTCTGATCGTGTTAGGTGATGGGTTCAGCCAACGTATCTTTGGGTCGAACCCGGTAGTCCATTAGTTGCATTTTGCTTGTGCACCTTATCCTTTTTGGCACATAATACAGAAAGTGCGCAAGCTACCAGTCACATTATGTCAGGAATGTGCCGCTGTTATGGTCCTGAACCAGTCTAGCCCTCAAATTGTCCATCGTCTATGTTGCAGATTCAATCGTTTGAAATATATCAGTAGGTGGGAAAAGCGAAACTATGTTTCGCTTTTCCGAACAACTGAAATATTACAGGTGGTTATATTTAAAAGTACAACTGACATTCTTTTTCCTAGAATCAACGCAAGAAATGTTCTCAATCGAGAATTGATCTGATGAAATCTTTAATGACATTACAATGCTGTTAGACATGTCTGTAAACAAAATGCTTAAGAACGAAGACTCACCACGGCTGTAGTTTTATGATTACTCTTTGTAATTCCGTCTAGAGTGTTAATATCCTGATGTTTTCAAGGCGAAAGAAATGTTTACCACACACCTATTAATGTAAAACACGAGATTTTCACCGTTCTGCCTGTACGATAAAAATAAAGTTACATCGCACTCCTGGTGATACAGAACACGTTCGATTTCCTTTCCAACGTAAACAGAGACGGAACCCTTCTAAATAAAATAGTTAAACTTTATTTGCAGCACAAGCATATATTTGTATACAAAAACATTGAATGGATAATAGTTTCACAGAGAACAATAACAAGCAATATATTTACCAATACAAAATGAATTACATGTGCTGCGGGGAATGACATAGACAGATTGGCTGACTTCCTGCCATTTCCGTTGGTTTGTTTTTAGATTGGCGGGACAGATTCAGAAGATAATTAAGTTTTTAAGTGATCAAAGTATCTTAGATAGAATAACCCATTTCAGATGAATTATAGAAATGTATCATTCTACCTGAGATAAGATTTATAATTCACGTCATCATTGGTAGAATGCACCAGAGTCGAGATCGCTTGGAAATTCCAAGTTCATCATTTAGATTTGTTTACCTGGGATATTACAACAATCAGATTCGAGTTAAAATTAAAAATAAAAATAACATTCTGACTGCTTGTTCCTTGACAAATACTTTCCACAACTGGTCATATAATGATGGAGTGTGCTAAACATATTAGCTATTTAAAATGTTTTTGCTGTGTTATTCCCTGCAGTTTTGTCAATATTTGAAGTTCGATCATCGTGGCCGTGACTGATCGGTGCCAAATGGTTTCGACCAATTGAATGCCGTCAAAATCAAAAATCAAATTAGGGTTGGTACCCGACCACCTAACAGGTATGTGTCGTAACAACGAAGGAAACGCAGCAATTATCCAGTTGAAAAGTGCTTTTAGGTCAATTTTCATGTGGACTGGTTGTAACATGTTGAGGTGTGTGATAAATACAGAACCGCACATTCTTTTGAATGGGTTAAGAATTATCGCACTGGATTGCTGTGGCCCAGGATATCACGAGAGCCGAAAGCGAAGGCTCTCGTGATATCCTAGGCCAAAGGAATCGAGTGCGATCCCCTGTTGAAAGATGAAAGGTGTTAACAGACATAGTCGGCATGTCGGTCGGATCGCGACATTGTCTGTTACCACCCAATCGCAATCTGGTGCCAATACTATAAAAAACTTTTACAACTGTATTTTCTACCTATTAATACAACTGACTAAAATAATCCATTAGCATTTTCAAAGATATGGCAATTTGCCAACTGGCAAATTGCCATATCTTTGAAAATGCAAATTGTTTAAAGTCACAACTTTCTAGTAAACACAATTGTAAACGTTTTATAGTATTGGCCCCTGGTGATAGAAAAAGATTTCAAGAGACGATGCGTGGTGAGATTTTTAGCCAAAGCAATCGAGCAATCCTTGGCCAAAGCAATCGAGTGCAATAATTCTTAATCGGGTGATATCCCACGCGTGGATTACCACCAGTCCATGGCGACTGTAACCGGCAAATTGCCCCATCTTTGAAAATGCTAGTGGTTCATTTCAACCCATTTAAAGTCATAATTAGAAAATACAATTCTGGAAAATACAATTGTAAAAGTTTTATAATATTGGCTTTTGGATCGTGTAATCTGCAGCCAGATAACACCTTTTATTGTTTTTGTTTTGCTCGAATAAAGTAATTTTGTTACGTTGTCTTTGGGGCTTATTGGCGCATTGAACAGTGAATGGAAGAATCGACTCTTTCTACCGATTCTTCACTGTGTTCGAAATTTAATTTGTGAAAATAACACATGCGGTTAATGGGATCTCATAAAGAAAACACAACTTTTCCTTTCATGTAATGGGATTAAAATAATTTGATCCACTGACAAATTTCTCGCCAGCGTGCTTCGAAGCACAATCCATTCCAACGAATTAACTTAATGCTGATTAGTGTGCGAGAAATAAAAAACTTGGAGTACTTAAAATAAATTGACATTTCTTTAATAAGTTCCCTAATGCGATTTTGCACTCAGAGTACCTCAAATTTTATAAAATTTAAAATGCAAATCTTCTTTCATTGTGATTAACCACCATGAAGACAAATGAATGTCTCTGTTTATAGTAACACTTTAACCGATTATCAGCTCATGAACTTTAGATTCCTTAAATTACTGGTTAATGTGATGACGGAAGATTTCAAAAGTCATGGCTCAATTTGAAAATAAATAGCAAAAGAGTGCGGTTTACTAACAATTACAAACATTTCCAATGCAAGTTAACCCTTTACCCAACGTAGAGAATATCAAAATTTATTATTTTAATTACTATTTTTTTTAAAGTTTTCCAAAAAATTCAGCAAAACCATAACATGTGACCCCTCATTGGAACGAGCTCGATGAGCTCGTTCCAATGAAGGGTCACATGATATGATTTTGTTGAAATATTTTGAAAAATATAATTTTTTCAACTGCTTAATTTGCAAATTACGTGGGCGGATGCGGGCGATTCGTTAGGTAAAGGGTTAATATCATTCAATAACACTGAAATCTGTTCTGCGACCGTATCTGCTGGGTGAAAAAGACGTGATTTCAACATAGAAACTTACGAACAGCACGGAGAGAATCCTCTGATTGTTCATAGAATCCGAGAACCAATTGGGCAGTGTGATAACTGGGAGAATTGTACAACATAGGGCATCATGTTGTAAAGCGAGAAGGCGAGTTATTCCCCGTAGAGTATAGAGGAATGTGTAGAATGGGTGTTCCCACTTTTTAATTGGATTGCTGAACGCTCACTGATTTCAAAAAGAAACGTGACTTAACCGCCGCCATCTTAGCGAGGTGGGGAGGGGGCGGAAGTTAGTGTGAATAAACTATGACCAGAAACAACAATTTCTGGAAGGCTTTCAATTTTCTTACGCCTGGTAATCATCTATCGCTTTTTAAAGAATATACGTTTGTCGTCTGTGAAAAATGAATGTGTTGACGATGTGCAAAGTTTTCGTGGCATTACAAATAGAATATTTACAACATAAAGACAAGTGCTGACATTGGAAAGCCGATAATGTGTAACTAATTTTCCGTGCTTGGTAAACAGGTAAACTCTATGACTGTAGGTGCGATTGTACTGAATATTTGAATTTTTGAACTCGGAAATGATGCAATCTCGGAAACTAAGCAGCCTTGGAAAAATGTATTGTTTCAATAAACGTTTGAAGAATTCACAACGTAACAGCGTTCACGTCATTAAACGTCTTCGATGGGGAGGAGTTATCGCATAGTTTGATTGACGCCATCTTAAAGGGGGGGGGGGGGGGTCGACGTTTTTCGCTGACATTCCTGCAATCCCCTATTGTATAAAGATGGAAGGTGTAAACTGACATAATCGGCATGTCGGTCGGATCGCGACATTGTCTGCTACGACCCAATCGCAATATGGTGCCAATACTATAAAAACCTTTACAATTGTATTTTCTAGAATTGTATTTTCTACCTATTAATACAACTGACTAAAATAAACCATTAGCATTTTAAAAGATATGGCAATTTGACAACTGGCAAATTGTCACATCTTTGAAAATGCAAAATTGTTGATTTCAACCAATTTAAAGTCACAACTTTCTTGTAAATACATTTGTAAACGTTTTATAGTATTGGTCGCTGGTGACAGAAAAAGATTTCAAGAGAAGATGCGTGGTGAGATTTTGAGAACATCTCAATGATTCGAAAGTTTCCGAATCAGCGCGACTATTAACGAATCGATTTTCGGACAACCCTAGCACAAGTCGCTCTCAACAGTACAATTGCAAAAACGGATTGATTTGTATCGCCAAGTTTACAATAACACCGGTCATGTATACACGGAACGGCAAGTGCGTGTGAATGGGTTAATCGATATGGCACTCGTGCCAGCGCAGAAGGATAAAACGAGAGGCCGCAGGCCCCGCTTTTTATCCTTTCGCGATGACACAAGTGCGATATCGATTAACCCATTCACACATGCGTGTCGTTTTGTGTTTATTACACGCATTTACGTCCATAAACACCATTATTTGAAGGACACTCAGCAAGTCATTTGACATCTATCAACAAAAATAACACATTTTAACGCCAACCAAATTTGCGAAGGGGGACCCGTGTTACTTTTTCGTCCCCTGAGTTCCAATGTGTTCTATGTGCCTACTGGCACATAGAACACATTGGAACTCAGGAGACGATTTTTACCTATCGCTAGTGATTCAACTTGTAATTGCGGTACACGATTTGGAGAAAATTCCAGTGAAATTTCGCTTCTATTTTAAAATAATCCGTCAACGATTTTTCCGCATGGTTCAGTGCTGCTGCAGATAGGAATTTCATAGAACATGCATCTAATAACATAATTTATACTGTTATACTTCATGTTATACAGTTGAACATTTGAAAAGACAATTGCCTGTTCGTCCATGGATTGGAACAAGGCACCATCTGCAATGCTAATCAAGGGACGAATCGATAATTTCTAGGATTCTCATTTTTCACTCCACCATTACTTCCCAACGGATGTGAATCACAACGACGCTACCTACCATTCCGAAGTTTAGTCTCTCCTCAAAGTTTCGTTTTAAGTCTCAATTTGCAAAGAGATTTTAAATTGGCGTTCGAAATCTTTCTCTGAATTTCTGCAACGATACTTCGAAGCGGTGGAGGTTAAAAAGTCGTTTTCGTTGTGGTGTGTATACTGACTGAGGATCATTGGAGGAGGACTGTGGCATCAATATTGTTTCAACAGCCTAAAACTAGAGATGGCTGGTCTTTTAAAAATCTGCCATTAGGGTTAAATTTAATGACAAGTGTGAAGGATAAGTGTGTGGTATTATTTACAAACCTAATTTCTAGCTTGTGGTTTGTAAAATACTTTATAGAATTCGAAAAGTCCGTGCCCTTGTATTTGTAACCGACATACTACTGTTGGCCTACACTTACAACCACAATCTCGCTATAACAACTGCGCAAATGCTTATAGAATTGACCCCAAAGCAACATTTTAGAGTTGTTTTGTTCTCTGTCGATGTCTCAGTTTGCATTACGTCTCGAAGTGCTCGATCAAACGTCGACGCCATTTCAAAACGCTAATTTCTATGAGTTATGGGCGAATTGTTTCAGTTTTCGAATATCAGGACAAAAATCTTAAACACATTGCACACAGTGATATTAATAACGCGTTCGTGAAAACCCTGCGTTTGGAATGGTGTTGCAAAACCGATGTACACCCACTTGATAATAAAATGTACATCTCTGGGTGTTCCTCCAAAGAATCAAAAGTTCTTTGAACTCTATAAATTAATGTACGATCATCCCACATACCCCTCGATCAAGTAATATTGAGTCGTTGCTGGGCGCGCTTTACCGTCGCACTTTACGTCACAGTGACTGTGTTCGCAGTATCTTTATGCAAAGAATAATGCACCAGACTCATGGTATTCGGCCATGTAATGGCCGAGAGAGAAGCTCGCGACCATTATCTGGGAAAATATCCTGAGTCAAGTGAATTATCTGATCCAAAACCTGCATTATAATAAATTCGTGTTTTAATGCGATAGAAATTAATTAATTGTATCAATTAAAATAGCAAATGTAAACTGTTTAATCTGTGAGTTATCTTTCGGGATGAATCATCGAAGACGACAGCAAAGATATTTGCGAAAAAACTAAAGTTCTGATCAGATCTTATCCATTTTAAATTCATTAACACCACAAACCCTCAAAAACAAAAGACCGTGACATTCTGGTTTTGTAATAATCTAGAAGCTTGGAGAATGCATAACTCCTTTCACTCTGGGCACAGCTTTTTAGAGTTTTTGAGTCCTAATCGTCCGAAAAATAGAAATTTGGGATTTTTAATAAAATTGTCGGCAGTGGGTTTTAATTTTCCAGGATCACCGCGGAATAAACCACTAACACAGAGGTTGTGTTTTCTTGAACTTGAACGTTAATTCATGAATTGCTATTTGAAAGAGTCATTCGCCGCCCCACCCAACCTCAAATACTAGTCTACTGATACCCACGACAAACCAAACATTTGTATTGAACCAAAATTCACATACATACAACGCCTCAGTAGGCGGACCTAGACAATGTGGGTACATAATTGTGGGAGTTTTTAGGTCGTTAGGAAGTCTTCGCGTAGACTCTCTTCACGTAATAAAGTGTCAATGGAGTTTCTTGGATGCAAGTTTGCTCTAAAGTTATAACAATTTCTGTTATTAAACAACCAACATCTAATTACTTCGGTAACCTTTCGCATTTAGAATCGATCGAATTCACCTCTAACATTAAAATTACCATGCATATTGTGACGTCAGTCTCAGGATATCATAAGATAACAGCCAGGTATAACTAATACTATAGGCCGTAGTACACTTGCAGATGCATTCAGTCTCTTCATCACCCCAGTCATAGAGGATCTTATAGTTAAGGGTTAATTAGTAAGAATTACAATAACTTGTTCCAGTAATGTTCAACGGAGATCATAAAATACAAATTTGAAAGTGTTGTCACCATTTGTGCTTATTTTTCATCACATGTTTACTGGGGTCAAAATGGACTGCAGTTAGTAGGATTTGTAGGTAAAATATATTAGTAGGATGAAGGTTAATAGTTGCAAATGGCAAAATATGTCAAAAACGTTAATAAGAAACATATTTCATTGAAAGTGAGCCGCTAGCTTTGACGGTTTTCTCTTTGACTTTTCACTTTTTCAGGAAACAAACGTCAGTGATTTGATAACGGAAGCGAATAATAACGTTGTTTGTTGCAAAAAAACACTCAATCAAATAATTTCAATTCAGTTCCTGGTGATAAACTTGATTGGCCGACGAAAATACCATAAGCTCAATCTATTGTACAAGTCATTTTGATTTAGTGCTTTTTGCGAACAAAGTGTTGAAGCAATCAAACAGTTCGACGCAAGGTGATCTTGCAGACTTTAACTTATTTCTCATAGACGTTTTAGCCAGCAAATCGTATTCGGGTATAACCCTCAGCACAATGATGTCGAAATATAAAAATTGTAAGCCTGAATCTTTTTTCGGATAGAAATTTAACCAATTCAGTTTTGTTTGACAGAGCTCACTGAGCTCTGTCAAACAAGACTGAATTGGTTAAATTCTCCGTGTTGACCTATGGGAGAAATCTGACTGCTTGAAATTTCGGCGTGTTGACATCAGGGTGCAGTGGGATGACCGAAGTTTTCGCTTTTGACAACATATCGAAGGAAAATATTCAGAACACTTCCATTGCAAGAAATTCGAATAAGAAAGGATATGGAAATTGATAGACATGCTGAAATAATAATTATTCGGACATTGAGGGTTAACCACATATATGAATATTCTTAACACATGCAATCGTAAAACATTTCAATAGCTTAATATACACATACTGTAAACTGACATGCCTACAAGCCACCAGGAAACACGAAGACACCAAGATGCGTACAGTTTAGAAAGCTAATTTATCAACACCATTTGATCAATTAAGATAAGAGGGTTTATCCTATTATTTCAAGGTCCAGACATATCAACTTCGCTATTAATATGTCGTTCATAATGTGCAATTCATTCATCGTGCTGACAGTTCAATAACAGCTTGGACATAAAGCTTCTGATAGCATGATGAATGTCTAGAAGCACGTGGATATTGAGGAGGAACGGTGTCCAGTTTGTCATTGAAACGCCAGGTCTTCATACACAGACTTGCCGTTTTGAGTAAGACGTAACACTTGCCTGATATGGTTTGTGTATTACGAGTGAGTACCTTAAATCTTGACACGCGGCCTGTGATTTTCGGAAGATAGAAAACCCATTGAAATCCAGTGTGCATGTTTAATGGTTACGTCGATGACAAGAAAAAATGGTCCACAAATGTTCCGTCGACCTCACCTGTACGCATTTCTGCTCAATCTGATTCCCCCTGCTGTATCCGCAACAAACATTTGCAAATTGCAAGAGACGCGAGAGACACGAACATAGTAGTCCAGTCGTTGAGACACAAATCTGTTTTTTTCTCAATGGTTTGTGGTGGACCAGGACATACTTTCGACAAATAAGGATGTACACTGAGTGGGTGGAATATCACGTTAATGAAATCTAATGAAACCAGACACTTTGCACCTTCAAAAAAATTGGGTTCACGGGCTAAGACTAAACACAAACCGAGCAGTGTCCTATTTATAACTGAATGGGATTCAGAGTTTCAATCATCATTGTTGGATGGTGACTATCTGAGGCATAGTGCTTCTCTTCTTTAACACATTCTATTGAGCCTTGACAAGAACAAAACACTGCACTGTACAAGCCAGGCGAGCCGATCTACAGCTGCATGTGGACATTTTACACGGCGTACTCGAACACCCACCCTTGATCATGCGAAGTACCTCTTCAGGGGCAAGAGGTTCATCTTTCGGGACAGTGATTGCTTGAGTCTGTTTTAGAGTTTTCGTCTCTGATAAAACCAAATGCAGATGGATCAATTTCAGGTGGACATAATTCTAATGCATTTTCCCAAATGTAGATGCTCCCTCTTGATGTTCTCAGAAAACGACTACTTGCTAGGGGTAAATTACAGAGACTTGGAACCATAGTTGCACCTTTTCTACCAGTCTTCGATTTCCAGACGTTGAATCTGGCTTCAGAAACAGCAAGCGCACATGAATCTGGTTGCTTGTTCCAACATCTCGCCCGGGAGCGATTCGATATCACCAATTGCAGTAAGGAATTCTACACCAGTCTTCAAAACTTTCAATACGCGCCCCTTTCCAATCTCGAATCATCCAGCGACACTGTCACAGCATGGGATAGCATGAGTGGCTAGAAGGTCTGGAATGATATTAATAGTCGTGCGATATCAATCACAGACATGTCCTTTAATGGGGATTCCATAAAAATAAGAACAGTTTCAAATAACTGTACAGCAGAAGTGTATGTACATGTATCATCGGCTTGGACAACGACGCGGTCAACCCTTTGGCACGCAACGTGTATTGTTTGTTCTACAATTATATTGTCAGCTTCTTCATGAGTAGTTGCCGTGTCGTGTCTGTCGGTGGCAACACAGTTACTGATCTCAAACTGCGCCACAGTCTGACCAGTAATGAAAAGACTATGTTTGGTTGCGTTCTTGTCAGCAAATGTTTCATAGGTTCTTAAAACAATGATATATGTGAGCTGCTTCTTATTCTCCGTAACAATAAGCGTGAGCTTCTAGCCTGGAAGTGTTGAAGTAATGCTCAGTTTAAATTTTTTCACAACAGTTTTCAGTCAGCAACCCTATTTGCCCTCCCACTGCACTAAGTGCTGTAATCCTTTTAACCTGTCGAAAACATGGTAGTTTAGGGATATAATTTATTGGATGTTGGCTATCCAAAACAGAGCACAACCGTCAATGACAATACAAGTGGAGAGTTTGTCCCTTTTTGATTGTCTTGGAGATACTCTAACCGCCGTTGAGTTTTACAAGGCAGATGTAATGGGAACTGGCAACATTCATGTGAAAGAACGACTCTCATCTCTACATAGCGTGGGCTTGATTGGAGGCCAATGACTGTGGAGTCGATGAGATTACTATCGAAAAGCTTCGCGTAACCAACCCCAGGGCTTATATTTCGTCTAAATTTGTGAGAATCCATTTGGATTCTCGTGAAAATGGTTGCGAGAATCCATACCTACTATGAGTGTCTCAGGATCCCATGACATCACCAAGGTTGAACCACTGTTGTTTTCTGATAACACGTGTTAACCTTTTACCCAATACACTTTTTTAATTTTTAAAACTAAGTTTGATAATTTTTAAACAATAAATAATAAATAAATGATAAAATAATTAAATGAACAATATGTACCAATAAAATCTTACAAATATGGCTGTCGTTGGAACCGGCTCAATGAGCCGGTTCCAATGACAGCCATATTTGTAAGGTTTTACTGACAAAGTGTCAGGATATTTCAGGTCATGTTAGCCTTCTGTTGGTTAATTTGTTGCCGCTGTGTTAGTTAAAGGGTTAAATTGACTCAATTTTTTTCACGCGAATCCTAGCAGAGGTGCAGCGAGAATCTACATGGATTCTCGCCGGTTTTATTGCGCGAATCTTTGTGCGAATCGATTCTCGTCGAAATATAAGCCCTGAACCTGATCAACTTTCTTGTCGATGGCATCGTCTCCACGGGCATTGATATGGTATTGTAAAATCTGCCCATTAGCTCTATTCACTGTACCGTCCGGGTGTTGCTCGGATTTATGACTATTTCAATTTTTTTCTGATACCGCCACGTTGCAATCGTTCAGCGGCAATTCTCGCTTTCCACCTTCATTGTGCTCCTGGGAAGGATTCACGGCTAAATTCTCTCATTTGAGAAATATAGTGAACAGAATTACAATGAAACAACCTGAAGAATATTGACACGAGAGGGAGATGAAATGGAATTCAGAAAGTGGTGTAAGCACGTCCTCACTCAATGAGTGATCAAACTTTACTGGATAGAGGTTGGCACTCTTGGAAATTGTCCTTTTCTAAAGGACGTTTTTTTCACCCCTCGTTGAATCGCGTTTTTTTTCTAACATCGCTCTCTATATTAGTACGAGAACGAGGGAATAATTTTTTAGGATGTCCTGATATCTGATTTTAATTTGTTTGCAGTCTGTATCGGTTTTGGCGGGGACACACTCAATTTATCGCGTCTAAATTCTGACAGGTAAATTTCTCTATTTTTGCGAGGATGCCCCCTTTTGGGCGCTGCAAAAACATTACCCAAGCCTGCCCACTCGGCAGCCGAGGAAATCTCGATATAGAAGGTCCCTACTAATAAGAACCGAAGAGAACAAAACTTTATACTCGAAAAGACGAATTAGCCAAGAATCAGTATTTGGCGACTGGACTTTAGCCCCAAATTCATCATAATCAACGTTTTTCCTTTTCAGATTACAATATTGTAAGAGCCTGATGTTTGCTATATGCTACCTTATGGGATAGCGGAACATATCTTCATAACTATTTCTCGATATCTATCTTCACGGTAGATATCAAGCTCTCGGGCCACCAGTTTACGCGGTTATGGAATGTTCATTTACCCACTTTTCGTGGAATTTGCGCGCGTACTACCGATGATGAAATGTGATGTCCATTTAATCACAAATGTACCAGACACTCTTCCGTGCTCCAAATGAACAATAATTCACTGCTCGGATTCGAGTGGGGCGCTCGGAGGATTGTTTCACGAGGCGTTAGCGCGGTCCACGAGAGAATAAAGTCGTACTCGAATCCGAGCAGTAACCTTTTTTATCATATGATTTCTCCGTTTTGTTCACTTTAAAACATTTGATATTTTGCTTTCATATTGATCAGTGATAAATAAAGTCTTCTGTCAATTTCATTGGTCAATTTCAAAACTAGACAATTTGACTGGCTGAACAAAATAAAACTGGGCCACATTTTCATAATTTGCATAATTAGAGTTGGGAGCTTTCATTGGTCAATTTCAAAACTAGACAATTTGATTGGCTAAACAAAATACAACTGGGTGACATTTGCATAATTTCAGTAGGGAGAATTTACGTTATATGTCCTATTTAGGGTGGGTTATGTTGTATTAATCTTTTACCTACAAGAAACACGCCATTCATTTTTTTTATATTTTCACTTTTTTGCTTCCATAACATAGGTTATGAACCCTCATTGGAACGAGCTCGACGAGCTCGTTCCAATGAGGGATCATAACCTATGTTTTGGAAGAAAAAAGTGAAAATTTTTAGTTATACGAGGATGTTTTTTCCAAGTGGCGTCTTCAACTTAAGTTAGGTGATGGGTTAAAAAGTCATATCAAGTGGCTAATTTGTGCGTGTGTGTGTCATATGATAAATAGAATATGAAATGAGTGTTTTTCTCATATAATATTTATGAAACTCGTCCGAATATTCCGTTTGGGCTCTCCAGAGGCTCGCCAAAACGGAAAATTCTTAGACTCGTTTCATAAATATTATATGAGAAAAACACTCATTCCACATCCTATATGTATTTATTTTACTTTCTCCTTATTTGTTTTCCCAAAACAACCCTTTATAATTGATTCAACTTAACCGATTTCTAAACAGTATACAAAAAATAGTCCGTCATCGATGAGAGTGAAGTACGATGTTGAGAGTGGAATACCATTTCGACGAGTGGGAGTGGGAATACGATTTGTTTTGGTGGAAGAAAAACAAATGAAAATAAAATAATTATAAATATTCTACTCAATAAGTATTCATCTTGAAAACATCAAGATATTAACACAGTTAGTGGAACTACCCCCCAGCGAAATCATAAAACTACAGCCGTTATGAGTCTACGTCCATAAGCATTAATTTACAAAAGGTGTAACTTTTGTGTTTGTCATTGAAGATTCTGTCAAATCAATTCTTGATTGAGACATATTTGTTGCGTTGATTCAAAGAAAATGACTGTTTGTGGTACTTTTAAATACAGTCGTCTTGAATATTCTATTTGACAGGAAAAACGAGCCATCTTCTCTTTTTCGACCAACAGAAATATTCCAGACGATTCAATCTAAAAAATAGTCGATGAACTATTTAAAGCCTAGACTGGTTTCATGCCATGACGGTATTGAATTCCTTATACAATTACAGTACAGTACAGTCACCGTGGACATGTCGTACTCAACGCGTGTTCAGTGTTGTCCACGCATGCGTTTACCAGGTAATAAACAGTATCAGCAGCAAAATTTTATTAATGAAGCACCGAACACAACCCAGTGCTTCATTAAATTAAATTTTGATGATCATTCCTATAATTAGTGTTTGAAATCTAATAGGATTGCGTCCACAGGAATACTGACCACCCGTGGAAAGTAGCCTGTCCACGGCGACCAAACTGGAGACTGGAGCTTGAGATTTTGGGCTGATGTAAGAGAAAATCTATTTTCAGAACACCGGAAGTGACGCACATTATGAAGCAAGTCCAGATCGATATCACTGCGTTTTTTTAAGCCGAGTTGTTTTAATAGAAATTAAAATAGGGTTAATTGCAATTAAAACACCCCGACGCATAACAAAAAGAATTCCTGTTGATACTTAAAAGTATCAGATTTATTTATTTATTTATTTATTTATTTATTTATTTATTTATTTATTTATTTATTTATTGTATTTAAGGTCACATGCAGATAATGTCAAGTTTAGTTAATCGTTTATACCCATGCTAAGGGTTTTAGAGGACTTCCATCCCAAGCATTGATGGCTGAGTCCTATTTTACCACTAAAACAGAGGTTAAAGTTGTACGTACGGCTTCACTTCCCGGATTTCAACGGAGGATTCATTTACTTAAATCAACTATAACTGTGATACGAATATCAACCTGTTCAACTTTGGTGACGTGAAGTTAGAATTTGTCTCCCTTCCCGAATTTGTATCCGCAATTTCTTTAGATTTAGCAATGTTTCACGATATTCATTCCAACAATAAATAAATAAATAAATAAATAAATAAATAAATAAATAAATAAATAAATAAGAAGTGGCATTATACAGGTACAATATTCAGTAACCGGTAAGCTAATAAACGCCTGCCAACATAATTTACTCGATGCTTCTTGGAGGAAAATAATTTTGTGATTATGGACTACAATAAAAGATTAACGGTTCACGTTATTAGAGTATAACACACCGCATCACAAAATACCATTGTTGCTGGTATATATCCTAATTTATCCCTACAAAATGAGAAATGAGTTTCATATCTCAGTGTTTTGTGGTTTCTCGTTCTCTCCAGGTGCAAAGTGATGCTTCGCACTGTTTCTTAAGGGTGCTCCTTTACAAACCTGAGACAATTGGTATATCGGGCTTTTATTTTTTGAAATCATACCTGTGTGGAATAATCCAGGTAGTAGATTCTGAAATGTCTTGAAAATCACTCCACTGTTGTATTCGCCAGGGATTTATACTTGCTGCTGTTTCCAGTGCATGTAAATTATTTTGTCATAGAACTTATAAGCAGTAGTCTCCCGTGGCAACCCCGGGAAGTGAAGCAGTTTTTTTTGTTTACTGTGGTAAACAAGCTCTGTTTTACTGGTAAAATAGAACCCAATCACCAATTCTTGGGGTGGAAGTCCTCTGAAATGGGCAACATGGCCTGAACTTGATTGACTGAACTTGGCTTTATCTCCATGTTGTGTTCACGATTAGCCATTGTGCAGAAATGCGTGACTTAAACACCAAAAAATAAATAGAAACATAAGCAGTAGTCCCTACATATTTACTGATTACGCCGCCTTTTATCTGATTAATGACAATCCCATGCAGGCTTCGGTTATCCTCAATGAAAATGTTGCTATAATTGATAATTGGGTGCAAAGCTGGCTGGTAGAATTTAACCATCAAAAACGGAATCTATGGTAATACCTCGGAAAAATAACTAACTTAGACATCCTCCCCTATTTACGACGAATAGAAATCGCCAAAGTAACGCATCATTGACATTCGGGCGGTGTTTTTCATAACAGTCATACTTGGCTTGACCACTTCACTGAAATCACACAAAAGCATTGTCCGAGACTTTACTTAAACAGGCGAGTCAAATTTAAGTCTGTTTGATAAATACTATTTTGTATTTATCAGATCAGTTCTAGAGTATGGCGATACAATTTCAGATAATTCTTCAGTTAGTTTGCAAAAAAATACAAATAACAGAATCTCGTATTGCCACTGGTGCAACCACAAGTACAAGCAGGGAGTTGGTGTATGCAGAGACTGGTTGGAATTCCATTCTAAATAGACGGGAAAAGCAAACGAGATATTATGTGCTATCGTCTGATTGGGGAAAATACATAACGTAGTTCAGGTATAACGCCAAACGTATAATGAATTATCCCATATAACTTCCACATCATGCAGGTGCAACCAAGCAAAAAGTCTCTAACTCTGTGGAAAATTGCGTCCGATGCACAGTGTATCAGCCAATAGACTTCCGAATCGAACCTGGAGGTATGTTGCTGCGATTGCGTTTGTATGCTTTGTATTTTGTATTGTCTATGTGGTAATCCCACCCTTTAGTGATACTCTACCCCAAAGGTACTATATTATAAATATTGCAAAACTCGGAGGTGGATATGCCAAACTATTGGTTCTCAAGGAATCATAGTCCACGAGCTTGAGGCGAGTAGACTATTCTTTCCCGAGGACCACAAGGTTGGCATAGTCAACATGTCGTGCACTAATCATGCTATATCGAACAAAACTAGGAAGAGTCGTCGTACAAGCCATCAGGATTCCAATCCTAAATACTCTGTCTATTATTCAAGAATGGAATTGTCCAAACCAGGCATTTTAACTCCTTGCATGCTGCTGGTGGATATTCCTGCCCAGGACAGGAAATCTCTTGCCACTAAAATAAGTAAAATTTGATCGCGGTTCACCAAATTCTTCCCTGCAAATTGTGCAGACTTTTTGACTGACGATTTCTTGATTCAAATTTTCTTGGAATTTTTCATCAAATCTAGTCATGGCTGCTTTACAGCAGCCATGTCTAGATTTGTTAATACTTTTCAAAACATGCTCAGCGGGTTAAGAGTTAATTCCCGAAATTCGAAACAGAATTATGGAGAAAAACCTCATAAAGGAGCGCGTTTTGTTTCCCTCAGTCGAACGACTTAGGATGTTCTTCGGCTATTTGTTGAAAGTGTATAGTGTTTGATGATTTGGTGGGAGCCTAAATTGGAAGAGGAATCACTGGACAGCAAGACTATCCCTACTGGCGAATAGAGTGCGTATATCACATCCATCACCGGTGTCTACATCCTCACGGACTACAAGTGTGCCGTTTTGTGACATACCGTAAGAAAGGACACAAGCAGCCTGTCCCAACACACACCCCGCCAAAGTCAAAACTGCTCTTTGTTCCACCATGGGTTTAACATAGGTCACGGTACTGGATTAGTTTCTATAACCACCAGATTCAGAATGGAATAAGTAAAATATTCTTATATCTCAGGGATAATGTTCTTTGACACTTTTGGGGGTAATTTTGTAAATTTTAATTATTAAATGTTTGTTGATGTGGGAAGTGATGGGTTTTATGTAAATGATACCTTATTTCACATCAGAGCTTTTGGAGTTGGAATCAAATACCTGTAGTATATGGTGCATTAAATCTTAAATCCCGTAATATATATGTTCCTGTCTTATGCTCTTTTGTATTTCTTACTATGCCTTCTTCAAACGTCATTACAAGACGAGAGACCTATTTATCACCTGAGCACTGTAACTTGTGCTAAAATGAGATATTTCTGATAAGTTTGCGCCATTAACATTATTCCTCGACGTCACATAAGCTCTTTAGCGAAAAACTAACTGAATAAGCTAATCTGCTTTCATGATATTACATCCTTCGTGAGTAAGCTGTTTTGAACACAGGTTTTGTTTTGCCAGAACCACTTCTTGATATCATACTCAAAATGGATACCATGGAATAGATAAGGTGTTTTGACCAAGAGGATTAACGGTGGGAATTGGGTCGTTAATACTGAATGTAATTCATGGATATATTAATGTTTTGATTCCACAGCTTGGCTGAAAACCGAAAGGACTGACAAATCGAGAGGAAGACGTACTTTTCAGAACGGACAAATGATCGTTGAAGCTTACCTCGATTATATTTTTCACATAATAGGTGGAGCTGGCTGGGATTTGCGTATTTTGTGCTTGAAAGATAGAATAGATAGAATAGTTTCGTCTGTAAACTGCAGGGATAACTCACATCTAAGTCTCAGAGACAGAAACAGGGTAAATTCTGAGCAGTTTGGAGAAAGAAAATGCAATGTCTTGGAAATAGTGAAATCGGAGGGGAACTTTTACTGTTGCTCTCCATTTGTCGGATACAGAGCCGTAACGGTGACTGTTCAAGATAGCAAAGGTGTGAACTAGTAGATAACCAAAACGTTTAAATTTGACTGAGTTGTTTGTTATCATGCTGATAGTGAGAAAGTTTGTATTTTGTCTAAGTACAGTAAGTTCCATTATATTTTAGTTACATCACGTCTTTGATAGCGTGTTGGGATCGGAAATCGATCACCCAAGCGTAATCATTCATGACGCCCCTTATTTTTTCCACGTGCAACAGTATTCGAGTTAAAAGGTAAATAGGATTAGTAAAACTGACGAATTTGCGTTGAATCCAAAAGCCAATTTGTGAAGTGAGTAATGATACATTTTATATAACCTGCTATTCTGGAAGCATTTCACTCGATATGTAGTTCAGGCACAGAAATGTTTCAGTATTGCAACAGCAGCAAGCCAGGAAATATAATTATCGATAAACTATCATTATAAGCTAATATGTTTAGCATTTCGACACGTTTAGTTGTCACAGATCGATTCTATAAAGTAGTATTTCACTTCAGAGAGTGACCCGGTTTCTAAAATATCATAAAATTTGCATTTACTAATAAAAACTTCCATAAATAACGCAGACAGTTTGCTTTCCGTTGTTAGAATACTGGACGAAATGTCAGTTTGATTCTCTGAAAATGATTATATTAGTGCACAGCAAGAAAATCAATTCTACATGAGGCAAGCATTTTAACCGAGAGGTTAGATTGTAGTTTAACTTCTTCTGTCAACATTAATGGATATAAAACCATACAATAATGGCCCCAAGTCACTGATTCATCCCTGACTTATGTTTTCATGAAAATTCCCTTGGAATTATTAGGCGTGCGAGGAAGGTCTAATTAAGATGCAAGTGATTGTTGAGAAAACACCTATGACACCAGTTGAAAATAAAATTGCGTTTCCTTTTGTTACTTTTAATATACGAAAACAACAGACAGCTCTCGGAGCTGTCTGTTGTTTTCGTTTATTAAAAGTTACAATAGGAAACTTGGCTTTTAGTGACAAGCTAATAAGAAGCAACCAGATTTTGTTACATTTAATAAATGAAAACAACACACAGACAGCTTTTCCAATCGTCGATCGTCCAAATTTTATCCAAATCCTACAAAGAATGTCCTTCTGTTGAACTCTTCTTCTGTCATCATTATCACCTGATGATAGAGGAAGAGATTTTGGCAGTTCTTCTTTCCAACCTACCTTTGATTCTTTTTGGGAGATTTATTGATTTGCCTAAACAGACGAGTTGCCGTTGAACAGACAATATTTACGGTTGGCATGTGGTCCAGAACTGGTGGAAAACCCTCTTTGCAGCCCTTGGTCGATAAAACGTCATTGTATTAATCTTTGACGGTGTAGCTATTCTAGATAAGTCCATCTGTTTTGTCACCAAGAGCGTCAGATCTGTTAAAATGTTCCTTCAAAATTACCTGTCACTTGGAAAAGAAAATCAATATTTACTCCAGGGTTATTGCTTGAAAACCACCATAGGAACAACTTCGTCGAATTGATTCCAATGTCACATCAGTTCTTGTAAAGAAGGTTCTTGTCCCGTTCTTGTAATGCCTTGTTAAATAAAAAGTCAATTTCTATATTTTAGTTCTCTGTACTATTATTCCTACGATTTTCACGATGCGATTTATTTTTTGCCTGTAATAACTTTGATTTGTTTAACCCTTCATTAATATCAGCAATTGAAGAAGTTCTCGTCCAATTGTATATATCTTCACCACTTCACTCGGGTATGCAAACAACATTTGAAGAAGGAAAGTGAGAAGGCATAAAACAAATTATATAGAGGATATTCACGAAAATTTGATGAATACCGAAAATATCTCGTGAGTGGCTACAAAGAAATATGAGGATCTTCACGAGCGACGCATCAAATTTTCGTGAATTTTCTTTTTATTTAATGCTCTACGACTACAAACTCTCCAATTTGTGGCCTTTATTTGCCATTAAGGCGCAAAATTTATGTGCCGAACCGGCGTCCATACAAAAATTACGACAACCAAACTCCAACCATTGGAATGTGTGAATATCCGCACAAAAAGTAGTCCCGTCTTATTTCTCCCCTAACTTTACGATTTACCAAGGCTGGCGAATTGAAATAATCGCAATGCGTTTCGAAGAAATAGAACAATAACAAAAAACACCACTTTCTTATTTTCAATAACAAGACACGTCATTTTATTTTTTTTGAACTCAATGCACTGAAGACGTGTGAAGTTGAACTGAAGAAATTTGAAAGTGATTTCGGCTTTTCGCTGGAAGGTGAATGAGAAAGTCAAACTTTGAAACCGCTGATTTAATGAATTGATTTAGTCACTGTCACTATCAATTATTCGAATTCGTTTGTATTTGGGACTCTGGAATTCATTACTGATGTGCTGACTCGTTTAAAGTACATGTGATTCGTCATCCGAACCTACGATGAAATATCGATTTCTAAATATCATTTTGATATTTCGTTTTGCCGACCGACAGGGGAATATGACTTAATTTTTCAGCGTGAATTGATGCCTGAGCATTAAATGAAACTCTGTTTCTCAGGTCCTCCCACATGGTCGTTTTGGCTGCCTCATGCTCTCTTTTATAACCAATATGAACTTGAAAAATAAAAATTAAATGGTTTTGTTTGAAAGTTTACCCATGTTAATAAAATTGATAAATTTGTCCGTTGAGTGCAACAAGGCTTTGTAATGCTTTAGCCTTGCAAAGCCTTCTTGCACTCAAGGGACGAAATACATCACCACCCATGCTATTCTGTAGATTATGAGACCTAAAACATGAAACAAACCAAGAAAATGAACTTTTGATGACAAAGAAATAATTACAAAAATTAAAAATAAAATAAAAAAGTGCCCGCCCACATGTAATTTTACAAAAATATGTCCAAAGAATCAGAAGATCCACATTGTGGGGCCTAATCTAACTGTGCACCTCTATAAAGCTGAAAGATTAACCCTTTATCCAAAGAGTCGGCCGCATCCGCCCGCGTAATTCGGAAATTCAGCAGTTGAAAAAATATTATTTAAAAAAAAATTTCCACAAAACCACATCATGTGACCCCCTCGTTGGAACGAGCTCGTCGAGCTCGTTCCAACGAGGGGTCACATGATATGGTTTTGTTGAATTTTTTTTTTAAATTTGAAAAAATGCTATTTAAAATAATAAATTTTGATATCGTCTGCGTTGGGTAAAGGGTTAAACTGTTAATACCCTTACCAGCAACTGCATAGATCTATTTACCCATTTGCGTTAGTCAGTAGACCCGTTCCATAATGTTGGGTAAACGTATTAATCATGTTTCAAAATGTTTATCATGCCGTTAGAACAAATTTCGGTTATATCTGTACTTTAGAAACTCAAATTAGACGCAAATAGAAATGATAGTCTCGTATCCTCAATGCATGGTGTTTCAATACATTTGTCTCAGTGATGTGTATAATAATAATAATAATAATAATAATAATAATAATAATAATAATAACAATAATACTTTGGTTGGCTGCTGAGTTTTCGCTGTTCTCAGGTGAGAAGGCTTTGATTACCCCAGTTCTCCCAACTGCCTCCCTATTCCCACGCCTCTTCACCCCTAGACGTACTGCTTGATGACATCCCGTAACCCGTTCTTTCCAGTCCCTCTGATAAGTATACTAACCATTACTTTTATGTCACCCACTAACTACATGTTCTTAATTCACCCACCCCACACCCCCATTATACTCCCAGTGATTCTTATTCTGTTAGACTGGTATTTTGGACATTCTAATAGAAAATGTTCCATGGCCTCCACTTCGCCTACGTTACACATTTGGAACTCCTTTGACGGTCTTCGCCAATTTGCTTCCTAAGCTTTAGCGATCGCGGCGTCAGCTTGTACAACAGTGACCCGCCCAAAAGGTGACATCAAGGTACTCTTCAAAACCTGGCTTCTCTTTATCACCTAAAAACCTCTTTGATTTGACTCCTTCTTGCCAGTTAAGGTTACAATCTTCCATCACTCTTCCTGGCGATTTTTGTACCCTGAGTTGTGCCTACTTCTAAGTTCGAAATCTCCATCACTTGGACCGGCCACCCTGGCTTTGTGTTTGAATTTCAAATATTCTAGAACATCAGTCTACACAATCGGCTGTCATATGTACTCGATGTAAAATTGGATCGTCAGTAACTGGCAAGTCAATTTAGTCGCCGCGAAGAAACTCACACACACAGCGCCATACGCCTGTCGATGATTCGGAGCATTTGTAAAGCGGATGATGAGATTTCATCAAAATGGCACACTCGCGAATCCGAATCAAAAGACAACACACTTGCAGTCGTAACCCTTCGCGGCTTTGAACAAAATGATATCCCCAACGTCTGTAACGTACTTTGACCCAGACGGCAATTCGCGGCCATTTTTGTGAGTTCACGAGTCATTTTGTCTGCATTTTTAGATACCAGAGTGGATAAGCTTCATTTTTGTGACGTAAGTGGACAAAGCATGTGCCTTTGGAAACCGATTTATACTAATGGTTAACGACTGCAGCGACGGGCAACACAAACAGCTTTGAACTTACGTCTCGACTTCAGAGAAATAGTGTTTTGTTTGACTTGAAATCAATTATGTCGACATTTTTTTCTGTCTGGAGTGCCCAGTCGTCGAAAGTATGCAATTGCATTTAAGTGATTGGAAACTGAAAGCTTCCGAGAGAAATGTTCCATAATTATTTTTCGTATTTGACAGATTTACGAGAAAGTGATACTTAATTTATATTAACGTTTCATCCCTGACGTACAAATGAAATAGTATCGTCTTGTATACCACTGTCGATAGGGAAATGAACTAGTCTACTTTCCATTTGTAGGGAGGTTCAGTTGTAATTGGATCTTGCAGCCATCTTGGACGCCATGTTGAATATCTCAAGTTTACAGAGTGGCATCATTCAGATTCGGATTCAATGTAAAAATTTACCCTAGAAACGACCAAAATCCATTTACTTCCCGACAGTGCAATCCTACCTCGTCTGACAGCCGGAATAGAACCTTGTTAAGAAACTTTACTCCTATAAATAGGAGTAGTTCCCTTATCATTCATTTTTTATACTAATTTCTGTTTATGTTCTCTTCAAATCAAGTTATGGCTGCGTCACAGTAACCACGACTTGACTTTATAAAACAAATCAAGAAAACACCCATAACGTTAATAATGAAACCTAAGTTAACCAGCTGCACACTGGTGTAAAAAAATATCAAAATTTCAGTGAAATGTTTTTTTCCCATAATTCAACTAGAAATTCAACCAATTCAGACTTCTTTGACAAGACTGAATTGGCAAAATTCATAGTTGCATCGTGGACAAAAATTGCAGCTTCACCTTTTGATATTTCGACATCGGTTTTTGGAGGGTTTATTGACAAAAATGTAGAAAAAGCTTGGTGTCACCTGTCTATCCCTGACTAAACGTAAACCATCACTAACAACACTGTAATTATTCCTTACTAGTCTATTCTTTTTTCTTCTCTTTTTAACTCTTTTTTGTATTTAGCTGATTGTCGAATCTCATATCATGTAAGAACTAAATATCATAATGCCCCAGATGTTCATGTTAATCACAATAGGCAAAAGAATGTTTGACCACATACGTGTTTGTGTACTTCGCAGAACATACACGATGAAACTATATGTAAAGATGGAACGCCTAAATATTACATGAAAAAAACAAATAGTATAGTGATATTATATACAGAATATTATACCTCACGTGACTTCCTTGCATTCTGATTGGATGAAAGGTGATACCCTATTTCGTGTAGTTGTCCAGTACCTAGCTGAAGGGTCACGACATGCGGGCACTATATGTTTTCTATTTTTATCTCGGGCATTATATGCATTTTCTGGTTATAAAAACATACAAAGCAACGATTTATCCAAAATGATGGCAGAAAATCCCGGCCACCAATTAGACAATTCGATTTACATAAAAAATATACACTTTGTTTTTTTTTTTAGTGTCGCAAGAAGAGCCGCAAAGTTTTCCGAGGTGATACGTTCCGATAAATAGAGATTATTACCATTATGTGGATGTACAAAATATGTATCCGAGTCGAGCTCCGGGTTCTAAGGGCAGATCACGACGAGTCGAAGACGAGTCGTGATCTACCCTTAGAACCGGAGTGAGACATTGGCAGAGGCGAGGAATAGTATCATTGTGTCGAACAATTATCAATATCCACACATTATTCTCATTTCTCCTTTATTGTTTATAACAAAAACATCATTACATGTTTACAATTTGGATTGCAGATTATTTGGTTAATTTGCATTTTCGGGTTGTTCGATATAATATAAGGACTAGTGCATGGCTTGTCGTTGACAACGCCCATATAGTACCCAGTGAGGTGGTGTAGTTCTCTCCGCTTCGCGGCGGGAACTACACCACCTCAGTGGGCACTATATGGGCGTAGTCAACTCCAAGCCATGCACTATTCCTTAAATAGTGATATTACAAACGAAGGTTGCAGGTTTTCTGTCCACCCTAGCTGCTTTTAACGTACATAATTATGTGATCGGAAGTTAGTTCGGTTCGTACTGGCTATCCAGGGACCAATACAATAAAACTGTTACAATTGTGTTGTCCTTAATTGTATTTTCTACAAGTGAATATGAAGGGCGGAAATGAATCATTAGCATTTTCAAAGATATTGCAATTTGCCAACTTGCAAATTGCCACATCTTTGAAAATGCAAATGGCTCATTTCGATTAGTTATTTCCATAAATAAAAAATACAGTTCTGAAAAATGCTGCAGTAAAGGTTTTATGGTATTGGCCCCAGACAATAGTTTCGAAAGATATGATTCATGAATACAATGCTGATCTTTGTCATGGTCTGAACGCTGAATGTCTTGAGTCGTGAAAATAAATCAGGTAGTCTGGAATATTCTTTCGCAACACGCCAGAACAAATGAATAAAAACCGAACGTTTTGATAATTACGTCTTTTGCTGTCTGCTCCCTAATTTATACAGTTTCTTGTTCATAATATTTCATGGTATATTTACCACGACAGTGTTGAGGAATTATCGTAAAAATTCATATGAAGTGGCTATCGGTTACTTGATGGCTCTTGCTGGTATAGATATTGAAGAATTTGGAGAGCACATCTTAAGACAGCTGTCACATCGAAAGTAAAATTCAAAATAGTACTAATTCAGGACGTCATGAAGACAAGGATGTACGAATAAACGCAATGCCTTCACCACGTAATGTCTACATCAATAACATATGGAGATTCCAAATTGTGGCTTTTAATTCAGATATGTTTACATATATATGGGGCTGTGTTCTCGAGAAAGTAATTTTGACGGAATGGAATTTAAAAATTAAACGAAATTTGTCGATGAAACATAGAATTACGGGGGTGGTGGTGACGGGAAAGATCAAATGTATACTTTCTGCAGATAAGCATGTATACTGCAGCTCAATTGAATAGGGAGTGATCCAGGCTCGAAGCCAGGATCTCAAAATTTTCAGACATTGTGGGACGAGACTTTACATTTTCCGATAGTGTTACTGGATCGTTGACTTTCTGTAAGAACTTGAAACCTAACACAATATACTTCTTTAATCCTTTACCAAGCGAATCGGGCACATCCCGGGTAATTTACAAATTAATGAGTTAAAAAAGAACATTTAAAAAAATGCAACAAAACCACACCATGTGACCTCTTATTCGAACGAGAGGTCACATATGTTTTTTTTAAAAAAAAATATTTTGGTAAAACTGAAGAAAAAATAAAATAGCAAAGTTTTATATCGTGTGCGTTGGGTTAACCCTTTACCCAACGTAACGGCAAAAACCGGCCAGCGCTTTTTACAAAAATCACCATTCAATTTTCATTATGTTTTTCATTTTTTCTCCAAAATATAGCTTATGACCCGTCATTGGAACGAACTCGTTCCGGTAAGGGGCCATAAGCTAGGTTTTTGACGCAGAAACTGAAAACAATAGTTATTCAAGAATTTTATTTGCAAGTGTCGTCTGCTTTTCGTCTTTGGAAAAGGGTTAAGGATTAAATGGTCATCTTTTAGTGGCTTTCAGAGACAATGTTGATATTCGTGTGATCTCGAATTACCACCCCCACCCCCCCCCCCCAACTTCGGGCCTGGCATATTCTGTCAGCGTACAGCTACTCTTGTGAAGAGCTGTGAACGAGTTATCACTCGATCGTTACGTTAAGGGCAATCGTTAAAAACTACTCACATTTCACTGAGGATCACTCCTGTCCGTCTACATATTTGATACATAAAAGGTCAAATGTGTATAGTTTTATGTTTAATTTATTTGTTTATTTGGGTTTAGCGGCACTTTCAACAGCTTGTGTCATAGCATGTCGGACAATTGTACTGGTGGAGGCAGTCGCCGTACCAGGAGAGAACCACTGAGCAGTGGTGAGTAACTCTCGGGCTCTCTAATTTACTATCCTGACTCAAACAGTTAGCACCGCTTGTTACGTTGACATGTTGTACATCTGTGGTCGACGCGCTGTATCTCCACGGTTCACTTGCCTTCAACTAATGCTAACCTTGCGTGTGCGAGGCTGATAAATTAGATAGTGCAAAAGTTACTCATCATTTTTGAGTGCTTCCCTATGGTAACTCTAGCTTCCTCTACCCGTACATTTGTACAATCTGATATGACCCAGACTGTTAAAAGTGTCATTGCTCCACAATAAATAAACAAACAAAAAATGTACTCATTTTCCTTTCATGTACAAATTATCTCGATGAATTGGAGGTGATCCTTAGCAAAATGTGAGTAGTATATAAACGCTGTACAGATTGACTTCTGTGTTTGTATAGACTCATTTGAACGCTCAGTAATTCAAACACACAGAATTACAATAAAACTTCTACTTGACGAAGTCCAGTCTCGTTTCGTTTTTTAATGATTCCATTTATTGTTCATATTAATATACAATATTCACCATTTATATTTGACGTCACACACAATAAAGAATCGACACTTGCTACTCACAAAATTTTACATGTCAGCCCTGTAAAAGGTAAGGATGGATTGGGGAGCAAAAATTTGAATGTGTGAGATGGCCATATTCAAATACCACTACATTCTGCTGTAGCTCTTTCCCTCTTTTTGTTCAGAAGTTGCTTTTGTTTCATATATCTCTCAACATCTTTCATCACCCTTCCCGGGGATTGTGTCCATTCCTCGGGACACGTGATGACTTCCCTGTCTAGTTCTATAAACGAAAAAAAACATTTATCCTAAGTTGAACTTGTGTCAGTTTGTTAATACTTGAAGATCGTGCCTTTCGCATTGAGGTTTTGTTTTCTCCAACACATCTTGTTTTCGTAACTGCTCAGAATGAATGTGGATATAGATGCAGTAGTGGTAATCCTTGAGATCGTTACATGTTTTTCGACGTTTTATTATATGCCTATCAATGACACGCCGCCGTGTTTTTCACCCTTCGAATCCTGGTCGCCGGACCACACTGAGTGATTTTCCAATTCCGTATCTGATGATTGGTTTCAGAACGAGGACTGCACTGGATAACGCCAATCGAACCCGCCAAGGTTACCAACGTTTTTTTAGATACGCTTCATTTGTGTAAATAAACACTATCGAATAACGTGAATGTCTAATATTGTTCTTATCTAATTTTATATTGATTTCTCGTGTGAAGATTTAATTTCCATCACGGCATATATAAAAAGATCATTATGACAGTAAAGTGATCTGGTTTGTCGCATTCCGTCTCGTTGACGAGGTCAGATCTCACCTCGTCACCTCGACGGAATACGACAAACCAGATCACTTTACTGCCATAATAAACGCTATTTATTATGTACCTATCACTGATAGGGACATGATTTCGGTCATCAGATCTCTCCTACAGTTTCCTACGAACTGTGATTTAGAGGTTATTACTTGGTTAGTTTCCTTGCGGTCGAGATATCAGCCCGAAGTAACTTCATATCAGCCTTAGACCAAAATGTTCTCAGATCTGTTACAGTTTTTGACAGTGTTATTGTTCCTCATTTTTCATTAAGTCCGAAGTTTCCTCTTCTCCTAGTTTCGCTACCCTAACTTCTCGGGTTTCCCTGTGGGGAAGCCGCGACGTTCGGTTAGCTGAGTTAGTTCTGCTCTCAGTTCGGCGAATTTCGGCGTACGAGATTTTGTGTTCAACTCTTTTTCTTTTTTCTCGTCATCCACCTAATCCCTACTTACGGCCATCACTAATTCCTCACCGTACAAAACTATTTCCTTTTGCCTTCTTGCGTCCAGTGAGTTGCGGTGAAGGGTTATTTTGCTGTAAACAAATTGGTTGCGTCTAGTAACGCACCAGGGTGGGTGTGGGGGGGGGGGGCGGAGGAATACTTGCTTGGTTCATATAAAGCGAGATAGGTGTCATATCAGCCGAGTTTAAAGTTATTTCAGCGGAACTTGATTATGGAGAATTCTGGGAAAGAAAATCATATCTAATAATATTGGGAAAATGCACGCGATGTGATACTGCAAAATCGAAAAGGCGACTGAGTAAGAATGGTGTCCCCTTTTTCTACCACGCGCTATAAAATGTGCTAAATGCACAAACCATCAAGCAATTAAGATTCTGTTTACATCTTCGTTATTGAACAAATGCATCAATTAATTTTTCCACAAATGTTG
Source organism: Pictodentalium vernedei (assembly GCA_031216915.1). Taxonomy (NCBI): domain Eukaryota; kingdom Metazoa; phylum Mollusca; class Scaphopoda; order Dentaliida; family Dentaliidae; genus Pictodentalium; species Pictodentalium vernedei. Next base: position 250,174,114 of record CM062289.1, read on the forward strand.
TCCATACCCCATTATATTTGTGCCAGATACATCAAGATGAGGAGGTAGATCGAGTCCACTCAGTCCGGAATGCAGATAAAGAACACGCCGTGGCAACAACAACAAAATGTTTGTCACTAGCTTTCGTCCAAAATGAATTTCACAGATCCCGCAATCCAGACGATAATTTGAGGGCAGGTGTATAATAAAAAGATCATCAATACAATGAATTCTTTTCTGGTGCGCTGTATGGTATCGAGTTGAGCAAGACAATTTTCCTAATCGCTGTTGGTTGTTGAGTCAGTTTGAACAAAATTCTGTTTTGTTTCTCTGAACGAAGTGCATATTTGCAAATTTGATATAAAGATGAACACGAATACGGCGATTTTGAAAGTTATATTCAGAGCTATTCGCCTGTTAGCTGTTAATTGTTTGGATCGTACATAATAGTTTATATTCATTCCATTACTATTGCATTTCTATCTGGTCCTTCAGATGAAACATTATAAGTCAGTGTGATGAATTGACGGTAACATGGTTTGGGGTTTGCTGCTCAGAGCAGCAAACCCCAGACCATGTTACCGTCAATTCATCACAATAACGCATATGTCCCAATAAGAACCTACCCATAACCCAAACCCTCATCGTGAAATGAACAAGGCAACTTGAATGAAAAAGTCAATTTTTACGATAACAAACTTAGTAAATGAACCCCTCGTGTACACCACGACGTGAATGGACAAGTAATAAATAACTTTGATGAAGGTCGAGGTTTCTCCATCTCAGTTCAAATCAAGAACTTATAAGTGAGTTGTGAGTATATATTAATAGAATGATCACTGGCTTCGAAAAATACGATCTTATATCACTGTGAATATTCTCCCATTGTTATCTTATTTTCCTATATTTCACGCGATGACGTCAGGCCATAACATATGTCACTGGAGCCGTGAACATGGAAAAACCTAAGACAGCTCTCGTCGAGTCAGAGGGTGGAGATTGTAGTTTTATCAGAACATTGCACTTGCTGGCTAATTTCAATGTCCCTAGATTAATTCACCAGAAGCAGTTATTTGAACAGTTAATCGTTTGCGAATATGCGCTATGAAATAAACATTTGAAGTTTTTTGTTCTTGTTTTGACATTTAAAATTAATATGCACTCAACTGACTACAATTTATGACTGATGTGAGTTATTTTTTCATCTTTTTATGTGATCATTTAAATTTCAAAGATTACCATTGTTAATTGTCATCAGTCAAATACACTTTTTATTGTAGGCTCTATTAGAAGTAGTGCATGATTTGTTTGAAGAACAAACATCTTTAGAAAATGTTATTCTGAAAATAATGCAGAGAGCACAGTCATTGTTGAAATGTGAGCGGTGTACAGTGTTATTGTCTGATGTAAACCAAGAGGTAAGCATTATTTGCAGTGAATCGACAACTTCGAGGTCAGGATGGAACGGTCGAAGGAGAGAGACAATGGGGCGTTTATCCTTGTACCTTCAAGATGAATTCAGAATATCTAATAGTGAGTTGGCTGGAAATATTGACAAGTGTACAAAGTGTACGCAGACGTGCCTGTTCTCGCGTCTTCTAATTTTATCCGCACAACACCTGTCGTAATCTCGTGTTGTTCATATCCAACCCACTGTTTGTTAGAAATTCCGAATTTATTTGAAAGTAAAGGAATAAATGCAAACGTGTCTCTCTTCGACCATTCAGTTCTCATAGAATTGTCAATCGCGTTTCAGACTTACCGGTTGATGATGTGTTATTTTGTAGTCGTCTAATTCCCTAACGTTTGGTGGCGTGGATAGAGGTCTTTTATGAGGTGATCTTCCCCTTTATATTTGATAGGTACAGAACAGTGGGCGTCAACTGGTGGTAATCCACGCGTGAGCAGTGATGTTCACGCATGCGTTTACCAGGTAATAAAAATCATCATCACCAAATTTTAATTAATGAAGTACCGGGTTGCACCCGGTGCTTCATTAATTAATTTTTTGATGATTATTCCTATAATTAGTGTTTGGAATCTATTAATATTGCGTCCGTGGAAATATTGCCCAACCGTGGAAAGTGACAGGTCCACGGCGACCGTACTGCAGTAACGTGTTTCAAATAAGGTCGATTGCTGAAGACTACAGGAATGGGAAAATGCAAACAAGTTACCCATTAAGGTCGATGCACTCAGCATTCTACAATGGCATGGCGATTGATGCGTGCAGATATCATTGACTATTTCTTAATTAAAGTGAGGCATCTGTATGAACATAAAACCAGAGAATAGCATTTACTTTAGTTTGTTGTGCCCTGCGAAGGAAACCTGCTTTTGTTAACTGTGGTAAATATAATCGCATTATGTAATATATAACGCATAATGCGATTTACGTTGAAATATTACACGTTATATCTTCTTTAACAGAATTACTGAGCTCTGTCGGTGGCGATATAATTGGTTACATTCTTACTCCTCCCTCTGTAAAATGACGATGTTAGAAAGGAAAAAAAATTGTATAACTAGAGTGAAAGGTGCTAGGTTTAAAACAACCTATTTGTCAGCAACAGGGTCGTAGCAAAGTGTGTTTATGGGATTGCCACATACTCCAATACGTTTTTTCCAGTCGGGACATTTTCATCGGGACTAGAGTCATGGACATTGTAATGGCATTAACTGGAGTAAACCGAGTGTTCCTAAATATGATACGAATGTTCTCATTAATGTAAATGTATGTCAAGTGCACGCCGGTCTTTTCGATCAAAACAAATCAGTGTTTGCAATTATATAAAGACTGTCATTCCATAAGAACCCATCAGAGATGTTTCGTTGGCGACGACGATGCTCTTACCATTCGTAAGTGACAGTGTGCATATCAAAAAAAAAAAACCTTGTCTAAAGCAAAAATAGTCTATTAGAACTGTATGGGAGCCGATTACAGTCATCAAGTAAACAGAGAAAAAAAAGAATGTTGCGTTATTACGCAAATATTTTGCATCATAACGCAATGCTTTTGCGTTATTAGGCAAAACCTTTGCGTTATTACGGAAAACTTTTGCATTATTACGCAAAACGTTTGCATTATAACGCAATAGTTTTGTGTTATAACCCAATAGTTTTTGCTTTATAACGCAATACTTTTGCGTTATTACGCAAAATGATTGCGTTATTACGCAAAACTTTTGCATAAAACGCACCCCAAAACTTTTGCATTATAAGGCAATACTTCATAGGTAGACTGCTTGTAATGGGATGATGATTGGGATTGCTTTTGGGATCTGTAGGTCAAACGACAAGGTCACTGTTATTATAAACAGATTTTTGGTTTCCGTGCAATAACTTTGGTTTTCTTTTGTGTACGAAGCTATAACTTGATATTGTGATTGCATTTGAGGTGTCAATCGTTGGGATTGCATTTCGGGTCAATAGGTCAAGGTCGCTGTTACAATAAATAGATTTTTGGTTTGTGTGCAATAGCTTTAGTTTCCTTTTGTGTATGATGCTATAATGAGGAGTCATAAGCTTGTTTTTCAGACAAAAATTGAAAACATAATAAAATTAGAATTTGAATGGTGATTTTTGTATTTTAATGCTGGATGGCTTTGTCCTTTTCGTTGGGTAAAGGGTTAATTGAATCACCTTTAGATGGCTGAACCGGAAAGGAGGTGCGCGGGGGGGGGGGGGTTCTCGTGAGCCCCCGCTCACTTTGCTTTTATTATACTGTATAATTATCGAGGCAGGGAATTATGTACACAAAAATAAGATGGAATGCTGGCTCCTAAAAGGGAAAAAAATGTATTTAGTAGGAGCGACGGGCTTCAACCGAATACGAGCATATTCTTAGTGGGGAATAACGGAAGCTGATTGGTCAAAGTCACTTGCTGGCAAAATAAAATGGCATATTATTCCACTAGTATCATAAGTTACATTGAATGGTACTGGTATTTATCTTATCAGCATGTCGTACATTGCGTACACGTATGAGCTAGTGTACGTTAGAGGGAAAGGGTATTTTTAAAAACTATGATTTGTTTTTGTTTTATTCGTGCCATATCATTTAACGTCGCATTCGGGACCCTAGATGCCGAGTAAAGTGGAAAAGTCAAAAGCAGTTGTCTTCGCGAGGTGATTACCTGATTACCCGATTACCCATAAACAGTTTTGGTTTTGCAAGTGCATAAATTCGCTATTTACTGGTAATCGAAATCAAGTTTATTATTTATTTATTTATTTAATTATTGGGGTTTAACGACACTTTGAACAGCCAGGGTCATATCGTGTCTGACAGTTTTATGGGTGGAAGACGAGCCGGAGAGTCCGGAGAGAACCACCGAGCGGCGACGAGCAACTGCCAAGCTCACGAACGTACTAACTGAACAGAACCAGGGTTACAGCGGTTGAAGGCACGTGCCCCATCGACGTGCAGTACGCCTTAGAACACAATGCCATCGTGCCCCCACGTGGGAAACGGGGATGGAGGTCTTGCCAAAGGACACAACGCGGTTGCCGCAGGTGGGATTCGAACGACGGAAGTTCTGGAGCGCCACCTTCTCTTTAGTTACTAACCTGATATATCAGGTTATTTTCCTGATATACCAGGTTGTTATCCTGATATATCAGGTTGCGTATCCTGATATATTAGGTTACTTACCCTGATATATCAGGTTATTATCCTGATATATCAGGTTATTTTCTTGGTCAGCAAATAACCGGACAGTAGTATGTCATCTGGTTTCGGGACTTTCTTTCGGGTTCTCATTATGATCTCATCTTACGTCACCAGTCACGTGACCGGATGGGGTGGGGTTTGGTTTTCATGGTAGCCTACATAAGTGGCTATCTTATGTCGTTATTGTCATGGTGGAACGCGCCTTTACTGCGCATGCACAGTGTGTGGTTCTGGGGTAACGCTGATTTCTGACGTTCATTTTGTCTATGGCCGTTGTCAACGTCCATGACTGCTATATTCACAGGTGCAAAGTTGGACTGTGGCAGTGAGCTGCAGCGTCATCTTATATAACAATGATTTGCGTTATAACGCAAAAGTTTTGTGTTATAATGCAAATGTTTTGCGTAATAACGCAAAAGTATTGCATTATAATGCAAAAGGTTCGCGTTATAATGCAAACGTTTTGCGTAATAACGCAAAAGTATTGCGTTATAATGCAAAAGTAATGCGTTATAACGCAAAATGAATTGCGTTATAGTGCAAAAGTTTGTGTAATAGCGCAAAAGTTTTGTGTAATAATACAAAATGCATTGCGTTATAATGCAAAAGTATTGCGTTATAATGCAAAAGTTTTGTGTAATAATACAAAATGTATTGCGTTATAATGCAAAAGATTTGCGTTATAATGCAAAAGTTTGGCGTAATAACGCAAACGTTTTGCGTTATAACGCAAAACAATTTTTTTTCTCTGTTGACTTGATGACCGTAATTGGCTTCCGTAGAACTGTCTCGTTCGAGGGAAACGGGTCACGTTGAAAAACATTTTTTAACCGGAATAGCAAACGAAACGGGCCATTATAGAAACACTGAACGTGTACAAAATGACAACAACACAACAAATGGTATGTTTGCCAGTGTCAGTTCCTGCGACACAAAGTCCTGGACCGTTTAACCTAGACATTGAATCTTTAAACATTGGCCCTAGGTGGCAACAGTGAATTCGTGGTGCAAGTGGAATCAAAGATGACAATCAGCTAAGCTGTCCTTTATTGAATCATGCTGGATCAGCTGTACAAAAGTTGTTTTATACATTACCAGATACTAGTGATACGTACGAATCAACAAAAAAATCCTTAAATAACAATTTTGTGCCAAAAGCAAATATAGTCTTTGAACGTTACAAATTTCGCCAAATACGACGCCAGTCGGATGAATAGATCGATCAGTTTCATATTAGACTCAAACGAGCAGCATTATATTGTGACTACAGGAAACAGGAAGATACAGAAATGCTTTTACAACTACTAATCAGTTGTAAAGACTCGTTTTGCACACAAGCATTCGTTGGCAAATGGAATGTGGAAACAACACTAGAAAATCTAACAGAAAGAGAACGTGCAGAAACGCAATCATATTCAGTGAAATTCGTATCAGAAAACTCATCGTCAACAAATCCATCAGATACATTTCAAGTAAATAAAATATCACGAACACGAGGCAAATATTCTAAGAATTACAAACAAAATAATTCATCTGCAAACCGAAATAGTTCGTCACATAAACAGAATAAACGACAAAACATTAATAAATGTCGTGGTTGTGGCAATAGTTGGCCTCATTTTGGAGGACAGAGTAAGTGTCCGGCATATGATGTGATTTGTCGAAAATGAAAAGGGCGAAACCACTTCGTGAAATATGGTAAAAAACATGTATCACTAGTTCGAGGCGAATGTTCGGCGCACAGCGTCTCTGGGTGTACACACAGTAATTCTGATGAGTATATTTATGGCCTCGAATGTTTCAGCATCGGCAGTGATCGTCCAGAAGTTACAATATCAAGTAATGGGCACCCTATAGAGTTACTAGTAGACTCTTGCTCTGATGTAAACTTATTAGACTCTAACACTATTTCCAAAGTTGTGTCAAAATCATTACTAAAACTGCGCAATCATAATATTAAAGGGTTTCCAGACAATAAAATTCCAATTGAGGGTATTTGTACTGTCAAAATAAAATACAATGGTTTAAGTCGTCTAGCTAACTTTGTGGTTATAGATACAAATAAAGAAGTTACCCCAACTTTGGGCTACCAAACAGCATCACGGATCGACATTATTCAAATTAATAACCTTCAAACCAAATCAATAGTAAATGAACACGAACGTGATACAACACAGAGTGGGACGAACAATGATCATTGTGACATAGATAGAATAAGTCAGACACCTTCAGAAAACTGCAGAACTTTTGAAACAATATGACTCAGTTTTTCATGGAATTGGGTTGCATAAAACAGCAGTTGTTAAACTACATATTGATTCTAATGTAAAACTTGTAGCACAACAACAGCAGAATTGCATTTAACCCTTTACCCAACGTAGCGGCCAAAACCGACCAGCGCTATTCACAAAAATCGCCAATTAATATTATTATTTTTTTCATTTTTTGTCTCAAAAACATAGGTTATGACCGCTCTTTGGAACGAGCACATCGAGCTCGTTCCAAAGAGGGGTCATAACCTATGTTTTTGAGACGAAAAATGAAAAAAATTAGTTATTCAAGAATTTTGTTTGCAAGTGTCGTCTGCTTTTCATGTTAGGTAAAGAGTTTTAATCTACAAACAAAAGTCGAAGACTAATTGCAAAGACTTCAAAATGCTGATGTAATAGAGGAGGTAACTGGTCCTACTGATAGGATAACACTACCTGTGATTATCAGCCGTGCTAATGATAAAATAAGATTTTGTCTTCACATGCGTGTTGCAAACACTGCTATCAAACGAACACGTCACCCAGTTCCTACAATCGAAGAGATTGCATATGCATTAAACGGTTTCACCTTGTTCTCCAAAATTGATTTAAAAGATGGCTATCACCAAATCACACTTGCAGAAGAAAGTCGCTACATAACAACATTTTCTACTCACAAGGGTTTAATGCGCCACAAACGCCTCAATTGTGGCACGCGTTCCACCGCGGAAGAATTCCACGAGATCTTGCGGAAAACTTTTCATGATATACCAGGAGTTTTATATGTCCACGATGACATAATCATGTTTGGCAAAACTGACAGCGACCATCAAAAAGCTCTGCAAGCTACCCTTCAACGACTCAAAGATTGTGGTCTCAACAACAAATAAAGAAAAGTGTGTGTTTAATTGTTCTGAAATAGAATTTTTCGGATTTGTGTTCACCGCAAAAGGTATGTCGCCTGCTCCAAGTAAAGTAATAGCGTTGAAACAAGCAACACCACCACAAAACACAAGTGATTTGTGCAGTTTCCTGGGTATGACCAACTATAGTTCGCGCTTCATACCAAACTGCAGCAACAAAACAGCGGTATCACGTGAGTTACTAGTAAAATGTAAAAAAGTGGGAATGGACATCTTCTCATCAACAAGTATTTGATGAACTAAAACCATCGTTATCTTCTGACACGATAATGGCTTACTACGACACACAGAGTGAAACGCATGTGTACGTAGATGCAATTCCATTTGGACTAGGTGCTATGATCAGTCACGCTGATAGCTCAGGACAATTTCGACCTGTCGCGCATGCAAGTTGAACTCTCGCGTCAACCGAGCAACGTTACGCACATATAGAGCGAGAAGCATTGGCCATTGTTTTCGGTTGTTCGAAATTTCATTCTTACTTGTGTGATAAGACTTTTACCATCTTTAGTGATCATCAACCGTTACAAACTTTGTTTAACAACCCTTAAACTAAAACATCAATGAGAATCGAGAGACTAAGACTCAAAGTATTAGACTATGATTTCAAAGTGAATTATCAGCTAGGTAAAAACTGTGTTGTTGACTACTTCTCACGTCATCCTCTACCTGACTCAGACTCCCAATTGTCAAACATGACAGAACATTATGTGAATTCCGTTAATAATAATAACACTTTGGCCGGCCGCTGATTTGTCGCTGTGCTCGGATGAGAAGGCCTTGGTTACCCCTGTACTCCCAACTGCCTCCCTATTCCCACGCTTCTTCTCTCCTCCCAGCACTCTGAGACGAACTGCTTGGTGACATCCCTTGCCCCATTCTTCCCAATCTCTCCGATTAGCATATTAACCCTCTCCTTTGAGTCTCCCACTGACCACATGTCCTTCATTCTCCCATCCCACTTCCCCATGATACTCCCAGTGAATCTTATTCTTTTAGACTGGTATTTTGGGCATTCTAGAAGAAAGTGTTCCAGGGTCTCCACCACGCCCAAATTACACATCTGGCACTCCCTTTCACTGTTTTTGCCATTTTTTTCCCTCAGCTCCAGGGACCGCGACCTCAGCTTGAACAACAGTGCCCCCCCCCCCCCCCCAAGGAGCCACCAACGTACTCTTCAAAACCTGGCTTCTCTTTATCACGCAGGCCACCCAAAGATCTCTTTGATTTGACACCCCCCCCCCCCCCGCCTCTCGCCAATTAAGGTTACCATCCTTCGTGACCCTTTCTCTGACGATTTTTTTACCCTGGTTTGCCCCAACGTCTAGGTCCGAGATCTCCAATGAGTAGTTGTCTATTAGTTCCCTCACTTGGACCATCCATCCTGTCTTGATATTTGAGTTGAAAATTCGTAGGAACATTACTTTACACCATCGGCTGTCGGGGAGATTTACCAAATAATTAAGATAACCGAGCTTCAATAAGTCTATCCTGTCCTTCAACCTCATCCACACAAGCTCACCCCTGATTGCTTCTAGTGCTGCAGCATTACTCGATCCCGTTATCCATCGGCCTGCGTCGTTCTGTAGGATTTCCAAGCTCTTTACAGCCGTCTGGTTTAGGGGTACCACTTCCGTTCCACATGTTATACTTGACAGACCCACCATTTCCCAAATGGTTTTCCCCACGAAAACCTTATTGAAACTGTTTCTCCCTATAAGTTTCATTCGGTTAAGGATTCGCCTCCCATTCAGAATCAATTTATTTGTGTGGTTTCGGTAGATGCCTCTTCCTGTGATGTTTATATTTACCCCCAGATACTCATAGTTAGCTGTCTCTCCCACACTAAGAAGTTTGCTGCTACCTCACGGAATACAGAACTCCCCCACTCTCTACCTTCGAGTGGGGTCCACTTTGCTTTTGCTTTCATTAAGTTCGAGTCTCCATTTACTACCATATTTGCCAACAATTTCCAGCATTTTCGCTAGCCCCTCTTCGCTTTCTGACACTAGCACCATATCGTCTGCAAAATAGCTCTGGGATCATCCCCCTCGTCGCTATGCAGGAGTTCATCTCCTAAACCCTTGATGTACAATGCAAAAAGAATTGGCGAAAGGATACACCCCTGTTTTAGTCCTATCTCCATGGGCACACGTTTTGTTATGTTACCCAGGCTACGTTCACTCTGTACATCCTTATATAATGCTTTCATAATTCCAACAAACTCGCCTCCCACGCCCAGAGCCTCAAGCTTGCGCCACATACCCTCCCTCCATACTCTATCGTATGCCTTTTTAACACCCAAAAAGGCCATAAACATCTTTTTCTTTTTTGCTTTCGCGGATTCTATCATTTGGGATAGCGTGAAAGGTGATCAGTGACTCTCCTTCCCTTCCTGAAGCCATTCTGGATCTCTCCCCAAAAAACCCTTTTCCTCAATCAGCTCCTCTAATCCCCCATACATGACTTTACAGAAAACTTTTCCAATGTTGCAACTGACAGAGATCCCTCGATAATTATCCAAAACGTCTTTTTCCCCCTTTTTGTGAATAAATGTCACTTTGCTTTCTCTCCACTCATTTGGGACCTCTTGTTTTTCTATGGCTAAATTGAATAGGGCAGTTAGGCTTTCCAAGAGTTCCTCTCCCCCTTTTTTGATAAACTCGTTAGGAATTTCGTCCACCCCTCCCGCTTTTCCATTCCTTAATTTTGAGATCACCTTTCGCACCTCCTCCGTTTTAATTTCGCTGCACACGAGGTTCGATAGATTTTCCTCGACCTGGTTCGAACACCCCGGTGGGTTCCCCATGCCCCATCGCTTATCGTTTACCTTTTCCCAGTGCTTGACTAGTTCTAATTCGATTTGATCTTGATCGTCTGTAACTCTGCCATCTACTTTAATACTACGTTTATTCACCCATTTCCAAAATACGTTCGACTTCGCCTCCCCCCCCCCCCCCCGTCCCCCTGCCATTCTTATCGTCCTAATAAGACTGCTATTTCGCACTCTCCTATTATTGTCTTTAATCTTGTTTACTTTATTTCGTGCTTGTTGGTATTCTTCCTTTGCTACCGTGGCCTCGTTGCTTTCCGCCCCTTAAGTTTTCTACTTCTCCTGTATGCAGCACATTTAGCTTTTCTACCCTTCATGGCCCTTTTCAGTTCTTCGTTCACTCTATACCCAAGTTCCCGTGTTGGCACCCTAATCTTTCCTACACTTTCCTTCCCTGCCTCCACTAATTCCGGATGCCATCACTATAAAAGACATTCGTGAGGCAACTCAACACGATGAAACTCTATCGCAACTGTGTACTGCTATCAACAAAGGGTATATCCCACAAAGTTATTCTAAATTGAACATATACAAACAGTGTTTCAGTGAACTAACCGTTGTAAATGGACTCATACTCAGAAGTGAAAAGATTCTAGCACCATTGCCCCTACAGTCTAAAATATTAACTATTGCTCACGGACACATGGGAATCATTAAAACAAAACAATATCTCCGAAGTAGAGTTTGGTTTCCTGGATTATATAAAGATGTTGAAAATTTAATTAGGAACTGCCTTACATGTCAAGTCTGCACACCCACCGCCGCTGCAGAACCTGTACAAATGTATGATCTTCCAAACTAAACATGGAAACAGCTGTCTGTGAACTTTGGTGGATCCTTTCCACCAGAAGAATATATCATGGCAATAATGAGCGATTACTCTCGTTTCCCTGTTGTTCAAATAATACAGTCAACATCGGGTAGATCAGTTATATCCAAATTAAATCAAGTTTTATCCGAATATGGAATTCCATCAGAAGTCCGCACAGATAATGGACCACCATTTAATGGTGAAGATTTCAAAAATTATATAAAACACATGGGCATCACTCACCGAAAAATTACACCTTTACATCCGAGGGCAAATGGCATAATTGAAAAGTTCTTGAACACTTTAAACAAAGCTATCAAATCTGCAAATGTTGATGGATTAAATTGGAAACAACAACTCTTCCAGTTTCTCAGAAACTACCGTGCCACGCCCCATACTACCAACAGTAAATCACCATATGAACTTCTCTTCGGCAAACGAATGCAAACTAATATTCCAATGCACAACCCAAACCGAAGTGACATTAGTGAAAGACATGCTGACCCTAAATCAAAATGTAGAATGAAGAAACATGCAGATTCAAAAAATTATGCAAAACATCATTCTTTTAAGATTGGTGATCTAATACTGATGCGTCAGACTAAATACAATAAATTATCTACCGGTACTCCATATGAGATTGTACCATACAAGGTTACCATAATTAACCATTTCATGATTACCGCCAAGCAACAACATGGTAGATATGTAACAAGGAATAGCTCCTGTTTCAAACATTACACAGGCTCCATAAGATGTGATAATGACAGTGAATCGATAGAGTACCCGGTCCGAACAAATGTCAGGTGCCAAACCGAGTTAACGGACGCTACCCTGGTCGAGTTAGAAGCAGACATTTACGGTTCCATGACTATGTTACACCATAGTAAGCTCTTAATCTGAGCATCCGTGTCTTCATTCAAAAACTTCATTTCTGTTGATTTTAAAAGGTATTCACGAACTGAAGAAAGGAGGTGATATAATATCATGTAACTGGAGAACTCTGAGTGTTCCTAAATATGATACGAATGTTCTCATTATTGTAAATGTACTATGTCAAATGCACGTCTGTATTTTCGATCAAAATAAATCAGTGTTTACAATCATATAAAGACTGGTATTCCATCAGAACCCATCAGAGATGTGTCAGATATTGATACGCATTGCCAGTAAATCATAAATTTTCTTACGAGAATTTATTTGATACTTGGACTTATGTCAAACATAGGCACAGTCCATCATACAAATGAAGGTTTGTAGTACCCTCCCAACTGACTAATATCCCAATTACATCATCAACGCATGCTTTTGACGAAGTCACGAAGACATGCCTTCTAGCTGGAATATTGTATCAGATGGGACTTGAGTCAGCACAGTCGAGACAAATCTGGTTTACACTCAACAACACCCCCCCCCCCCACCCCATCCCTAACAGTCGGTCAACTTCCGGGCACCCATTGTCAAGAAGAAGAAAGACTGACTAATATCCCCACAGCATCACGCATGCTTTCGATGAAGGCATGCTTGAATGTAGCTGGAATATTGTGTCAGACGGGGCTTGAGCCAGCAGTCGGGACAAATCTGGCTTAAACTCACCCCCATCCCTAACAGTCGGTCAGCTTCGCGGCACTCATTGTCAATAAGAAAGACTGACTAATATCCCCCACAGCATCAATGCATGCTTTCGATGAAGGCATGCTTGATGTGTAACTGGAATTTTGTGTCAGATGGGGCTTGATGCAGAACTGTCGGAATAAATCTTTGTTTACATCCCCCCGTTCGTAACTGTCGGTCAACGTCGCCAAGCTCACGAACGTACTAACTGAACAGAACCAGGGTTACAGCGGTTGAAGGCACGTGCCCCATCGACGTGCAGTACGCCTTAGAACACAATGCCATCGTGCCCCCACGTGGGAAACGGGGATGGAGGTCTTGCCAAAGGACACAACGCGGTTGCCGCAGGTGGGATTCGAACGACGGAAGTTCTGGAGCGCCACCTTCTCTTTAGTTACTAACCTGATATATCAGGTTATTTTCCTGATATACCAGGTTGTTATCCTGATATATCAGGTTGCGTATCCTGATATATTAGGTTACTTACCCTGATATATCAGGTTATTATCCTGATATATCGGGTTATTTTCTTGGTCAGCAAATAACCGGACAGTAGTATGTCATCTGGTTTCGGGACTTTCTTTCGGGTTCTCATTATGATCTCATCTTACGTCACCAGTCACGTGACCGGATGGGGTGGGGTTTGGTTTTCATGGTAGTCTACATAAGTGGCTATCTTATGTCGTTATTGTCATGGTGGAACGCGCCTTTACTGCGCATGCACAGTGTGTGGTTCTGGGGTAACGCTGATTTCTGACGTTCATTTTGTCTATGGCCGTTGTCAACGTCCATGACTGCTATATTCACAGGTGCAAAGTTGGACTGTGGCAGTGAGCTGCAGCGTCATCTTATATAACAATGATTTGCGTTATAACGCAAAAGTTTTGTGTTATAATGCAAATGTTTTGCGTAATAACGCAAAAGTATTGCATTATAATGCAAAAGGTTCGCGTTATAATGCAAACGTTTTGCGTAATAACGCAAAAGTATTGCGTTATAATGCAAAAGTAATGCGTTATAACGCAAAATGAATTGCGTTATAGTGCAAAAGTTTGTGTAATAGCGCAAAAGTTTTGTGTAATAATACAAAATGCATTGCGTTATAATGCAAAAGTATTGCGTTATAATGCAAAAGTTTTGTGTAATAATACAAAATGTATTGCGTTATAATGCAAAAGATTTGCGTTATAATGCAAAAGTTTTGCGTAATAACGCAAACGTTTTGCGTTATAACGCAAAACAATTTTTTTTCTCTGTTGACTTGATGACCGTAATTGGCTTCCGTAGAACTGTCTCGTTCGAGGGAAACGGGTCACGTTGAAAAACATTTTTTAACCGGAATAGCAAACGAAACGGGCCATTATAGAAACACTGAACGTGTACAAAATGACAACAACACAACAAATGGTATGTTTGCCAGTGTCAGTTCCTGCGACACAAAGTCCTGGACCGTTTAACCTAGACATTGAATCTTTAAACATTGGCCCTAGGTGGCAACAGTGAATTCGTGGTGCAAGTGGAATCAAAGATGACAATCAGCTAAGCTGTCCTTTATTGAATCATGCTGGATCAGCTGTACAAAAGTTGTTTTATACATTACCAGATACCAGTGATACGTACGAATCAACAAAAAAATCCTTAAATAACAATTTTGTGCCAAAAGCAAATATAGTCTTTGAACGTTACAAATTTCGCCAAATACGACGCCAGTCGGATGAATAGATCGATCAGTTTCATATTAGACTCAAACGAGCAGCATTATATTGTGACTACAGGAAACAGGAAGATACAGAAATGCTTTTACAACTACTAATCAGTTGTAAAGACTCGTTTTGCACACAAGCATTCGTTGGCAAATGGAATGTGGAAACAACACTAGAAAATCTAACAGAAAGAGAACGTGCAGAAACGCAATCATATTCAGTGAAATTCGTATCAGAAAACTCATCGTCAACAAATCCATCAGATACATTTCAAGTAAATAAAATATCACGAACACGAGGCAAATATTCTAAGAATTACAAACAAAATAATTCATCTGCAAACCGAAATAGTTCGTCACATAAACAGAATAAACGACAAAACATTAATAAATGTCGTGGTTGTGGCAATAGTTGGCCTCATTTTGGAGGACAGAGTAAGTGTCCGGCATATGATGTGATTTGTCGAAAATGAAAAGGGCGAAACCACTTCGTGAAATATGGTAAAAAACATGTATCACTAGTTCGAGGCGAATGTTCGGCGCACAGCGTCTCTGGGTGTACACACAGTAATTCTGATGAGTATATTTATGGCCTTGAATGTTTCAGCATCGGCAGTGATCGTCCAGAAGTTACAATATCAAGTAATGGGCACCCTATAGAGTTACTAGTAGACTCTTGCTCTGATGTAAACTTATTAGACTTTAAACACTATTTCCAAAGTTGTGTCAAAATCATTACTAAAACTGCGCAATCATAATATTAAAGGGTTTCCAGACAATAAAATTCCAATTGAGGGTATTTGTACTGTCAAAATAAAATACAATGGTTTAAGTCGTCTAGCTAACTTTGTGGTTATAGATACAAATAAAGAAGTTACCCCAACTTTGGGCTACCAAACAGCATCACGGATCGACATTATTCAAATTAATAACCTTCAAACCAAATCAATAGTAAATGAACACGAACGTGATACAACACAGAGTGGGACGAACAATGATCATTGTGACATAGATAGAATAAGTCAGACACCTTCAGAAAACTGCAGAACTTTTGAAACAATATGACTCAGTTTTTCATGGAATTGGGTTGCATAAAACAGCAGTTGTTAAACTACATATTGATTCTAATGTAAAACTTGTAGCACAACAACAGCAGAATTGCATTTAACCCTTTACCCAACGTAGCGGCCAAAACCGACCAGCGCTATTCACAAAAATCGCCAATTAATATTATTATTTTTTTCATTTTTTGTCTCAAAAACATAGGTTATGACCGCTCTTTGGAACGAGCTCATCGAGCTCGTTCCAAAGAGGGGTCATAACCTATGTTTTTGAGACGAAAAATGAAAAAAATTAGTTATTCAAGAATTTTGTTTGCAAGTGTCGTCTGCTTTTCATGTTAGGTAAAGAGTTTTAATCTACAAACAAAAGTCGAAGACTAATTGCAAAGACTTCAAAATGCTGATGTAATAGAGGAGGTAACTGGTCCTACTGATAGGATAACACTACCTGTGATTATCAGCCGTGCTAATGATAAAATAAGATTTTGTCTTCACATGCGTGTTGCAAACACTGCTATCAAACGAACACGTCACCCAGTTCCTACAATCGAAGAGATTGCATATGCATTAAACGGTTTCACCTTGTTCTCCAAAATTGATTTAAAAGATGGCTATCACCAAATCACACTTGCAGAAGAAAGTCGCTACATAACAACATTTTCTACTCACAAGGGTTTAATGCGCCACAAACGCCTCAATTGTGGCACGCGTTCCACCGCGGAAGAATTCCACGAGATCTTGCGGAAAACTTTTCATGATATACCAGGAGTTTTATATGTCCACGATGACATAATCATGTTTGGCAAAACTGACAGCGACCATCAAAAAGCTCTGCAAGCTACCCTTCAACGACTCAAAGATTGTGGTCTCAACAACAAATAAAGAAAAGTGTGTGTTTAATTGTTCTGAAATAGAATTTTTCGGATTTGTGTTCACCGCAAAAGGTATGTCGCCTGCTCCAAGTAAAGTAATAGCATTGAAACAAGCAACACCACCACAAAACACAAGTGATTTGTGCAGTTTCCTGGGTATGACCAACTATAGTTCGCGTTTCATACCAAACTGCAGCAACAAAACAGCGGTATCACGTGAGTTACTAGTAAAATGTAAAAACGTGGGAATGGACATCTTCTCATCAACAAGTATTTGATGAACTAAAACCATCGTTATCTTCTGACACGATAATGGCTTACTACGACACACAGAGTGAAACGCATGTGTACGTAGATGCAATTCCATTTGGACTAGGTGCTATGATCAGTCACGCTGATAGCTCAGGACAATTTCGACCTGTCGCGCATGCAAGTTGAACTCTCGCGTCAACCGAGCAACGTTACGCACATATAGAGCGAGAAGCATTGGCCATTGTTTTCGGTTGTTTGAAATTTCATTCTTATTTGTGTGATAAGACTTTTACTATCTTTAGTGATCATCAACCGTTACAAACTTTGTTTAACCCTTTACCTAACATGAAAAGCAGACGACACTTGCAAAAATAATTCTTGAATAACTAATTTTTTTCATTTTTTGTCTCAAAAACATAGGTAATGACCCCTCGTTGGAACGAGCTCGGCGAGCTCGTTCCAACGAGGGGCCATAACCTATGTTTTTGAGACAAAAAATGAAAAAAATAATGAAAATTAATTGGCGATTTTTTAGAATAGCGCTGGCCGGTTTTGGCCGTTACGTTGGGTAAAGGGTTAACAACCCTTAAACTAAAACATCAATGAGAATCGAGAGACTAAGACTCAAAGTATTAGACTATGATTTCAAAGTGAATTATCAGCTAGGTAAAAACTGTGTTGTTGACTACTTCTCACGTCATCCACCACCTGACTCAGACTCCCAATTGTCAAACATGACAGAACATTATGTGAATTCCGTTAATAATAATAACACTTTGGCCGACCGCTGATTTGTCGCGGTTCTCGGATGAGAAGGCCTTGGTTACCCCTGTACTCCCAACTGCCTCCCTATTCCCACGCTTCTTCTCTCCTCTCAACACTCGGAGACGAACTGCTTGGTGACATCCCTTGCCCCATTCTTCACAATCTCTCCGATTAGCATATTAACCCTCTCCTTTGAGTCTCCCACTGACCACATGTCCTTCATTCTCCCATCCCACTTCCCCATGATACTCCCAGTGAATCTTATTCTTTTAGACTGGTATTTTGGGCATTCTAGAAGAAAGTGTTCCAGGGTCTCCACCACGCCCAAATTACACATCTGGCACTCCCTTTCACTGTTTTTGCCATTTTTTCCCCTCAGCTCCAGGGACCGCGACCTCAGCTTGAACAACAGTGCCCCCCCCCCCCCCCCCCAAAGGAGCCACCAACGTACTCTTCAAAACCTGGCTTCTCTTTATCACTCAGGCCACCCAAAGATCTCTTTGATTTGACCCCCCCCCCCCTCTCGCCAATTAAGGTTACCATCCTTCGTGACCCTTTCTCTGACGATTTTTTTACCCTGGTTTGCCCCAACGTCTAGGTCCGCGATCTCCAATGAGTAGTTGTCTATTAGTTCCCTCACTTGGACCATCCATCCTGTCTTGATATTTGAGTTGAAAATTCGTAGGAACATTACTTTACACCATCGGCTGTCGGGGAGATTTACCAAATAATTAAGATAACCGAGTTTCAATAAGTCTATCCTGTCCTTCAACCTCATCCACACAAGCTCACCCCTGATTGCTTCTAGTGCTGCAGCATTACTCGATCCCGTTATCCATCGGCCTGCGTCGTTCTGTAGGATTTCCAAGCTCCTTACAGCCGTCTGGTTTAGGGGTACCACTTCCGTTCCACATGTTATACTTGACAGACCCACCATTTCCCAAATGGTTTTCCCCACGAAAACCTTATTGAAACTGTTTCTCCCTATAAGTTTCATTTGGTTAAGGATTCGCCTCCCATTCAGAATCAATTTATTTGTGTGGTTTCGGTAGATGCCTCTTCCTGTGATGTTTATATTTACCCCCAGATACTCATAGTTAGCTGTCTCTCCCACACTAAGAAGTTTGCTGCTACCTCACGGAATACAGAACTCCCCCACTCTCTACCTTCGAGTGGGGTCCACTTTGCTTTTGCTTTCATTAAGTTCGAGTCTCCATTTACTACCATATTTGCCAACAATTTCCAGCATTTTCGCTAGCCCCTCTTCGCTTTCTGACACTAGCACCATATCGTCTGCAAAATAGCTCTGGGATCATCCCCCTCGTCGCCATGCAGGAGTTCATCTCCTAAACCCTTGATGTACAATGCAAAAAGAATTGGCGAAAGGATACACCCCTGTTTTAGTCCTATCTCCATGGGCACACGTTTTGTTGTTATGTTACCCAGGCTACGTTCACTCTGTGCATCCTTATATAATGCTTTCATAATTCCAACAAACTCGCCTCCCAAGCCCAGAGCCTCAAGCTTGCGCCACATACCCTCCCTCCATACTCTATCGTATGCCTTTTTAACACCCAAAAAGGCCATAAACATCTTTTTCTTTTTTGCTTTCGCGGATTCTATCATTTGGATAGCGTGAAAGGTGATCAGTGACTCTCCTTCCCTTCCTGAAGCCATTCTGGATCTCTCCCCAAAAAACCCTTTTCCTCAGTCACCTCCTCTAATCCCCCATACAGGACTTTACAGAAAACTTTTCCAATGTTGCAACTGACAGAGATCCCTCGATAATTATCCAAAACGTCTTTTTCCCCCTTTTTGTGAATAAATGTCACTTTGCTTTCTCTCCACTCATTTGGGACCTCTTGTTTTTCTATGGCTAAATTGAATAGGGCAGTTAGGCTTTCCAAGAGTTCCTCTCCCCCTTTTTTGATAAACTCGTTAGGAATTTCGTCCACCCCTCCCGCTTTTCCATTCCTTAATTTTGAGATCACCTTTCGCACCTCCTCCGTTTTAATTTCGCTGCACACGAGGTTCGATAGATTTTTCTCGACCTGGTTCGAACACCCCGGTGGGTTCCCCATGCCCCATCGCTTATCGTTTACCTTTTCCCAGTGCTTGACTAGTTCTAATTCGATTTGATCTTGATCGTCTGTAACTCTGCCATCTACTTTAATACTACGTTTATTCACCCATGTCCAAAATACGTTCGACTTCGCCTCCCCCCCCCCCCCCCCCGTCCCCCTGCCATTCTTATCGTCCTAATAAGACTGCTATTTCGCACTCTCCTATTATTGTCTTTAATCTTGTTTACTTTATTTCGTGCTTGTTGGTATTCTTCCTTTGCTACCGTGGCCTCGTTGCTTTCCGCCCCTTAAGTTTTCTACTTCTCCTGTATGCAGCACATTTAGCTTTTCTACCCTTCATGGCCCTTTTCAGTTCTTCGTTCACTCTGTACCCAAGTTCCCGTGTTGGCACCCTAATCTTTCCTACACTTTCCTTCCCTGCCTCCACTAATTCCGGATGCCATCACTATAAAAGACATTCGTGAGGCAACTCAACACGATGAAACTCTATCACAACTGTGTACTGCTATCAACGAAGGGTATATCCCACAAAGTTATTCTAAATTGAACATATATAAACAGTGTTTCAGTGAACTAACCGTTGTAAATGGTCTCATACTCAGAAGTGAAAAGATTCTAGCACCATTGCCCCTACAGTCTAAAATATTAACTATTGCTCACGGACACATGGGAATCATTAAAACAAAACAATATCTCCGAAGTAGAGTTTGGTTTCCTGGATTATATAAAGATGTTGAAAATTTAATTAGGAACTGCCTTACATGTCAAGTCTGCACACCCACCGCCGCTGCAGAACCTGTACAAATGTATGATCTTCCAAACGAAACATGGAAACAGCTGTCTGTGAACTTTGGTGGATCCTTTCCACCAGAAGAATATATCATGGCAATAATGAGCGATTACTCTCGTTTCCCTGTTGTTCAAATAATACAGTCAACATCGGGTAGATCAGTTATATCCAAATTAAATCAAGTTTTATCCGAATATGGAATTCCATCAGAAGTCCGCACAGATAATGGCCCACCATTTAATGGTGAAGATTTCAAAAATTATATAAAACACATGGGCATCACTCACCGAAAAATTACACCTTTACATCCGAGGGCAAATGGCATAATTGAAAAGTTCTTGAACACTTTAAACAAAGCTATCAAATCTGCAAATGTTGATGGATTAAATTGGAAACAACAACTCTTCCAGTTTCTCAAAAACTACCGTGCCACGCCCCATACTACCAACAGTAAATCACCATATGAACTTCTCTTCGGCAAACGAATGCAAACTAATATTCCAATGCACAACCCAAACCGAAGTGACATTAGTGAAAGACATGCTGACCCTAAATCAAAATGTAGAATGAAGAAACATGCAGATTCAAAAAATTATGCAAAACATCATTCTTTTAAAATTGGTGATCTAATACTGATGCGTCAGACTAAATACAATAAATTATCTACCGGTACTCCATGTGAGATTGTACCATACAAGGTTACCATAATTAACCATTTCATGATTACCGCCAAGCAACAACATGGTAGATATGTAACAAGGAATAGCTCCTGTTTCAAACATTACACAGGCTCCCTAAGATGTGATAATGACAGTGAATCGATAGAGTACCCGGTCCGAACAAATGTCAGATGCCAAACCGAGTTAACGGACGCTACCCTGGTCGAGTTAGAAGCAGACATTTACGGTTCCATGACTATGTTACACCATAGTAAGCTCTTAATCTGAGCATCCGTGTCTTTATTCAAAAATTTCATTTCTGTTGATTTTAAAAGGTATTCACGAACTGAAGAAAGGAGGTGATATAATATCATGTAACTGGAGAACTCTGAGTGTTCCTAAATATGATACGAATGTTCTCATTATTGTAAATGTACTATGTCAAATGCACGTCTGTATTTTCGATCAAAATAAATCAGTGTTTACAATCATATAAAGACTGGTATTCCATCAGAACCCATCAGAGATGTGTCAGATATTGATACGCATTGCCAGTAAATCATAAATTTTCTTACGAGAATTTATTTGATACTTGGACTTATGTCAAACATAGGCACAGTCCATCATACAAATGAAGGTTTGTAGTACCCTCCCAACTGACTAATATCCCAATTACATCATCAACGCATGCTTTTGACGAAGTCACGAAGACATGCCTTCTAGCTGGAATATTGTATCAGATGGGACTTGAGCCAGCACAGTCGAGACAAATCTGGTTTACACTCAACAACACCTCCCCCCCCCCCCCCCCCACCCCATCCCTAACAGTCGGTCAACTTCCGGGCACCCATTGTCAAGAAGAAGAAAGACTGACTAATATCCCCACAGCATCACGCATGCTTTCGATGAAGGCATGCTTGAATGTAGCTGGAATATTGTGTCAGACGGGGCTTGAGCCAGCAGTCGGGACAAATCTGGTTTAAAGTCACCCCCATCCCTAACAGTCGGTCAGCTTCGCGGCACTCATTGTCAATAAGAAAGACTGACTAATATCCCCCACAGCATCAGTGCATGCTTTCGATGAAGGCATGCTTGATGTGTAACTGGAATTTTGTGTCAGATGGGGCTTGATGCAGAACTGTCGGAATAAATCTTTGTTTACATCCCCCCGTTCGTAACTGTCGGTCAACGTCGCGGCGCCCCTTGTCAATAATGAAGACTAATGATCAGTGGTGTTAACATGGGATCAGTAAGTACACCAAACAGCGATTTCTTCGATGCAAAATGATAAACAAACAAACACTGTTTAGATAGGGTAGTTGGAATCTCTCTCTCTCTCTCTCTCTCTCTCTCTCTCTCTCTCTCACACACACACACACACACACACACACACACACACACACACACACACACACACACACACACACACACACACACCACACACACACACACACACACACACACGCACACACACACACACCAAACTAGCCAAATGGTTAGTTTTTAGTTTGTACATTAAATGCACCAGATTTGTTTTCGTTTTCTGGCTTAATATTCAAGACCCATGCTTGGAACGAATTCTCCGAGTCAAATTGCGTGGTTTGGAGGAAGTATTACTTTTCTTACTCAGGAAAATATGTTCGTTCTGCGACTGCAATGTCTGCAAGGAAAGTGAATCAAGCTCTGTAAATGTTTTACCTTTCACCACAGTCTACAAAAACTTTTGGGTAAAACAAAAGTTGGCATGGCACGTTAGTCAACAAAACAAACACCTAAATGGACTGGAGGATCAGTGATAATTTAATCCTAAAGTCCATAGTGCTGTTGGATTAAATTATTTCTGAACATCACATAAATGCACACAAGTCGCGCTGTGTCTGTGTGCACAGTGGTGTTTGAACTGATTCCGTTGAAGCCGTCAGGTTTGAGCGGTTGAACAACTCTTTCTACAAATAAAACAATGTCAAAACAAAGTCCTTTGACTGTCACAATTCTTAATGTCCTTGAATCCCTATCCTTGATTTTTTAACTTCATAATTCTGTCCAATCGCAAAAGTCTAGACAGTGTTTTTAACTGCTTGAGGGATATATTATTTTTGGTGATCTGAATTTGTTCATCAAAATTTGTTTTATTACAAATTATTGGAGAGTGCTCACAGGCACTCAAACATCAAACAAATTTATATAAACAATATATTATATGCATTTGATTGAATATGAAACATGAGCAAGGAAAATATTGGTTTTTGCTCTGCTCTCCCCCATTTTTGAAAGCCCTGGTAGTGGCTTCTAGCACTCAGCCAGTTAATATATTCTTCCCCACGCAGAGGACGGCGATATAGGAGCGGGTTTCATCCGCACTTTTGTCCGCCATTTCTTAATCCTTTATTTAACGTAACAACGAATTCAGTCTGGCCAACGATATTGACAGAAATCGCCACTGGGCGTGATGTAAAAAATATAAAGGACGCCAGAATTCTCTGATGCTAGAATTATTTGATGCAATGCGGGAACCATAAATTAAACCTCTCTGTATTGGGCATGTTGAGTTCATACGTTATTGAGCACTCTATCTGATTTAGTAGGGTGTTCGTTGAATTATATGCGCTGGATTGACGGATGAAACTTAGGTGATCGATGACTTAAAGGGACACTAAGCCGCAAATTGAAAGCCTATGCACTCTCAAATATTGTTTGTATGTGAAAGAGCATCTAAAAAATACTGTATGCAAAGTGTAAGACATGAAAACGAACGCGAAATTACTTAAATATGTAATTAAAAAACTTGAATGCAGACGAATCTTCTGAAGACACGGCATTGCGAAGCGATAAAATGACATAATTTTTGAATGCACATTGCAAATATTTTACCTTCGCTGCTGTGTGAATGATTGACCGGCAACAAAAATAACCGTGCCTTTTTAGCAGTAACTTGTAGGGGCGAAGCTAAGATTTCCTATTGGGTGTGGGGGTGGGAGCGGCATAATGTTTTGGGTTCAATGCCCTGAGAGTGAATCTGGGACCCGCTGGTGCTCTAATTTTCCCATTTGGAAGGGGGGAGGCCACAGTAATTTCTTAGAGGGGGGAATGACTCCCTAACCCCCCCCCCCCTTGACTTCGCCACTGGTAAGATTGCATTATTAGATCAACTACCTTGTATTATTTTAAATAATGTGCTCACAAGTATCGACCATGCCAATACGAATCAAGTTGCATAGACGCATGCGCTATATATAGGTCAGTCAGTGATTGCTGTTGTCTTCAAATTAATTTATTTAATCTTTTGCCGATGATACAACCACATATGATTCTGGATCAGATGCTGACGTTTTAACTGCGCATTTTAATGAAGAACTTAAAAAACTATTCGAATAGTGCTGTGCCAATCAGTTACCATTGAATACGAATAAAACAAGATGTATATTTTAAACTCGAGTTGGAAAACCAATAGCAGTTATCTGCTCCAAGTTATATTTTTATACCATGATTACCTATTGTTCTATATATGAAAAGCCATGACATAAATTTTAGCTTTAAACGCCAGCAATGGGATTTCATTAGTTAAATTTTACACCAACAGTGGAACTACATCGAAGCTGACCTTTGGTGACGTCGACCTGAGTGCAAACTTGTCTAAATTTATCGCATGTCGCCTCGCGAAGAGTGAAATGAAAGTGACAATTGTTTATTACGTTTTTAAATGAGTTTACCCCATAAAACACCCAAAATTAACAAACATGCGTTGTCTCGTGTTCATAAAGCATCTATAACTCGAAATAGTATGTTATTAAAATGAAAAAGGTCGTATTTCTTTTTCTATTTCGTTTCGGTGATAAAACTGACAGCGGAAGTACCGCCCAGCGATGCTCTTATAAACAAAAACAAATTCGCACGTATGTACGTCTGCTG
Organism: Pictodentalium vernedei; assembly: GCA_031216915.1. NCBI lineage: Eukaryota > Metazoa > Mollusca > Scaphopoda > Dentaliida > Dentaliidae > Pictodentalium > Pictodentalium vernedei. The sequence goes on from CM062289.1 coordinate 250,199,289, forward strand.
CTCAGTAAAACCGAGAAAAAATAATAGCGACTCTTAATAATCTGACGATCATGGTATAAATAAAATATACCCAAAGCAGCTTGGTGTACCAAATGCTCACCGCTCGTGGTGAACATTTGGTACACCAAGCAGCTAAGAGTATATTCTATATATTAACAATCAAATAATAAATAAAGTAGGAGCTATCGAAAACAAAAAATCACTCAAATATCTTGGCCTAAACATCGATGAACACTTGTCTTACAAGGCTCATATATCCGAAATATGCTCTAAAATAGTCCGTGCAATTACAGCCTAAATTAGGCTAAGAACATTCTACCTGATGAAGCAATGAAAACTCCTTATTATGCTCTAATTCATAGCCATTTGACATATGGAATTCAAGTCTGAGGTAACGCAAAAGCAATAAGAAAACTAGTGGTTATGCAAAAGCTTGCACTTCGCATAGTTAATGTATAACCGATACAATGCTCATACCGACTCCCTGTTTAAGAAAGATAAAATATTGAAAGTAGAAGACTTGTTTAAACTTCAGACTTCATTGTCTGTTTTTGGTTGGCGCAATGGTAGTCTTTTAATAATATATTTAGGATCGTGGCACATCCTTTGATTATGATTACATGACAATCCGGTCTCTTGGCAATAGAAAAAAATGGAACTAAATTTTTAGACCTTCTGCCAGTGTTCAGTTACCCGGGAATTTGGAATGCATTACCCAGTACATTCCGTAATATTAAACTGTTTAGATGAACTCTACCTTCCAAGACTCTATCGTCCTTTTCAAGTGATGTTCATTGCAGTAACCCCTATTGTCCTGATTGCTCACCGTGATTCAAAGGGTGTATAGTTATTCTGTCCAACCCACAAGAATAGTTGTAGTTAATTGTGAAAAGCAGCATGGCGTTGTGATGTATTCAGTCTGGAAACTTCGTCTTACCTAAACGGACTGCCTCGTCAACTTCACTTTGCACTAGAAATAAAAATAAATCCCCATCAGCTCCGTATAATAAATTAACAATTTTATCATCATAATGGTGAATGGCGCGAGCTCGCAGAATAGAGTGCCAAATGTCATTATCAGGGCTTTCAGAAAATTGAGGGTACCGGAGCAAAAGCCAACATTTTCACAGCTCACGTTTCATATTCAGTCAAACCCAAATAATATATTGTTAATATATATTTGTTTTATTACTTGCCGGTGGACACTCTCCAATAATTTGTAACACAACACATTTTTAATTACAAATTCCGACCACCAAGAATAATCTAGCCCTCAAACAGTTAAGTGGTTGGCAGGTAGGCAGCCAATATGTCTATGCTATTCCCTACGGTATGCTTCTTTTTGTATATTTGATGTATTTGTATTAATTCTTTTTTACCATATAGTGAATAAAAAAATCCGAATCTGAATCGACACGAACACTTTCATACGAATGACATATTAAACATAAAATTATTTCTGCATAATGAAAATTATTTTTTTGTCAATTTTTTTTTTCAAATTCGCGACTTGTTGTACATTTAAACGTAATGTATTTTACAATGAAACGCTGATCCTTATCAATGTTGCGGATAACCGGCTAACAGTTTTTCCAACCGGTTAGGCCGCCAGTCGGTAGTGAACCGCTCATCGGGCTTACCACTTCGGCAATACATGTAAAGTTACCAAAGATTCTGTTGTGATACATGTGCAGTTACAAAAAAAGACTGAAATTATATATGTCTGATTTTCTTTCAGTGTAGCTTTAATAAAGTATTTGACCTTGCGTGTCCGAGCAAAAATGGACATACACAACGGTAAGTAATTACTTAGTTCTGCACTCAGTTTTTAAACGATTCACACGTATATACCACATACATAAACATTTACTTTTTTCTTTTGTTGACTTGCCAAAACGTTGAAGCTTTTCTTTGCTCAAATTCTATATTTTTTCTTCCGTACGTCAATGCATGAAAACACACACTCCTAATCATACAATGCTAGTTCAGTTATTTATGCATGGAACATTTATTTACACCGAAACCAAATCGTAAGATACCATATTGAACTAAATGTGACTTTGTATTGTACGAATCGACTATGTGACTGTGCATTCGTTTGCCAACTTTTCTGATTAACTCTTAAAAGCCGGGAGTCGAGTTTCCTTGCCTGTGATGTAATACGGCAGCTAATCTGGCTGTGACGGTTCGGCTATCTTTGGGATGGGAGAGAATTAAACACTGAGCAGGTGCCTCTAGTCAAGTGTCTTCTGCCTGAATAGGCAGACGACACTTGACTAGAAGCACCTGCTTTACTGTAAGTTTTTTGCGGTATGTCATCTTCATTAAATTCATTCTGATTCCCCGGCTTCTAAGAGTTAAACGAATTATGGAGTGCCATTAGAAATTCGTGGTTTTACGTAGTCTACAGTTGGTGGGAAAAACGAGAGATGCTCTGAAAATCCCTCGAAAATGCTTGCAAAATGACACTTGTCTCTCGAAAAAGAAATGCGAAAGGTTTGTATCTCTGATACCACTTCGTTTGTGTTTCATGTTTTAGTCTAGATTTTGCAATGCTTCGTTCATGCAATATCTGTCCACCGAGGTAAAAGTATCGCATCCGAAGAGCAATCCTTAGGATTTTTCGATCGCAGTTTCGTTGTCGCACACAGCCAGCAAAACAAAGTGATGAGTACGTCAATGCATATTAACTGGGGTATCATTTAATGTTATATACTGCCTCTCTGAACACTTCAACAACATTTGTGCACCTTGGAGTGAAAGCATTATGCAACGCATGTACTCTGCAGTTCAAAACATTATAAGCATTGCATAATATGATCTTTTGTAGCACACAACCAACGTAATTTAATATTATGCGAATGCCTCTGTCAAAATTTAAATTTAAATTATTACACCAAAGCTTTCTGTACCAAATATTTCTTTACCAGACGTCCCCAGTACAGTACAGTACAGTGACCATAAAAACGCAATGTTTATCAATCGGTTGCCAAAAATTGTGTCTTGGTAGTGACATTTTTTGCAAGGTCGCCCGAGATTTCGTAAATAGAGGATATGGAATGAGTGTTTTTCTCATATTGTATTTATGAAACAAGTCTAAGAATTAACCGTTTTGGCGAGCCTCTGGCGAGCCCAAACTGAAAATTCGGACGAGTTTCATAAATATTATATGAGAAAAACACTCATTTCATATTCTATTTATCATATGACACACACACGCACAAATTAGTCACTTAGTAGGACTTTTTAACCCATCGCCTAACTTGAGTTGCAGACGGCACTTGGAAAAAACATCCTAGTATAACTAAAAATTTTCATTTTTTGCTTCCAAAACATAGGTTATGACCCTCATTGGAACGAGCTCGTTCCAGTGAGTGGTCATAACCTATGATTTGGAAGCAAAAAGTGAAAATATAAAAAAAAATGAATGGCGTTTTTCTTGTAGGTAAAAGATTAATACAATATAACCCACCCTAAATAGGACAGATAACGTAAATTCCACCTACTGAAATTATGCAAATGTGACCCAGTTGTATTTTGTTTAGCCAATCAAATTGTCCAGTTTTGAAATTGACCAATGAAAGCTCCCAACTCTAATTATGCAAATTATGAAAATGTGGCCCGGTTGTATTTTGTTCAGCCAATCAAATTATCTAGTTTTGAAATTGACCAATGAAATTGACGGAAGGTTTTGTTTGTCACGGATTAATATGAAAACAAAATATCAAATGTTTTAAAGTGAACAAAACGGACGCGTCATATGATAAAAAAAACATATTAAAAAATCAGGACTTGAATGTGAAAAACATACGAAAGTTGTATCTGAGATGTAGTAATTTCGCGTTTCTTTTCCGACAGTGTTCTGGACAGAAAAGCTGACCAAAAATTATGACCAGGTACCGCTCTAGTTTCGATCCGGTCGAAATTCTCTACTTGCTTCTGTAACCACGGTACTGTGCACTTACACTTTATTTAGTTGACGATTCGGCGTTGAGGGCGTTTAGAAAACTTCATTACATCGTGGCTTGATTTACGTGTTTCATATCAATAAAGGGATGTTGAATTGCACCTGACAAACACACAAATGTCAATTAGTAAAATGAATAAAATAAAGATCAAACAAATTAAGATATAAAATACTCTTCATTACAATCAATAATTACCTAGACATCGGTTATCCATTTTCATAATTAATTGTTTTAGAATAAGATGATTCCATTAAAGTGTGTATTTCTGTACAGACATCATTGTCGAGAATGTCGCCCCACTGTTGAATTGGAGCGAGGTCATATCAGACAAATGACATGTCGGCTGTTGCCTGAACGGTCTGTGATGCAACTTGCAATGTCATTTATCCACTAAAAACCGTAGAACAGATTATCATGCTGTGCAGTACAGGGAGAGTGGGTAACTACGGAAAGACAGCGGGTGGATTTTCCACCCGATTGTTACCTACAATTTCTTATCAACCTACTCACAATTGTTTACTACAGGCTTGCACTACAGTGGAAGTCCCTAACTCGGATAAAATACTCTCTATTTTTGTCTTTCCCAAGCAAGTTGGGAAAGAAAAGTGGTGCAAAAGCACCAATAAAAATAAGCCAAAACTGGGTCGAGTGCAACCGGCGCAGACCCAGTACGGGACGCTCTCTCCCAAGTACAACTCCACGACTTCCGTTGCCAGTGCGCATATACCGTCTCTAAAGACTCATTCTTTTTAAAATCCGCTTCGTGTCGAGATGTTTTTGCACGCTTATCAGTGTTCCACCAGCTCGATGTTTGATGATTCCTGATTCATTATACCACAGTGTATCCTTTGTATTCTCAGGAACAGTGTTTTATATTCTCTTTTTTCTATTATATGTCCATAATGTATATTTATTTGCTCTCTCTCGAGTCGCGCGCGAATTTCGCGGGCCACGCGGTTCGGACTTAGATTATTTCACAATTATTGTTAATGCTTTTTTGCAAAATTTTCTAATTGTGTTAGAGTTAGGTGTCAGCGGGGTACCACTCCTACAGTGTTCCTTCTTTCTGTTGAGAGTAGTCTTCCTGTTGGGTGGTTCCCGGTCGACCGTCTGGGGTCTTTGTTTCTGTCACCTTTCTCTCTTTGGGGGTGTTCTGTTTTCTGATCTCACCTTCTCTGCTCCTCTCACCTCTTTCATGCCTAGGACAATTCCTTGTGGGCAGTGTCTGCTGCCTAAGCATGTGGACGATGTTCATTCGTCGTGTTCCTCCTGTAATGGGTGTTCGGCCGAGCGGCCGTGTGGTGTCTGTGGAACTTGGTCTTCCACCTTTTGGGCGTCCGTAAATCGTGTCGTTCGTTCTCGTGGCCGTGCCTCCCGCTCCCGCGGGAAAGGAGAACGTGGTCGTTCGGGGCCTCCCGAGCCGACTTTGTCTGGTGAGAGTTATTCCTCCTCCGTGGGGGATGTGCAGTCTTTTCCTGTGGTGGATACTGCGGGAGCCATTGAGTGTTCTGGTGTAGAGATGCCTGGTTCCGGGACTACGGTCCCCCTCCAGTCGACATCTGAGGCTGTCACTAGGGTTGTGACTCCTCCTTCGGAGCCGAGCCGGTGTGCTCTCTCCACTATTTCACCAGCCTCAACGACTCTCGACGTATCTACTACTGCTGCTGGTCCGTCTGCTTCGTTGTCTGTTTCAGCCGGCCTCGGCTTTTCGCTGCAGGAGACTGCAGAACTGTCCGATACTGTAGACGTTGGATATCGGCCCCAGCCTTCCCTGACTTCAACTCGGCGAAGTCGGAAGGGGCTGCCGGCAGAGCCCATCGCTGTGGTCTCGTCGCCGTCGAGTACCACAGTTGTGTCTTTGGATTCGGATGTTCGTAGTGGAAACACTATGAACTCCGTGGCGTTTCCGTCCACTCACTCTGGTCACACGACCAGTTTTGGGGGACCAACGCTTTTTGTGCAGCCTGGACCTTCTGCGCCGCAGAGGTCCGCGGTGACTCTCATGAGTTCTCGCAATATTGATCCTCGGGGTGCATCGTACCCCTATACACGTCTGCCTTCAGATGTTTTGGCTGCCGCCCGTCGTCCCGCGTCGGGTGTTTTGGAGGATCGTGACCCTTCGCTGGTTAAGAGGGTCAGAGGTGAAGCCACTTTGCCGGTTCGCTCCCCTGTCGAACCGGTCGGTACAGGCAGTGAGCTTAGGGAGGCCCTCTCCTTACTCACTCAGGTTCTCTCTAAGAGCCTTCCTGTTGCTTCCAGCGAGGCTATGGGTGGTTTCCAGGCGCCTCCTATGGCGCCGCCTCCCGGGATTGGAAACAGGCCGGTTTCCGATTCCTCTGGTGTCCCGACACCATGGGAGGCGTCGGCTGGTTTGCCCACGATGGGCTATGTGTCTTCCGACTCTGGGGAGGAGTCCGACATGCTTGAGGTCGAGGGCCAGCAGTCTTCGGACTTGGGGGCGGCTCTTGACTTTGTGTTTGGGTTTCTGCCTGAGCTCAAACCTGCTAACCAGCCGACAGTGTCAGCCTGGCCGCGATCATCGGTCGCGCGCCAACAGCCTATGGAGCAACCTGCTTCTGGGCGCCTTCGACCATGCCAGTCGGTACAGGTGGTTGAGGCTTTTTCAGCATTGGATGCCAAGCTGAATTCCAAGGCTTTGAAGACTTCGTTCTTCACCAGGGTTGACACCTTTTTGCCTCCTGTGCGTTATCGTTCCTACGATTCCGCCAATCCGTCAGTCTGCCAGACTTTGACGGTTCTGGATCAGGACTCCACTTCCCTCGGGCTTTCCAAGCCCAAGTCTGCCGTCATTCCAATGACGACTCTGGAGTCCACGTTGGGCTTATCTAGAGAGATGATTGGCATGCTTTCTCTCTCAGATCACGTCGTCTCAGCTTTGGCTGCTTATCTGCCTCCAGATAAGTTTGACGAGGTACAGGCTCCTTTGCGTGTGCTGTCCAAGGCGCTTATGCACCTTACTCACACCCATGCCTGTAACACGGCCAATTTGGAATTAGTTCGAAGGGACGCTGTGCTGGACACAGGAAGATCCCTTCCCGAGGAGCAGCGTGCTACTCTTCGATTTGCTTCTTTGGCAGGTCCGCAACTTTTCCATGGTCCCGTGTCGACGGTCCGGGATGACGTCCTACGTCATTCCAAAGATCAGCTGCTGTTTCGTCAGCTTGATCAGCCTTCTCGGGGAGGCAAGGGCCGTTCCAAGCCTAACAAGTACCCTTCTGCTTCCTCTGTGAAGCAAAAGGCTGGTCCTTCTGCCGCCGCCTCTACTTCTTACTCACGGGGTAAAGGTAGGGGTCGGCAGAATCGAGGGAAGTCTCAGGATTCTTCATTTAGCAGAGGAGGTGGTTTCTCCTCTCGCGGGCCTCGTCGAGGCTCGAAATGAAGGTCCTCACCTCGACTCGTCCCAGGTTGGAGGAAGGATAGCAGAGTTCGCAGACCATTGGACCACCATCACATCCGATCCATGGGTGTTAGATGTTGTTCGGTCCGGGCTGCGCATATCCTTCCGACGGCACCCCACTCTGTCAAGGGTGCCTCTTCCAACCACAGTTCCTTCAGACGTTTTACGTCGGGAACTTTTGTCCACGGAGATTGCCAATCTCCTGGCAAAGAGGGCGATCGAGGTCGTCAAGAACGTTCAGTCAGTGGGTTTCTATTCCCGCCTGTTCTTGGTGCCGAAGAAGGACGGCCGACTCCGACCGGTTATCGATCTGAGCATCCTGAACCAGTCTATCATTGCTCCCAAGTTCAGCATGGGGACTTTCAGGTCGGTCCGCCAATCAATTCACCAGGGAGATTTCGCAGCCAGCCTCGACCTGCGAGACGCTTACTTCCACGTTCCGATGCATCGGGCATCACGGAAGTATCTCAGGTTCGCTTTTCTGGGGCGAGTTTACCAGTTCAAGGCCATGCCTTTCGGCCTCAACCTGGCTCCTTGGGCGTTCACCAGACTGATGTCGCATGTGATAGCGTTCCATCGCACACAGTCCAGGGTGACTACTTCGGCATATCTGGACGATATCCTCCAGAGGCTTTCCAATGCTGCCTTACTGGAATCGGATGTCGCCACTCTGTTGAGCTTGCTCACGTCGCTAGGATTCAGAGTCAACGAGGAGAAGTCGGACCTGGTCCCTTCTCAGTCGTTTTGTCATCTGGGGATGTCTTTCCAAACCAAATTCAATTTGGTGGCTGTTCCCCAGGCCAAGGCTGTGATTCTCTCAGCTTTTGCTCTGACTCTGTCCCAGTCCAGGTCCGCGACCGCTCGGAGTTTTCTCCGGCTGATCGGTCTCTGCTGTTCGGTGACGGATCTCATTCCTCTAGGTCGGCTGCGTGTCAGACCTCTCCAACACTTTCTGCTCAGTCGTTGGAGACCGAATGTAGATTCTCTGGATCAGGTGCTTCCGTTTCCGGACTCTCTGTATCCTCACCTTCTTCCCTGGACAGATGTTCAGTGGATTACGCAGGGTGTTCCGCTGGACTTACCCACGTCCGATCGCGTTCTGACGGCAGATGCCAGCGATCTCGGATGGGGTGCGACATTGGATCCTCTCGGTCTTTCCCTACACGGGATGTGGGACCAGGATCAAGCAGCTCTACACATCAACCAGAAGGAGCTTCTTGCTCTTCTTCTGAGTTTCAGGCCGTGGATCCCTCACCTGTCGAATCGCCAGGTCCTTCTACTATCCGACAATTCGACAGTGGTTGCTTACATTCGGAACCAGGGCGGCACGCACTCGCTTCCGATGTACGAGTTAGCTCGGGATCTTTTACTGCTCGCTCAGGGGGTTCACGCCGGAGTGGTTGTTCGTCACATTCCCGGTCGTCTGAACGTCTTAGCCGACTCCCTGTCCCGACAGGGCAGGGTTATTTCCACCGAGTGGATGCTTCACAGGGCAGTGTTCCAGTCGCTTTGCGATCTCTGGGGACGTCCCCACATCGATCTCTTTGCGACTCGTTGGAACCATCAGGTGGACACTTTCGTGTCCCCGTGTCCAGATCCTCTGGCTTTTGCCGTGGACGCTCTGTCACTCGATTGGAACGGTCTAGTCGGCTACGCCTTCCCGCCGGTTCCGATTCTTCCTCAGGTTCTCGCCAAAATTCGAACCTGCAGTTGTCGAATCATTCTGATCGCTTCCCTGTCGCCTCAGCGGGTGTGGATCAATCAGCTCCGCTCGCTGATGGCGACGGTTCCGGCACGTCTCCCGCTACGTCGCGACCTTCTTTGTCAAGGTCGCCCGAGGAGGTTTCACGTCGACCCGACTTCATTGTGCCTTCACGCATATCTTTTGTCTGGTCCTGTCTCCTCCGTAGAGGTTTTTCGAGACGAGCAGTGGAGTGCATTTCTTCTTCAAGGAGGCACTCCACTGGTTTAGCTTATGCAGCTAAATGGAAGGTCTTCTGTCGATGGTGTGCTGATCACTCTGTTGATTATGCCAATCCTTCGATTTCACAGATTGCGGAGTTTCTGGTATATCTGTTTGATTCTCGGGGTCTCCAGCCTGTTACCATCAAGGGTTACAGGTCTATGCTTTCAGAGACTTTTTCTTATGTGGGGAAGCGTCGTATCGGCACTAATCCTTACCTCTCCAAGCTTGTTCGGCACTTTTCTTTGAAAGGGCCTCGGACTTTGCAGCTTACTCCACGATGGAATCTTTCGTGGGTGCTGTTTTGCTTGGGGGGGGGGGGGGGGGCGCCGTTCGAACCTTTATCCCAGGTGGATATGCAATTTCTCACATACAAGACGGCTTTTCTGATGGCATTTGCTTCGGCCAGACGGGTTAGTGAGCTTCACGCCCTCTCGGTTGACCCGGCCTTTTTTAGGAGTTCTCCCAACAGTGTTACTTTTACCACTGATTGCTCCTTTTTGGCAAAGAATCAGTTACCAGATACTACTCCTCCTCCTATCTGTATCAGGGCTCTTCCCTCTGTTGAGGGTACTCGCCCTTTGCTCTGTCCGGTCCGTGCTATTCGCATTTATCTTGATCGGACACGCTTCATTCGGAAGGGCAGAAAACGGTTTTTTCTGTCTCTCATTCCGGGTCGACAGAAGATCTCTCCTCAATCCATTTCTCGATGGATTTGTCTTGCTATTCGTACGGCTTATAGTCGTTTAGCAGCTGGCGATTGTATTACCAATCGTATTTCTGCCCACGAGGTGCGGGCACTGTCTACCTCTTGGGCTTATTCTAACTCCGTCAAGTTGTCGGATGTTATGCAGGCAGCCTACTGGAGAAATGCTTCTACTTTCTCCACCTTTTATTTACGCCAGTTGCAGGAGCAGTCGGAGGACCTTTTTGCCTTGGGTCCTCTTTCTTCTGCTCAGGCTGTTGTCTGCCATAGCCATTAGGCTTCTTGAAGGTCAGTTTCAGCCTTGTGCTGTTACTGCCCTTTTTTCTGTCTGTGTGTCACACAGGCTCATATGTCTCTTTTCATTGTCCTTTACCAATGATTGCGACATTATGGTTGATAAGCCTCGGGACCTCTTCCTTCTGCTTCACGGTTCCAGTGCACTAGGGTTATGTGGGGGTTGGTTATGCGATTCCCTCCAGCCTTTTGTCTATTCAGCTTGTAGTAAACAATTGTGAGTAGGTTGATAAGAAATCTAAATTTTATAGTAAATTTCCTTTCTTATTATACCTACCACAATTGTTTACATGGAGGCCCTCCCGTCTTCTTTACGGGTAAAGAATCTTTCCTCCCCGCTGATCACATAACTCTAACGTTTACGGATTCAAAAAGAATGAGTCTTTAGAGACGGTGCATGCGCACTGGCAACGGAAGTCGTGGACTTGTACTTGGGAGAGAGCGTCCCGTACTGGGTCTGCGCCGGTTGCACTCGACCCAGTTTTGGCTTATTTTTATTGGTGCTTTTGCACCACTTTTCTTTCCCAACTTGCTTGGGAAAGACAAAAATAGAGAGTATTTTATCCGAGTTGGGGACTTCCACTGTAGTGCAAGCCTGTAGTAAACAATTGTGGTAGGTATAATAAGAAAGGAAATTTACTATAAAATTTAGATTTCTTGGCATTAGAAGTACACTCTAAAATTAGTTGGGTTAAAAATCGACCCAAATTATATGTTATTTATTTATTGGTGTTTAAGGTCACATCCTTAGGCACAATGGCTAATCGTGACTGTGACAGTTTTACGGGTGGAGGAAGCCGGAGTACCCGGAGAGAACCATCGAGCATCGACGAGCAACTGTCGGCTCCTCAACATTCTAACTCTGTTCAAGCTCCACTAAAGCAGGGTTACAGCGGTTGAAGACATGTGCACCGTCGACGTGCAGTACGCCTTAGGACACGGCGTCATCGTGCCCCAATGTAGGCAACCGGGTTAAGGTGCCTTGCCCAAGGACACAACGCGGGTCGTCCCGGACAGGGATCAAACTCGGGACCTCTAACATAGAAGTCTAACAGTCCAACACTGAGCCATCACGCTCCCTCGACCCCAATCAACAGAGTTCAGTGAATATGAACCCAATTGGGTTCATATTTACTCAGTCCAGTTGATTTAGGTCGATTGGTTCATATTCACTCCACCCAGTTCATTTGCATTGATTTTTAACCCTTTACCCAAAGTAAAAGTCAAAACTGGCCAGCGCTTTTCACAAAAATCACCATTCAATTGTCATTATTTTTTCCTTTTTTTGTCTCAAAACCATAGCTTATGACCCCTGAGTGGAACGAGCTCGTTCAAAACAATTAGTTATTCAAGAATTTTATTTGCAAGTGTCGCCTTCTTTTCGTGTTAGGTAAAGGGTTAACCCAACTGACTTTGGAGTGTACTGATAAGTGTTTGGCTTATGAACCTACTTACACCACTTGTCCATTACTGCAAAACATGGACGACTGGTCGCTTTCTATGCCTAAAAAGATAGACGCTGATCGATTATTCCGTCAAGATCACTTGATCTCAGAGGTATATGAAAAATAATTACTGGAATTGCCCTTGGCATTTATTTTCAAGAACAACCATATCTCTTTTATGATAATGATAAAACTATTCTGTGCCTTTCGCAGTGAAAACACTGCGAAAGGCACAGAACAGTTTTATCATTATCATAAAAGAGTACTCTTTGAGCCCTTTGGGTTTTTATGTATTACGAGTATGTATTTTTTTAACTTTTCTTACTCCAAAATGAAGTTCTTATCAATTATTATTTGCTATTAGGATCTTTCTTGTTTTGAAACACAATTTTAATAAGTGTATAATACACATTTGCATTACTTTTAATCTGTGAGATGGGAGAACTGTAGCTCAATGGCTAGGGCATTGAACAACAAACCGAAAGGTCGACGGTTCGATTCCGATCAGCGATAACTGCCTTCAACAAACGCTTCCCCTTCTTGTGCGGGGTAGTTAGTGCGTTGGGGAGTCTGACAGTTGCTCGCTGTAGCCCTGTGGTCATTCCAGGTATTCCGACTTCTTTCACCCGTAAAATTATCCTTCACAGGGTGATCCTGGCTGTTGAAAGTGTAGTTAAAACCTTAATAATAAATAAATAAATAAATAAATAAATAAATAAATAAATAAATAAATAAATAAATATGTGAGACTGCTTTTGCCAAACGAGACGTCTATCTAATATCGTTAACTCGACGAGATGTGGCAACCCAGATATCTTCATTGACATAATAATAATCCAGTATGTTAACAACAGTCTAATAATTAAAGAAAAATCTAATAAAACCATAGAATAAGCAATATAAGATCATGTATGTGGTAACAGAAAATTGTTTGCAATACAAATGCATGAAGGAATTGATAATAATTTTTTCTGATTTCCTCGTATACACACTTTTACATCCAGTTTGTTATGCCACTAAAGGTATGGGCCCTCAATAGACTCCTCATAATAATTGGAGGTGATTACTCTGTTAGTTTTAGTATCGGTCGAGATAGCAGCCCGAGACACCTCCATATCAACCGAGACCTAAGGTCGTGGGCTGTTGTGAAGTTCCTGGGGGTTGATATTTCGGTCGATATGAAACTAAAGAAGTAATACCCTCTTTATTTACTCAATCAATAGAGAGTAATCGCTTGACTGGCTGGTTACGTGAAATAATTCATAAGAGGTGAGGGACGTTGTACAATTCGAGTGCGCGAATGCTCACGAGTGTTTTACAATATAGTCCCTCGCCTCGAATGAATTATTTCACGTAACCAGTCCAGGCAAGTGATTGCTCTGTTTATTACTTTTCATTATTAACGATAATTATATTATTTAACCCTTTACCTTACGTAACGGCCAAAACCGATTAGGTCAATTCTCAGAAATCTAGGTTATGACCCCCATCATTGGAACGAGCTCATGTTATAGGTAAAGGGTAAAACAAAAACAAACAATGAAGTTCCCATTACACCCACGGCAAAGCGTCTTAGTTTGCGCGCACGGATACATACAAGACCCAATTGTTGATTGCATAATTTACTTGTAAAGTTCTCGTTTATAATCAAACCGGGAAATCCCAGTAAATCACACTTTGGACAGTAATAAAAACAAATAAAGAATTACAAAAATCCTCTGTCACAGTTTTCTGATTGTGTTACTGCTCCTCATTCAATCTGATGAAGCACCTGGTACTACCCGGCGTTTCATTAATTAAAATTTTGCTGATGATGATTTTTATTACCTGGTAAACGCTTGTGTGGAAGAACTGTCCACGCGTGGATTACGCCCAGTCCACGGCGACTCTACTGTAATATTGTCTGCTATTCGTATTAGGTTTCGTGTTAAAGCTCATTCATTTGTCACTGACACTCCTAATCTTAAACGCGGCTTTAATATAACTCCCCCCCCCCCCCCCCCCATGTTTTGTTTGACAGCGCGCTATGCTGTGTTTTATTTCAAATACAACAGAAAGTAAATACAGATGCCGAGTTTGTTTTGTATATATCGTTTTCAAATAGAAGGGATATAACTCTTTCATCTCTGTTCCGCGCATGCAAACATCTTTCACGTGAAGGAATTTGTTTGCGCAAATAAAGTTATGTCGGTTTCCTCTGTGGTCCCAGCTTTTACATAGGAATTAGTTTTAATGGGAGATCCGAGAGGATACAACTTCTTGTCGTAGACAATCGCACTAACAGTCCTCCACTCCGTGTTAATTCTCGCATATCGGACGTGGCACGATATCTGAATGTGAACCAAAATACTAGCTAAGTTAATTCCTGCTTTTGGGGGGGGGGGGGGAGGAGGGACCGTTAGCTCAGTCGGTATGGTGGCTCCTCATTCAGGTATAAGCGATTTGGTGTCGTCCGTTCAGATCCCGTCGATTTATTTATTGGGTTTTAACGACACTTTCGACATCCAGGGTCACCTCCTGTCGGACTGTTTTACCGGTGGAGGAAACCGGAGTACCCAGAGAGAACCGCCAAGCAACGGCGAGCAACTGTCAGACTACCTAACATACTAACTCCACACAAGCAGGGTTAGCATTGGCAGAAGACAAGTGCCCCAGAAACATGCTGTACACCTTGGTACACAGCGCTACCGTGCCCACACGTGGGCAATTGGGATGAAGTGTCTTGCCCAAGGACACAACGCGGTTGCCGCAAGTGGGATTCGAACCGAGGACCTCTCGGCTTGCAGCTTGCATCTCCACTTACTGGGCCACCGTGCTCCCGATCCCGTCGATACAGGACTCTTTCCTAATTTTCAGACAGGTATTGACAACAGCACAGCACTTTGTGGGATTCCGTGATACAGGTGATATAAAGTATGTTGTGTGTTCAGTATTATCGAACATCGACTGAAAGATGTGAGTTAGGGTGAAATTTTCAAACTGTTTAATCTGCATGCACGCTATAATATACACGAATAACAATGTATATCAAAATTTACTCGCTTCACTGTGTGGGTCAAAAACAGAAACCCACCAGCAGGTACTTTGGTCCTTTTAACTCTTTACCCAACGTAACGGCCAAAACTGATAGGCGCTATTCTCAAAAATCGCCAATTAATTTTCGTTTTTTTTTTCCATTTTTTGTCTCAAAAACATAGGTTATGACCCTTCGTTGGAACGAGCTCGTCGAGCTCGTTCCAACGAGGGGTCATAACCTATGTTTTTGAGAAAAAAATGAAAAAAATGTGTTATTCAAGAATTTTTTTGCAAGTGTCGTCTGCTTTTCATGTTAGGAAAAGGGTTCATATTTGTTTTCTGTTAGCTCATCGTGTCGGGAGCGCGCTGGTTCAGTGGTATTGAACTTCAAACCGAATGCTCCACGATTCGATCCTGACCAACCATAATTGCGTTGTGTCAGTAAACACGGTACTTAATCCAGATTGCCCACGTAGTAATTACAGTGTCGCAGTGTACTAAGGCGTACTGTACGTCGATGGTGCTCTTGCTATCAACCAGTACTAACCCTGCCTGTGCGGAGTTAGTACGTTGGGGGTAAAACAGTTGCCTGTCGCCCTTGTTGGTGGTTCCTCCGCCCATAAAGAGGAAGAAGAAGAAGAAAAAGAAGAAGAAATAGAAAAAGAAAAATGAAGAAAAGGAAATCATACAAAAAACCAGCCAATACACATTACAGATAAATGGGACGGTTGATTATATATTTAAATATTGAATTGGTTTGTTGTTTATTAATTCTCCTATGTGAAGGAAATCAAGAAGAATTATCTCATGGATTCTAAATATATGTTGAGACAGTATGACAGAATATCAGCAACATTATTCCCGATGGACACCCCTAGAAGTGGAGCAGTGTTTGAGTATTGCAGTGAACAATCATATATCACAAGATGGAAAAATCACTCTACCCGTAGAGAGAGAAGTGATTCGAAATATTTATGAGAAAAAATTAACGATCTTGGGTGACTATCCAATTAGTACAAGATCTTCCCAAAATGTATGCATATGTCAAGTTTATCAACATCTCACTACATTTGTTAAAATTATCGCGTTCACAATGTCATTGTAAGACAAACGCCTAGAGGGACAGTACTACGACAGCAATTATCGAAATTGGTTGGCTGAATATCCAATCCAAATGGGATCTTCCCACAGTGTATGCCTCTATATATTTGCATCGTAGGTATCACACAAGCTTTTATCCATCAGTTGTGTTAAAATTACCAGTCGTTTTTCATTGTTATGATTCCCGCCTGAGATGCGAAATATTCCAAAGCAGCAAGTGACTTTATTTGCCCCCACCGCTCAGACTGTCAGATCATTCCGAAGGTGTTACTGGCAGTCAAGTCCACAGCATGCCGCAAATTACATACTTCCACCATTTATTTACAACAGAGTTTATAGCCTCAAAATAGCGTAGAGAAAAACTATTTCCTGGGAGACACATTATCCTTAGGTCCAAATATCGCCCTTCAAAAGCGACTGTAAACTCGAGAATGACACACTGCAAAATTTACTGCCACGTTAGGAACCGCGGGCCTCAATAATCAGCTTATTCACACCTTTTCCAGATTTTACAATAGGTTACATCTTTATACATAATTGGAAATTATTTGATACACTACTGTTATTACAAAATCTGACAAAGGATTTCGATTGGCTTACTATCTTTGTCTACTCACTTCCCACATAATACTCTAAACTTCGCCTGTTTCAAACGAACCCACAAAATCATTGGATCTCATAGATTCTTGCGTTTGTTTTCAAGATTCAGCCTTAATTTCGCAATATTATTTCGTAATGAAATCTCATACTACTGGTGTAAGTTCATTTATTTATTATTTATTTATTTATTAAGGTTTAACGACACTTTAACCGCCAATGCCATATCGTGTCGGTGACAGTTTTACGGGTGGAGGAGTACCCGGAGAGAAACACCGAGCAACGACGAACAGCTGCCAGCTCCCTAATATCGTAACTCCGCACTGCAGCACATGCAGTGTTAGCTTGGTTGAAGACATGTGTCGCTCAGACGGTCGCCCATCCAAAGACTAACCGGGTTTACGTTGCTAACAAATTGCCAAATCTTTGAAAATGCTAATGGTTCATTTCGACCCATTTAAAGTCATAACTAGAAAATACAATTCTAGAGAATCCAATTGTAAAAGTTTTATAGTATTGGCCCCTAGGTCGGGATCGGATCAAGAAAGAGACCTTACTGTGATCGTAGTGCTGTGCAAGTGATGTACGCTTCGTGCCGATACACTTCGAGTCTGATGTACATAACACAAGTTGCAAACGACAGTTGCAGTTCATACTTCAGGACATCACTTTTGTTTCTTCCAGAAGGTTTGCACATGATTCCGCGTTCTTTATTTCCATGTCGGGTTACAATTTGTGATTCAAAAGGAAATAATGAAATGATTGAAAGTGTGAACATTTCTGGTTTGCACCAGGCAGATTTGGTTTCTTATTGCCGTGAAAGGTCTTCGTTTCACATGTTTTATAATCTCCAGCGAAGGTTACCCAATCTTAAACTTTGAAGTAATTTAGGGATTTTTATGTTGGATGTATTCCATGAAAGTGAATTGAGTAAAAAATTGGGCCTCCATTGCACAAACAATCAAAGTTCAAAATCCTCGCACAAACCAAAACACAGCTTCGTTGCAAAATAGACGCAAGCATCCATCTTAGTTGATCGATCTGTAAATTTCGGAAAATAAAAATACATACCTTACTCCACCTAATGGCTAATGGTATTATGTTCGGTTCTGCATCATAAAGATAACAGGGTATCTGTGATAAATCGGTATTGAAGAGGATATGTCGTGACGGTTCGAGCGCAATCGGTCCCACAAACATCAATCCCCCACTCTTGATAACTGGAATCGTTTATTGAATAATTATTCTGGAAAAAGTCTTTGGAAATGAGAGGAAAGTGAATATCCTAACTACATACAAAACAGGGGATCGACTTGTGGGCCGATTTGTTATAGGAGGAGTAAAGTGAGAAAAAAGCAGTTTTGTCGTTGAAATTTGGATCTAAAATCTTTTATAACCTTATATATACCCTATACTAATACCCTATACTAACACCTTAACATATAACATGGTTGTTCGTTGACATGGAATGCAAGAGACCATATTCAATTCTATTGGCGTCCTATTAATGTAGAGACATTTTTCCAACTGATAATACGTAAGGCAAATGGGATTTGTGATTATTATTATCTTCATTGGCTTTGGGTGTGGGATGGGAAAATCTCACCCGAATCTCTACCGAAGTGCGAGATTTTTGAACCTGACACGAGCCTTGCAGAGTGTCTGGCCTCGAAGGTGATGTTTTCTTATTCTACAACGAGAGCCCAATGTGTATACTTTATCAAATGCCAATATAATATCATTTTGGATTGAACAACGGTCATTTGCGGCCTGATCTGCCTGAAGGCGGGTTGATCATTGACACAGTTTAATTACATATTCCAGATGAGCGACAAAATCTCTAATATATACCAAAGGTATATACATTGAAACAAACGGTACTCTTTGTGAAGGTAGGGTTATGGTGTTGAAGCGATGAGAAAATACCAAAACACAGCGTTTCACAGCTGAAGACGACGTGCGCACGATGCGGCGGTGTGTAATGTTGGTGGATGAGATGTATCTGTCCCACCCAGGTTTCTCATTCAGGACAAACATATCACGGTTAAGATATTTATATTTTTTCCATCTGTTTGTAAATACAGGTGTATATATTCACGATAATGCGTGTTGGCGATGTACCCGATGACTGTAGTGATTGAGAAGATGGTTTTTCCTTTCTTGAAGTGTATTTTCTCATTTTCCTGGTATGACTATTTTCATTTCTGAAATTACCGAAATTGAGTGTTACGTTGACGGCCATGTTGTAGCGATAGGACCGACTATCGCCCTAAAGTTGCCAATCTTTGGTGACCGGTCGGGGTAATAGATATGGGGTCTCACCATCCATTTTTAGCCATCAGTAGCTGCGATATAGCTGACTTGACCATCTCGTAAGGAACTGAGGCAAGCATCGCCGGATTTGTATTCACTTCGGATGTAAAAGATTTCGATGAGAGGGGGTTGTGGCATATGTGCGTCAAAAGTGACGAAGGATTTAAAACAGCAACGTACACCACTGTCATTACAAAAGTGGAAAGATAATTTCGACCTGATCGCGACTGGTTCGCGATCCGGTCCAAATTATCTGTCCCGCTTTTCACTTAATAGCACTACAGAATTTCATCCGTCGGAAAGACATACGACAACAGTGCATCCGAGATGCTATTTTCAGTTATTTTTTGTTATTCGATTTTGGATTTCCAATATTTTATGTATGAATTTCTGATGCTCTTGTGTATAAGTGTGTCGTGATTCGATCGCAGTCTGATCGAAAAAGTACCACTTTTGTGATCACGGTACTATTGATGAAATAATATTTGCAACTTCCCACGATAGCACTTATTTCATTTCATTTCGTTTATTTGTCTTTTTGCATTCAATGGCGTAGGATGATATTTAAACACGCACAAATACAAATAACATGTGCGCAATTGTTCTACTGTGGAAAAATAAATTTATGATTTTCAGAGGTTCTTTGACTTTAAAGTGTGGTCGAGTATCTATTGTTTACAGTATCGTGCGAACACCGTCAATGCTCGCCGCTTGCAGGGACTCGCCGCTATTTAATAGCCGCGTGAGCCTGCATGCCCGAGCATAGAGTGCATTCGCATCTCATTTACAAACGGGCGGGGTGGATGTTTATTTCTTGCAACAAATAAATAAATATTCTTATGGGCACTGATAGAGGCTCTACGTTAAGGCTTTTCTAATCCCAGCCCATGATCTCCCACGGGGTGAGTTCTTCTAGCTCTCCCCAATGAGGGATCAGAGGCCATGCTCCATTCGAGAATAATTAATGACTGCCAGGTTTCCGTTGCAGTTTGACCTTCACTGAGAGGGTTTATCAGGTGGCAGGGAAATAGCTAAATACTCGAGGGTGTTCGCATTCTATTTATTTCACGAACAAATCTACATAAGTTTTTTAGCTTCTCTTTTGATTTATTTGCAAATAGTTCTGTCAGTCTGAACATACTAGGCTTTTTGTAATAGTACTTATCGATATATCGTTTCCTGAGTGATTGTAATTGGTCGCAGACTAGCAGCACATGATACGCATCTCCTAATCCTTCCTTACAGAAATCTCTCATCGTATGGGGTATTTTCCCAATCACCAACTTCAACAGGCATATGATGGTTACGAGTTCTAAATTTTATTAACAGGGAAGATTGTTCAAATGTTCTTTTACTTAAGTAAGGCTCCATCTTTAAAATACTTTTAACTGCCCTGTAAAATATGTATTTCGTTGACGAATTTAAGGTCGAATACCAATTTTGGATATACTGGTTCTGTAATCTCTTAATTGCTTCAAGGAACCAGTGTGTATTTACATCCTGACTTATCCACAAATTTGACATTCCCAATTCATCCAAATTTTTTTAATACACCGTATCCATTCAAATTTTCTATTTCTTTGGTTTGTTTCTGTTAACAGAGTTTGGTATAGGAGATAACTTATTTTTGTATTTTCACTATTTATTAGTTTAGCCCAAAAATTTAATAACCCAATTTTAATTTTCAAAGATATTGGGAAAATCCCAAGTTCTCCGTATACAAATACAGATGGTGTGGATTTTTTTAGGTTCATTACGAACTTCAAAAACCATAATTCAGTTGTTTCTATTATTTTATTATTGGTCATACCCCATACCTCAGACCCATACAGAAGCATTGGGACAATCATTTTCTAGTACATCTCTATTACACTATCTAAAGGGAGTTTATATTTTCTCATTTTTGCTATAAGCGAGAACATTACTTTTTTTGTAACTTGGCACTGTTTCTTTTTATGCAAGACAAATGAGCCGTTTCCTGTAAATATTACACCAAGATATTTATATTCTTTTACTGTTTCTATTATATTATTATCAAAGATGAACTTTATGTTTTTATGACTATCTTTTCCAAATATTAAAACTTTTGTTTTCCTAAAATTTATACTTAGTTGCCATTTATCGCAATAATCAAAATAAGCTCTCAAAGTTTCATTAAGGCCAGACGCACTATCCGCCAATAGTATTGTATCATCTGCGTAAAGAAGAGTAACCAGCTTTAATAGTCCAAAAATGGTCTCCTCACTCAGATCGGAGAGTGTTAAACATTTGTGACATTTATCAATTAGAAATGCTTCTAAATCGTTCAAATAAACTGCAAAAAGTATTGGCGTCAAATTTTCCCCTTGACGGACCCCGTTTGTGCAGCTAAATAAGGGGGAATACTTATTATTCACAATAACACACGATTTTATTTCTTTATAAATGCCAACTATTACGTCAAGAATACGCCCTTGGATTCCGTTATTCATAAGTTTATACCACAAGCCTTCCCTCCAGACACTGTCGAATGCTTTTGTCAAGTCAACAAAAGCGTAGTATAGGCTACGTTTACATTTTTTTGTTAATTCTATCAACGCATGTAAAGCAAAAATGTGATCGTGTTCTGAATAATCTTTTCTGAAACCAGCCTGAGTTTCTGATAGGAGATTGTTTTCCTCTAAAAATATCTGCAAACGATTGCTTAATATGCCTGTAAACATTTTTGAGACGCAACTTACCAAAGTAATTTGTCGGTAGTTTTCCGGATTATTCATATCTCCCGATTTAAAAATAGGTTTGATTATTCCAACGCCCCAATCTTTTGGTAAAATGCCTGTTTTCAGAATCAGATTAAACAGTTTGTGGTAAATTAATTTAGTTTTATGAAAAGTTACTTTTATGTATTCATTCGATATCTGATCGAATCTACGTGCTTTTCCGGACTTCAATTTTTTGCAATTTGCTCTATCTCATTAATTTCAATTGGATCGTTCAGAACTGATGTGCTAAAACTCAATTGCTCATTGGGCACTGTGGGCCGTATTCCCGAGATTGGGTTCTTATTTAGTTTACTGAAGTAATCATAGAAATCTTGTGCCGTAAGTTTAGTATTGTGCCTGTCTTTCTTGTCCAAATTCTGCATTATTCTCCAAACTACAAACTGAAGTATTATTAAGTTTATCACACAATATGCTTCTATTAAATTTCACCAGTTGAGAATCATTATGAAGGCAGGGTCTTGAAAACTGTCTGTCGCGTTTATTAGTTAAACAGTTATGGTATGTTATGAATCTAACATGACGATGACAATAAAATACCTCAAAATGTTTTGAGATATTATTCAATATCATAAAGTTAAACACATTAGGCCACACAAAAAATAAATCAAATCAGTTAGGGGGGGGGGTATTTTTAAGTTTTATTTATCTTTTGCAAAAAGTGAGCAAACATTGAGAGGATTTCGGCTGTCGTTTTACACACAGAAAAATAGAAAGTGCATTATTTTTAATTTGAAAAATAAAACATTCCTCTAAAAACAAACTGTAGGTGCTGCAATTCAAAGGCTTCATATTCTTCCGATGCTCTTCATATTATCTTTGAATAAAAGTATTTAATGTATGGGGATTTGCCTCGTTACAATTTATGAGAGAGTGCCTATAAGCACTCTATAGATTGTAACAAGACAAACATATTGGAGGTGCAACTAAACAAATAAGCATCAATCAAAAAATGTAAACAAATTCGGGTCTCCCTGAGTTTGTAATATTAGAGGACACTGAAAGGCAATAAAAATGTCCAATGAGGGGATTCAAATTCAACGAGGGTTTGCCTGAGAATCAAATAACTTTTATTAGCCTTATGGAGACAGCTTTGTGGAACTATCGGTCGCGTTCTCCAACTTAAACAGACGAAGAGGTGAATTTAACATTCAGTCGAAAATACAGCAAGTTGGCTTAAACGTGTCTGTTTTTAAAATTTGGAATTGAATTCAAGAACGCGTGAAATAACGTTGTTTAAAGTTCTTCATGTTTTCAATATTTTAGTTACTAAGATAATTTACACTTGTATCACCATGCCAACCCAAAAGATAAGGTCATTTTAATATCCTACATGGCGATGTTTAATATCCGCACAAAACCGATAACTACGTGAACGAACTAGAAAGTCGTGATTACCAAGATCCCCGTAGACAAGGCGTTCATACAAACATTATTTCAGAATATTAAAGGGAAAAAAAACTTTCTCGTCGATAATTTGTTTCAATCTGAAAGGAAGAGTTGTTTTATCTGAACAATAATACCATATTATCACTCATCAAGTTGTGTCTGATTTTGATCGGGGGGGGGGGGGAGGGGGGGGGGGGGTTCTGCTCGTTATGAAATCATTCTTCTGCTTGAATTAGTTGAACGTTAAGGGGTCTTCCAACCTAACTCTAGTCAAATTTCAGGAAATTTTCTCATAAGCTCTAAAATGACCAGAAAAAATAACCCCAGTAAATTAAATATCAAAATGTTTGAAACATAGAACATGCTAAAACTGACATTTGCTATGGAACTGCTGTCCTGTGGTTTGGAGCACTGCCTGAAAGAATGCTATGGCTTAAGTAAGAGACCAACATTTTGAGATTAAACTATTTACCCAAAGAATCGCCCGCATCCGCCCGCGTAATATGCAAATTCGGCAGCTGAAAAAAATATTATTTTTCGAAACATTTCAACAAAACCATATCATGTGACCCCTCTTTGGAACGAGCTCGTCGAGCTCGTTCCAAAGAGGGGTCACATGATATGGTTTTGTTGAAATTTTTTGAAAACATTTAAAAAATGATATTTCAAATAATAAATTTTGAAATCGTCTGCGTTGGGTAAAGGATTAAAAATGACTGAATAGTTGTATTTTGCAATCCTTCTAGTACAGACTCGGAGAAGATCGAGCTGTAAGGCTAATTCCATTCCATGGAATCTACAAACGCTGCCATCTTGTTTTGTTTCTGTTGTTTGTTTACAAGAAAGTTTCCAGGAGTCAAATCCATACAGTTCAAGGCAACAGTTATGGAGGCACAATTGACTACATCAATGAAAAATGAAGAATGTGCAATCTGAACATTTTGTAGTAATTATACCTCATAATTCTGTTGAAGATGGTTTTATATTCTTGTCAAATTCACAAAAATGTATTCATTGGTGAACCAAGGAAAAAAGGTATCCTAATTTATTTATTTTGTATCATGTGGTTCATTTCTGCTGTTTAGTTAAGACAACCGCCATTCGAATACTCGACTAAAGTGAACTTTGACAATAAAGATTGAAAAAAGTAGAAAAACTAACAGTCCCACATTGAGAACATTTGTATCAACTAACTGATTTGGTTTAGTGTGTGTGAATGTTCATTCTATGTTTTATTTTACAAAGTTTGTTTTGAAACTATCGTCCTGCTGTTGTAAGTTTCTGGGAAAGTTAACTTTTACCAGTACCGGCCGATTTTACTACAATAATAGCTTATTTGTAGACTGACTCCAATTTGATAGGCAGTCATTTAAAGGCGTGAACAAAACCATGATTATTTCACTCAGTGAATTGATTTATCTGTAATTTCATAAGCATTCAGGCCTCATTTCGGTAATCTAAGTATTTGAACCACAGGGGAATGTTTATGTTATTGATACATGTTGACATGCGATTTCGGTGGTACCAATTTCATAATACAAAGTTCTTGTCTCTAACGGCAATAGAATTGGTATAGATCCATTTGACAATGAATATAATTTTAGGATGTTCCAAACATTCATTGTAGATGGACAGCTAAAAGCCTTGTTTTTCTCATGTGTCGAACTGTTTTGGGTAAAAGATAAAACATGGAAATGGAATACCGGAAGTTCAGTGATAAATATAGTTTGGCCTTCAGTCAAATGATATTTCGTACAAATACAATTATGACGACTGCCATTAATGTTTGTGTAGATATATTTTTCTTTTCAAACATTATTATCTTGTTTTATATTTTACGTATTGACAACAACAAAATTATAATATCACGAAACAGCGAGGTAGTGATTTATCTCTCTAAAAATGGCATCCCAGAATAAGGAAATTGAAAGGTTGTTCTGCATTTTCGACTTAATCTTGCAGTAATGACATTGTCAGTGCAATTTTCCATGCGAATGTATTAAGCGTTTTGAATTCCATCGTATTGCAGATTTGAAAAGAGTGTGATCGTTTCTTGTGTTCTTAGATCTTTGAAAACAATAGTTTGCCCAAGTTTATGATTTGCATTTTATGGTTATATACCGTCATGTGAGCTATTTCCCTTATGGTGAATTCAACTGGAAGCTTATTTCTTTTTCGTGCACTTTTCTCGGAGCGTTTCGGGGACGAAATGGTAAAATATGCTTTCTCTGAGTCTGGAGTTCGATGTATTGTGTTTGAAAGTCACTCCTGGAATTACCGTGATTTTTGCATTTGGTTACTTATGCCCTTGAATGCTTGTCTGTCATGAAACTCATAATTCTTTTTTTCGTGAGAAAGTGAATATATTCCATCGCCTTGTACTCTAGTCATTATTTTGATATATAATATGCCTTTATTAACTTCTTTTATCAGTATTTTAGGCACTGGTGAAAATTTCCAATGAGGGATCCCATGATATGGTTTTGTTGAATTTTGTTTTAACTACTGCATTTGCATGCTATATGGGCGGATACGGCCGATTCGTCGGGTAAGATGGTTAAATACTAAGGCCCGAGTATTTTAGGTGAGATTTGCACAAGTTTCATTCTGTCAGGTTCGGCTTTTTATGCAAGATTTGCATATCTTATGTTCTGCGTTTATCTCATTATCTGAATCTATTGATGCAATGTTTTCTCATAGAGGCCCTGACTGTATTACCCCGGTTCAACAGACTGGCATATGCAAATTTGATGCTGAACCTCGCGTGCAGTTGTATTCATTTTTGTCTACCGACACCATTTCAATAGTTAGGCCCTATACGTAAATTTCCCAGAAGCAGAGATCAGCGCTTGACCTAGCCTGTTTACCGCGAATAAAAGGAGACATTGAATTCCAGGAAAACGGCGACTGATCCGGCTTCAATATGACTTGCGCACTGGTTGGATTTATTTATTCACGAAGCAGTGCATAGAGCATACGCTTTCTAAATATTACATTGATTAAAATATTTAGAATTTACTGGAATTTGTCGGTGATATGTCCAA
The DNA here is from genome assembly GCA_031216915.1 of Pictodentalium vernedei. Taxonomy (NCBI): domain Eukaryota; kingdom Metazoa; phylum Mollusca; class Scaphopoda; order Dentaliida; family Dentaliidae; genus Pictodentalium; species Pictodentalium vernedei. The sequence goes on from CM062289.1 coordinate 250,225,301, forward strand.
TCATGGCGTTTGAATAAGCAAACAGAATAAATTCGATCTCCACAGAAGGGCTTGTCAAACAGTGGTTACAGAATTGTAGTCTGAGATAGGGCTTTATAACTTTTTTGCCATAGAAGCAGGTGAAAGAGCAACAAACTATTGAAATCAGATGTATTGTGGTGGGTGTCTGAAACTGGGTGGACAAAAATGCAAATCTGTACCCAAAATGGTGATGTAAGAAACTTCAACCTAATGTTTTGCAATTTTTTTTCTGACCGCCTCTTCCTTCCCTCCCTGTTGGTGTTTGACACCAAGATTGACCCAATTTTTCTGTATTCTCTGACAATCTGTAAATATTGGATTTGAGTGGTTTGCCTTAAAACACATTTGTATGAATGCAAATAGATTTCAGAAAAAGTGACGAAAATGACTCATGAATGTTCTATCACTGAGTGATATGACGCCGTTAAGGATATGAACTGCACTGAGTCCTAGTTCCTTCTGTAACAGACATTTGTTGCATTTTCTGTTGCGATGGTTTGTCCATTATTACGCATATACATTATTTCCCGCGTACTTCGGTTTGACAAGATTTTCTTTTAATCTCCACTTTCTATCTCGGGAGGAGGGGGGGGGGGGGGGGGGCATTTAAAACGGTAGCTTAGTACTTATGCCAACCATGGGGGGAAGCGGCACGACGCTGATTTGTGCGTTGCTAATTTGTGGCGGAAATACTAGAGTCACGACAAAAGGCCCTATAATTACTGAACTTATCTCTAAACATTGAAATGCCCAATCTCTCAAGCCAACAGTCAAAGGAATTCAACGCTTTTATTCATGTTTTCCCTTAAACAGACCCTCGCCTATGTTTATATTAACACCGTCTGGGGAATTTGCGGTTCTCTTTTCCAACCAACTGAAATATTCTAGACGATTGAATCTAAAAATACCATAAACATTCAGTTTCTTTGAATCAACGCAAGAAATGTTTCTCAATCGGGAATTGGTTTGACTCCATATTTAACGACTTTACCAATACTAGAAGACATGTGCGTTTATATAATAATTGTGAATGAAGATTCAATAAAGCTGTAGTTTTATGAATTCGCCGCGCAGTTCACCAAATTGTCTGCAATCTTGATGACTTCAAGGTGTATCAACAAATACTTATTCATTGAAACACCTACAACTATAGCACGAAAGAATGTATGCTTGACTTTGAAAGCAGTAAAGAAACGTCACATCAAATCAACGGTGAATCTTATCTCAATACAGTTCCTTGTAAACTTTTGATCTAACGCTCTTCGCCTCTGTGAGAGGAATTTTTGATTCGCAACAACCAGTGACATAAAAACTTTCTATAAATTATAACTTGTCTAGAGTGGAGTTTTATTGTTTCATTTTCGATTGTAAATAACGGGTCAGCAATTTTTATCTCAGCCCAGGTTGAACCTGCATTCTACTCTGCAACGATAGTATTTGTTTTTCATGTCTCCTCGTAAACTATTTGCAACGTCGGTTAATCAGCAATCTAGAGCTAAATAATAAAGTGACTTTTATAAAATTAATTGTATATAGCACGAGTGTAATAATTGCATGATGGCATATTCATTTAAATGCATTTTTCCCATTACTCGCTGTAGTTCTTACAAAGTGACTTTTGTCCAACCGTCCGCACGGTGGCACAGAAACAGGTGTTCGCGTAAGTGTTTGTATGATCATCTGTCAAAATGAAATTCTGAATAAATGGGTACATGTCCTTAGGATTAGTGTTGTAGGTGTCTGAATAGGGGCCCTAAACTAGTTATCCTTTTTACTTACGTTAACCCTCTGCATGGCAATACCATAATATTTAGATTTCTAACAGCGTTCTTTCCAATCATGCAACTTGGAATTTAATCAATTCAATCTTGTTTGACAGAGCTCTCTGAGCTCTGCCAAACAAGATTGAATTGGTTAAATTCTTATTCGCATTATGGGGAAAATTGCCTTCTAAAATGTGGATATCTCAACATCACGGTATAAGGGTTAGCGATTGTAGGTGTCATTGGAAATACAGAGCGAATGTGCCATTATACCACCCTTCACAGCGCTTTTGGCTTTCTTACCCCGTTACCTAAGCATGCCAACCCGGCATGACTGACAATTTTATTCATTGGAAGAGATTTACGGTAAAGTTAGCTCCACATAATTTTCAAATTTAGCACTTTGTGTATGAGAAATTCATATAAAAATTAAAAGTTCGAAATGTTAACGAATTTGTATCATCGCTTTGTCCGTCATTTCACAAACTTCAGGCATTTTCCTGTAGAGTAGAACAAAAATACAGAAACCGGCGCTTTATAATTTTTTCCCCAATCAGTTTGAACGTTTGACAATTATTATTTGTTGAAACCCATTTAAAAATAAGAAGACGGCGTTTCATCATCTTTTGATCTTCTGTAACTTTTTTGTCTGTTAATTATATCAACAGTGTGTACATCGTGACACAAAAACAGACATCGTCTTTTCCATTAATATAAGAGTCTTGGATTTTTTTTTTTTTTGAAAAGCATAAAAACTTGCAAATTACTGAAAAACACATTCAATAAATAAAGAACCAAAGTGGATACTAACTCAGTGTTGGTAGGTGTGATATTGATAGATTCTTAAATGACGGATTACATGTGAACTGGTTGCTTATAAATAGTTTGTCATTAAAAGCCAGGTATCCTTTTGTAACTTTTAATAAACGAAAACAAAAGACAGCTCTGAGAACTGTCTGTTGTTTTAGTTTATTAAAAGTAACAAAAGGAAACTTGGCTTTACTTTCTACATATTCCATAGGTGATTTCTCAACAATTATTTGCTTCTCAATTGGACGATCCTTGTCCGTCTAATAAGTTGAAGGGAGATAATTTTTTCGAAAGTCGATTTTCATACGATACAAGTCAGGGATGGATGGAGGGGAATCTAATAACTAACTCAAATTCACATGATTTCTTGTTTCAATATCGTTCCAATTAGGGATCAAAGGCTGTCTTCTGAGACAAATATTTAGTTCAAGAAATTCTGTGGTATGTGTCGTCCGTCACTCGTGTTAAATAAAAGATTGGTTAGATAATTATTTTATATTTTTCCTTTTCTATTGAACGGATAGGTTTATATTTTTTCTTTATATATTCGTCACACATTCTTTTCCAGTTTGTGATTTTATTTGTTTTTCTTTATATATTCGTTAAACATTCTTTTTCAGTTTGTGAAACTCAAAATAGCACAACCTTAATGATTACACAAACTCTAGAAGAACTTTTTCAACTATATTTGCTATGTATATTTTTTCTTAGCCCTGACGTATCAGGCACAATTTTCTTTATTTCAATCTTATACCTTGTATAACAGACGCCATTCTCACCAGCCTGAATCACAATCAGTTCCACCGCACCGAGTCTACAATCAGTTTAGAAGGTAAAGTACGCTTTTCGTTTGCTTTGAAATGGCATGTCATTTTGCATCATTGTCTGCCTTCGGATAACATACCGATTGGTCTGAGGTATTCATAGAATACTTTTGTTTTCTTTATTTTATTCGGTTTTTTATCTTTTTTAATTTTATTTATTTATTTATTTAATTTTTTATTTATTTTTTTATTTATTTTGTTTCGTTTTTCTTTGTTTTGTTTTGTTCCTAGCTTTGTGTTGGTGCATGCACATTAGTTTTTAATCTCGGTCTTTGCTGAGTGAATGTAGCCTGTGAAAGCTCTCCGAGTCATGTGATGAATTATCTGGAAATGCTTAACTCATTGCATGCTCTTCACATATATCCCTGCCCAGGATAATAGTATATGAAATCGTTTGCCATTGATATACTTTAATTTGGGTACATTTAACCCTTTACCTAACGAATCGCCCGCATCCGCCCGCGTAATATGCAAATTGAGCAGTTGAAAAAATTACATTTTTCAAAATATTTCAACAAAACCATATCATGTGACCCCTCATTGGAATGAGCTCGTTTAGCTCGTTCCAATGAGGGGTCACATGATATGGTTTTGTTGAAATTGTTTTCTAAAATTTAAAAAAATGATATTTAAAATAATAAATTTTGATATCATCTGCGTTGGGTACAGGGTAACAAACTTTTCCCATGTAAATTGAATCGACTTCTTGAAAAATTATTTCTGGAGTTAAATTTAGATGAATTTCTTATCAAATCTAGCCATGGCTGCTTCGTAGCAGCCATGACTAGAATTAATGAAAAATACTTTGAAAATAAGAGGTGACCGTCTGGCAATTTCCATGTGTTTCGTATTTCATTTTCAGTACTATTTTCACCAACTTTCAATACTTGCTCAATTTTCGTTACCAGTTCTGCATGATAACTGTACATTATTTGGGACATGCACGCATGGTGTCATTTGGATATCTTTAGTAACCAAAAGGCAATAAGGCGATAAGGAGTAATACCATTTTTAATACAGCTAGCAATCGGTACAATACCAGCAAACACAAAATAAATAAAATGACGTAATACAAAGATCATTTAATGACTTAATTATTTTAACTTGTCTACCATCTCTGATTTGTATTATATGCAGTAACTTCATGTTTCGGACATGGGAGTCAATTTTTGCTTTTGTTCCACAGAAAGTTCAAAGTTCAGGCAACACACGATGTTGAAATTGCTCAAGGAGAATACAAAAAGGTTAAAACTTTATCGCATTGCGCGAAACGCTTGCATCGCGTGTCCTATGGCGTTTTTAACCCTTTGCCTAACATGAAAAGCAGACGACACTTGCAAAAAAAATTATTGAATAACTATTTTTTTCAGTTTTTGTTTCAAAAACATAGGTGATGACCCCTCGTTGGAACGAGCTCGACGAGCTCGTTCCAACGAGGGGGTCATACCCTATATTTTTGAGACAAAAATTGAAAAAAAATAATGAAAATTAATTGACGATTTTTGAGAATAGGGCTGGCCGGTTTTGGTTCGTTATGATGGGTAAAGGGTTAATCTAGTGTTGTGCGATGTCGCCTTTACTATAAGATCTTATAAGTATAAAATGCAATCACGGTTTGAAAAAAAACGGTCAATTGTTTTAATGTAAAAAATATTGGCGGGGATGAATCGGAAACAAACTCTGATTTTATCAAAATGTCCTCAATGCGTAATCTACTATCGTTGAGACAACACATGGATAATAGAGTTCCCTTGTTGTTTATATAGAGATACATACTCGAGATGAAAGACTTACTAACTTGTATAACCATTTACCGAAGGTATGAGAAAAAAACTACCAGTGCTATTCAGGAAATTCGCCATTCAAATTTTATTATTTTTTCCATTTTTTCCTAAAAAAGATAGCTTATGACCCTTCACCGGAACGAATTCGTTCCAACGAAATGTGCTAAGCTGTGTTATTCAGACAAAGTTGGAAAAGAGTTAATTTTCATTTAGTTCGGAAATGTTTTATACTCGTAACCAGATCAACATTAGTATTAGAGGAGCGATGGATTAGCCCCCATAGGCCGAGAGGAGAGCCGGAGATGGAAGTAACGTCATAATCACATGACGTCATATTTGGTTGCTTTTGCTTTGGTAGCCCGAGTGAGCGACCATATTGTGACGTCAACCCCATAGTGATAGGTGTTGTCACTGCGTATGCTCAGGGTGTTTATTTAGGGTATCACGCTGTCCATTTTGTTTACTTGAGGCAGCCATCTTGAAAGGCTTCTTAATCTTATGGGATGTGTTCGATTGAATAGGAGTAAATCTAACTATCCATATGGGTCCCGGTTCATATCACTATCATACTTGGCTTGCACTACTACTAGCAATCGAATACGGTCTGCTTGCTGTAACGACTCGAAACTTATCGACCACCTAAATTATCGAGTAGTGACGTGAACAGGCATTGCTCGAACGACTCAAATCTAATCGAGCAAACGAAGCATCGAGAAATTGCTCCAGCGAATGACTCGTTTTACGAGTCTTATGCTCATCTGGGTATTGGGGGATACCTATGACATGGTAATGTCCTATCGGAGGTTACCATTTGAGGATTGTATTCGACTGCTAACAGTAGTCGAAGCCAAGTGTGATGGTGATTTGAACGGGCTGTAGTGTAGTGATATAGATGCCGAGAGCCATGGGAATCAGTATTAAGTTTGGAAGACACTATACACAGGACAGATAGTGGAAGATAATAGTAGTGTTACAGACCAGTAGTGGTGGTAGTAAAGAGCGAAAGCTAATCACGGGACAGGCGATGGCGACAATGTACAAATCAGCAGTATTGACCTTGGAACTATGAAGAAAAGGGGTTGTGCAGAAGCCAGGAACCGAAAGGCGCGAGGAGCCATAACTATCTTCAGATAGACATCATCCGATAAGTATCCTCCGAAATGTATCCTCAGAAGGTATCCTCCAATAGTACATCGCCAAGTCATAGGTATCCTCCTATACCCAGATGAGCATAAGAATCGTAAAATGAGTCACTCGCTCGAGTAATTTCTCTATAGCTCATTTGCCCAATTAGACTTGATTCATTCGATCAGTGCCTCTTTCTACTCGATTGTCTTTCGGGTTTACGGGTCATGGAGGCCTTGATGTTACACAGGGGAGATAACTCTGTATGGGTAGATACAGATTACGGGGAATGAAGCAATCTGATTGTCGCAGAGCAGAGATCAAAACCAGACACAGCTAGGACTAGGTAGACTTCAAGGGCTAGAATAACGTCTGTAATAGATGGAAACCGAGGATTTAGTGGGAACACCGAGCCAAATAAATAGTTGTCAGGTTGTTTGGGGTAATTCTAGAAGTAACCGGGGATTTGGGGTAATTAGCGTTACTCTCATACAATAGAACGCGCCTTATTGCAGAGTACGTAGAATTGGATTCGTGATGGATAGTGACATGCTTACTCGGTTTGTTCGATATAATATAAGTATTATTGCTCGGCGGCATGTTGCCGACTGGGCCAAACTAGTGGTCTACGAGGAAGAAAGGATAGCCCAGACACGTCCGACTCGTGGGCTATTCTTCCTCGAGGCTCACTATTTTGGCACAGTCAACTCCAAGTCGCATAATATTTATAATATGTTATATTGTTGTTATTAACTGCAAGCCTCTGAAATCATTCGATATCCACAGTGTTGGCGATATACCGTATTTGACAGTGCTAACAGTACTGAATAAACAGCCCACGATCGCTATTCATCTGCAAATTAGTTTAAGCTTATTTGTTTTATAAGAATTGTTGAGTGACTTCTACAATTGTTAAAGCCTCTCTTGGCCAAATGCAGAAGGGTTTGTGGAATGACTTCGTCACCTCACTCTTCTGGACTACTATACGTTGGGATCTTTCGCCTACACAGAACGCATCTCTCTCCCGCACATGGGCCTGCCATTTTACGTCCCTGTTCGGCAGGACAGTATCGACCCGACATTTAATGCTGCCAAAGTGACATTACATCTCACGAAGTATCTCCTCCTGGCGATCGGTCCTTAGACCTCTGACATGAGAGAGACTATCGCTCTTATCCTCTCAACGCTCGACCACCAATCTTATAAAAAATACCGAAATAACACTCTGCACGTAAACCACAGCTAGAGCACGTGTTTCTATTACATTTATGTTATTTGTAGGTTTAGTTAACACAGTCACCTGCATGGCTCTGCATCAAAGATATCCATTTCAGTGCTGCCAGTAGTGCTTCAAATTAAGCATATATTTCACACATTTCGTCTTGTGCTGTACTTCTCCTTCCCATAATGGAACACTTACATTCCTTTGTTTGAAACCCAATAAAACTGTTTAGCTTGCCATTGAATGTACGCCTGTTTTTGGTACGTTCTGTTAACCATTTGTTGTCGGCTTGCCACCACATATACGTCTGCTTTTTCCATGTATGTACCATACAATTTTTGGTTGAAATTTTGTTCACGGTCTGAATGTATTATGTTTGTACTGAAAAATCAAAGTGAGAGATGTAATGGACCGTGTTATTAGGGTTCGCTTGTACTATCACGGAGCATAGAAAGTTGAATTAGAAGTTGTGGAAAGTTGAATGCAACTAAAACACACGCGGAGTGGGAATCCATCCCAGAGGATAAGTCTAATTCCTTGAAAAAAAACAACTAGTTTTAGACAGTTGACTTGTTGGCTGGACTCCGAGTTTCATGCCTGTGTTTTTATTGCCTGATGTAAGAGAATTCTTTGCTCCCCTCCACTGATCTTTCTGTACTAACCTTTTCGCCACGTACTCCAAATATGCGGTGTCATTCGAATAGGCGGTGTACCGATAAGCATTCTGCATTGTTTTCGACAAATGGATCAGTCGCAATATTGCAGTACAGACGCCGTGGACCGGTCGTAATCCTCGCGTGGGCAGTGATGTCCACGCATGCGTTTACCGGGTGATAAACATCTTCATCAATAAAATATTACTTAATGAAGCGCCGGGTTGTGCCGGTGCTTCATTAATTAAATTTTTGATTATCATTTCCATAATTAGTGTTTGGAATCTAATATTATTACGTCCGTGAAAATATTGCCCACCCGTGGAAAGTGAACAGTCCACGGCGGCCGTAATGTAATTAACCCTTTACCCAACGAATCGGCGGCATCCGCCCCCGTAATATGCAAATTCAGCAGCTGAAAAAATATTATTTTTCGAAAAATGTCAACAAAACCATATCATGTGACCCCTCTTTGGAACGAGCTCGACGAGCTCGTTCCAAAGAGGGGTCACATGATATGGTTTTGTTGACATTTTTTTTAAAATTTAAAAAATACTATTTAAAGTGATAAATTTTGATATCGTCTGTGTTAGGTAAAGGGTTAAATTAATCACTGGGTAATGTCAAATTATGATCGTTTTGGTGAAGCAAGTGATTTTCGGAAACATCAGTCCTGTTCTGTTTTCATATTATAATTATGTTTTTGATAACTCGCTGTTGCATAAAATGCCTCTTATAAAGCTATATTCCTGTCTTTCTTACTGCATACATTTCTTGACCGGCAGTGTGAATTGATAGCGAGGATACTGCTGCACCGATGTTACAAATATGGCCTCTTTCGCGATCAGATCACGGTACATTTGTTACATACGTACACGAATGGTCAAAATTTCATCAGTAAAACTACTGCAAAATGAAGACCGAATCGAGGAAAACAAACGAAAATTGCATATTAGTTTTTATGTTCTCGCACATCTTTTCAGCAGGCGAGATTCTACGGTGTTTTGTGGAGAAAAGGCGGAGAGATGATTTCGACCTGATCGCGACTCTGTCGTGATGCGGTTGAAATTCTCTATTAGCATTCTCTATTGCAGTACTGTAAATGTCTACCAACAAGCTTACTACATTCGATACCAATACCTCCATTCTAAACTGGATGCGCCTGGTATATGGAATCGTAACCTGAGGTTGCAAAATGCGATTTCGTTCACACTGACCCGTAGAATTAATGCAGTAAGCGTACATGGAAGTAATTTATCCTCCACCCATACAGAGCATTTGCCATATAAGTATTATTTAGTCAAAACTGTTACTTTAGAGTTTTATTTCTCAGCTCCATTGGACGTTAAATAGTTATCTCTGTGTCATTTTGCCTTCCGTTTCTCTGATTGCGGCTTTCTGAACATTTTATGGCGGGTAATTTTCACATTTTGTATTCTTGAGAACTTTTAATCCGTTTTATTGAGACTTTTTGCCGACAATAAAGCAAGTTTCTGTCCCTAATCAGCTGTACATTTTCTTTGCATTTTATTTGCTCAAGAGAACTGTGAATGTATTATCTCTGTTGACTTTTACTTGCTTTGGATGACCTTGAAAAACTGGTTTTGTTATTGAAAAGTCACGAAAACGTCATGAAAAGCCTTTCATGTTATAGAGGAGGATATTATTTTGAGTCACCTACTTGCAAGTGTTAATTTTGACATAGCATGTAAAAATTATACGAATCAAGAGGTATCACTTGTGCATGGTTTAATATCGTATCTTACGGTTCGGATAGCTGTGTTGTATCCTAAAACAATTAGCTTTTTGTTTTAATGCTGTTTTGAAGAAAGCATAAGAAATTGATAATATCTGAAGACAGAATGAGAGAGATATTTTCTGAGGTTGTTTTTCTCGCTTCTACCCCATACTTTATTTGTAGTACAGTACAAGTCAAAATAAGTTGTAGCATAACCGCAATAAACTAAGTATACTGCTGCTCTTGCACTGATAAGATCAGAATCTGACAACATTTTCTGGAAAGCTCTCACTGAGAGCTTTCCAGAAAATGATCTCAGCTTCTGGTCTCATCAGTATAGTAAGAGAAAGATACATAGTTTATAGTGGTTATCCTACAACTTGTTTTGACCTGTACTGTATGTAACGTCTTAGATGTTCATGGGCTTTTCACGGTATATCACTCAACTTATAAATTCAGAAATAAAAATATTATCCCTTTTCAAAAGAACAGATTTCAGTTTTTGCTTTTTACTGAATAGCCGTGGCGTTTTTTGCTAGTTATAGACCCAGCGTATTCTTGCTACACCAGGAGCTCGACAGTAATATAACCTTTTGAGTGAATCAGAACGAACTGATCACACCTCGTTGTTTTGAGTTTCGCAACTTTATCGACTCAACTCAACTCAAAATATGAAGGGGAAGTGTGTTAGGCACCGCAACAAATATATTTGATACGAATTTGGTGTTACTTTTATGGTGTAATTATCGTAAAACAGCCTATTTCTCGATTTTGTCGCGTTCCAGTCTCGACACACTTATATCAACGTCACAGTTTCATACATAAACATTGAATCAAGAAAATAAAAAGCGAGACTGGCATCTGAGATTAATTGATCTCAAATTTCTCTTACAGCAAGTTTGATTACACAGTGTTGGGAGGTGGAAGCCGACAAAGAATCTCGACCGGATCGTGACTTAGTCGCAATTACGGTGTTAACGGGGTTGTTGCTGGCTAACAATTTTGCGCTTTATTCTGAAATGCAGTGTCTGCAACTTAAATGCTTCATAATCTGTTGAGGTGGTTCATATCATCTTTGAAGTGACGTTTGTTAGTCTGCATGAGTTTGACTATAAGAAGGCAAAGACATGTGTACAGATTTTTCGGCAACCCAAACTAATTTAGCACCCTCCCAGTTAAAAAACAATGCGTTGTTTGGAAGAGCTTCTGGCCCAAAAATAGTTCCAAATTGCGTAGATATTTCAAATGATTAATAATAGAATTTTATTTTAAAAAAAAAACAAGCTTAAAGGGACAATAAGCCGCTAATTTGCAAAAATATCGATTCTCACGTATTACTTGTATGTGAAAGAGCATATACAAAAACACTATATGGAAGGTGTAAGATATCAGAATCAACGCGAAATTACTTAAATCTGCAATTAAATTTTTTTTTAATACAGACAGAATTTCAGAAGATACGACATTGCGAAGCTATAAACGAAGTTGCCCGAAAGTTATATTAGAAGTACAAAATCACCTTGACGTCATTTCTGAATACACAATACATTTAATTTTAACGTTGCTGCTGTTCGAGTGAATGACCGCTATGAACAACAACTGTGAATTATTTTAGCAATAATTTGGGCATTTTTAGAAACAAAAACACTTTGTAATATATTAAGTCAATTGCATTTATGCTTCCAATCAAACCCACAGCACGTTGTTGACAACGACAATCTCAAATAGATTTCATGGACGCGTACGCAAAAACAGAAACACGCGAACGCAAGCTTCACCTTCGTCCTTCTAAAAAAGTTAATTTCGTCGAATATGGAAAATGACATTGAACGGAATTTTCCTTCAGTGATCGGCTAACCTGTCTGGTTTGAAAATCGACTGCCTGCCATTTTCAGATATCTGATAAATTCACGCCTTCAAATTAATTAATTAATGAAATCTACGTTTCCATACGAATAATATAAAACACAAGGGTTCTTTTGCGTAACACAAATTGTGGTTTTATGGTTAAAACATCCACAAGAACATCATAAGTATTCATGACAGTGAAAATCTCAAGTCTGTTGTGAACGGTTTTAGTGAAATTTTGCGTGGTACAATAGGAATATTGAGTTTGTATGTGGTGTTATCTACTAATTTATCTTTTAACCCTTTACCCAACGAATCGACCACATCCGCCCGCGTAATATGCAAATTCAGCACCTGAAAAAATATTATTTTTCAAAGAATTTCAACAAACCATATCGAACTCGTTCCAAAGAAGGGTCACGTGATATAGTTTTGTTGATTTTTTTTAGAAAGATTTAAAAAAAATGATATTTAAAATAATAAATTGTGATATCGTCTGCGTTGGATAAAGGGTTAATGACAATTTTAACCTTCTCTGGGTTTTTTCCAGTTTTTTGGAAGACATGTTATATATGCAAACAAATTCTCAAGAGAGAGTAATAACCCGTGCAGTAGGATTGAAATATTTAAAAAATATGTGTAGCAAAAAATGTGAGGGGAAATTGCTCAGATCCACCCTTCTCTCTGTAATTGGGGTATAATATGATAAATACTGCACGAGTATGCGAGCCATGTAGCAATTTATGGACCGGTCAGTTAATCCTAAATGCTAAGATTGACCTCAGCTTCCCTTCCGTCAATATATACATTACTGCTTGACTGGTCCATAAACAGCTATAAAGTTCGGACCCTCGTGCAATATTTGTTGAATGTTATCCCTCTGCACACTATTGGCAAAAACAAACTTTCAAACAGAAAGCTTGTCCCATAATGAAACTAGGAATTCACACACTTCAGTCTTGTTTGTCAGAGCTCAATTAGCTTTATAAAACAACGTTGAATTGATTATATTCCTAGTTGCATTATGGGAAACAGTGAGGTTGTCGTCGGAAATTTTATTATTTCAGCATCAGTGTGGATGGAGGTTAAGAGAGTGAAACATTCTGAACAGTGAGCTCATTTTACATGCCTAAATACATGTATTCTCCACTGAACAAAATCACAAGGCCCACAATGAATGCAAATACAGTTTCGCATCTAACAAATCGATCGCACATCCTAAAAGTAATTTATTCTTAAAATAATTCTGGATCCTAAATGCGTCAGTCATAATATGGTTGTTGGACAAAGAATTGTGATAAAGAGTTCCAGAACAAATGTGATTCGATTATTGTAAAATTCATTTAACAGTTTGAAAGAAGTCTCATCTTATCTCGTAAATCTCCCCGTCAGCTATCAATAGTCAGGACAGAGAAATAAAGCAATTGTCTTTTGTCTGACTTCCTTTTGATAGCAGAGAATATATGATGGAACGCTGGAATATTGTTGTTATAAGTCAAGGAATACGAAAAGAAGAAAAGGCAAGTGACCTACAGCTTCTTTAATTTACCCCTTTGAACCCTGGTGGTATCTTCCAGGTCAGTACACTGGCAGCAATTGGAAGTCCACATTCATTATTTGGGGGTAGGACAATTAATATTTTCAATGTGCAGCCGTGGGGCTGCACATTGAAAATATTAATTGGTCTACCACACACATTCACTTAGCAGCCATCCTACGTAAGGACATTATGACGTACCATGCTTCTGGGCCGGAAAAGCGGCCACTCGGGTTCAAAGATTGTCTGTGTTTTAAACCAGCACTGGATATCTGATGCTTTTTTCCACACTGTTTTTGTATTTGTACGTCTTCTTGATTAACTAACAACGGTTTCTAGCTTGCACGTTGCACACTCAACAAACGTATTTTTTTTATAACAACGGCTTTGATCTCGTTTGCTCCAGGTTGCCGTGTAGTCTTGAAGTTATACTCTGTCACATTCATGTCAAGAACAGAGCCTGCACTGAGTGTAACCCAGTTATAATGTATAGCTATCTTATCTAATACATTTACACTAAATTCCAGTGGAACCACATAGACTGGTGGTCGAATTTGAGGAGAACAAAAGCGTTTGTGCTGCAACGAGCTTTTAACTGGTTGGTTGAGTGGGTTGTTCACCGGGCCCTTTAAAAAGCCTCTTTTTGATCGATATAACTAACGCGAGGTTTCTTAAGTAATAGGCATTGGGTCACTGGCATCAAAACGTAAAATATATCGTCCCTTGAGTGCAACACAGCGCAGATTCGCAATGCTGAAGCAGTTCAGATGATGCCCTTTTGCGCCCAAGGGACGATATAACGTAAAAAAATGTATTAAACGCCACAGAAAATATGTGGAAGAAAGTAACATCTTAACCTGTCTTAATCAATAACGATCTAATGCATTAATATAACTCAATTCAGCATAAAAATGACGAATTCACTTTATTGCCTATACAAACCGCAGTACAATCACAAAAGTGATCAGTGAATTTCGACCGGATCGCAAATAGATCCGATCGAAGTTTGTGTCCGCTTTTATGTTTCCAGCAGAGATAGGTTTGTTTCGTTAGTCGTGACAAAACATACAGGTATCACTTATATCTGACATTTTTAAATTTCCTTTCAATTCAGCTCTGTGGCAATAATTACGCTAGTCAAATTAATTCTTGAGGTGCGGTTTACGGTGCGTTTATGTTTTCTTTCAAATCCGAGATCTGTAGAGAAATAGAGGTTTGCTTGTTTAAGGCCTGTGTCCACATTCGCGATTTCAAGCGCGTGGCCACGAGGCGTGATGCGCGGTGTGAAAGCGCCCAAAAACCTTCGAAGTAATTGCCACAGATCATTGTCCACATTGGCGTGGCCTGAAAATTGTCATGCTTTGGTGACACGGCGTGAAACGCCCATAACCTCCTGAAGGGTTTTGAGCGTGATAGCACCGCGTGTTCTGCTGAGTGTATTGGCAATTGAACCTATAGAAATGCAGCACTTGACAAGCACGTTCATCAACTTTATCTATCACGTGTACCGACTATATTTGACAGAGACCTGAGACAAGGAAAACATGGGTCGCAGTGACGTCGTTCCCCTGAGTTCCAACGTGTTCTAAGTGCCAGTAGGCGCATAGAACACATTGGAATCAAGGGGACAAAGTGTCTTTCTACCCGACCGAGAACAGAAGACATGTACGCCACACACTAATTAATGCCTCATGTGGACATGGTAAAACGCGGCACGCAACGCAGCATCATTTCCAGGCGTTCTACACCGCACATTACGCCTCGTGATCACACGCGTGAAATCGCGAATGTGGACACGGGCCTTTACTTTGCTTACCACCGATAGTTTATACTTGTGTAAAATCATGGGTTAAAGAGGCAATGGGTAAGGTGTCTGAATCGTTCGTATTGTTCTGAATCAGCAAAAGAGGCAATCCCAGGAACGTTTTAATATATATACTATATCTTCCATTAATTGAGATTCGTGTGTTTAAAAGCTAGGACAACAGACCACTATAACAGTAATCTGTCCAGTTGCATTGGATGCTAAGGCAAACGATCCACGGATAAATTTCACAATAAAATACAGGCTACTTGTAGACAATTACAAATGATCACAGAAAACAATTCCAACCATTCAGTAATTGTTAATTCTCGAATATTGGTCTCAGGTCGGGTTGTAAATGTGAGCTAACATACTGGCTGAGTCAATTGTAACCTTTTTGGGGTTGACATTGGCTCAGTTGGTATGGGAGCAGAGCATTTATTGTTAGGCGATTGGGTGTCGTAGACCTACGATCGACTTCCGTCGAGACCACCTACCAAACAAAGGAACTTTACAGTTTTCAATCCAGTGGCGCGGTGCTAGGATTATGCCTGGTGAAATTCCTGCTTGACATCGGCGATATATAATATATATATAAATAATATATATTATCATCATTACGTTTCTGTACAAAACGTTACTTCACAGTCAAGTCCTTGTTGATGAATTCGTATCCCGACTGTACGTTTTGTACCTGAACATAATGGTAGTGATAGATTTATCTAACATTTATCAACTGCAATGTAAATGACTTTATTAACTTGCGTTTTCATTACTTAGTTTATTTTCAGACGCATAAAACGCTGGTCGTTTCGATCAAAACTGTACAAGACTGTCTTCAACTTTCGCGATTCTAATATGAACTTTGTAAAACCATTTGTTCATTTGTTCAAAATTCCCCCTCGAAAACATTGAGCGCTGTAACAGCGTGTTGTTTAAACTTGGATTTTTCCAGTGATTCAGATACAGAACATAACATCAAAGTGATTTTGTAATCTAACTATTATATTTTTGAAAAATGTTTTTTTATTTCTCTATTCACATTTGTAACATGCACAGTCTGTCGCAAACGTTCTACCGAAGCATGTAATGTTCTTTTAAGAGTAACGTAAACAATTCACAAATAAGCACTCGCGTCTGTATTACCTTTGCTGCATACATAACTTGTATCACCTCCCTCAGATAAAGACCTGATTTGGTACCTGATACTCATTTATTGTACAATAATATGACATACCCATAGCTCTCGATCTCGTTCGCTGATAGCGCTTAAACAGTGCTTGGAATTTTATTACAATTTTCTTGAAACTTTTTGTCAGGCGATTTCGTGAACAGAAATGTAAATCGCTGCGACACTACTGCTTCTGGGTGGGAACTGAATTGTTAACTGTTTGAACCCTAATGGTATAGTCCATGCCAGTTCAGAGCCATCATCTGGTAGAGTCTCTTTTCTTATTTATTTATTTATTTATTTATTTATTTATTTATTTATTTATTTATTTATTTATTTATTTATTTATTGGTGTTTAAGGTCACATACTTATGCACAATGGCTAATCGTGACCGTGACAGTTTTACGGGTGGAGGAAGCCGGAGTACCCGGAGAGAATCACCGAGCATCGACGAGCAACTGTCAGCTCCTCCCTAGGGGGGTTTGATCATCCCTACTAGGCGGGTCCTCAGGTGGCGGATAGAGAACGGCCTGCTCAGTTTGGGCAGGTTTGCTAATTTCTGATTGGTAGGTTTGCTCAATTGAGCTGGTTTGCTGCGAAGTACACAAATACGCAGCCCCGGGCCAAAATGATCAATCCTGCTAATACCATCTGGCAGGCACCTTGTTCTCCCGTGAGGTGCGTTCCGAAGGCCCCGGAAGAAGGAATTCTGGCAGTTGAGGACTCGTGGCCCCGGTTAGGGCAGTCTCCAAGGATGGGAATCAGGTCGTAAACTCTGTTTGGCCCTGGTCTCCATTTTTTCAGATAATGTCCAACACACTGCTTTGGTCCCAATTTCAGAAGTAGACGGATGGTCGGATGGCCCGTTCTGACCAATCGGGAGCCCCCAACCCCAAAAACATCGTGTGTCACGTCGGGGGGCATTGGGTGGTCATTCAATCAGTCATTTCTTTTAGTTTTGTTTTATTATTACTACCCAAACTGACGTTTAATGATTTTTATATCTTTTTGACATCTTCCATTTTGTTGCACTGTCTGCGTCGGTTGTCAGAAGTAGTTTTTGTTGTACTGGTTTTTACTGAAATGATTGGTTGAATGGTCGCCACTGCCTGGCACTTCCCATAGACATTCAACGGGTCAATCCTCCAGCGGTATTCATTAGCATCAACCTTGGGGGAGTATGTTTTCCATGTACTCTTGGTGTTGTTTGCTGGATACCCGCAACGTAACTCCATAAGTTGGGCTCAGAGTAAGGATGGGAGTCATGGAATGATGAAAAACAATAAACACAAATATGGAAAACACAACACACAAAAAACAAAAACGTGGTCGAGAATTCTCTACAGACTCTGATTCTGACTCGGATCATGATCTTCCAAAATCAAATTTGTCATTATTTATGCTGCTGATGGGAGTCAAAAGGCTTCCAACATAAATCCATTTTTGTTGGAAAATGCCATTAAAGGAATCGCTGGCACTGTCAAAAATGTTAGAAAATTAAGATCTGGTGCACTATTGGTAGAATGCTCAAAAGAACACAACCGATCAATATTCTGAATATTGAAAATTTGGCAGATATGAAAGTAAATGTTTTCCCACATAGAACCCTCAACAACAGCAGAGGTGTAATTCGAACAAGGGAACTATTTGGCATCGATGTAATGGAAATAAGAAAGGAACTAGAACCGCAAGTTGTCAGCGATGTCAAAAGAATAGACATTAAAAAAGATGGGGAAATTATAAAAACAAACACATATATTTTAACTTTCGATTCTTCTCAGCCGCCTAAATCTATTAAAGTTGGTTATATGAACATCAAAGTGGATTTGTATATTCCAAATCCACTTCGATGTTTCAAATGTCAAAAGTGTGGTCACGGTCAGAATACTTGTAGAGGAAAAACTGTATGTTTCAAGTGCGGTCATGATCATCAAGACCCCTGTACTAACACTCTCAAATGTTGTAATTGTCAGGGCAGTCATGTAGCTGCATCAAAGGACTGCCCTGTATGGCAAAAAGAAAAATAAATACAAAAGGTCAAATGTGAAAAACAGCTGAGTTTTAAGGAGGCCAGAGAATTAGTGACATCGATGCCTGGCACGAACACATCAAAGCCATCATATGCAGCCAAATTATCCAGAAATTACCATCATCATCAGTGGGTTGTCAAACAAATTATACTTGGATCAATGGCACATTAGCAACTTTGGTGCAGGCCTTTACAATAGAGCAGGCAGATGATACTGAACAAAAATCCACCCAAACACCTTCAACTTCTCAGAATACATTAGACAAAAAATCAGAAATAAATCAGAAGAAAGATCAGGAAAAACTAAAATTAGACAGGACAAAAGTAAAAGAAGGAAGATCAGAACAGAAAAAAGACCAAACAAAATCAAAATCACACAATCAAAATCTTAGTCAGAATCAGAGGAAGAGTCAGGCAATAAACAACCAAAGGAATACAGAAACACAAAAAAAGTCAGATCGAACTCCCAAGGCTCTTCAAGATCCTGTTAATCGTAATAGGTTTGAAGGTCTTGAAGCGATGGAAGTCGGTGAGTGCATCGACGAAACGTTCGGGCCTTTACGCCCGAACGCCTCTCAGAATAGGTCCCCAAGACAGAAATCGCCTAAAAAAGCTATTGGGGCTATTTCACCCATTCGTCCACTAAATAAATCTCCAACCAAATATAGATAGTACTAATAACAATAACATAATACAGTGGAATTGTCGAGGTTTTAGAGCAAATTTTAATGAACTGGGCCCTTTAAGCCAGAAATATAAACCTTCTGCTTTTTGCCTACAGGAAACTCTTTTAAAGAAACCCGAGTCTCAGAATCATTCAGCCTTTAAGCATTATACTTCGTATAATGACTGGGCAGATGAAACTGATCTTCATATTCGTGGAACGTCCGTCTTAGTTAGAAACGACATTATCCACAGTCCTGTATCTTTGCAGTCAAATTTACAGGCTGTAGCGGTACGCCTAACTTTAGACAAGACAATTACATTATGTTCTATATACGTTTCACCAAGTAAATCCATACAATTGAATGATCTTGAGCTGCTGGTACAACAGCTTCCAACCCCATACATTTTGTTGGGTGATTTTAACGCACATAGCCCCCTTTGGGGTAATTCCTGCAGTCAAGAGGATGCAAAAGGTAAAGCTGTAGAAGAGTTCATTACAAAATATGACTTTTGTTTGTTCAATGATGGTTCAGACACTTATCTGCACCCCGCATCCGGTTCGTATACATCAATTGATCTTTCAATTGCATGCCCTTCTATCTTCCTCGATTTTTCATGGAAGGTAGAAGATGACTTGTGCGGGAGTGATCACTTTCCAGTTGTATTGGAGAGTATAGTTCCGGTGGACGATGAGAGAATGCCCCAGTGGAACTTTAAAAAAGCTGATTGGGACACTTTTTCATCGCTTTGTTCTGAACGCCTCACACGGGAGAAACTTCGAGATAGTGCTGACCACATAGAACATTTTACAAACGAGCTGCTTGACATTGCAAACACTGTCATCCCTAAAACCTCGGCAAATCCAAAACGTTTCACCAAACCATGGTTTGATAATGAATGCAAAAAGGCTATAAAGGATCGTAAGAAAGCTGAAAGGGAATTTAACAAGTCACCAACTACATATAATTTAGACAAACTTCGTATAAATTGGGCAAAAACAAGACGACATATAAAACAAAAAAAAGAAAAGGTCTTGGGAATCTTACATTTCCAAGATTAACCAAAACACCCCTATTACTAAAATTTGGAAAATGATTAAAAAGATTAAAGGAAAAGAAACAAAATCAACTGTACAACACCTGAAGGAAAACAACACCTTAATTACATCCAAATCAGAAATTTCAAACACTTTGGCCTCCACATTTTCGAAACATTCGTCGTCTAAAAATTATAATCCAGAATTTATCAAAATTAAAAAACAGCAAGAAAAACAAAAGATCAAATTTAACTCCAACAATCTAGAGGATTACAATGAACCTTTCTCTGTGGAAGAGTTACGTAACTCTTTGCATAGAGCAAAGGATACTGCCACTGGTCCCGATGAAATTCACTACCAAATTTTAAAGCATCTGCCGCAATCTTCACTAGAACTTTTATTATTATTTTTTAATGGCATTTGGGTGACTGGCCAGTTTCCACCATCCTGGCGTAAAGCAACAATAATTCCTATTCCTAAGCCTGATAAGGATCACAACAACCCAAGCAACTACAGGCCTATTGCCTTAACCAGTTGTCTGTGCAAAACCATGGAATGGATGATCAATGATCGGCTTGTCTGGTTTCTGGAATCGAACAATTTGCTTGCGGATGTTCAGTGTGGTTTCAGAAGCCAGAGAAGTACTGTGGATCATTTGGTCAGACTTGAAACGTTTATTAGGAATGCCTTTGCTAGAAAAGAACATGTGGTCGCCATCTTCTTTGATCTAGAGAAGGCATATGATACAACGTGGACGTATGGGATTTTAAAAGATCTTTTTAACATGGGGTTGAGAGGGCGTATGCCTCTTTTTATTGAAAACTTTTTTGAAAGACCACCGGTTTCAGGTTCGTGTTGGGTCAATGTTATCTGATCCTCACAAATCGGAATTGGGGGTTCCTCAGTGTAGTATTCTATCCGTTACCCTGTTTTCGGTTAAAATTAATAGTATCATCGATGCAATTGAGAATATGGTAGATTCTTCATTGTACGTCGATGATTTTTTAATCTGTTATAGCAGTAAAAATATGAATGCTATCGAGCGCAAACTTCAGCTGTGTTTGAATAGGATTCAAAAATGGGCCACAGAAAATGGTTTTAAATTTTCAAAGTTAAAAACGAACTGTATTCTTTTTTGTAAACTTCGGAAACATCACCTCGATCCGGAGTTAAAAATTGATGGGAGTCCTATTAAAGTTGTTAAGGAAGTGAAATTCTTAGGTTTGTTGTTTGACAACAAACTAAATTTCACTTCCCACATAAAACAATTAAAAGTTAAATGTAAGAAAGCACTGAACCTGCTGAAAGTTGTTTGTAGCACTGATTGGGGTGCTGACCAAAAAACTTTGCTCCATCTGTATAGATCACTTGTTCAATCAAAATTAGATTATGGTTGTATAGTTTACGGTTCTGCAAGGAAATCATATCTCAAACCACTTGATGCAATTCATAATAGTGGTATTAGAATTAGTCTAGGGGCTTTTCGAACATCCCCAATAGACACGATGCTTGTTGAAGCAGAGGAGCCTTCTCTTGAGAAGCGCAGAATTAAATTATCTCTCCGGTATGTGTCTAAACGTTTGGCCAATCCTTCAAATCCTGCTTATAATTGTGTTTCAGACCCTCAAAATGTTGATTTTTTTAACCGCCACCAGAAACATATTCCTCCATTGGGAATTAGGATCAAACCCCACATGGAGTCTGCCAAAATTGATTCTGATTCTATAAAAGAAAACCGCAAATCTCATATTCCTCCTTAGCATCTTAAAAAACCTACAATTAATTTGGACCTTGCTTCTACCAAAAAATCTGATACCAATTCCTTGCAGTTTAAACAAAAATATGCCGAAATAAAGTCCAGGTATAATGCA
Organism: Pictodentalium vernedei; assembly: GCA_031216915.1. NCBI lineage: Eukaryota > Metazoa > Mollusca > Scaphopoda > Dentaliida > Dentaliidae > Pictodentalium > Pictodentalium vernedei. The sequence continues at coordinate 250,247,204 of CM062289.1, forward strand.
TATACAAGGATCTGTACAAATGGATCTAAAGATGGTGACAGAGTATCATCAGCTGCTGTTACTGGTGATCATATCACCTCAATCAGAATACCGAATCAGAGTTCTATTTTCACAGCTGAAGTTAAAGCTATACAACACGCGCTTGAACACATCGAGAATGTGCAGGAAAAGAAGTCGATTATTTTTTCCTACTCTCTTTCCTCTTTACTTGCTTTACTCAACCCCAAGTTGAAGAACCCTCTCATTTTGGAACTTCGTGAGAAGTTAACAACTCTCATGTCTGACCAATATGATATCGTGTTTTGCTGGTTACCCGGACATGTAGGTATCGCTGGTAACACCAAAGCAGACAGTGCAGCAAAACAGGCTTTAACAAAGCCTCTCACTGATTTTAAGATCCCTTTCATTGATTTCAAACCACATATTAGTAACTACATCAAATCTCTGTGGCAGGCGGAATGGGATGGAGCGACAAATAACAAGCTTCATCGCTTCCGACCAACTATTTCAGATCACTACCCGTCTAGTAACCTGTGTAGAAAGGATCTTGCATTTTTGACGCGATGTCATATTGGTCATACACGACTTACACATTCCTTTTTGTTAGAGGGTAATTTGCGACCAGAGTGTGTTCCCTGCCAGCAGGTGCTGTCAGTGGAACACATTCTTTTGAATTGTACTGATTTTAATCATGTTAGAGGGCAGTATTTTACAGTCAGATCTTTGAGAGATTTATTTTATCTTACAAGCCCACAAAAAGTAATCTCATTCTTGGAAGTAATCAACCTTTTTAATAAATTTTAAATTATATTTACTTTTTTAAATTTCATCTATCCATATTTAATTCGTAGGTTGATTTACACAGCATTTTTTGTACACCTGATCTCACTTTCTCATTATGTTTCACACTCGTCATTTTTAAACCTCTTATTCCTTTCATTTCATATTTCAATCAATGGTCTTTTTGAAATACATACTTTCATCGCCACGATATAGCCTAAGCTGCTGATGTGGCGTAAAGCACCAATAAATAAATAAATAAATACTGTCAGCTCATCAACATTCTAACTCTGTTCAAGCTCAGGTTACGGCGGTTGAAGACATGTGCACCATAGACGTGCAGTACGCCTTAGTACACGACGTCATCGTGCCCCCATGTAGGCAACCGGGGTAAAGTGCCTTGCCCAAGGACACAACCCGGGTCGTCCCGAACGGGGATCAACCTCGGGACCTCTAGCATAGAAGTCCAACAGTCTACCACTGAGCCACCGCGCAACCGTCTCTATTGTTTACATGGTAGAAGATTAATCAGTAATTTGAACGTGCAGCCTTGTGGACTTGAGGCATATTGATAGCACAATCTCCTTGTGGTATCAGGAGTCTCTTGATGGTATATATATTTATATGCATGTATATCATATGGATTTATTTTTCAGTCAAGAAACGTGTTCGGACTTGAAACTAGGAAATAAAATAGCCGAGCAAGTATTAATAAGTGGTGATACCATCAATATAACCGACGCATATCAGGATTCAAGATTCGATCAAGAGGTAACAATTATTAATCTCATTCATCTCTTTATGAGTGACCCTCTTGGGTAACAAGCCTTCATCATCATCAGTCTTTGTCATGCGGATTGGTCAAATCCGATATTGATTTCTTGTTTCAGTATCACCTTTGCCTTTGAAAATATGGGAGGCTCTATCTTTCTCTGACTTTGGTTACTGCATCAAACCATAATTTGTTTCTTCCCTTTTGAACTTCTCTGTCAATCAACATATTTTGCATCACTATCAGATCCGAAAAACTTAATTTACCCCATTGCCGGGCGCTCAACACAAAAATCCCATTCCAATTTTGTTATTTTTCAAATAGTTGTTTCCTATGAACACACAGCACATGGCTCATCATTGGAAGGAACTCGTCGAGCTCATTCCTTTAAGAAGCCATGTTTGGACGTAAAAAATAAAACTTTCTAGTTATCTGGCAAGCAACTATTGTAAATGTCTTCTCTGGTCGTTTTGCGGAAAGGTTAAGTGTTGTCAGCTTGTTTTGGAATAACGTAAAAAATATAAACAATTTATAAAGAAAACAAGAAGTGAATAACAAAAAGGTTGCTCAAAAATTAATTCAGTAACCGGTTGATGTGATAATTTTGTGACAAGATAACAAAAAGTGGGGACGGATCATTTCGTAATCTATTCAGTTCGTACTCACTCAAAACCGTGTTAATCGGTAACCCCTTCTTTAACTGCGAGTTCACTCGGCATTTTTCACTCGGGTCTATTCTTAATCAGTTCATTTTTGCTGTCCGATCGATTCATAACTTGTTCATTATTATATCATGTTGGTTGGGAAATCACTAGTAGTTAGCGTCGAAAATTAAGATCTGTTTCGGAATTTTAAATAAAAATTATAGCAGGGAAAATTCACGATAAATTAACGAATATTAACAAAAGTGTACATTACACTAATATCTCATGATCTCGAGATAATATCTCGAGATAAACATATATAATCATTCCTACCCCCCCCCCCCCCTCCCAATAAAAAAACAACACCCGGTTCCACTTCCAGAATGACATTCAACTGTTATGTAACCGCATGTGGTTGAGAGTTATCGATGCGGATAAGGATAAAAACATATATATCAACCCGTTCCACAACAAAATGCAACATTTCCGACATAATGTCAATGTGCTAGTGGAAACATACTTGTCCAAAACTAGAACAGAACTGCTCCATTGCCTAAAACTTCAACCCATGCAAAACTAATATGAGCATTTGAGAACATGAGCCTGAAACCCCAATATCGTAATTAAAAAAGCAGACAAAGGGCGAACCACCGCCCTACTTGATCGGGAAGCGTATATTGCTGAGAAAACACGCCACTTAAACTCAGTAGTCTATTACATCCCTATTACGACCGACCTCACCCCCAATACACTCAATGAGGTTAACGTTATACTCCAATACATGTATGACAGTCATGAAATTGACTGCCATATGCACAAATCATTGAAATCAGACCCGTCAAAACCAAGCAAGCTACCCTGTGCCTCCTCCCGAAAATCCTCAAAACTCCCCCCACTACAGGGAGACCAATTATTTGCGGATCTAATAGTCCAACCGAACGCAGCAACATTATACGTCATTCCTACCTTCCAAGACTCGTCTATGTAATGACTTAACCCTTTACCTAACATGAAAAGCAGACGACACTTGCAAACAAAATTCTTGAATAACTAATCTTTTTCATTTTGTGTCTCAAAAACATAGGTTATGACCCTCATTGGAACGAGTTCACGAGCTTGTTCCAAAGAGGGGTCATAACCTATATTTTTGAGACAAAAAAATGAATATATAATGAAAATTAATTGGCGACTTTTGTGAATAGCGCTGGCCGTTTTATGCCGATACGTTGGGTATTGTGTTAAGAGAAAACTCAATGTCCAACTTCAGATCATTTCTCTATCGAAATAGATGCACTTATTTCTACGGAGACACATCGTGCCAACCACAGATCCAACACTGCCGCCTGCGCCTCGGCTGCAGTGGCTTGAACAATGATCTATTCAACCTCGCCCAAAAAAGAAAGTGTGCATTGCAGAAATTGATCAAACTCCAAAAAAATAATTTCGTAGGTGTAAAGAGTGTTAACCTGTTCATGAATAAGTTATATTGAACACAAAAACAGCTTTCCCCGTTAAAATTTCATTAACGTTAAATGACATGCTGCACGTTTGTGAAAAGGCATGTTTTGCATGTGGAGAGTCTGAAAATTCATGCAGCAGTGTGAATCCTTGGGTATTTAAACACTAAAGTAAGGCCTTCCTATCATTCACATTCAAACTTGCGCTGCTGTTAAAACGACTCCACATTAGCATGCCAAGATTGACAATGAATCAACGTCTCCTTGCCCTGGGTATGATTAGAGCTGGCAGAACACACAAAGAGGTTGCCCAGCATTTGAACTGCCACTGAAACACTGTAGACAGGCTAGTCCATCGACATGCACAACATGATGACGTTCCAGACCGACCCCGCTCCGGGAGACCCCGAGTTACAACCCCTGCACAAGATTGGTATATCCGTGTCGTCCATCTCCGGAACCGGCAACAAACAGCAATGACGACAGCCAGGAACATCCCTAACCTGAGACGGATACATCCTCAAACAGTAATCAACCAGCTGAGAGAATACGGCTTACGTCCTCGAATACCTGCAATTCGTCCGATTTTGACGTTACGTCATTGTCGTGCTCGACTGCAGTGGTGTAGAGTAGGGTTAGGGTTAGCCTAACCTAACCCTAACCCTAACCCCAATCCTAAACCTAAACCTAACCCTACCCTAACCCTAACCCTAACCCTAACCTAACCTAACCCTAACTCTAATCTAACCCTAACCCTACCTAACCTAACCCTAACCCTACCTAACCCTACCCTAACCCACTTCCATGTTAACTTGTTCGCTTCCATGAGGCGTAGATGCACAGCAGTAGTCGATGCAGACGGAGGTCATACCAGATATTGAGTGTGTGACTTTTGTGTTGGACCCTTAGTGTCTTTGACTCTCCATGGCACCAAGAGTATTCGTCGTAGCGTAATGAAATTTCTCGTGTTGATCACAAATTGATTCATCTGTGATTGAATAAAATTTCCATGAATATAAATGATATATGTCTTTTTTTAGTGTTATTTTTTAGCATGCACACTTTCCTTTTGGGGAGAGTATATATTGTGGATTCATTCTTATGCAGTTGTGGCGAACGTGAAACAGTGGATCATTACTTTTTCCATTGTCACAGATACACACCGATACGACCACAAACCCTTGGCCCCATACACCATTACATTAATACTGATATCTTACTGTACGAGAGTAAACACCACAGCTCTGAAATCAACAAATCCATTTTCAATAAGGCTCAGGAATTTATACTTCTGACCAAACGGTTTGACTGACAATCCACCCTCCCCACCAACTCACTCAATACTCTCAGAAACTGCGAGATGCACCACCAGACCAATTAAGCACTGGTCACTGAATATTCTGGGACTCTTTTCTTCATTTCTACACAGCCTAATTCCTATTCTTCTTCTTCACATTCCATATTATATTCTAACTCTACTGCCCTTAATTCAGTTGACAAAATATATTTACAAACAATGGCAAAATGCCAAACACCTTGCACTGCTGATATTACAAATGCACTATTTTTACTCAATGGAGGCGGTGTTGTATAAGATTCTAGCTTCCTGCTGAATCCATTTCCTTGTTATCTACACTGTAAAAAATGCCAACGCATATGTATAAAATATCAATGTGATTTGTTTTCGCTTGATATTGGAAATACATATTGTTCAAACTAACAATATCTGCCTTCTTGGACTTTATTCTGGTGTACATTGTACAGAAACAACCCACATACATCCGTGATACCTCACATTTCATACAGCTCATTGAGGAGGAACCCATCCAGCCCAATGTCCTACTCATCTCCGCAGACATTGCCAATATGTATACTAATATACCCCATGATGAGGGGGCGCGGTGGCGTTGCGGTAAGCAGTTCTCGTCCACCCGGTTACTCCTTGGATGGGTGACCGTCTGAACAATCGATTCAGACTCCCGCGTTGTGTCCTTGTCCAAGGCACTTAACCCTGATTGTCCACATGGGGGCACGATGACGGCGTGTACTAAGGCGTACTGCACGTCGATGGTGCGCATGTCTTCACCCAATCTAACCCTGCCTGTGCTGCAGAGCGGAATTACGATGTTGGGGAGCTGGCAGCTGCTCGTCGTTGCTCGGTGGTTCTCTCCGGGTACTCCAGCTTCCTCCACCCGTAAAACTGTCACTGTCATGATTAGCCATTGTGCATAAGTATGTGACCTTAAACACCAATAAACAAACAAATCCTATGACGAGGCCCTCAAAGCAGTCTATGATATCCTAAAATGCCATAAAAACCTTGCGTACCACATAAGCCGACCGTCAACAGACTCACTCGTGGCCCTTCTCCACATTATTTTGAAATGTAACTGCTTTAACTTCAACGACCAAACGTATCTCCAAACGCTTGGGTCCTCCATGGGTTCCAAGTATAGGATCTCGGACATAACCGCGACCCAATGGGAACTGTCCCTCTGCCAAATGGGAGCCCCCCCCCCCCCATATCCACAAATGGTGGCGTTACCGTGACGATACATTCATAATATGGTCTTGTCCCGAAACCGACCTCCATAACTTTATGGAACGAGCTAACCAATCCCACTCTACCTTCCGATTTGTGTATGAAGTGTCCCACCTCCTTGTTACCTTCCTGGACACTGAAATTTACAAACGACCACGCCTCAATGCTACAGGCTTTCTTGACGTCCGCCTACATGTCAAGCCAACTGAAACCTTCCATTTCCTCCACTATACATCTGCATACCCTCTCGCCACATTTAACCCTTTACCTAACGAATCGCCCGTATCCTCCCGCGTAATATGCAAATTGTGCAGTTGAAAAAATTAATTTTTTTACAATATTTCCACAAAACCATATCATGTAACCCCTCGTTGGAACGAGCTCGTCGAGCTCGTTCCAACGAGTGGTCACATGATATGGTTTTGTTGAAATTTTTTGAAAAATTAAAAAAATTATATTTAAAATAATAAATTTTGATATCGTCTGCGTTGGGTAAAGGGTTAAAGGGTTTATAAAATGAGAACTCATACATTTCATACGGGAACAATTCCCACCCAACTCTATTTGAGCATCATAATTTACGCTTTGCCCAAAACTTAGCGGATTGAGTTTACCCACAGCAGATCATGAACCCCTGCTATCCAGAGTTGACTTCCAAGGTAGACAAGAAATACTGGCCAAGATAAACTGGGGCGTTGCACGTAATAAACATTCCCAACATCCAATAGTGTTCACCACACCCACACATATAGCACATCAAACGAGCTCTGTTAAAATATTGTAGCTTGATCGAGAGTTCTCCCGAACTCCGAGAACACTTCCTCAACCCCCCCCCCCCCCCCACCCCCACCCCATCCTGGCTTTCCAATCTCCGATGAACCTTGGTGACGCCCCTGTCATAGCAAGCCTGCACCACCGCTCCCCCTTCCAGGGGTGACCCTTCCCAGTGAGCCAATTGTACCCACATCATGAACTGAATACAAGGGAAATACCACTCCCTTTTCGGTTCCCCCATGCCTATTCCACCTAGACACTCACTTCACCCATATAATAAACGACCGACTACCCAGATTGTACCATATCTCTCTTTATCTACAAATTGCTTTTCTTGCACTCTGTACACATCACTCCCGTGAAGGACGCACCCCCGTCCGTCGCACACGTTCCCAACAACGTCCGTGCTCTTGAATCTAATAACCCGACTTCCAGCATCCTGCTATTTGCACTCCCGATCCTGGTAATCTCTCAATGATCCAATCTTTCCATGGAGTGTGTCTTTAACGACGTCCGTCACTATCTGTCCCATAATTACGCACTTCCGATTCATTGAACCTTATATTATGAGAAAATTGCATTTTCGAAATTCATACCTTCAGTTTGCTTCTATATTGACAGTAAACATGAGTCCGATCCGTCCGCATGTCGGAGAGACGCCAGAGATCTCTAAGGAGCCTCTCGTATCACCTACGGGGACCCAACAATAGGATTCAACCATTGGATTTGACGATCCCCGCAGATGAAGTAAAGCTGGCACAACGTCAGCAGTTCTCTGGTCAATGGACAAAATATATTCAATCGGAGAATTGGGCCTACAGAGTCAAGCCTCCCATCATCACGGGCCTCCCTGATAATCAGAATCTAGAGAGAAAATTACAGGAACTGTCAGACACACAACGTGAAGTCACAAAACAAGTCATCCTCGAACACATGGATGAATACAAAGAAGGACAGATCCAGATGTCTGAACACAGTAACGATGAGCAGCTTGCGGCCCTCGCCGCAAAAGTTTCAGTAATCGTAGCATAAACACTACTGAAACAGAATAGCCCACCTAACCGCGAAGCTACCAACAAATAAAGGCGTTCACGCACCAGCTACACCCATCGGCCCTTTTCAGGGACACCAGATTTTGCAAAAGAGTACTTATTCACAACATACAATTTGGTTTGCTGTTTTGAACAACCACCCAAGTGGTCAAGTTCCTTCCAGGTGTATGCTTGCTGCCGTTCTACTCCGACCAATAAACTTACCAAATAACCCCCTCCCTGGGCTATACAACGGTCTTTCCCCATCCTTGTACCATACTGAGCATGAGTGACCCTCCTATTCCTGTCACATTATTAGTGAAAAATGCTCCCACGACAGGTTGGCAACGCCTGTCCCCGCCAGGTATTATAACCGACCCACCTCCCCTTTCGTGCTATTCCTTGTCCCACAAATGGACTCTCTCCCAGTAACCCTCATGATCCCTGATTTACAGGCAATCTGATGCCCCTGGTCCCTATAAGCCCCCTTCCCCGGAAATTTCTGCCTAGCTCGGGGTGTATCACTACCTCCTTTTATAATATACCCAGCAATCTCCTGATCCCCAGATGCCTTTCTCACAGTTACACACCCAAATTGAAACCCATAGCCCAAGAGGCGATACAATCTCCTCCTCCTGTGAATTCCAGATATCGTAGCATGGGCATGACTAACATTGTTTCCACACAAAATCCAAGTCTCAACGGTCCATACACCTTTCACACTCCTCCGGGGAGATACCCAAAAGAGACAGTCCCGCGCATATCAACAAGGACAACTTGAACCCGATGCCTAGTATCTCAGAAAAAGATGAGAGAGATGAAGCCACCTCAACTGCGGTTACTGCCACCCTTAACCAGTTACAACGTGGCACCCCAATTAACAATACGATTCTCCGTGAACTAACTCTCTCACCCGGTTACATGAGGCCCTAGTACTTGTGACCCCCACCCTCAACGTTAACTCATGAACCGACAGTAATACAGGGCATCCCGTCCCATAAGACTGATTGGTCCCCTATTACTTCGCCGGTTGAAATCCATTCCAACCTGGAAAACCCTAATTTCGCAATCCCCGAGAGCATAATTCAATCACACCCACTCCAGCTTAACTAACAAGTTGACAGACACACATCCAATTTATGAGAGAAACAACTTCCCCACTCAAACTCCAATAGCGAATCACACTATAGATTTGTCCTCCGACAATACCCAACCATCAATACACTTTTCATACTCCTCCAGTGGGCCTCCCAACAAACCCCTCAAAACGACAGCACTGTGAACCACCCTACAATGAATAGTCGAAACCCAAACCTGTGAACATACCGCCGGGTTTGATCTATCGCTGCCACAGCGCCCAAAATGTTTGACCCAACAGCGAATATGCAAAACCACATCCACCCCTCCCTTTTCGTCACTCCTTATCCCACAATGGGACCCTTTCCCGACAAGATATTATCTCGAGATCATGAGATATTATCTCGAGATTTTGAGATAAAAATATTGGCCATGGCCTAAATCGGCCATCGTACTTTCGGTACAGCAACTTCAGAAAAAGAGAAATGAGTTGATGTATTCAGGTTGACCTCAACGTTCTTCACCTAAAATTATTCGACAGCAAATGTACTGGATTAATGTTTTATGAACCTCTCAACATAAATGTGAAAGATTGGCTACAGTGGCGCGAAAGGGTATCTGGGGCACCCGGACTTCATAATGTGTGAGGCCCTTGGATCCTCTTTTGTTGTTATTCAGGAGTGCGGCGGCTAAGTGGTTACGGCATTGAACATCAAACCGAGAGGTCCACGGTTCGGTCCCCACCACTTAATGCTGATTGCCCACGTGGGGGCACGATGGCGCTATGTACTAAGGCGTACTGCACGTCGATGGTGCATATGTCTTCAACCAATGCTAACCTTGCTTGTGTGGAGTTAGTACGTTGGGGAGTCTGACAATCGGTGGTTCTCTCCGGGTACTCCAGCTTGCGGCTAAAACTGTCCGACACGAGGTGACCCTGGCTGTCGAAAGTGTCGTTAAAGTCCAATTAATAAATAAATAAATAAATAAATAAATAAATAAATAAATGTTAGTCTTAAGCCCTCTCCCCCACCCCCACCCCGAGGCGAAGGTTTTGCGACTTTTCGTTCTGAATTTCAAAACTCCGAGTAAAAGCCGCAAAATCGATGACTCTTGATACCTTGAGATTACTTAGAAACGTGGGTCAGAGCACTGCTTTTTACCGCGTTGATGCGAATTTGTCACAATATTTTGAACTTCAGCAAAGATGCAAAGCCCAAAATGTTTTCTGTATATGGACAAAGCTCTGCATACACATTAATGCATGATTACTTTATATGTACCGCGAGACATTGGTCGTAATAGTCCCTGCTTGGTTTGGTCCATGACGATGGTGTAAGACCCTTTGAGCTAATGCCATCTACCTCGAAGAAAGGGTTCCTTATAAGGGGCACAGAAACCTGCTTGCCTGCTTGCCTGCCTGCCTGTCTGATGTCATGGGCCGTCCTGGCCTACCCGTACCCCACTCCAGACCAGTAACACTGGGCGGTGCGCCACTGGTCAGTTATTTGCAATTCATCTTTATATTCTGGACAGGATGTGTTCAAGAACAATGAGAATGACCTCATACCCCGACAGTCAAATCAACGTCATTAAAGATTATAGTAGAACTTAACACAAGACAGAAAAAATATTTCTTGAAACAAAAGAGATTTCGAGAAATGAAGTCAGTTTTCAACCCAATATGCATATATTTTTACGGGCGGAAATGTAAATACAGGACTCGCGATCAAACGACAAATAGATCACAAGTTCGGCTGAAGGATGAAATTATTCCTGAACAACCGCACGTTTCTAAATGAAGTTGACTTCCTCCTATTATCAATATTCAAATCAAACGTTTATGCTGTTTTCTTTGGTTTTCACAATATTTTATTTATAAAATCTCGGCCTCTGGTGCAAGTGTGTGGCGATTAGATCGCTCTCCAATTGCAGGAATCAGATCCCATTGCATCAGCCCGACAGATAGGCCAGGGGCTTATTGATAAAAGTGTCAATGGAGAGAAGTATCCGCGTTGGCATTATCGTGAGCGAACAAAACACGTACAAGAAAAATTTATCCCATGTCCTCTTGAGTCGAATCTGGAATTCTATTCGTTGAAAGTTTGCTCACGTTGTTGTGTTTCTTTCGCGGAATTTAATGCTTCCATCCTAGACAGTGGCGTAGGACCTAAAATAAAAGTGTGTGAGTGTGTGTTTGGAGGGGTGCAGTCTATTATATTTTCCATCTTTGCCACCAAACCATAGTCTATGAGACCTAATGACAATTTTTTTGGCAAATGCCCTGTCTTATTTTTGTAAGGAAAAAAATGTAACCGTTTAGTTTTTACATAATTCTTTTTCAAATGTCCTCAGTTACCAATGTAAGACAAATCGTTAACAATTATTATTAAATGTTTATCAAACGCCCTCCATGGATAATTTGTTATTCATTAAACGTTTTGGGGTGGGGGTACGTGACATTTATGATCTGAAAAATGAGGATCTATGGCCCTGTTTCAACCAACCAATCCTCGCCATATTTCAGCCGTTTTATACACGTTTCTCGTTAACCATTTGAACCCGAGAGGCCGTTTCTCCGGCCAGGAACATTTGGCATCATACTTTGATTAAGTAGGATGGCTGCTAAGTTAAAGTGTTGGGTAGACCAATCAATATTTTCAACGTGCAGCCTCAAGGCTGCACGTTGAAAATATTAATTGTTCTTTTCCAGATAATAAATATGGAATTCCAATTGCTTCCATTGAACTGACATGGGAGATACCACTAGGGTTCAAAGGGTTAAAGATATAAGCCGAATGTGAATTGTGTTAGCCCTTAACCCAATGCACATGATATCCAAATTTGTTATTTTGAATATTTTTTTTCCAAATTTTAAAAAAAAAATCCAACAAAACCATATCATGTGACTCCTCATTGGGACGAGCTCGTTTCAATGAGGGGCCACATGATATGTTTTTGTTTAAATATTTTGTAAAAGTTTTTTTTTTCAATTTCACAATTTGTGCATTACTCGGTCGAATCCAGCCGATTCATTATATTAGGTAAAGGGTTCAAACAAAGATTACATTCACCGAACGTTCCACATAATAATTTTCTTTTAATCATCTAACTTCAATCCTGTCTGGGAACATCGTATCCGCTATTTTTTATTACAGTTACACACTCCACTTTGAGACTAGGTGTCGTTTTTGATCTATAAGACAATCAAAGAGACGGAAGATTTATAGTCAACAGACAGAAATGCTGAATTCATTGACTTAAACTAATTGATCGGACTTGTGCTGCGTGCCGATTCAAGAGCTTCTGATTAGAGTTTGATAAAAGATCAAGTCTGGGGAATTAACATTTCTTGATAAAATGATTTCCAAGGATTTGTCAACGTTTTACGTACACAATAACGAGAAACCAGTATATAACCGCACTTTTGAATGAACCGAATGAGAGCAGTTGTAATCTGTATTTTGAAATGAACCACCTTCATTCTCTTCTCCAATGCCATTCCTTTGCAATCACGAAACTTGCATACTTGGTTGGGTCTTCACGCCTTGTAGGCTATGCTGGTAGGAGCATTCTTCATTTCTCTATCAGAACTGTCAGAACTCTGCTCCCAAACCACCAGACGGATAGGAAATACCGAACGTGTGTCAAATGATTGCAAAAAAACCGCAAGTGATCTCTTGTTAGCCATTTCAGTCTGTCGTCTGCCGTTGTCTGCCACCATTTTTACGGATTACGTTTGATATTTACGGCTACTTCGAACCCGTTACTCTGTTGTCCGTAACTGCAGTAGTGATTGCTAAGTTTGTTTCACAAATAAATAACTCTCTTGGAAGCAGGGTTATCGCTTTTTCTAAAATCATCTCTCGGGCCGACGGCCCAAATTTTCTCATACTTCACATTTAATATCGTTGGCACTACACGTTAAATATTGCGAAGTATTACAAGTTTCAAGAGTCATGTTCCGCATCCCCTAACTCCTCCCCCTCCACACACCCACGTGAAATATATCATGCTGATCTGATGACTCATTTATTGCGGGAATTAAAACTCAGCATCCTTCATCTACAGTTTTACATAGTGATTCGAGTGATTCAGGTCGAGGATAAATTAGTGATTTTTCATTGCGATCTTCACATCAATACAAATCCGAAATCGAACGCCGAGCAACAGCTTGTATCTGGTATCGACAGAAAATGTATAAAAATTCGTACAGGCAGTAAGCAATGTGAACCAGAAGTTCTGTAACATCTCAATTTTTAATGCTGTTTTATTTCATTATTGATTCTAGAAGAGGTTTATTTAAAAAATTGTACTTTAGTACTTTAGTCCATGATCTTTGAAAAAGAATAAAATGCATAATTGAAGTGTCACCCAACAAATTTTGGATTCACTCGAAGATGAATTGTCCGAAACATTACTTGTGCTTCTAAGCTTTTGCACAGAATTTCTGAGTTTTTGTATCTTCGGAAATTCCGCTCAGAGAGTGTTTTATCTATAGTCCACTCTCTACATACTGAAGATGCAGTATTGTGTTTGCAATAGCGGACGGAGAATTTCGACCGGATCGCGATCTCTGCATTCCACAAATCTGTGGAACCTCACCTATCGAAAATAAAATACGAGAACATTAAAGACTATTGCATGTTTTTCTTCATTCAATTTTGAATTAGCAGTAATAATAATAATAAAAATATTAATATTAATAATAATAATATTAAAGGTTGAAAACCTACACAATAACTTAAGTTCGGCAACTCAGTCGGCAAAGTTTGCAAAATCGATTTTGAAAAATAAATTAGGTGAAAAACGCAAACTGATGTATGAAGAAAAGCCCATGCATGACCAGCATGCTCGATACACAAAAACACCAACATCGATACACATCAGTCGTACCAGTGGTTGACACAATTAGGCCTGAAAGGTCATACAGAATCCTTGATAACAGCAGCCCAGGATAAAGCAATCGCCACGCGATACAACTGCAAACATATAATGAAACAACGGATTGATTAGACTTGCCGAATATGCCACAAAAAAACAACCGAGACAGTAGAGAACATCATTTCAGCTTGTCCGAGCCTAGCGTCCACTGAAACTATTACTCGTCATAACAAGATTGCTATATATGTCCATTGGGTTCTGTGCAAAGACAACAATTTTGAGGTGAATCCCATGTGATATAACCATCAACCACAGACCGTAACCACCGAAAATGATATTACAATCTTATAGGACACAGAAAAACACACTGATAGACATATACCATGTAATATTATGCCTCAAAGATAGTAATCGGAACGCTGAAATACCATCTAAGGGTTCCACCGTGTCGGGTAACTCAACTGATATTATTTGATATCAGGTTAATAACAGCCATTACTGTTTTGATCAAATTGATGCATTTTCATTCGCTTCGAATTTTCAAAATTTGAATTAAAACAAAATAAAAAAATCTCAGTACCGAAAATATTACCAAGGTTCCGTATTTATTGATTTAAAACATTAAATATTTAAAAACTGGACAGAAAATATTATTTGTACTCCCAAAAGTTCTTTGTTGTTTTTACGACGCTATACTTTTCCGATTACTAGTCTATCAATTTTTTATGCTGAAGCGAACATTTTCTTTACAGTCTACTCAACAGATTAAGAGAGATTTTTTGAACATTTGAAAGTGCTTTGTTAACCCTTTTTAAGTGGTAATGACAGTAAACGTATGTAAGGGTGTTGTTTCAGGTATTCTTGTAGCGATAAGTTATATTTTGTAAACAAATCGTCCCCTGAGTTCCAATGTGTTCTATGTGCCCAGTGGCACATAGAACACATTGAAACTCAGGGGATGAAATATCTCACTTCGAACAGCGAAGATTGTTTACTGTCATCATGGATACATACCGGTGCCGGTTACTGTTGATGATTCTGCGCCGTGCTGTCAATTGCAGCTTCTAAAAAATAACGCCCGGTCGTTCTTTGTTTCTCGTGAAAATGTACTAATCCCTTGATTTACATGGACTTTCGGCATAAAAAATATGTTACATCGCCTTGTTTGGAAATGTATCAGCCAGCTACACACCATGTAACTTATAATGTACCCGACACCAATATGAAAGATCTGAAGTGTAGTACCTACCTTCTGCTGGACACAGTATCTTGATCTGTAAATTGAATGAAGTATGATGTGGAATTTATAAATAAATGTCATCCCAACAGTCATCGGCGCCACAGTTACCATCACAAACAATTTTAGAAAGTAGGTTGATAATGTATCCAGTTCCAGCAAATCACATCACCTTCAGAAAATCGCAATTTTGGGCACAGTGAATATTCCGAGAAATGTCACTAACACCAAAACTGTGAATTGAAGTGAACGAAGTAACATTCCATATAGTATTTAATATTCACTCAATATGAATTAGCGTCAAAAGAGTGAATATAAGTTGATAATAATAATAATAATAATAGTAATAATAACTTCTTTGGCCATCCCCTGGTTTGTGGTTCGTATACGAGAAGGCCTTGGTTACCTCTGGTCTTGGAAATGTTGCTCCCGCCCCGGTACTTTCCCAGAAATGAATTGTTTAATACTATACAGTACTTCTTTCTTCCCAATTTCACTTATTAGCATACTAACCCTCTCTTTAATATCACCCAATAACCACCTTTCCTTATTCCCCCATCCCATTTCACCATTATACTTCAAGTGAATGTTAATCTGTCAGACTGTCAGACTAATCAAGGAATTAAAAGAAACTGCTGCAGGGTCACTTTTACACCAAAATTACACATTTGGCTCTCATCACCATCTTTCTCAACGTTCCCCTTAAGCTCCAGCCACCTCCACCTTGACCCCAGTTCCTCAAATTATGGTTTCTCCTTATCACGCATGCCGCCTAAAGACGTAAGTACTCCTACCCCAATCCACCATGATTCTCGCCCTGACTATTCTTTTATCTTGGGTAGTGCCTCCTTTGAGGGTCATATATCTTTATTGAATAGCTTTCCAACAGCACCTCCGTAAAAATATTAAAATCAAATATTTCTGAAAAACTTATCCATGAAATCTCGACTCGCGATCTGTTCGCAAAGAGGCTTCTTTTGCGATTGTTGTAGCACGAGCTGGAGCTGCACAGTCAATTTATGTGATAATATTATACTAAATATGGGTGTTATATTTATATATTTTCAGGCAGATAAGCTGTATGGCTTCCACACGCGAACCATTTTGTGCAAGCCAATCCGAAACAGACAATTCCAGATAATAGGTATATTATAATATAATTTATTATATGCTAGCCTGTGTATTATCGCAAATTAATTAAAAGATATTTCTCGATATTCATCGATTCCTAAATGACGTCACGTATCGGCAATTGACGTCGCATTGAAGGAAGGATCAGCAGATCTTTGTTATTGTCTTGAAACTAACTGTTTGCAGTCGAATTGGGCTGAATATTGCTCAGTAAAATGTCATGTAGCATATAATAAAAAGAAAATCTGCGCGGTCGTGAAAAATAAAACTTTCATGTCCACACTCAGGAGATAATTCCCGATATTCACTAAAACAGCGTAGATATCCTCGAAATATTATAGATAATATTTCGGGTGGGAAATGCAACTCAAACTGTTTTTGTTGTGAAAAGGGGACATCCAATAATCACTTGCATTCGCTTGTTTTGTATGAAATGGTGTTAACCCTTTACCCAACGAATCGCCCGCATCTGCCCGCGTAATATACAAATTCAGCATTTGAAAAAATATTATTTTTAAAAAAAATTCAACAAAACCATATCATGTGAACCCTCGTTGGAACAAGCTCGTCGAGCTCGTTCCAACGAGGGGTCACATGCTATGGTTTTGTTGAATTTTTGTGAAAGATTTAAAAAAATGGTATTTAATATAATAAATTTTGATACCGTCTGCGTTGGGTAAAGGGTTAAATTTCAGTGACGGATTCATGCTGAAGTGGACCCGATGAACACACTTAAGCCTCACATCCCAGCTTTTGTTTTCTAATTTCTATTAAGTACATACTTTAATGAAATCACAAAGAGGTCTTTTTCGCAATCCGATTGCAATACACTTACATCACCGGGTGAAGATTTCAAAATAAAATGCTGAGAAATCAAGACCATATTAAGAAAAACAAACGAAAATATCATCTCAGATTCAATGATCTCGCATTTCTTTTTAGACGGAAGAGATGATAACGTGTTACTGGGAGGAAAGCGGACAGAAAATATCGACCGGATCGCGACTTTCTATTCGCGTTTGTGATTACTTTACTGTACGAGTGGGTTTGAAGGCATATTTTACTCTATTATATAACTGGTATGCAGCTTTGTATGGAATATCTAGAACATGTTAACTCTTTAGCCAATATTTCTAAAAAATGCCCAGTGTTTTATTCTTAAATGGTTTAAGTTGTTTCCACAGAATTCAAATTGGTTAATTATCAACCAGGTCCTTGCGATTGGGTACGAATGATGCTTGTCTTTTGTCGATTATTTTCATTGGCCTTAAAATTATGATTCGGTCATTTCGAGTTATTTCCCTTCCACTAGTCAATATTTGAAAATCTTTGATCTGACAACACTGGTTGTGACATTCCTTTGCAAAAAGAAATGCAAAAATTGATAAACTGGTTTTAAATGATAAATTTGGTTTTAATATATGGTTTTGATGTCAGAAATTAATTTGAATTATTTTTGTGAAGCGGCTGCAATTTCGATACTTTGAATTCTGACCAATAGCAACTGCACACTTATTCGTTTCTTTGGTTGTCAAGAATAACAACATGGCGGACAGACCTAGGAGAGACACGAAAATTAAAAACTATAAGTCTTTGAATGAGGGTTTAGCTGACGAAGAACATGATAGTGCCTCAGAAGAAAGCCCACTTGATGTACAAGCATCGATGCCAGCCGGTGGAGATTCAGAAATTGATGAATCAATTGATGAGTTGATGGCGAATTTGAAGGAAGTTGAAAAAGAAAAGAAAAAGCAAAAGAACTTCTTGAAAAAAAACTAAAAAATAAAATCGCAGAAACTAAGACAGAAATAAATAGACTGAAAGGTACGAATACGAAAGGCTCTGCATTAAATTCGAAAGGTGGTGAATTGTTGCGAGGCCAAGATGACATTTACATTCATCCTAAAAAGGACATTTCTAAAATAGATTTGGACAGTCTTCGTAAAATGGAAGAGCTAAATCGCTTAGTGGATGTTCGGGGGCGCGGTGGCTCAGTTGGTAGAGGTGCAGGCTGCAAGCCGAGAGGTCCTCGGTTCGACTCCCACCTGCGGCAACCGCGTTGTGTCCTTGGGCAAGACACTTCACCCCGATTGCCTACATGGGGGCACGATGACGCTGTGTACTGAGGCGTACTGCACGTCGATGGTGCGCATGTCTTCAACCAATCTAACCCTGCCTGTGCTGCGGTGCAGAGTTCAGAGTTACGATGTTGGGGAGCTGACAGCTGCTCGTCGTTGCTCGGTGGTTCTCTCCGGGTACTCCGGCTTCCTCCACCCGTAAAACTGTCATGGTCACGATTAGCCATTGTGCATAAGTATGTGACCTTAAACACCAATAAATAAATAAATTAGTGGATGTTAAAATGAAAAAAGTCATCTTAGATAAGGGCAAGCTGAGGAACTTTCAGGAAGAACAATGCAAGTTGTTGATTGATGATTTAGGTTTTGTATAATTTAATTGTATTTTGTCTGTACATGTTTCTGCATGTTCTTTGTAATTGTATTGAGTCTCATGTCACATTGTGTTATAATGTGTTGTCGGATTAATGGATTTTCAATGTCTCAATAAATCCTTTATTATTATGCTTTTCCTTGTCATGCAAGCTGATTGGTTGATTCTTATTCTTAAATTACCTGAGGTAGCGTAGAATAGTCAAGACGTATCTCATTGCTCATAGCTTTGTTCAAGTTGAGGCAAGGCATGTATCAGATGTGCGTGTGTGCTAGTGCATACATTGAGCATTACCTCACATACGAATCACTGCAAACGTGGTGTGTGCCTATGTGCTGTATGTGTTGTGCGCAGATTGTGCACTGGGACGCAAACACATCTTAGAGATGCCTCGCCCTCACTCGGACATGGGACTGTATATAGATAGGTACAGGCTACGGTGAATGATGCAATCTGACAAAATCTACCAAGAACTGATCAAATTCAATCAGGTACTGGCTAATGTGAATGCTGCAATCTGACAGAATCTACCAAGACTTGGTCAATTTCAGAGGTCGAGTCAGGGTCGGAGATAGCGGACAGCTGGAAGTAGTTTAATAAGTCAGACGCAATGGTAGTAGACTCGTGTGTAGGACAGGTACTGGTAACCGTGATACAAGCTAGCAGTGGTGGAAGACAATAGTACTGGGTTAAAACAGTTACAAACGATCATAGGGCAGATAACTGAAATCATGGAGGAAACCAATGGTAGGCATACTGAAAGAATAGTCTTTTGTCTAGAACAAAGTAACCGTAGTGGCCTGGTGGTAGCAAATTATATTAGTAGGGGTAACATATAATAGTTTCTAGGTAAAGAGAGAAGGGGCAGGAATGATTGACGTAGAGGTCATATTGTCACCACAGACAGCCCCGTAGGAGTAGCAGCAGAGGCAGGCCGAGATATAGAAACCATCAGCTATCTAGCTTGGAGCCAAGAGAATACTGCTCATAAAAAAACTCTCACTGAATTCCTTTCTAAGATACGCCTGTATTTATAGAATCCTTTTCTCACCGTATGTACACTTATTATGCTAGTAAATTGTTTATCCAATCAAATGAAGTTACTAAGAGACATAGACTCCGCAATATTAGGTTCAGGATGGCTGAAAAGCACCAAAAATTAATTTAATATTAGGTGCCCGTCAGCCATTTTGTTTTATCATTATATCCACATTCCCCAGCTTTTAATTTACACGTACGTACATGCTGCAGCTCAGTCGTACACAGGACCCACCATATAAAATAGCCCCGTCGTATAAACATTGCATTCGATTGAATGAAACTGTTATAATAAAATGCCAAACCAGCCCAAAACACTGGCGTTTATAGAACACGTCACGAGTGATTTATTAGAATGCGGAAGCAAAATTACTCCCCTTGTTGCGTATGTAAACATCGTCTGCTTTGTTTACATTTTTCGAGAAGTGCGCATCATTTAACTATACGTTGACTTAACTTCCCCAATGACATTTTAGCATGCCGTGCATAATAAATACGTTACAGGGCGTTTAGTTGGCAGATACAGTGACATATACGGCGAAGAGAAAACAATATTAGGTTCGGCGAAAGCCGAACCTAATATTGTTTTTTCTTCGCCGTATATGACACTGTATCTGCCAACTGAACACCCTGTTACTTATAATGTGCTGCGTGTTTTATGCGAGCATTGTGTACTAATACACTGGCACATCACGGTGCTTCTAGTCTGTGTCTATGTGCTGCATGTGTTGTGATCCATAGATCGTTAGTATACCGTGAATACAACTGTTGAAAAGTGGTCTACGCAACCGGCGTTTTTCCCCCAGAACGTTCAAACATGCACACAAAACACCCAAATATTGTTACAGTATAAGGCTGCAGAAGACCTAACGGGCGTCATTAATTCATTTTATTTATATTCCCTTAGGTGTTGCTCAAATAGTTAACCGAATAGATGGCTTGCCCTTTGATGAACATGACGACCAGTTTTTTGAGGTGAGTTATGTAGACGTTCATGAAAGATATAAAGCAAAATATTACAAAGAATCATATCCTTCTTAACCCTTTACCTAACATGAAAAGTAGACGACACTTGCAAACAACATTCTTGAATAACTCATTTTTTTCATTTTCTTGTCTCAAAAACATAGGTTATGACCCTATTCCAAAGAGGGTCATAACCTATGCTTTTGAGACAAAAAATGAAAACAAAGTAATGAAAATTAATTGGCGATTTTTGTGAATAGCGCTGACCGTTTTTTTTTTTGGCCGTTACGTTGGGTAAAGGGTTAACGCCAAACTCAAGTTTGTTATTGAAAACATTCTGTTGGCTTTCGTTGTCGGTCCTAGTTCACCAGTTTTACCCGGCTGTACTCATATAATAGGTAATATCATTTACCGATAATCCCTCTCTTCTCAAATATTTCAGGTTTTGTAAATCTTTTTTTCTCAGCCTGCATATTCATTCCTAAATTGCACGACATAACATTACAGATGCATTCTGAGCAAATTAAGTTTTAAGAAAACTTTGATCAAATTAAGCCAAATGTGTGTCTATGATTTCGCTAACACTTAAGGAGACAATTTCAAGAGTTGGAACCCAGTACCGGTTTAGTCCCGGCTGCATAAAAATCATCAGTTCAGTACATTCAGTTTGGCAGTATTCACTTCTTCAAACTCATCAAATTCAGAGACTGAGAAGAAAATCCCGACACAATAAATGCGCGGTCCGGGGTATATATAGGGTCATTTTAAATGTATACTATTGTAGTGAAAATATTGATTGGGCTATAATATTAAATTTACAGAGCTACCATTTTCTTCATGAATTCAGGTCGTATTACGATCCTGCACCGAAGAAGCAGTATCTCGGGTTCTCTTGGTTAAATCAATGAGACACCCGGTGTGGGTAATTCAGCAATTCACAATACAATTCTGCATACGCAGTTTCCAATCAAAATGTCTTGTCTTAGTCTGGTGTTCTGTGCATTGATTCCCGACTTTGTATATTGGTCTTTGTCTGCACATACATCTTAGATTTACTTATCATCTTTTCATTTAGCTACGTAAGAACTGGTTAACCCTTTACCTAACGCAGGCGATTTCAAAATTTATTATTTTAAATATCATTTAAATTTTTTCAAAATATTTCAACAAAACCATATCATGTTACACCTCTTTGGAACGAGCTGGTTCCAAAGAGGGGTCACATGATATGGTTTTGTTGAAATTTTTCGAAAAATAATATTTTTTCAGCTGCTGAATTTGCATATTACGCGAGCGGATGCGGGCGATTCGTTGGGTAAAGGGTTAACTGATTCATAACTTATTTGGAAAACTTATTTCTGCGACCGACAGAATGGGGCTACTTTAACTTGTCGCTTTATTGTTGGCCTTCTTCAAATAAAACTCTTCTACGAAAGATAATGATTGGGTATGATTTTAACACCAATGAAGTACAGGTTGATTTCTTGTCCAGTTGTTGGGTAGCAAGGTTTATTTCAGAAGGAACGAAAAGTTGTAATGGTTCTACAAAAGCTCTCTTGCCAGGCTATCAGTCTAATTTCGGGAGGAATTCCACGCTGTTATAGGACTGTTTGCTTGCCCACTTTTCGTGGAGTTTGTGTGCCGTTTACCTTTGATTATTCCCGCATTTTAAAAAATGCGGGGATATTGTCATGATCTTCCATACGTCTTCCATACGTCCGGTTTTGTAATTCGAAACGCTGCAACTTTCTACAGTTGTTCGATAGGGTCTGTGCAACCCAAAAATACAACTTTTAAATTTTTGTGCCACCAGGTGGCTTCTGTGGAGCCACTTAAAAATGCGTTATTTTTTCACTTTTTTGCTGAATAGTCCCAACCTATGTAATTCGGAGTTCTAAAATTACACTAGGGTGCTGCTAAATGATCTGTAGATATGTAGGAAGGTTTCGGATTTTTCGGGTGCCACGTGGCTGTGCCACCGTAGCCACTTTTGTGTTTTCTTAGACCGTTTCCGGCAAAAGGCTCGTAGGATATGTAATTCGAAATGCTAAATCCATGCTCAGATCTTGCAGTAGGGTCTATAGATGCGCACGAAGGTTTTGGATTTCTCGGGTGCCACGTGGCTGTGCCACCGTAGCCACTTTTGTGTTTTCTTAGACCGTTTCCGGCAAAAGGCTCGTAGGATATGTAATTCGAAACGCTAAATCCATGCTCAGAAGTTGCAGTAGGGGCTATAGATGCGCAGGAAGGTTTCGGATTTTTCGGGTGCCACGTGGCTGTGCCGCCGTAGCCACTTTTGTGTTTTCTTGAACCGTTTCCGGCAAAAGGCTCCTAGGGTATGTAATTCGAAACGCTAAAACCATGCTCAAATGTTGCAGTGGGGTCTGTAGATGCGCACGAAGGTTTCGGATTTTTCAGCTGCCACGTGGCTGTACCACCATTGCCACTTTCGTGTTTTCTTAGACCGTTTCCGGTGAAAGGCTCCTAGGGTATGTAATTCGAAACACTAAAACCATGCTCAAATGTTGCAGTAGGGTCTGTAGATGTGCACGAAGGTTTCAGATTTTTCAGGTGCCACGTGGCTGTGCCACCGTTGCCACTTTTGTGTTTTCTTAGACCGTTTGTGGCGAAAGGCTCCTAGGGTATGTAATTCGAAATGCTAAAACCATGCTCAAATGTTGCAGTAGGGTCTGTAGATGCGCACGAATGTTTCGGATTTTTCAGGTGCCACGTGGCTGTGCCACCGTTGCCACTTTTATGTTTTCTTAGATCGTTTCCGGCGAAAGGCTCCTAGGGTATGTAATTTGAAACGCTAAAACCATGCTCAAATGTTGCAGTGGGGTCTGTAGAAGCACACGAAGGTTTCGGATTTTTCAGGTGCCACGTGGCTGTGCCACCGTTGCCACTTTTGTGTTTTCTGAGACCGTTTCCGCTGAAAGGCTCCTAGGGTATGTAATTCGAAACGCTAAAACCATGCTCAAATGTTGCAGTGGGGTCTGTAGATGCGCACAAAGGTTTTGGATTTTTCAGCTGCCACGTGGCTGTGCCACCGTTGCCACTTTTGTGTTTTCTTAGACCGTTTCCGGTGAAAGGCTCCTAGGGTATGTAATTCGAAACACTAAAACCATGCTCAAATGTTGCAGTAGGGTCTGTAGATGTGCACGAAGGTTTCAGATTTTTCAGGTGCCACGTGGCTGTGCCACCGTTGCCACTTTTGTGTTTTCTTAGACCGTTTGTGGCGAAAGGCTCCTAGGGTATGTAATTCGAAACGCTAAAACCATGCTCAAATGTTGCAGTGGGGTCTGTAGAAGCACACGAAGGTTTCGGATTTTTCAGGTGCCACGCGGCTGTGCCACCGTTGCCACTTTTGTGTTTTCTGAGACCGTTTCTGCTGAACGGCTCCTAGGGTATGTAATTCGAAACGCTAAAACCATGCTCAAATGTTGCAGTGGGGTCTGTAGATGCGCACGAAGGTTTTGGATTTTTCAGCTGCCACGTGGCTGTGCCACCGTTGCCACTTTCGTGTTTTCTTAGACCGTTTCCGGTGAAAGGCTCCTAGGGTATGTAATTCGAAACACTAAAACCATGCTCAAATGTTGCATTAGGGTCTGTAGATGTGCACGAAGGTTTCAGATTTTTCAGGTGCCACGTGGCTGTGCCACCGTTGCCACTTTTGTGTTTTCTTAGACCGTTTGTGGCGAAAGGCTCCTAGGGTATGTAATTCGAAATGCTAAAACCATGCTCAAATGTTGCAGTAGGGTCTGTAGATGCGCACGAATGTTTCGGATTTTTCAGGTGCCACGTGGCTGTGCCACCGTTGCCACTTTTATGTTTTCTTAGATCGTTTCCGGCGAAAGGCTCCTAGGGTATGTAATTCGAAACGCTAAAACCATGCTCAAATGTTGCAGTGGGGTCTGTAGAAGCACACGAAGGTTTCGGATTTTTCAGGTGCCACGTGGCTGTGCCACCGTTGCCACTTTTGTGTTTTCTGAGACAGTTTCCGCAGAAAGGCTCCTAGGGTATGTAATTCGAAACGCTAAAACCATGCTCAAATGTTGCAGTGGGGTCTGTAGATGCGCACGAAGGTTTTGGATTTTTCAGCTGCCACGTGGCTCTGCCGCCGTTGCCACTTTCGTGTTTTCTTAGACCGTTTCCAGGGAAAGGCTCCTAGGGTATGTAATTTGAAATGCTAAATCCATGCTCAAATGTTGCAGTAGGGTCTGTAGATGCGCACGAAGGTTTCGGATTTTTCAGGTGCCACGTGGCTGTGCCACTGTTGCCACTTTTGTGTTTTCTTAGACCGTTTGTGGCGAAAGGCTCCTAGGGTATGTAATTCGAAACGCTAAAACCATGCTCAAATGTTGCAGTGGGGTCTGTAGAAGCGCACGAAGGTTTCGGATTTTTCAGGTGCCACGTGGCTGTGCCACCGTTGCCACTTTTGTGTTTTCTGAGACCGTTTCCGCTGAAAGGCTCCTAGGGTATGTAATTCGAAACGCTAAAACCATGCTCAAATGTTGCAGTGGGGTCTGTAGATGCGCACAAAGGTTTTGGATTTTTCAGCTGCCACGTGGCTGTGCCACCGTTGCCACTTTTGTGTTTTCTTAGACCGTTTCCGGTGAAAGGCTCCTAGGGTATGTAATTCGAAACACTAAAACCATGCTCAAATGTTGCAGTAGGGTCTGTAGATGTGCACGAAGGTTTCAGATTTTTCAGGTGCCACGTGGCTGTGCCACCGTTGCCACTTTTGTGTTTTCTTAGACCGTTTGTGGCGAAAGGCTCCTAGGGTATGTAATTCGAAACGCTAAAACCATGCTCAAATGTTGCAGTGGGGTCTGTAGAAGCACACGAAGGTTTCGGATTTTTCAGGTGCCACGTGGCTGTGCCACCGTTGCCACTTTTGTGTTTTCTGAGACCGTTTCTGCTGAAAGGCTCCTAGGGTATGTAATTCGAAACGCTAAAACCATGCTCAAATGTTGCAGTGGGGTCTGTAGAAGCACACGAAGGTTTCTGATTTTTCAGGTGCCACGTGGCTGTGCCACCGTTGCCACTTTTGTGTTTTCTGAGACCGTTTCTGCTGAAAGGCTCCTAGGGTATGTAATTCTGAACGCTAAAACCATGCTCAAATGTTGCAGTGGGGTCTGTAGATGCGCACGAAGGTTTTGGATTTTTCAGCTGCCACGTGGCTGTGCCACCGTTGCCACTTTCGTGTTTTCTTAGACCGTTTCCGGTGAAAGGCTCCTAGGGTATGTAATTCGAAACACTAAAACCATGCTCAAATGTTGCAGTAGGGTCTGTAGATGTGCACGAAGGTTTCAGATTTTTCAGGTGCCACGTGGCTGTGCCACCGTTGTCACTTTTATGTTTTCTTAGATCGTTTCCGGCGAAAGGCTCCTAGGGTATGTAATTCGAAACGCTAAAACCATGCTCAAATGTTGCAGTGGGGTCTGTAGAAGCACACGAAGGTTTCGGATTTTTCAGGTGCCACGTGGCTGTGCCACCGTTGCCACTTTTGTGTTTTCTGAGACCGTTTCCGCTGAAAGGCTCCTAGGGTATGTAATTCGAAACGCTAAAACCATGCTCAAATGTTGCAGTGGGGTCTGTAGATGCGCACGAAGGTTTTGGATTTTTCAGCTGCCACGTGGCTGTGCCACCGTTGCCACTTTCGTGTTTTCTTAGACCGTTTCCAGGGAAAGGCTCCTAGGGTATGTAATTTGAAATGCTAAATCCATGCTCAAATGTTGCAGTAGGGTTTGTAGATGCGCACGAAGGTTTCAGATTTTTCAGGTGCCACATGGCTGTGCCACTGTTGCCACTTTCATGTTTTCTTAGACCGTTTCTGACGAAAGGCTCCTAGAGTATGTAATTCGAAATGCTAAAAGCATGCTCAGATGTTGCAGTAGGGTCTGTGGATTGCAAGAAGGTTCGGATTTTTTGGGTGCCATGTGGCTGTACCACTGTTGCCACTTTCGTGTTTTCTTAGACCGTTTCCAGCGAAAGGCTCCTGGTGTATGTAATTCGAAATGCTAAAACCATGCTCAAATGTTGCAGTGGGGTCTGTAGATGCGCACGAAGGTTTAAGATTTTTCAGCTGTGCCACCGTTGCCACTTTCGTGTTTTCTGAGACCCTTTCCAGTGGAAGGCTCCTAGGGTATGTAATTCGAAACGCAAAAACCTTGCTCAAATGTTTCAGTGGGGTCTGTAGAAGCGCACGAAGGTTTCAGATTTTTCAGCTGCCTAGTGGCTGTGCTGTTGCCACTTTCACGTTTTCTTAGACCGTTTCCGGCGAAAGGCTCCTAGGGTATGTAATTCGAAATGGTAAAACCATGCTCAAATGTTGCAGTAGGGTCTGTAGATGTGCACAAAGATTTCGGATTTTTCAGGTGCCACGTGGCTGTGCCACCATTGCCACTTTCGTGTTTTCTTAGACCGTTTCCGGCGAAAGGCTCCTAGAGTATGTAATTCGAAACGCTAAAACCATGCTGAGATGTTGCAGTAGAGTCTGTAAATGCACAGGAAGGTTTCGGGTTGTTTGGGTGCTACGTGGCTGTGTCACCGTTGCCACTTTTGTGTTTTCTTAGACCGTTTCCGGCGAAAGGCTCCTAGGGTGTGTAATTGGAAATGCTAAACGCATGCTCAAATGTTGCAGTAAGGTCTGTAGATGCGTACAAAGGTTTCAGATTTTTTAGATGCCACGTGGCGGTGCCACCGTTTTTCTTTCATGTTTCATTTCCGGCGAAAAGCTCCCAGAGAATGTAATTTGAAATGCTAAAACTATGCTCAAATGTTGCAGTAGGGTCTGTAGATGTGCACGAAGGTTTCAGATTTTTGGGGTGCCACGTGGCTGTGCCACCGTTGCCACTTTCTTGTTTTCTTAGACCGTTTCTGGCGAAAGGCTCCCAGTGTACATGTATGTAATTCGTAACGCTAAAACCATGCTCATATGTTGCAGTGGAGTCTGTAGGTGTTCACGAAGCTGTGTCACCTGTGCCACTCAATATGATTTTAGTGTGTCATATAATACATTTCATCTTTGTATCCAGCATTCATACAAAGTCAAGGATGCAAATGCGGGGATACACTATAGTGTGCTTTGCACACAAGTGACACCATCTAGTTTAATGTGTTGTCCTTTTATTCACAAAGATATATAGATAATCTTTCGTGCTTCAGTCGTAGATATCCCAATTAATCAATATTTATTTCGCCTTAAAAACATTAAGATATTAACATAATGGTGGAACGTAATAATAAAACAGCAGCCGTGGTTATTCTTCAGTCATACATATTTAGTTTACAAACTTGTCTAACAGTACTCAATTAATCAATATTTATTTCGCCTTAAAAACATTAAGATAATAACATAATGGTGGAACGTAATAATAAAACAGCAGCCGTGGTTATTCTTCAGTCATACATATTTAGTTTACAAACTTGTCTAACAGTACTCAATTAATCAATATTTATTTCGCCTTAAAAACATTAAGATAATAACATAATGGTGGAACGTAATAATAAAACAGCAGCCGTGGTTATTCTTCAGTCATACATATTTAGTTTACAAACTTGTCTAACAGTACTCAATTAATCAATATTTATTTCGCCTTAAAAACATTAAGATAATAACATAATGGTGGAACGTAATAATAAAACAGCAGCCGTGGTTATTCTTCAGTCATACATATTTAGTTTACAAACTTGTCTAACAGTACTGTAATGTCGCTAACGATTTGGTCACATAAATTCTCTATTGAGAAACATTTCTTGCGTCGATTAAAGGAAAATTAATGTTTATGCGCCTTTTTGATTCAATCGTCCGGATATTTCAGTTGGTCAGAAACTAGTCAATGTTGACCCAAGCGAAACTGCTCAGAACCTTGGTTTTAATTTTAATAGCTTCGATCTGAGTAACCAAATCACTAAAGTGAGCAAAAGCTGCTTCTTCCAGATAAGAAACATCGACAAAATTAGAAAACTACTTGATCAAAGCACACTAAACCCTGTTATACAGTCTATGGTCCTGTCTCGACCGGACAATTTTGGACTTTCGCTGAAATCTATTAACCTGTTTCAGAGCATTCAAAATACAGCTCGTTGGCTGAGTGCTAGAATGTTCTATGTCCCATAGGGGACATAGAACATTCTAGCACTCAGGCGATGAGCTGTCAAGATCATTACTGGCGCCAAACGATATGACCACATTACACCAATCCTCAAATCCTTCTATTGGCTACCAGTTGAGTCTCGCAACAAATATAAAGTATTAATGATGACACACAACATAATCGATGAAGGTAATGCCCCCATCTACTTAAATAGGTTGCCAATTTACACAAACTGATATGGAATCTTAGATCGTCTTCAGAGAATCTTCTCGTGCCCCGAATAAGATGTACGACGGGAAAAAGATCATTCGCGTTTGCAGCTCCCTCACTATGGAATGCACTCCTTCAGAATTTAAGGAAATCCTCCAAATACTGAAAGTTTCAACAAGGTTTAAAGACCAATCTTTTCGGATAGCCTTTGACTGCTGATTTTTTTCTTTTGAATGTCAGTTTATATTGTGAGCGATGTTGAGCAGTGTTTTGCTGGTAAAAGCGCTATATAAGTAAATTAATATTAAGATTATTATTGAAAGCGAATCGCTTATCCGACCAACTGAAATATTGTAAACATTGAATCTACAACATAGGCAATGGACTATGTATGGGCTAGGCTGGTTCCAGTTTATAGCAATGTCGAATTCTCTATAGAATTGCACTGATGGCTTGAAAGTTTGGCTTCTATATGTGTTGAGTCAAGATTTAATGAATAGGTTTGAATCTTTGATTTTTGTTTAATTTTTTAAGGCGTTCACGATATTCTGCGGACTTGGCATAAATAACTGCCTGTTGTATGAGGAGGTAGCCCTCTCGTCAGCAAAGCAAACAGTTGCACTGGAGGTAAGAAATTCTTTCTCTGACCCATCGTGACGCTTTCAGAAACACACAACACTTTCGCAACCAAGCAACCTGCTAGGGTCCTATTTTTATAGTCTGTACCGAAACGATTAGCGTTATATATCTTGATTATTATGTTAACAACAAAACCACAGGGAAATACTTTAAAACAGTTTTGATACGAGGGGTAGAAGCACCTAAAGGTCTCCTAAACTGTCGTTCATTAGATCAGTAAGAATTAGTTTTGGACCGTACAAATGAGAAATGAAATTCAAGCGACTGGAAAAAACTTAATCTTAATCTTTTTTAGAAACCTCTTCTCGTGTTATTCTTTTCAAAATGTTTCAAACATCCGAAGAACAAAAATATGCCGATATCTTTACCATTATAGTTGCAAAAGCTGAGACGATAAAACAAGATTGATGTATCTTAGGCTTTGTTCATATTTATAAAAAATAAAGCAGACAGACCTATTCGAAAACAAACAAAAAAAGAAACTGCCACTACGAAAGAAAAAAGGAAGCTGTTATCACTAAATTTCCGCTCCACACTTGCAGACATTTCCAAATTTGACATGCCATACCCTCTCTTCAGATGCAAGTGTTGTCAAACTTAGTTATCTAACCCATGACATGTATTACATTTTCTAAATCCACTAAACACAGACAGCGTCTGGCAAAGTATAAATAAACAACATTTGTGTGGGAGGTATAATGCGCTGTCAAATGAAAGGCCTAGAAAATCGCATGAAAATGAGCCGAAACCATCCATTTTCAGCCACAAGGAAGCCTCGGAAGCACACATATTAACCCTTTACCTGACATGAAAAGCAGACGACACTTGCAAACAAAATTCTTGAATAACTAATTTTTTTCATTTTTTGTCTCAAAAACATAGGGTATGACCCCTCTTTGGATCGAGCTCGTTCCAAAGAGGGGTCATAACCTATGTTTTTGAGACAAAAAATGAAAAAATAATTAAAATTAATTGTCGATTTTTGTGAATAGCTAAGGCCGGTTTTGGCCGTTACGTTGGGTAAAGGGTTAAATAATTTTCCTGTTGGGATATTTTCGCCTGGATTGGAGTCGTGGATGTCGATTCGCCCTAGCTCATAATCATGTACTTTCTTACGGAACTAGATTGTTTTGTTTTGGTTTTTTTTGGACTTCCGCCACACTCTTAGGCGATCTCATGCAAATGGAGGTCTGTGGCTGATTGGGGATGTTGGGGTCGCAACGTGACCAATTTTAAGATCAGTACGTACTACTTTTTAAGACTTTGGGAAGGCCATGGAACACGACTACAACATGTATTTATCCACAAAGAAATTCCTTGTGTCTTTTACCTATAATCCCAGTTGACAAATATTCCAAATACATCATCAAGGCGTGCCTTGATGATGTAGTCGAAATATTTATTCAGTCGGGCTTGAGTCATGACAGTCTAAATAAGTCAGGTTTACCCCCCCCCCCCCCCCCATCCAAGTCAGGTTTACCCCCCCCCCCTCCCTTCCCGCAGTCTACTTCACGACACCCCTGCCCATCGCGAACAGATCATCAAATATATCGCTTGGCGGCCATAGCCACAGGATATTGGAAGTGTCCCCTAGAAAGCTCTATAAACTTCTCCCCATATTTAACACTTCTCATATATAAGACTTGTAAAATAAGAGAGGTAGTAAGTATGGGAAGGGTTTATAGAGACATCTGAGACACAGCATCAGGCTCCTGTGATCAAAGCACTAAATATTTTATTGGGGGACTTACGTTGTACTTTAATCATTTTCAGCAGCTTATATTGAACAGTCAAACTGAATAAATCATTACATTCCTCGGAGTGCTTGATATCGGCTGCATGTCACAGATCATTCACTATAATACATTGGACTGTCACTACAGGAGGAGTAATGATAGGTTATCACTTTAATTCATTTATTTCATTAACTTTGGTATGTCAAAATACTTTCACTAAAGATTCATTGCAAAATAGGGAGATTGGAGTCATTACAAGTTCCGTAGAAATGGGGGAGGGGTCAGACATATTCGTAACTTTATTGTAAATTGTTGTTTATTGTTTATTTGGGTTCCACGACACATTCGACAGACGGGGTCACATCGTGTGGGACAGTTTTGCGGTGGAGGAAGCCGGAGTACCAGAAGAGAGTCCCCCAGCAGTGGCGAGCAACTGTCATACTCTCCAGCTTACTAACTCGTCAAAAGTAAGTATACCATCGACGTGCATGGCGCTTTGCTACACAGCACCACCGAACCCCCACGTTGGCAATTGGGATGAAGTGTCTTTCCCAAGGACACAACGCAGTTACCACTGTCGACCAGTCGATCATTCGGTTTAAAGTCCAATGTTCTAGCTACTCAGCCACCCCTTTCTAAGTTATAGTAAAATAAATCAACCTGCAGTACTGTGATCATAAAAGGTGATTTTTTCTCGATCCTCTCACGATCGGGTTGCGATTCCTAACACGCTCGTGGTTGATATTTAGAGGTAATTACTTGGTTAGTTTCATTTTGGTAGAGATATTAGTCCCAGGTAATTCCTATACGCCTGCGAGCGAAGGTCGAAGGCTTATGTGAAGTTACCGAGGGATGATATCTCGACCGAGTTGAAACTGACCGAATAATGACCTCTTTATTTATTAAACCGAAATAAATAATTATAAAAGTTATCAAAATGGTTACAGTTTTATGATAGTGTTACTGCTTCCCATTCTTTTCACAAAATCTGAAGTTCCCTCTTCTCCTACTCCTAGTTCAGCTATCAAAACGACTTGGCTTCCCCAGTACCATGCCAATACTACACCCCCCCCCCCCCCCCCCCCACTTGTGTTGTAACGCCTATTTTACTAATTGCTTGCTTCCGACGAATAACGATCAACGATTTCGCTGTAAACAAAATGGATGCGCCCAGCAACGTATCAAGGGACAACTTTAGCTTGGTCATATCGGCTGAGATCAGCGTTATATCAGCCAAGTGTGAAGTCATGCCTGCCGAGCTAGATAATAAAAAATTGCGCCAAAGAAAATCATACCGATTAAATATCTAAATAGAGTATTTCGAAATCAAGCACGAATTAAAAAAACACAAACGAAAATAGCTCTGATTCGAAGTTCTCACATTTTGTTTACGATGGGTGAGATTTCCTAGTGTTGTGTGGAGAAAAGCGGACAGATTATTTCGGCTGTAACGCGATCCGGTCGAAATTCCGTATCTGCTTTTGTAATTACAGCACGGTAATGGTTGATTATATATTATGACCCTATCAGAAAAGTAAAACTATTGCTCAACACAATTCATATTCCAGATGCCGTGCTGGACCCTAGTCACAGTACTGGACCGTTAAGAGGGAACCTTCAGGCTTTTGTCAAAAACTGTATGGCAAGAGCAAAATACAGAACAAGTGCTTAGTTTATAGTAATCCAAGCACTGTATCTAAAATCTCATGGACGTTTCATGTTGAAAATGTCACTGAAATGTAGGTGTATTGACCCCAAAACCAATGGTTTTGTACAATTGTACCAGTGAGCACAAAAATATACCAGTGTTTTAAAAATACTACTAGTTGTTATAAGAATGTCTCAACTCCCGGCGTTTGAACGGATAGACGGACAGAAATTTCAGACAACCTTGGATTTTTTGTTGTAAACAAATGACGTGCACGATGCTCTTCTTATGTCTTGACAATGTACCAAATTAAATTTTAAAATTTAGTCTCAGAGCTGTGGATCGCAAAGATAGTACCTCTAAAACTGCAGAAATGGAGGTCATGCAACTATTTTGAATTTTGGTGGAAAAGATTCGAGTGATTCATTCCTCTCTTGTTGTGTCCGAACAATGTATCAAATTATAAAGTTTATTCTGGTCTTATCTCTCAGATAATGAATGAAAATAATACATCTGGAATGTAACGAAAATGATCGCCAGACGACCGTCTTAAATATTTCGTCCTGAAAACCGACATGCATCATCCTTTTATTATATCTGTACCACATTTTAAAGAAAAGAAAGCATTTCTGAGCCACGAGTGGTGACGAAGAATGTTGCACTATAAAATAGCCACCATACGGCCGTTTCGAAATTTTCATCACGTGAAACTGAATATTTTTGTATAATTATATCAGTATGCACATCCATACAATATATAAATTATAAATAGTACATACAAGAATATCCATAAACGATTAGTGTTTTGATATAGTACAGTCGTCGTGGGCAGTGGTGTTCGCGCATGCGTTTACCAGGTAATAATAATCATCATCATCAAAATTTTAATTAATGAAGCACCGGGTCGTACCCAGTGCTTCATTAATTACATTTGTATGCTTATTCCTATAATTAGTGTTTGCAATATAATATTATTGTATCCGTGGAAATTCTGCTCACCCCATGGAAAGTGACTAGTCCACGTCGGCCGTACTGTACATAAATGTCTTATGTTGGATCAAAAAAAAATTTTTGGGTCATCTTCAATTTCTGACAAAATTTTAACACGCATCATCATCGTGTTATAGCTGAATAATGAACCAAATTTCAACGTTAAATCTCAAAGCATCCCTACGCCACAAGTTCTACTAAACAGAAATTCCTCTACAGTAAAAATTGGCCGACATTAGGTCATCAAAGATTTTTGTCGTAAAAGTATTAACGTGCATCATACATGTTTTTGTTCGCCTGTGAACATCTGATGTTCATGCTTTATTTATCTGTGTTTTTAATAATCACTGTTCCATGTTTATTCATTCGTATTTCTGTTTTGATAAAAGCGTTCTATTCATCAGCTAATTGCAATCACTTTCTGTGAAGTCTGCCACTTTAAACCGCTGCAGACCTGTACCTTTATGCTAGTATGCACGTCCCCTAAAAGTGCTCACAGCTATTAAATCTGAGGTCAACATCCTATGCACTCCTCTATTGTTTTAAAATGTTTTTGGAATACCGTAAAATATGTGGGAACAGCATTTGGTGTCGGAACATTGATAATCCACTGCAGCAAATGTATACGAGAGTATATTTTAAAAATCTAATTCAAAGCTTTCATGCTTATTCTGATTTTGTTGCTTGAGTTTTCATGCTTAGCCACCCAAAAGCCCGTTTGCCGGCCAGGTGCATGATACATCCTAACATCATAAAGTAAATAGCTGACCAGTGCATTTATGGGGTATACCCGAAAGGCGTGTTTGATCGCTTTGTACCTAAATAATGAATATGCACTTTTCCAACTCAGACCAATGAACTGACTTAGAAAACACCACCAGACTTCAAAGGATCAGCTATATCATATCAGCTGTTAAAAAATTAATCCTTTCAGTTTAATACATTAGACCTTTCTCACGCATAAATCAGTACAGATGTAAAAAAAAATATTTATTGAAGGATTTCTTGTCCGAATGCAAAGGTTTGGTCATAGTCGCATACTAATAAACAGGATATTACTTTCTGAAGATAAAAATCATGTCTCCTATTCCGCCACGCACAGTCTTACCTCAAGATTTTACTGCGATGTTGTTTGGCAATAAAAAGTGTTTTCACAAGAACCGCTTGCGCAATATGCTAAACCCTAAAGGAACGCATACAAATCAGTTTTGCGCACAACGCTCCCTCTTCAAACACACATCAAGAACGATAATCCAAAACTAATTCTGTAACCGTTTTTGCACGTCAGCACTTTATGAAACTTTCCTTCCATAGCGAAAACATCAACAAAACGGACTGCACAAATCGCATGGTATTCTATAACAGTAATCGCAGTAGATGTGACATTCATACACAGGTCAAAATCATACTTTTATTTATTGAAATATATACTTTTAGCGCGAATGTGCCTCTCTTTCAATTATTGTCCATCAGTCTGGTTGCTTAGCATTCAGAGAGATCGAGCAAAGATTTGTTTTCTAGAGGTTATTCTTTGTCAGGAGTAACGTAGGCGGGATGAATGTTATGTGCGACGTCACGTTAATCCTTCGACCGGAGCAGTACTGGGTATAGTTCTGTTAATATGCCTATAATGAAATCTACATTTTAGGCCTAAAAATTTTAAAAATCTGTTTCTTGGGGCTCTCCCACATGATCCTTTTGGCTCTCTTTTTATAACCAATGCAAACTTAAAAAAATTAAAATGAAATGGTTTATATCTAATATTTTATCCTAGTTAATAAGATTGGTAATTTGTCCGTTGGGTGCGGTAAGGCATTGCAATGCATACCTTTTTGCTCTCAAGGGAGGCAATACCCCACCGCCCATGCTATTTTGTAGATTATGAGACCTAAAACATAAAGCAAACCAAGAACATGAACTGTTGATGGCAAAGAAGTAATTATAAAAATAAAAAATAAAATTAAAAGATGCCCGCCCACAAGTAATGTTACAAAAAAGTGGTCTGAGAAACAGAGGATATATATATGTTTTCTTCTGCTTTACAGGTTCTTTCCTACCATGCAGCCGCAAACGATGATGAACTGAGGAAGATAAAGGTATACTGAATGTTTCATGTGTTTTATATTACAATATTACATTGAATAGTTGATAGACATAGATGGACTACATGGGTAACATGGGGCAGTTAATTGTCGCCATTTATCTCTATCATACGTCACAACTGTGTCGTTCAAAAAGTCAAATCCACCCCTTTATGAGAGATCTCAATGTGTGTGCCAAATTTGCTGATAACGTGCAATCAATCTGATTCCAGGCATAACTGATGACCACTTATCAAGAGAAGCATATGAAGTTAGTACTTGAATAAAAATACTTTCAGTTTGCTATATAACATACCGGTATATAGATGTTGCCATGTTCTATTTGTT
This sequence comes from Pictodentalium vernedei, assembly GCA_031216915.1. Lineage (NCBI taxonomy): Eukaryota > Metazoa > Mollusca > Scaphopoda > Dentaliida > Dentaliidae > Pictodentalium > Pictodentalium vernedei. The sequence goes on from CM062289.1 coordinate 250,283,742, forward strand.
TTGGATAAAACACACACTTTTAATATCTATGGCAGCGGAGAGTAATTAACTTAACTGATCTTTTGCCTAACGTAACAGTCATAGGCACTATTCATAACACTATTCACAAAAATCACCAATCAAATTTTATTAGTTTTTAATTTTTGATTAAAAAGCATAGCTTATGAGCCTTCATTGGAACGAGCTCAGTGTGATCGTTCCAATGAGTGATTATACGCCATGTTTGCAAAAATATAATTTGTTGTTGTTGTTCAAGACCTTTTGGGAGAAAGTGTCGTCTGCTATTCTTGCTGGGTAAAGTGTAACAAATATGTGCAAGCATGTTTTGCATGAATGAAAATTTGAGAACAGAAAAATTGATAAATATACCGGTTAATGTTGAGTAGGGTCGACAAAAACATAGACTAAAGTCCTCTACATATACATTGTTGCATAATCTCTTCGAAACTGCAAAATTGATTCGGAAAGTCGCTACAGGTCATGTTGTAAGCGATGATTTCGTTTAGGAACTCCATGTTGAGAGAGTTCATTTGTTATGTGTGTTTCGCATTATAATGATTGGTCTGTTTCATATTACTAATGTTTCATACCATTTAAGTAACACATCATGGTTTTGGTTATTTTTCCATAAAAGCAGAAAACTAGTAAAAGTATCATTTGAAAATTTCAAAATCATCAATGATCCATAATTTCCTATTCTCACAAACAGAATCAAATTCTTTCCTCATTATATATAGCTGCACCTGTCGACAAATCGTATAAGGCATACGGGATGTTGACCACGTTGAACGCAGTTTTATCTGATAACCATAGAGTATAACAACCGTTGTATGTACTTGAAGTATATACAACGGGTGTTGTATATAATTATAATTTATGCGAACGACCTCTGACCTCTTTCAATTACATTTTCATTCATTCATTCATGAAACATCGTTATATCACAGGGCAGGTTCTAATTGTACGCTTATTGCACTTTGTCAAAATCCTCTGATGGTGTCATTTCTTATTTATTTTGCTTCAATAAAGGCAACCTAAAATTTTGCTTCAAAACATTGTAGAAATTACTTGAATGTTAATAGTAATTAGTATGCAGCGACTGCGAACTATTTATAGTCACGGCCTCGATCAAAAGTACTCGTGGAACTGCGCTAATTAAAAGTTCGTCTGCTCTACCTGAAAAAAAAACACTTCGTAAAAATTGTAAACAAACGCTAAATTATTTGTTATATTGGGACTACAGCATAAAACACGGAAGAAAACTGGAACTATGTCAAAAAAAGAATAACTCTACTGAAACACCGTTTTGTTACTGTTAATAAAATAGTTGAAATTTATTTTGTTCCAGCGCAGTTACATGATGCAAGAAGTGCAATCGCACTTTACAATCGCCGTCATCGATTTTGTAATGTAAGGGACACAACTCTATGCGTCTTGTCCTATTTCTTTTGTCTCGTAGACTGGTTTTCTTTGGAGGCCCGTGGGAAGCATATATAAGTCGGGTAGACGCACGAGACGGGTGTCTGTTTGTTATCAGATAAAAACAATAAACATATAGTGTGTTTTTATATCTGTGTTATACAACTCTTTGAAATATGGTTTATTTTTTTCTCGGCGAAGCCTCGAAAAAATAAACCATATTTCAACTCGTTGTATAACACAGATATAAAAACACACTATATGTTTACTGTCTATATCTCCCATTACTTAAATCTTCAACACTTTACGCACACGCTCACCAGCCACACAATCGTAAATGACGCCAGGTGTGTGTAAGGAGGGGGTATGGAGTGAATTGCATAATTATGTTACCTATGAGCCACTCTTATACAACAAATGGATGTTTTTCGGTTACAAATTAAAATATAAACTAGGGTTTTATGACATGTAGTTTGGCAAATATTGCACTGCGGTCGATATTGAAGCTTATCGACCCATCCGTCACCCCAAAAATCACATATTGACCTTAGCAACTGCACGTACACATACCTGGGTGTCTGGTGAGTTCTTAAATATATTGTGCCTGTCAACCGTGAACAATGTTTGTTAATTTACATTGCATTTAAAATTCAAATATCTTTGCTATAAGTTTAAGATTAATGCGTTAAATTATGCTAAAGTTAAAGTGTTCGAACCCAGATACAGTACGTGGAGAGTGGATTGTAACTGAATCACCCGCGGAGTGGAGTTATCACCCAAAGTATCACATTCAAATTCTGGACATATGGACAAAAAAACAAGCAATGTTTCAGCCAATGCAACCGGAGGTCCATTGGCTGGAACTTTGCTTGTGATGATTGTCTTGCAACATATTTGCAATTATTGCTCGGGTGGAATCTCCACTCTGTGGGTGATTTAATGATAATACACTCTCCACGTACTGTAGACCTGTGTGTAGCAGCGTGTTGCAGAGACTAATAATTATTGAAATAATAATGCAATATAATGTTGCTGTGTATTTAAGTTTCAGTGCGAAAGAAGTTTTGCAACATTCTAATTCTAAAGTTTATTAAAAATGTCAGCACTCGAAAATAGAAAAAATATTTGGATTGAAACGAAAGCCTTCCAAAGTAAATAAGAATTGAACAACTTAACAATACATCTGGAATGTAAGTACAAGATTCTACTTAAATAGAAGGACTGCGATATTGACTCGTAACATCTAGGATATTTGATCCTCTGTTGAGCACAGAGAAAATGCTGACGGATTCGGGCATGGCTTTTTTCATTTCTTGTCAAAGATTTACCCTTTTTCTCATCAACAACCTGAACGTATCACTTCAAAACGTTTATAAATACAAATTATCACAACAATCTATTAACCCTTTACCTAACACGAAAAGCAGACGACACTTTATAACATTATTTAATAATTCATGTTTTGCGTTCAAAAGATAGCTTATGGCCCTCATTGGAACTAGCGCAGTGAGCACGTTCCAATGAGAGGTCATAAGCTATGTTTTTGAGGCCAAACATGAAAAAATAATGAAAATTGAATGGCATTTTTTGTGAATAGCGACGGCTGGTTTTGGCCGTTACGTCGAGTAGAGGGTTAGTCAGCGCCGTCGTATTCCGCTGGCGAGACCAGATCAGCCAGTGCAAACAAGATCCTGTAGGTGTCTTATTTGAACTGGTTTCTGTGATAATGCTTTTTATATAACAGGAGGTATGTAAAAGATTGAACCCGACACCTGGAATGCCAAAAAAAGAAGAAATTATAGAATGCTAGTACCCAGACGTTCTGTGAAAAAAACTCTCGAGTTTTTATTTTGCGTTCGTAAATTGTTGTCTCGAAAATTTTCACACGTCTTTGACATCTCGAAGGTCTGTTTAAACATGGCATAGTATGGATCTGGATCAGCTGAGACTCGTTTTCTGGCAAATTGGAATTGGAGAGCAGACGACAACGATATTGAGGAGTTATTTGTAACTGTTATATAAAACAAATGTGACGCTTGTTTTTATACTTTTTTATTTTGAGCGATACTGTCGTGTGACTACTCAGTGCTATAAGAATGGTTGTTTTGCACTCAATTGGTTAATCCCTTATCTGTTCACTGTAGACTATATTATGTGTATAACCACCCTTAAGGATGTACAATAAATCCTAATTGTCATCTGTTTTTATCTTTCAGATATTACCCATTCCCGAAGTCTCGAAGTGGAACCTCAGGGAATTCATCTTCAACGACTTTCTTCTAAATAAAGATGAAATGGTTCTTGCCAGCATATCAATTTTCAAGGAATTGGGACTCTTGAGGAAGTTCCGAATTGACTACGAAGTGAGTGTAACGTGGGATGATATATTATTCACGAACGTTTATTAAAATCAATATTCATTTCAGTTAATTTTTCAGAAAATAGAGAATTTGTTTCATCTCATATCCCTTACATTTTGGAGCAAAGATCGCAAGAGCAGATGGCACTTGCAAACAATTTCTTGAATTACTTTTTTTCTCTTTTTGCCTCAAAACATGGACTTCATTAGGATGAACTCGTTCCACTGATGGGGTAATAAGTTATAGTTTGGAGACGAAAAGTAGCTTAAGCCTGAAAACATGTCCTGTAACCTTTATTGGGATGGAATCATTCCAGTGAGAGAGTCATAAACTATATTTTTAAGACAAACAGTGAAACAATAATAAAATACAAGTGGAGATTTTTATGAATAGCGCTGGCCAGTATTTTCGTTACGTTGTGTAAAGGATTAACCCATTTATCCATGGAATCTTCCCGTTAGTACAAAGACAAATACTAGAAACATACCCATTCAGTTTGTTGAGCAGAACCAATAGAATTTGCAACCTGAAGCCACATGGGTGCAGGCTGAAAATACTATTTGTCTACCCACAAGTGATTCAACAACATTTGTGTGTTCGAGATTCGAACATACGTTACTGGCACGTGCAACACTTGGCCGCTATGACATTAGAATGGCATTAGAAAGACATTAGAGTGACATTAGAAAGACACTGCGATCCCAGTTATGCTAGTCAGTGAACAGACGTATGTTTTGTCTTATCCATAATGATTTGTGGTAGCACGCTGGATCATTGATTAGAGCATTGGAATTTATATTGAAAGGTTGACGGTTCGATCCTTCCGCGCGCCATCTACGCTGTGTCCTTGGGCAACGCACGCAATCCCGACTGCCCACGTGGGGACACGATGACGCTGTTTATTAAGGCGTAGTGCACGTCGATGGTCGACTTGCCTTCAACCGTTGCTAACTCTTATTGGGCCGGGCTATTAAATTGGAGAGTCAAACAGTTGCTTGCCGTTGCTGTGTGGTTCTCTCCGGGTACTACGGCTTCCCTTACCCGTAAAACTGTCCGATACGATATGACTCTGGCTGTTAAAAGTGTCGTTAAATCTTAGTTAGCAAAGAAACAAACACAACGGTCACTGGGCAGGAGATAAAAATGCAAAATATCTAGAAAGATAAGATTCCATACTGCTACTGTCTGGGGAAATATCACTTATAGAAGTATTAACGTTTTAACTCTCAAACTGCTTAGCATTTTCACAGGTATTTTTCATCAAACCTAGTCCTGGCTGCTTCACAGCAGCCATGACTAGATTTACTGAAAAATTCATATACCTATTACTCAAATCATTAGTGAACGAATCCATTTAATTTACAGGGGAAAAATTTGATTAAATGTGCCCGAATTATGCTTATTTCAATGTCAAAAGAAAATCTGCCCTGGGCAGGAATATCTACCAGCACTATGCAGTGAGTTAAATCTGCTATCCATAAATGTTTTGCGTGACTATAACAATGGCAGTGCATGAGCGGACGACATAATGGACGCCCACGAAGTGTCAAAGCCTCGTAATACTGAAAGATCGAATCGTTAGCAAACCTCCCCACCCTCCACAGTGACACCCAATGTTTCACTGTGTTTACAACATTGGACAGAGAAATTCGGCCTGATTGAGACTCTGGTCGACATTTTCTGTCCATTTTGTTTTCAAAGCTGCAGTAGAAGTCGTCGAAAAAGAAATTGAATCGCAAGTACTGTGTTCGTTTGAATAATCTTACTTTCGCTACATTTTATTGATTCGACAAACTAGTGATAGTGTGTCGAGACCAAGTGACGTTCTGGTCGAGAAAGTGGGCGTTTGCGCCTAATTTGTTTTATTCAGTACTCAGTAGTACATAGGACGATATAATTCAGGTTTTCATGGCTGAGTTTTGGAGATACTAGTAAACCATATGTAGTAACACAAATTTCAGACACGGTATCAATTGGTGTTGTTTTTTTACAACAATCCTCTCTTCTTTTTCACTTGCAGACACTGTGCCGATGGCTCTTGACAGTACGCAAAAACTACAGAAATATCGCGTACCACAATTGGCGGCATGCATTCAATGTATGTCAAGTCATGTTCTCTTCGTTGCTCGTAAGTATTTTTCCATTCTTCGTTGAGTCTATTCTTTCGAATGTATGATTAATCAGAGCCGATTTTTCTCTATCCGGCCTGTAGTAATTGAAAATATAAATCAACCTGAAATTAGAGATGGACAATATACAGAAAAACCGATACCGAGAACATGGGGATACCGAAAAACCAAACCGAACCAAACATTGAATATCGAAACCATCTGCATTTTCAATTTTTTCAACATTTCCTATTTATGCCTTGTTAGGCTTGATAGTAGTTGAAATGTTCATAGTCATGGAAAAGGTCTCTGATTTTCTTGGGTCTGGGCAATTGTCTTGAATTCCCTCTAGACTGCAACCTGTTCGTGTCCGGTTGCTTAGCAGTAATCTGTCTATTGCCAGCATGACCTTTTAATGATGGTATCTTAAGGGAACATGCTCTGAGATCACACAAAGCTGGATTAGGCCTTGAAAGGTTAAGGTATGTTGGAACAAGTCACAGAATTACTGTAGATATGATTTGTGTTGGCAAAAGAATGCTGGCGTTGAGCTCATTGGCAGTGACATTTGTGTTGCAGTGGTAGAATGATACGAGAACAATTTATTCTGTATTTTCCTGATGTGAATTCCCCTTTGGTACTCTCCACAAATCTCAGTCAAATCAAATACCGAATCGATACCGTGGTATACTCCTCTAAAAATACCAGTCCGATACAGAACTCAAAAATCCAATACCGCCTATCTCTACCAGTTACCTAAAGGGCAACCCGTGACGGATTTCTTAAGTGAGGGGAGGCTGGAATAATATATATCTATACGTTTACCCTTGCTAACCCTTTACCTAACACAAAATGCAGACAACACTTACAAATAAAATGCTTGAATAACTTTTTTTTTTATTCTTTGCGTCAAAAACATAGCTTATGACCCCTCATTGGAATGAACTCGTCGAGCTCGTTCCTGTGAGGCGTCATAAGCTATGTCTTTAACTCAAAAAATAAAAAATAACGGAAACAGAATGGCAGTTTTTGTGAATAGAGCTGGCCGTTTTTTTTCCGTTACGGTGGGTAAAGGGTTAATAAAAATGCTAAGACTGAAAACCTCGATCACTACAGGTTACGTCATGTGTTTCTGTTATAAGGTTGATATGCTGTGTTGTACTACACTGTTGGAAAGGGTTCAGAGATTCCTTTTCAACAATGTATTACATCACAGCTCTTCTTCGCCACAGTGAAATAGACCAATATGCTGTGTAAATTGCTCAGATAGAATTTTTCCAAACCTTAATTTACATCTCAGCATTTCTTCTTCAACGTTGAAACGTCATTATAAATGGGTCGTGGTTCTGGAAAGGTTAACAAATAAAAAAAAATGGAAATTCGAGAAAATGTTCTGCTTATTGCTCGAGGTGAAGGAATATAGGTGAACGAAAAACCAGTCGCCCAGTTCTTTTGAGGCGACCAATAGACGAAGCAAATGACTGTTGGACCAGTTTGTACAGGCAAATGTTGAACTTTCAGAAAACTCGCATTATTTACATTAGTATTCGAAACAATAATTGCACTTTTCCTTTTTTTTCTTAACGCCCAATGTGGAATAAACGCTCTAAAGCGAACTACGTTTAAATTTTCACGCATTGATATTGTCTTTCAGAAAAGTAGATCCAGAAAATATTTCTCAGACAAAGAAGTATTGGCTCACATTGTGGCATGTTTATGTCATGACTTAGATCACAGAGGAACGAATAATGCTTTCCAGACAAAGTGAGTGTTTTAGAGGAGACATGGTTTTGATAAAATTACCTATTTTCATAACATAACGGATGTATCCGGCCAATGCTATAAACAAAACATAGTTGTTGGCTTCTCATTGGAAAGAGATCGCCCAGCTCCATCGCATCGATGGGGGGGTCATAAAATATATTTTTGAATCAAAAAGATAATATACGTTTAGTTATCTAAGATGAACTATTGCAAGCGCCGCCTACGTATTAGATAAAGTCCTAAACAAACAAGTCTGGGATACAAAGCTCTGCATTGGTGTGGTTGATTGCCTTTGATGTTTGCTATATCCGTGGAGGATAGACTGTATACAGGTATAAGACCTCTTATCGTTCTCATGAATCATCGTCCCTTACGAGTTCGCCTTTCATGTTATTCATCCAGTTGTGACAATACTTCAGCTTTGCATACTTGCCTACCTGGTTGCATCACAACCAACACGTGGAATTTCAGCTATTAAACATTTTCATTTCACCACCACCAAAAATGAAGACAACAACCAAAACGGACAACTTTCACTCTGTTATGTCCCATCCAACATATCGTCCCCTGAGTTCCAATGTGTTCTATGTGCCAGTAGGCTGCCAGTAGGCACAGAGAACACATTGGAACTCAGGAGACGATATGCTTGTCAAATCATTGAAAATAAAACCAAATAGAAGAAATGAAATGTCATTTGCTAGAAAATGACACGTTTGTTCCGGTAGTGGGATAAACAAGCAAGGTGAGTATTTTGTGTTCATAATTTCCAGATTGAAAGTACATGTACGAATGTAAAAGTACTCACCCGTCTAGGTACGGCAAAGTAGAGTTGTCACCCCAGTTCAGTCCACTCCACTCCTTTGCCTCTCCAATGTGGAAACTGCGGCCTTCGGTTCTACACACTGGTCTGTGCTGAGTAGACATGCAACGTTTGATGGTGATTGGATGGAAGGTCTAGGAGGTGGGAACGAACGAATGCACCGACGCACAAACACCCAATTCCACAAGACACACACTTTTCGTACATTATAGTATGATTATTTCATCCGATTAACTTCCATAAATAATTGTACTGTTTCAGAACTGGCTCTGCTCTGTCGCAGCTGTATGGTACAAGCACAACACTGGAACAACACCATTTTAACCACGCTGTGATGATTCTCAATAGTGACGTAAGTTTATTATTTTCATAGCGATACGTGATACTATTGCGCATGCGCAATGCATGTTGTTAGGGTGTTTCTGTTGGTGATTTTGTTTCATGGAGGCCGCCGTCTTCGTAATATAGTGGCGCCTGTTGGTTATGAGTCGGAGCGGCTTCCAATGATAAGGGAGTGTGTGTGTGGGGGGGGGGGGGGGGGGGGGGACTATTTGATTCATTAGGAGTATATCAGATAACGGAACAAAACCCCAAAATGACTAAAACTACAGAAACGGATCCCGAAAAGCTTTGATGGCGCTCGGTTATTTTGGAGCTCAAAGTTCTACCATAGTATGAGAATGTGTCCTGATGCTGATGGTGTTTTTTAGTCATTGAGAGTATTGTTTCGAGCTCGAAGTCTTTCAGAATCCTCGTTATTGTCGATTGTAGATTGTATTCTGACTACCGTGTTCAATCTATTCTCAGATAATCTTAGTTATCTCCGACTAGGTTGGCGCTCTGCCCTCGAAGGAGTCTTGGGACGTCCAATTAGACTTCTCTCTTTACCTTTGCCACATCTATTTTTAGCTCATAATAGTTATCTCCTTTCGGTGATATATGTGTGGTTTCGAACTAATGAGCCGAAGAGCAATAAGAGCAATTGCATCTTGGAGTACTTGTTCTTACAACTCTTTAGCCCATTTCGGAGAAAAGGGGATTCCACAGTCTCATACTAGAATGGGCATATGTGGCTGGGATTCCAAAAGCAGTATTCCTTTGCCTTAAATATAGCCAATGGCTTCTATGTCCAATCTTTTACAACTATTAGTCCAATGGTAGGCTTCCACTTCGATTATTATTACTATTATTACGACTGATAAATCTTACCATTATTCGATTACTACTTATAGCACTCTTGGATTCTAATCTCATTTGGGCAGGTCTTAATTTATCTAATTTACCATTATCTCTACCAACTGTACTACTGTATTCTACTAGTACAGATTAATTCTAGTCTTAGTTTGTTTCATCATCAGTACTGTAGATGACTTACCTCACAGCTTAGAACTAGGACAAACTTAATCCTTTACCTAACACGAAAAACAGACGACACTTGCAAACAAAATTGTTGAATATACAACTATTGTTTTTCATTTGTGGCGTCAAAAACATAGCTTATTACCTCTCATTGGAGTGAGCTCACAACGAGCTCGTTCCAATGGGGGTCATAATCTATGTTTTTGAGGCAAAAAATGAAAATTGAATGATTTTTGGTCATTACGTTGGATAAAGGGTTAATCATTACTTGTATGAATGGTCGACTCATTTGGGAAAAGGGAATCTACAGCCATGTCCCTGTTAGAGAGTCCATGAATGAGATTCCTCCTACATGGCGAACTGATGATCCACTTTTCACTGTGTTAGGATATAACGATTTGAAGTTTTCTCGCATCGCCCACGCCCTCAGCTGACGAAAATCGGGTTCTGTCGCCACAGGCTGACCACACAAAGAGATTCCATATGTGGTATTTCTGTTAACAGAGAAATGGAGATCGATGGGATCCTTTTCCCCGTATGAAGATACATGGGGTCAGACCAGAATGAGGTTTTCCTCATGGTCCTCGTACGACGAAAATTTGATACTGTAACCACAGGCTTTCCATATAAACGCATTCCATAAGTGGGGTTCCTGTGAATGTGGGGTTGGTGATCGATAGAATCCACTTTTTATTACATGCCTGTTCTATGAAATCCCCATCTACAGAAACACTAAACCATGCAGAAAATGAAAATCCGTTCCGCACATATGTGCCGAACGAACATCGTTGCCGGATTATTTTTAAATAGAAGTGAAATTTCACTTTTCTACAAATCGTGCAACGCAATTACAATTTGAATCGCCAGCGATAGCTAAAAAATAGCATACGGGTTTCGCGCGTGAATTTGATGGGCGATAAATGTGTTCTAACAACCCCATATGGCGTCACTGCTATCGTTAATTACGACGTCTCTCCCCCTCCTGCTTTGTCTTCCGCGAATACAGGTCATTTGTTTAATTTGGTTTATTTGAGTGTAAGGAGACTACAGCCATTTTGTGGGGAAAGGAGCAATCAATTTGGAATTTTTTAGCAGATTCTTCGAAAAGAATAATTCGAAACTATTTTGAGATAACATTCTCCAGAATGTTTTGTTAGATGGTATCTTACGCGAAGCCTTGTTGGAAAATTTGGATAAAACAATAATTGATTTTTCCTTTTTCCGAGGGATATTTTGGCTGCTTTTTGTATTTGAAGTGTCGAAAATAACATCATCAGGTCCGTCATTATATCAGCAAGAAGATTATACCAAGGAAAGACCATGTTCAGTGATTAAGTTGTGGTGAAATTGAACATATGGGTAAAGGCGAAAAAATCGCCGCCAACTTTGATTTTACATAGTTTAGTCAGGATGATTTCATTTTAACATCTAAAGATCTATTCTAGAGATGTCCGCGCCGGAGAAACAATATCTACGCCACTGTATGCATACCTAAAACGAGAGACTAGAAGGTATTTGTGAATTTGTTGAAAAACGATTATAACTGAATTATACTCACAAACGGCAGATCCATGATGAGGCCGGTGGCTTTTTGGGAATATGCGTCCCTCCTCCACTTGCATTGAACAAGCTTTTCATCTGCATCTGTCCAACAACACAAATGCTTAGATATCGTTTCTCTGGTGCACACGTGTGAGTTTCGATAAAGTTTGTGTTGCAAAGCAAATACTGAAAAATTGACTGCTGCAGAGTGATGTCATCATCTTGGGTGGGAAGGTAAAACTATGCTTGGTGTTCAGGCCAAAATGATGTTGGGAAACACATATAGTCCCAAAGCTGGGATCTTATACTGTAACAGATTCAATATGATCAATATGAAGGCTTCAAAGTTTATTACTGAGCATCATTCTTCACATCCACCATCCCGCAGCTATTCTTAAAGGGTGTGTGCTACGCCGCTCCTTTTACCCCTTAAGCCTTCCACCCCAGTCTCCCTATGTGGTGAGTCTATGTTGCATTGTGGGGACGTTCAGAAATAATTTAATTCCACAGCCATATAGGGCAGTTTGGATTGATTCCCCTGTCCATTTAGAAGTTTGTAGTGTTGTTAACCCACGGACTGCCAACTTTTGTTATGCGCAAAAAAGTTATGCATACCGGGATGAAAGGTTCAAAGCAACACCGACATAAAATATCTTTGTATAAACAATTATACAGTCGCAGTAGTCCGATCTAGATTTCATTCCAAACCACCCAACCCAAGCACATGACACTACATAAATTGTCCATGGTATGTCTATCTTATAATCAGTTCTGTGATACAAGTGCGCTTGGTAATATCAGTGTATAAGACAGATTGCATTTCTTTCTTTCAGTTTCGGAAAACCGGATATTCACGTTTCAGACTACTTATTATTCTTTATGCATGTACACTATGACTTACACAATAGCTTGAAGTATCTCTATGTGCACCGATTACTTTTTTTTCAGAAATAGTGATGTTGTAAATGCTTTTCATTTTTTTCTGGTTAAAGGGATATAACTCAATGTGTCTAATACACATCGTCCACAGTTTCATGTGCTATAATTGTTTCCATGAAGAGGACAGGTGAGATCCTTCAGAGTTTGGAAAGCGACAGCCAGTTTCGACCAGATGGCGACCTCGTCGCGATGAGGTCGAAATTATCTGCCAGCTTTTGTTATCACAGTACTGTATCACTGTTCAGCTGCGCCTGTCTTAACCTTTTACCTAACAGGAAGAGCAGACGACACTTGCAAATAAAATTTTTGATTAACTAATTTTTTTCATTTTTTGTCTCAAAAACATAGGTCATGACCCCTCATTGGAACGAGCTCGACAAGCTCGTTCCAATGAGGCGTCACGACCTATGTTTTTTAGACAAAAATTGAAAAAAATAATGTAAATTAACTGGCGATTTTTGAGAATAGCGCTGGCCGATTTTGACCGTTACGTTGGCTAAAAGGTTAAGATTTCTGGGAGCTGCAAACAAGTTTTTTACAGCAATGTATACTACAAGTAGATGAGTATAGTGGCCTTTTCCCATTTTCACTGTGGCTTTGGCTGTATCTCTTCTATCCCTCAGACTCTGCACCAAAGTTTTGTTCAGTGGAAAGAGACAAATACTTTGCAAAATGTCAGTTACCTTTAGTGTTCAACCGATTATCAAAAATGGTCGCTGACCGATTACCTATTATTTGAGCTCACAATCGACTGATTCAGATTGTAATATCAAGTTGTACTAGACAAGTCGAGGCTCGAAAGAATTAGATTAAACTGAACATTTTTCACAGTGTTAAACTTCGTTGACTGGGGCCGCAGTATAATTACCAGTCGCGCACACATGGGCAGTAAACGTGGCTCTCAGAGCCACGGGTACCGCCCAAGTGCGTCCGACTGGTCATTTTACTGCGACCTGAGTCAATGGAGTGCAACCTTCACTTTTCTGGTATGAACTGGTGTTTGCCGCAAGTAAGCTCAATTATAAGCTTTAGTGCGTCCGACTGGTAATTTTACTGCGACCTGAGTCAATGGAGTGCAACCTTCACTTTTCCGGTATGAACTGGTGTTTGCCGCAAGTAAGCTCAATTATAAGCTTTACATGTCGTTTAACGTGTATATCCCATAAAGGGGCGTCAAGAGAGATAAATAATACACATTGTGGTTGTTTCTCAACTTTATTGAATGATATTATCTACATCATTTTACATTAACAATTGCAGAAGATAATAAAATGCGGTTAATGAATCATCAAGAAATGCTTGGCAACAATCGGTTGAACCGATGTTCCAGGAGCCGTTGCCATTGTCATCCGATTGCCCACAATCTGCCGATTGTGGTGGCCGGTTCCGATCATCGATGGAACACTAGTTACCATCGAACACCGATGATAACAAAAAGAGATAACTTTTGTTCGAATGCTATTTCAAATGGTAAAAGTAGTTTAGTACTGTGAGGTGCGTGTCTCTACATCTCCACTTCCTTCCGTCTCCTATTTTTTCATGGGTTTATCATTAAATCGCGATATTGCTGCGCGATGGTTATCCCTCCGTAAACCACTGTTCATGACCTCTTGTTTTTTGACGTACAAAACTACTTGTCTATTGATGAAAACATGCACCCAATTAAGAACTCTCATTTCCAAACTCTTCTTTATTTTTCCAGGGTCACAACATATTTGCAAATTTGAGTTCAGATGATTATAGTGAGGTAATAAATTATCTGAAAACCAACATTTTGGCAACTGACCTCTCTCTTCATTTACAGTAAGTATAAAGACTATAGCTAAAGAATCTTTAAAGGTCAGCCAAATTAATTCTCCAAACTAAAGGTCAGCCAAATTATTTAGTATAATGAAATAACGAAACTGTACTCATAACACTCCTATGGGCTAAACTACTCGAGGAATTGCGTTCAGTTCCAAGAAAACCAGTTTCACAGCCCCCCCCCCCCCCCCCCCACACACTCCCTCGTGGTGTCTGGAAACCTGTTGGAGAATTGTAACTCATTTCACAAAGGAAGATATAATAGGTTATATTACGACAATCGGGTGGGGGATGTTGTTAGTGAGTTAGGCGTTGCTGGTGTGATAAGAAGTTTACCCTTTACCTAACCAATCACAGCATCCGACCTCTTAATTTAGAAATTGTGCATACCTCATTAAAAAAACAAATTCAACAAAACCATATCACGTGACCACTCACTAGTTCCAACGAGGGATCATATGATAGAGTTTTCTTAAATAACGTTTGAAAAATTAGGAAAACAATGTTAAAATTACAAATTCTGATATCGTGTGCGTTCAACCGATTGTATCATGTTTAGCAGAATGTTATGTCTCACGATGTGGTTTGGAAGAATATATATACTGTCCCCAAAAAGTTCCCCATTCCTCAATCGAAGCGGGCATAGACCACTTCACTGCCGCGCATATCTGGCATATCCTGTACCGCGTTAAGTCCAATTTTGATGAGACTGTTTAGGTCACTCGGTTGCGTTTCTCAGGAATTGAGAGGACTATTCAACCTGTTGACCGTTTTGGTGGTGGAAGCATCATGGTTTGGGCCGGTGTCTGCTCTCGTAAAAAAACTCCACTTCACATCGTCGACGGAAACATGAACGCGCAAATGTTCAGGGACCATATTTTGGAGCCGATTGCCATCCCTTACGGTCGCAGTTTCCTTGGAAACCGATTTCGTTATTTTGACGATATTGCCAGGCCTCGCCGAGCTAGAATAGTGCGAGAATTCAAAGATCTGCAACAGGACGTGACCTGGATGGATTTTCATGCAACGAGCCCGGACTGGAACCCGACAGAACATATGTGGGACATGCTTGGCAGGAGAGTGGTTAATAGATAGCCACCACCTCGTGACACCGACAGTTTACGCCGTGCGTTTATAGAGGAATGGAACATCACATTGAGAGAAATTCAGCAGGTCATTGAGTGCATGCCGCGCCGACTAAGATGTGTTAGAGATGCTCGAGGCGGTGCCACCGGATACTGAACAACGTGACGTTTTTTTGACGTTGTGATGACCTGCTCGGTGCCCAATGTTCAATCAATAAAAATGTTTCACTAATAAGGCACATTCCCCCTACTACAAATAGCAGGTTTTCTCTCATGTGAATTTACCCATTCACTGTATACCCACTGGTAGTTTTGGGTGGAGCGGGCTTTACGTTTTTTTGGGCAGTATATTTAGTACTAGAGAGATGATCAAAGTATCATTTCACCGACGGATTCGATCCCTTTTACTGCTAAGGGTATTTGTATGGGGTGGAACGTGGTAGATATGGGACGCCAAATCTTATAGTAGGGCGGAGAAGTGTTCTGAGGACATGTTTGATTCACTGCAAAACTACAAAAACTTTCCCATACGAACAGTATTTTGCTTTTGCAGTATTCTTCCAGACGCTTACCGATATGAATAGCACATCGTGTTAAAAAGGCCCATATGGCTTTCAACAGAGCCGACAAAGGGTATGTTCGATACGATGGGAGTATGTGGCTGCAAGTTGTAAATATTGATAGATATATACTACGTGTTCGCTGAGCTGTCATTTGGTATTGTACAATTAAGAAGTCACATGGTGCAGGCACATACAAACAGTCTGTCTTGTTGAAAGAGTAATGTCCAGAAGTTGATGTTCATTTTATCTGTGCATACATTTTATTCTCCGTTCTTCTGTCACGTCCTCTATTTATCCTTTGAAACGGTTGTTTGTTTTATCGTATATTGAATTTTAATGCGATTCTGTCTATTCATAATCGGCGTATGGGCTTAGGAATGCAAACAAAAACGGAGCCATGTTGCAGTGGACTGTTCAGTGATCAAACGTTATTATAGGAAAATACTCGATAGTACTGCTGCTACCAGAACTGTCAGCATCCTGCATTTTATTGTGTATCCCCCACTCTACACCTTCCCTTTAGAAATGGTTGCCCTGCCGTAGTTTAATCTAAGCTTATTTTGTAAAAGTTGGTTTCACCTCGGATTTACATTAAGCCTCTCAAATAAAACGTTGTCTTTTCCTTGGCCAAGCAGGTCGTCCTTGGGTAAGGGACATCTCCCCTTCCGATAGCTGTGATGTATTTTCAAAACTTTAAAAAATAAAATGCAATGAAATATTCTTATACGTCTATGCACGTTTGCCTGTTATATTTTCATAAACAATGATCATTTCAAAGTTTTTGTTTTAAATTTGATTTGATTGAGAATATAGAACTCAGTAAATCCGTCCTAGTAATTCACAAAATTGCCTGTTCGGTGAATAACAGTTTTTGTATTGCGCTAACACAAAACACGTTTCACTAAGGTTTAATACCTCAACGGGAATTTCACGGCTCTGCGGCTACCAGTCCTGAAAGAAAATTACTAGACCCGGGAGATTCATAGACCATGGTATCAATGATTACGTATTATAGTTTATGAGATAACGGCGAATATCAACTTCTTCCGATACCAGCATCGCCGTTGGAGCTATGGTTTAATCTCACGTACGGGAATTTCCCGGTTACCGGTTCTGAAGATCAGTGCTACTTCCCTGGAAATTCATAGACTAGAATCGGGATTCCCGGTCCTCTCCTGTGAATTGCCCGGGTATCAGGACTGGTTTTCACAAATGAGAACCAGAATAAAAGCCTGTATCGTGACGGACTTTCAAACACGAGAACCAGAATATTTCCGTGCCCGAAATTAACCCCTCCTGCTGTTTACACATGTCTCATTTAGAACGAATATACTCTGAGTACAGTTCTCCGTTTGTGTGGACAACAGGCTGTACACCAACTTGTCGGTTGAATCCTCTGCACACTGATGGCAAAATATCAAGATTTCAAGAAATCAATGTTTCCCATAATGCAATTAAGAATTTAAACAGTCTAATCACCTTTGTCAGTGCTCATTGAGCTTTGTCAAATAAAACTGAATTGGTTAAATTTCTAGGTGCATTACGGGGAAAATGTGTTGTTTGAAATTTTGACATCGGTGTGCATAGGGTTTATGAAAGTTTAACGCTTTCCTGGTGGTCCATAGACTAAATATTTGATTGCAGGGTCCACAACTTTCATTTTTGAGTGAGATATCTCATTTCAAAGGATCTCGGTTGGGAAAAGTTCTGGATACGTACCAGCACAAGCGATAATATATTGAAGACCATCCTGGGAGTTGAAAAAAAGACAAACTTACTTTTTCACTATTTTTTGCTCTTTTGTAGTTTATATGCCTTTGTTAACCTTTTATCTGACGAATCGGCCGCATCCGCCCGCGTAATTTTCAAATTGTGCAGTTGAAAAAACTATTAATTTTCAAACATTTTCAAGACGACTATATCATGTGACCCCTCAGTGGAACGAGCTCGTAGGGATCGTTCCAATGCGGTGTCACATGATAAGGTTTTGTTGATTTTTTTTTCTGAAAAATGTGGAAAAATATATTTAAAATAATAAATTTTGATACAGTTGGCGTTGGGTAAGGAGGTAACTGATTTTATGGATGTCCAATTCTATTTTTTCAGAATACGCGACAAGTTTTTTGCTATGGTGAATGAAGGGGTAACATCATGGGATGACAAAGAGTGTAAATCAGTTCTACGCAAAATTCTTATGACATCTTGTGATATTGCAACCATAACAAAACCTTGGGATATTCAACAAAAGGTGAGATTTTGGCACATTTCATTTATATTTAGGCAGTCATTATATGTAATCATAGATTAAATGTTTCCTTAATTACGCCACAATGAGTAAGAGAATGTTATTATTTGTGACAGATGTAGTAAAGTGACATTCATTTGGCGATTTTCGAGTGTAGTTTGTCTCTGCTTGTAGAATCCCATTTCATCGTATGAGGATATGGGGGAAGTAAGGTATGACCTCAATGGGGGATTTCGCAATTCTCAAATACCTGGATGACGATATAAGCCTTAAATACCTGGTTGACGATATGAGGTGACGATATAAGGGATTTGAGGTTAAGCATTATTGAGGTCTTTTTCTCGTGGCAGTCACGACAAACGTGTAGAAGCAAAAGGCCAGTAGTAGATCACCATGCGGTAATTATACTTGGTGCGGATATGAGTGACTTGAGGTGACACATCAATGAGGGACTTCTCGTGGCCCTCATACGACAAACTAGAAAACTGGCCTGATACTGATACGCAACACCACTATCGCCTAGAACCTTTCGCTACCTTGATGGGGATATGAAGGATCTCATTTTTAGGGGATCCCCTCATGGTCCCCGTGGCCTCACACGACGAACTAGAAGACTGAACTAACATTAGCAGGCTACGCCAGTATGTCCATACCCAGATGAGGATATGAGAGACTTAAGGTCAGCCTCATTGTGGGATTTTATAATGTCCTCATAATTCGTCGCGTGGGAACCAGAAGGTTATATCTTCCACTGGCAGATAGAACCTTATGTCTCTCTCACGACGATATGATGAATAGCGAACTGACATTTCTCGGTCTTTACACAAAATGCAGTGATAGTGAGCGAAATTGGACACTGGCGGACGACCATCCTATCTGAAGTCCTGTGCTCAAACTAATGAGCTACTGCGTTCCCCGATGCAAGAACCCTTACAGTCGCAGTAAATGGCATCGAATCCGTTGGTGCTTTTTGATTTTTTTTCTGGTTCGCCAACTTCGCTATATCGCATTGATAGTCGACTTTTAATCCAAGTGATAGCTTTTTGTTTTAAGTTAGCCTTATTTTATTTTACAAGGATTTGCGAACAAGTTACGTTACACAACATACATTAATGCTTCCCCTTGGCCCAATACCTCAGGTATGTGGGATGGCATCCGTAGCGGAATCTT
Organism: Pictodentalium vernedei; assembly: GCA_031216915.1. Lineage (NCBI taxonomy): Eukaryota > Metazoa > Mollusca > Scaphopoda > Dentaliida > Dentaliidae > Pictodentalium > Pictodentalium vernedei. The sequence goes on from CM062289.1 coordinate 250,302,919, forward strand.
CCTGTCCTAGCTCTTCTCGAATACTACGACTGGATCTTTAGCCTACACCGTTTGTATCTCTTCCAGCACAGGGGGTAATCATTTTTCGTCCCTTCTCGATAGAAGGGTACTCTGCCACAGCAGCAATCCCACAACTGATTATACGAGAGAATGTTCGGACACCTCGTGATGATAGATGACAAACATTACACACACTCTAGCCCTGAATGGGGGTGTTCCTCATTCTGTAACGACAGTATGACCAACACTCCCATTCAGGGGAAGGTGTGTCTTACTTTTGGTCGACTATCGCCACTATATGACCAAACCTCCATATTGAGTAGGGAAGAAAGGAGATGGATCGATGAAGAAAGAAAACAAAATGGCCGTTTCACCAAAGTGCGGCAACACAGTGGAACAATGTAAGAAACATCTTTCAAACTCTAAACCATTATCACCATCAGCGAACTCCCAACGCTATACACTATACATACATCTTTGTAGGTCGATTGAAGAGACGAACTGAAGCATAAATAACAGAATACTTTGTTTGCCCTGTCTTCTGGGTTCTTTTTGTTAATTGGTTGGACGGTTGTACACCAGGTTTTCGTCAAAAAGAGTTGAAAGATATTTTGATGGATCCAACTATTCAGAAGCAAAAATTTAATAAACCTCGCCTTCTATATCAAATGTAGCAATGATATGAGAATACTTTAAAAACGGGAGTTGTTTTTAAAGGTTTCCACGAAGTCTTACGGTGAAGCATTGCGTCGTAACCCTCAATTTCATTATTTTTTTCAGGCCGCTGGTCTTGTGATGGAGGAATTTTTTGATCAGGGAGACAAAGAGCGAAACGAACTGAAGATTCAGCCACAGGTAAATTATAACCAGTTCAAGCGTAGGAGTTTGTTTTTTAATGCTATTGTCCTGTAAACGTCCCCAGATAAATTTGTTTCTGTTTTGTAGCAGTGCTGACTAAATGCTCTGTCCTTTACCAAAGAATGCAGAAGACAGTGAAGCTAGGAAAACTAATTTCGCGTCCCGTTCTATTTAAGTTTTGAATTTTGAACCGTCACAAAACATAGAACATACAATGTTACATCTTACAGAAAAGACTTCGAGGTATGTGTGTTATTGATGTTTCAGAAACAGCACTGCAATCACAAAAGCTGTCTCTTTCTCTATCAACTTGCGATGTTGGGCCATTACTACAAAACTTTAACAATTGTATTTTCTAGAATTGTATTTTCTAGTTATAACTTTAAATGGGTTGAACTGAACCATTAGCATTTTCAAAGATCAGGCAATTTGCTAGTTGGCAAATTGCCATATCTTTTAAAATGCTAATGATTCATTTTAGTCAGTTTTATTATAGATAGAAAATCCAATTCTAGAAAATACAATTGTAGAGATTTTATAGTATTGGCTCCTGGCCGCAACACAATTACACCAAATCGTCAAGATTTTCTCACATTTTGTTTTGAGAGATGAAGTTCCAAAGTATTATGAAGATGAAAGCATGTAGAGCAACATACAAAGCGATGTTTTGAGTGTTCTTTAAAGAATTCTTATTTCAGGGACTATTATCCCTCTTTAAGAAAGAGGAACGCCGAAGTAACCATCGGTTACTTCGGTGCCCCTCTTCCTCAGAGACGGTGACAATTTCATAAATGGAGAGAAACCCACAATGTCATGCTCAATGGACCATGTAATGTATCCTGACATTTTTATGTAGCAGCTAGCATCATATTAATTTATTCACAAGACCCGCATTAACTAAAAGACAGTGGGAAATAGCGATGTTTTAAAGAGGGGGAGGCAAACCAACATTTAGGGTTGGGATGTATACTATGATCTCGTTCACGTCCAAGCGCTATACAGTCACCGACGGGGGGACCACGGTGTTCTTGAGTGCGAAAATATGTTCGTAGCACCGTGGCGTATCAAAAAAGAAACAGCATCACATTCTAGTTATATTTTGTAGTATTTCCTGCTTCTCTTAGCCATGTGTTCCGCGTGTCCCTTAGCGACGCTTTGACGTTTGTGCATCTCCAGGACATCTCTAAGGACTGACTGTAGAAACTGGAGGCCACCTCAGGTGGTAGTAAGAGTAGTTTATTTATTACCTACCCAGTCGCTGTCGCTATGTGGTGCAGTCAAACATCATTTGAAAGACCAGTCGCTCCACATGAGGCATATGGGGCCAACAATGATGTCTTTGATCTCCTGAGTTAATGTAGCTCGAGCAACTGATCAAAACATACTATCTCCGGTGAAAGGGAATGACTCCCACTCCCCATTTGCCCGTCATAGTTAACCCAATGACCGAGAGATGGTTACAAAAAGCCAGTTAAATGTTAATTTAAGAGTTGTTTTATTTTAGAGGTGTGGCATAAACAACGACTTGATGACGATTCTGTGAGAAGGCGGTGTTCCTAGCGCAGGCGATAAAGTATACACAGGATAGAGTTAACTTCGGCTTTCTCGGCCTTGCCACTTTGACATTTAGTCAGCAGAATAACTGAATATCCAAATGGACATTACGTGTCTTGTCCTGGGGCGTTTTTCTGCCCAGGAGAAGCCTTTACAAAGACTCAACTTACGTCGACATGGATAACAAATGTCAAAACCAGATCCAGATCAGCAGCGGTGACATTTCAGGACGGGACGGGGGTTCTACTCTGTTTCTGGAACTCTTACTATGCGAAGGAATCCATTTCTCAGACAATCAGAGAAGGGTTGTCGAACTGTGTCGCCTAGATAAATATAGTTAAGCATTCTAAATTGAATAGGATTGGGCAGTGGTTTCCAAGTGTACAACAAGACTAGTGATGTTTATACCCAGCAACAGATACACAAACACCCCCAGTAATGCTTATTATTGGAGATAAACATTACAGGGCTTCTTTCTCTTCACGCGTATATGCATACAATATTAGGGAGATAATTTTGAATCGTTTTATGCAAACTGATGTTAAGTGTATCAGGACCTGTGTGTGAGGAGGGTGGTTGCTTTCTTGTGAAACAATGGCAAAACCCTATCTGCGCCATATTTGTCCTTCACGTTTTTGCGGTTAGTAATTTTGTCGCAGAACAATTATTAGCTAAGGCCAGTCAGTGTCTTTTGACATTTTACTTCACAAAGAGTGAATGGTGTTTTGAAAAGGCAGTTTGTGAATAAAAAACGTTACAAAATCACATTAAAATTTATCTATTTCTTGTTATCTTCAGTAAGCGTGATAACATTTGTTCGTACGAGACGTGCATACTGGGGGTATAGATGGGCGCCGTTTCTAGGAAACAGGTGTACCCAAGTCCTTCATAAACATACCCATGATTTTATTCTGCGTTTTTAACAGTCTACATTCATACAAAAGATTTGTTAAACTTAACTCCACACTGTGATGTGATCCTGGCAGAGCCAGAGAAGCTGAAAGCATTCATATTTTCCCACAGGAACGTGGAAAAACTACCTTCCCTATTTTTGTTCTGAGGACGAATGATCCCCAATTGAAAGACCTGGAATGGCTTGATCTGGGCGAGTACACAACACAGCACACAGTCATTCACCCTGCTAGGTTCACTAAACCCGTCTTAACTGTGTGTAGCGATTCGCTTGCCATACTATAATATATAGTTGGATATAAGTAGAGAAAATGTCATGACAAAGTGACATTTTTGGTAAGCTGTGAGCATGTTTGTTTTGGGTTGTTACTCAGTCAATTGTCACCGGAGCAATATATATTCCCACTTTATTCTTAATCTCAATAAAGCGGAGAGAGGTAGTTTAGCTGTCTGAAAGTAGTGGCTGCCACAGTGGGGCAGATACTACGTTCTGACAGCTGAACTAGGAGACAGGGTGAATTGTCATAATTTTCAGACCACACCAGTAATGAAATTCTCTGAAGAAAATCAACGAGATGGTGCATATTGAGTACTAAATTTCAACCCCTCCCTCGCCTAAAAAGAAACATTCGCCCAATGGTGCGTATCGCCCGTATCGATCATCACTGCACGATAGGTGCTCATTCCCCTTCTTCTTGATTTCGGAGCGCATCACTGACTGAAAGTAACAGCATAAACCAATAGACGAACGAACAAACAAGCACACAAACGGACGGTGATTTGAGAAAGGCCATGTCTGACTTGAAATATCGAACATAAAGTAGCAACAACGGAATGTGAACAATATTACAGAGTTGTCTGTCTCTCGTGAGAAACACTAAAAGTAGAGAGGTACTTGTTTACTGTGACATCACTATGGATGTAAAACGCCGCTCTTACTAAACCTAAACGCGATTGTCAAGGGTCTGCCAAGATACTAAAATGGCTGTCAAAGCTAAGTATAATACTGAAGTCGCCGAACACGTAAACCAGTGGAAAAGGAAAAACACACATAACACAAAAGATTAGTGCATAACTTTAAGCGATGCAGATGAGATACACGATATTTGTTTCATTAGTACCTGTTTGGAAAGATGGGTTACCGAAGCCATATTGACCCTTTTGAAATAGACCTGCCGTTTTTCCGACTAGGAACATGATACGTCATAACATCATCATGCAGAATGACTGTGTGGGGTAGACCACTCAATATTTTCAACGTGCAGCCCTGCGGCTGCACGTTGAAAATATTGATTGGTTTTTCCCAAATAATTAATATGGACTCTTTTAATTGCTGCCATTGAATTGGCATGGAAGAAACCACTAGAGTTCAAAGGGTTAAGAGAAGATACGCAACCACAGCTAGTTAACGCCTTTGTTCACCCTTTCTCATTCTCTCTACAGAATGAAGTCTCAGTGCAATAGTGTAGCACCACATATTCTTGTTGACCTGACCCTAGCGAAATATGTTCCAGTAAGACTAAAATCCTCGCCAACTGATTGTACAAGAGCTCATTCAGATGTTTCTATGTTTACTGATCCTGTGGCTTATATTTGCGTTTGATGTCAGTGCGCGAAGTATATTTAATGACATTGCTCGTTTCACGTTTTTTTTTTCATAGTACAGCAGACGATTTTCGGAATGAAGGGATGTTTGAAGTACAAATCAATGCACGTTTTGAATTAACCCTTTACCAAACATAACGGCCAAACCCGGCAAGCGCTATTCTCAAAACACCAATTAATTTTCATTATTGTTTTCATTTTTTGTCTCAAAAACATAGGTCATAACTTATGTTTTTGAGACAAAAAATGAAAAATGTTAGTTATTCAAGAATTTTTGTTGCAAGTGTCGTCTGCTTTTCATGTTAGGTAAAGAGTTAAGTTGGAGTGATCTCGACCATTATCTGATGTATTAATTATTTGTCCAGTAAAGTCCTGGGGTACACGAGAGCTTTATTGCTAAACTTGTTATCATTAAAGGTTTCTTTGTTCATTACGCGATGTTGGTTTTTGGCAATGGGTGGGGTCGTATTCGATCATATACGTTATTGTGATGAATTGACGATAATATGGGCTGAGGTTTGCGGCTCGGAGCTTAAGTTCAGACTCGACCGCATTGAGGATGAAATCAAGCTCGCAGCTTCAAACTCAAACCTCGTTACCGTTCGTTCATCATAATAACGTATAATGTTAACCATTTGCTAAATAATCGCCCACACCCTTCTTCTGAAGATATACTCTTTCACATGCGATGTGTTCATCATTTGGGGTTTTGTTCCAAAAATATCCGCTAAAGATCTCCATGTAGGAGGATCCTGTCCCAATGAGAAATTATAAGCTAATTGTCTCAGCTGAAAGGTTTTACCCTTTGCAAAGCAAACTTCGGTCGGCATCATTTGCATCTCTTGTCACATAATGGGTCAAATTGTAAAATGCTTACACTAACTTGAGATAGATATTGGAAGCGTATGCTTTTAAATAACACAGTATTGACGACATGTCAGTGGTAAGCAGTTCTTGACATTGTCATTAGTACATAAAACATAATGTATCGAATATCGTTTATGTCTGCGCCGGCATTATGCGCACTTTTTATCGTAGTAATGGAAAAAGATGCAATGTACTCAAACAAAACAATATTGGAATAACTACACCATGACCGGTACATTCTCCTCGTAATTTCAAAATCATAAGTCCGTTCCTTTATCAGTAACTCTACGCGTGTTTCAGACTTATGGATTAAAACAGCACATTGGTTTTCGTAATCAGCCACTGAACCCATTTGGTTCGGTTAACTCAGCAGTTGAACCCATTGTATTCGAATAATGCTTTTTTATAGTTGTAGTTGCTTTTGGCCTTAAAAACTCAAAATATTGGAGTAAGCAAGATTCCTGATATTTGCAACTGACATTTTTTGTACTTTCTTTGTTAACTGTTATAAATCTGAAATGTTTGAGGCAGCATTTTCAAATTTGTTATTATTCCAGATTTATATTCGCAGCATTGCTCGTGATCTCATTGGAGCAAGCTCAAAAAGCTCGCTTCATTGAGGGATGTAAACTATGTTTTGAACGTCAATATGAAATTTTAGTTTCGTTGGTAATTGTTTTAAGTATTGTCTTCAAATCGTTGTTAGACACCACTCTCTGATAATATTTTTTTGACAATTAAGGTCAGTCTCACACTGACTAGACATCATTAAAACCTACCTGAGAGTAAAGTCTTCCCTCCATCTTTTCAAATACCCATGGAACCAACATTTCTTTAACCACATTTTCACGACTTTATTGAAGCAGTTAAAATCATCGTGCGTACTGGTTCAGCTGCAGGGTCGTATCCATTCTTCTCAAACAGGAGGAGCACTTTTGACGCCGATGGTAAAAACTGTGGAGCGGAGAGGTTGAGGACATTCACGAGCAGCAGGTACCATTAACCCTCTCCTCACTAGTTTAAAAATACCAACATTTCAGCGTGCGGTATTTTTCCCACAACACAACAGGGGTTTTAACCAATTCAGTCCTGTGAGACATGCAGAATAAATAGGTACTAGGGCCGGTAATCAGATTTAAACCATGAGTAGGATAAGGGTTTTAACCACTTGGTTTATTCTACTAGTGGTTTAAATCTGATTACCGACCCTAGTACCTTTTAGCCCGACTGTTTACTGTGAGGGCTGTAGTCATGACTTTCGTCCGTCTGACCGCCTGTCTGTCCATCTGTTAACATTTAGAGTTTTGGTTAAAGTTTGTGGTTAAAGTTTTTTTACTGAAGGTTCAAGTGTTTTTTTTTCCTGTTTAGTCATGACTTTCGTCTGTCCGTCCGTTAACATTTGGAGTTTTGGTTAAAGTTTGTGGTTAAAGTTTTTTAGTCAACCTTAAAGTTTTTTGGGTTTTTTTTTCTTTTAAATTAATATTAATATTGATTGTATCATTCTCATTATGGTTTTTTTTATGTTTCATGTTATTTTGGGAAGAAATATTTAACCCTTTTTTGTATGCCAATTTAACTTACAACTTCCAAGCTAAAGTTTTTGGTCAAAGTTTTATTTTTGGGAGGGTGCTTCTAAATTACACCTTTAATTCTTCAAACAGTTTAGTGGAATGTCACTGTTTCTTATTTGGGACAATGTCTACTATCTACTGAACATTTCTACAGTGATTTTCATTAATATCGGCATGATTTTAACCCCTTTCAAACATGTTTTCAGACTTACTTTCTTTGTATTTATAATTAGACTTTGCCACATGCTTCCTTTCTCTAATTCTTGCATAGTCAATACAACTTAATGATTGCATTTACATCAATGATTTCTTTTATCGGTTTTAGGAAATATTTAACCCTTTTTGCCAATCAATTTTACTTTTTGTTTACAGCTTAAAGTTTCGGATTAAAGTTCTGCTTGTCAAGGTTCTACCTTTCATTCTCCAAACACTCTGTTACAATGTCGTTTCTTTTTTTATTTCGGGCAAGGTCTACTGAAACTGTACACAGTGGTTTCAAATAATATTGGATTAAATTTTAACCCTCTTCACAACGCTTTTCGAACTTAGTTTCTCCAAATTTCAAATTAGGCTTCTACCACATACTTTGTTACTTTTTATCCCCTCCCACAAGGGAGGGATATAGCACAGAGCTCGCCCCGTCCGTATATCTGCCCGCCCGTCAGTCCGTCCGTCCGTCCGTCCGTCCGTCCGTCCGTCCGTCCGTCCGTCCGTCCGTCCGTCCGTCCTTCTGTACAAACTTTCTTTATGCAGTGACTTAAACAAAAGATAACGGATTTCAATTCTTTTCAGTACATGTCTCTTGGTCAAGTTTGATGACCACAATTATCCAATGAAAATTGTTGAAGTTATTGCCCTGCCCTGCCCCGCCAATTAGGCATTTTTTTTCTTTCCTCCAATATGCATTTTGAACTATGTACAATCACTACATGTGGAAACTCATGTACCCCCCCCCCCCCCCCCCGGGCCGATTAGGCACTTTTTTTTCTTTAGTCAAAAATGAATTTTTACATTTTTGTTTGAAGTTTGTGGTTAAAAACCCCGACACCCCCCCCCCCCCCCCCCTCAAAATGCATTCTGAATGATTTAGACTGACCACATACGGGGAAAAAAGTGGACTCCCCTCTGCCCCTCCCCCACCTCCTCCTCACTCATGGCCGTTTTAGCAGTAATTTTTCTTTGGTACAAAATGCATCTTTAGCCCGACTGTTTACAGTTTGGGGCTATAGTCATGACTTTCGCCCGTCTGTCCGTCCGTATGTCTGTCTGTCTGTCTGTCTGTCTGTCTGTCTGTCTGTCTGTCTGTCTGTCTGTTAACATTTAGAGTTTTGGTTAAAGTTTGTGGTTAAAGTTTTTTAGTCAAGGTTAAGGTTTTTTTCTTTTAAATTAATATTAATTACTATTGATTGTATCATTCTCATTATGTTTCATGTTATTTTGTGAAATATTCACCCTTTTTTGTATGGCAATTTAACTTAAAACTTTCAGGTTAAAGGTTTTTCTGTTTACGAAGTTACACCTTTAATTCTTCAAACAGTTCGATGTAATGTCCCTCTTTCTCATTTGGGACAATGTCTACTGTCTACTGAACTTTTCTACAGTCATTTTCATTAATATTGGCATGATTTTAACCCCTTTTAAACATGTTTTCAGACTTGGTTTCTTTGTATTTGAATTTAGGCTTTTCCACATACTTTCTTACTTTAATTCTTGCAAAGTCAATACAATTTAATGCTCGCATTAACATCATTGATTACATTAATGATTTCGTTTATCGGTTTTAGGAAATATTTAAACCTTTTTTTTTAGCAGTCAGTTTTACTTAGTATTCCCAACTTAAATTTTTGGATTGTACCTTTCATTCTTCAAATACTGTGTTACAGCTTCATTGATTTTCATTTGGTGCAAGGTCTATTGAACCTGTATACAGTGGTTTCAAACAATATTGGCATTAATTTAACCCTTTTCAAAACGGTTTTCGAACTTAGTTTCTCTAAATTAGGCTTTTACCACATACTTAGTTACTTTTTATCCCCTCCCCCACAAGGGAGGGAAATAACACAGAGCTCCGTTCGTTCGTCCATCCATCTGTCTGTCCGTCTGTCTGTTAGTCCATCCATCCGTCTGTTCGAACTTTGTTTATGGCATAACTTGAACAATAGTTAACAGATTTCAATTCTTATCAGTACATGTCTCTACAGCAGCAATGTATATGTCAAGGACGATGATCACCAATATCAAATTAAAATTGTTGTAAGTTATTGCTCTGCCCCTTCCACCCCCTCCCCCGCCCCGCCAATTAGGCATTTTTTTCTTTGCTTCAAAATTCATTTTGAAGTATTTAGAGTGATTACATGCAGAACTTTTTTTATTTTTTAACTCCTATACCCTTCCCCATCTCGATGCCAATTAGGTACTTTTTTCGGTCCAAAATGCATTTTTAAGGATTTAGAGTGACTACAAGCAGAAAAAAATTGACTCCTATAACTCCTCCTCTCCTACCCCCCCCCCCCCCCCCCTCCTTCTCCTCCCCAGAGCCATTTAAGCAATATTTTTTCTTTGGTCCAGAATGCATTTTGAAGGATTTAGAGTGACTACATGCGGAAAAAAATTTGACTCCTATGACCTCCCCCTCCCCCACCCCTCCAGTTGGGGTGCCAATTAGGTATTTTTAGCTAGACTGTTTACAGTCAGGGCTATAGTTATGACGTATGTCCGTCCATCGTCAGTCCGTCCATCCGCCAGTCCGTTTGTTAACATTTAGAGTTTCGGATTTATTTTCATTAGGGTTTAACGACACATTAACAGTCATAGTCATATCATTTCGGTGACAGTTTTATGGGTGGAGGGAGCCGGAGTACCCGGAGAGAACCACCGAGCAACGACGAGCATCTGTCAGCTCTTCAACATCGTAACTCTGAACTCTGCATCGCGACACAGCCAGGGTTAGATTGGTTGAAGACATGCGCACCATCGATGTGCAGTACGTCTTAGTACACAGCGGCATCGTGCCCCCATGTAGGCAATCGGGCTGAAGTGCCTTGCCCAAGGACACAATGTGGGAGTGCGAATCAGTCGCTGAAATGGTCACCCATCCAACCACTAACCACGCTCGACGTTGCATAACTTCGGTGACTGACGAGAACCAGAGTTTCGGATAAAGTTTGTGGTTAAAGGTTGTTAGTGAAGGTTACAGTTTCTTTTCTTTTTAATTAATATTAATTACTATTGATTGGATCATTCTCATTATGTTTTATGTTATTTTTGGGACATATTTAGCCCTTTTTGCGGTCAATTTAACGTAGAACTTCCGGGTCAAAGTTTTTGCTTCAAGTTTTTTATTCACAGAGTTTCACCTTTAATTCTTCATCAGTCTTGTTCCATTAATAGATCATGAAGTATGTTTTGGGGTAGAGAAATGAAAAATGAAATCACGAGTGCAGATTTGGCAGATTCGTTAGGTAAACGGTTACCAGAAAATGGCTCAGAGTATTTTGTGTCTAAGCATTGCCATTGCTGGGACAGTCGGGCTGTATGCGTGACATCACTCCAGTGTGTTCTATTTATACCATGCTCGTAATAAATAATCAACTTTGTCATTTAAAATAAGAAAAACAACACTTTCTATTGCAAACACACGGGGTTGTTTTGTTCACATCTGCGCCGGTGGGCTGTACTACCGACTGCCCGTGAATGCTTGATTGAATTGTCAGGAAGACAAATCGTCAAAGTTGATTGAATTTGCCTTGTTTTTTCAGACAAATTATTATTAACAATTCCTCAATTTTATTTTAACTATTTAATTGTAGGTATTTTAAACTTAAAAAGTCATTGCACGTAGTAGATGGTATCGCAAAACGTCGAATGTTTGAATGAAACATCGCGAAGTGTGAATGTATCAAAGTTGGCAAATTGCGTCATGTTAAAGGCCAAGTTGAATGAACTTCTGTCTTTTGGTGTTCATTTTTCAACCGCAGTAGAAGCTTTACAGTGGTAGTGGGGTTAAAAGCTAAAATTTAACCTACAGACTTTTCACAGGTAGTAACATTGGCGAGCATGGTATAAAATGAGGTCTGCCAAACAAGATTGAATTGATTTTATGCATTATGGGAAAAATTTGCATCTTGAAATTTTGAAATCAGTGTGCAGAGGGTTAGGTTTTAGAACCACTACTTTTACACACAGCTCTTTATGTTTACTTACCCTGTAATGGATCTAATGCTTTGATACCCGTACGCCTGGAGTCGACAGCCATCAATGTATAACAGTTAAGCCATTTTAAAGCTTATATCATTTCGATAAATCTCAATCAAATGTCAACCAAGGCCTTGTTTGTGACTACCTACAAAGCAGTGTTTGATATTGAGAGACTGTGGTTGGAAAGGGAACCCCTGATACTCCCTCTATGGGTACGTCCCCGCTCAGCTACTATACTTTTGTGTTTCAGGCTTGTAAGCAGACAGTTTGATCATTGTAATTACAAGTGATTACAAGTGATTGTTTTGCACCATCCAACTTGGTCCGTTGGTCTCAGAAATCGTTTCAGTTTTTAAAATGACTGTACTCGGGAGTTTCCATATATATTTCAGCCATGTACATTTTCTCTCCAAAGATCACTCCTTTTGGTAAGAGAAGGAGATCAGTTTGATATGAACTGACATTTTAGCCGTGGCGCTGTCTGTCCGTCCATCCGTCCGGGCCACCGCAGATGGCCTTGCGAGGTGACCGTCCGTGTACAGTCGTTACTTGTGAGGTTGGGGGATAAAACTGTTAGCACACCAACCACCTGTGAGGTTTTTTTTTCAACTTGTGAGGTGCGAAAAAAACACTTGGGAGTTGCGCAATTATCCCCATACCTAACACAAAAATCACCCCACAAGTACATCTGCGGCAGAACGTCCGCCCGCCCGTTTGCCCGTCTTTAGACAGAGTTGGTTTCCGCTCTCTAACTAAACTTCCTCTTGGCCGAATGAAACCAAACTTGGCATGCGGATTACGCATGATGAAAGGAAGAACCCTATTTATTTTGGGGATCACTGTGCCAAAGTATCAGAATTGGTTTCCACTCTCCAACTAAAATTCCATTTAGACGACTGGAACCCAACTTGGTACGTAGAATAGGCATGATAAGAGGAAGAAGGCTATTCATTTTGGGATCATTAGGTCAAGGTTACAGTGACTGAACTTCATTTTTATCAGTGGTTGGTTTCCGCTCTGTAATTAAAGTTCCCCTTGGCCAGCTGAAACCCAACTTGGCATGTTGGTAGGGCATTATGAAAGGAAGATAGCTATTTATTTTGATGTCATTGTGCCAAAGGTCAAGGTCACAGTGACTTTGAACTTAAATATTTTTCAGAGTTTGGAATTATGTTATTTATAGGGCTGTCACGATTATTCGATTAATCGATTGCTGATCGATCACGCCGAAATCGATTAGTATTTTTCATTGTCGAAGAATCGGTAAATTTTACCACGTTTTAGACGTTTAAGAATTAAAAAAAAATGAAAAAAACTATTGTTTCCTAAGGTAAAGGGTCAAGAACGTCGACGTTAAATCTCAAGTAGCCGTTAGAAGCATTTGCCTTTTAGGGACATTCAAAGGTTTGATGTTCTGAACTTTTGAACCGTCAGTGTAATAATCAAGACCGGTCGGCAGTTGCGAAGTTCGCAACTGACGACCGGTCTTGATTATTACACTGACGGTTCAAAAGTACAGAACATCAAGCCTTTGAATGTCCCTAAAAGAGGATCGTCTTCGTTGTTTACTTGAGGAAGGTCAACTGACTTGAACTTCATTTTTAACAACTTAAAGGGAGGGAAATGTGGGGACGGGGTCATCTATGTACGATTAATTGATTATAATCGATTATTTGCGACGATTAATAGATTCCTAAATTCAAAAATCTTGACAGCCCTAGTTATTTACATTGTAAGGTATACTATTGATAGCCTCTCACCTTCTGTCGGTACATTTTGTTTTTGACTGATCACCCGTCATTGGCTTCCTCTGTTAATATCACTGAATATAATGTACCATCGTGGATATAGCATAAAATGATATAACATATGGATAGCTTATTTTTGGATAGCTGTACAGCTTTTCTAATGTACTTATAACTTTCCTTTTTTAATGGTGATTAGTTGTAATAATATCTTTCAAATAAGAAATCAAAGGTTATCAACTGATAAAAAATATCATGTAAAAACAATTCTTTGCAACCACCCCCATACGTAGTTATTTGTGAATTATTTTTTAACTTAACTATCATATAACACTTTACACAACGTAACGGCCCAAACCAGCGATATTCTCAAAAATCGCCAATTAATTATCTTTATATTTTCATTTTTTGTCTCAAAAACATAGGTTATGCCCCCTCTTTTGGACGAGCTCATAGAGCTCGTTCCAATTAGGAGTCATAACCTATGTTTTTGAGACAAAAATTCGTTATTCAAGAATTATATTTGCAAGTGTCGTCTGCTTTTTATGTTAGGTAAAGGGTTAACTGCTTGAGTGCTAGAAACCACTATTAGGACTTTCAAAAAAATGAGGGTACCAGAGCAAAAGTCGATATTTTCCTGGCTCATGTTTCATGTTCAGCCAAACACAAATAATATTTTGTTTATATAAATTTGTTTTATTTCAAATTATTGGAGAGAGTCTGTACCTTGCGCCTCAGGGTTGAAAATCTACATCCAGGTATTAAATCTCTATGAACCCTGGATGTTGTCCGACTTGTATTTTTATTTTTCCCCGTGGAAAGCCACGGAAGTGAAGCAGTGCTTGTTTACTGTTGTAAATAATCTCTCCTGTACTGTTAAAATAGGACCCGGTAACCAATGCCTGGGGTGAAAGTCCTCTAAACTGGGCAACATGGGTATAAATATGATTGGCTGGACTTGCCTTTATATCCATGTTGCGGTTACGCTTGGCGGCCAGTGTGCCAAAATGTGTAACTTTAAACACCATTAAATAAATAAATATTATTTTAAATATTATTTTATCTTTTCTTTTTTTTTTTAAATTTCAACAAAATCATAAATGGCACGATGAGCTCGTTCCGTTGAGGTGGTCACATGATATGGTTCTGTTGCATTTTTTTTTTAGAAATAATCTTTTTTGAACTGCTCAATTTAAATTACGTGGGAGGATGCGGTCAATTCCATAGATAAAGGGTTAAACCTTTACCCAACGTAACGGCCAAAACCGGCCAGCGCTATTCTCAAAAATTGCCAATTAATTTTCTTTTTTTTTTCATTTTTTGTCTCAAAAACATAGGTTATGACCCCTCGTTGGAACGAGCTCGTCGAGCTCGTTCCAACGAGGGGTCATAACCTATGTTTTTGAGACAACAAATGAAAAAAAATTAGTTATTCAATAATTTTTTTTGCAAGTGTCGTCTGCTTTTCATGTTAGGTAAAGGGTTAATAAGATCACCATGCGGTCGGGACACTATAAACCAGTGAGCTGAGATTTTCAACCAAAAAATAATATTAGCGACCTTTCGCATAATGAATGATCACTGATCAGGATTACGAATGGAGGGGGGGGGGGGGGGGGGCTACGCGTCACTGGAATTTGTGTTCTAACTGTCAGCTGATGTTTTCCCTTATCCAAAGTTACGATTACGATTTCTCATAAAACACGCAGATATATCAAATTGCAAAAAGTTTGAGAGCGTTTCTCCGCCACTTAATGTGGGGGTTCACTCTAAGTCCTTAAACTGTAATCGCCATGTGGCCTAAATTTCCATTTCTTTCTGGGCAATCAAATCAATCGACTAGAGGGCGGCCTCTGTCCGCTTTTGTAATCACAGTGCTACATATCAGAAGAACAAAATCTTTCGTACTTCAAAATGAAACGAAACTGCTTCAGGCAGTCAAGAACTGCATCTTTTTCTAGTTACTTAGAATGCCTACAGAGAAAACGAAACATTGTCATCAATTCTAAATTTATGTGGCCATTTATTGCGGAAAGACATGCTTGTTGCACACCGGACTCACAAACGTATGTGTTATTTGACATTTGCTAAGATGCTCAAAGGTAGAATATATACGTTTGTTCGATCAGGTGTACAAACTGATTTATGTTTGTTAAAATAATAATTCGACCACTGCACCAATGCCGACTTCGAGTATGTTTTCCGTGGCTGCAAGCCTAGTCGTTAGAACACGGAGGCCAAACGCAAAAACGTTACTTTCTGCCCCGCTAATGATGAGCACACTGGTAAACGGAAGTGCTGTTCTGAAAAACTCACGTACAGCAAATGTTAGCCTTCACCACGGGTTTATAATGCTTCTTTTCAAATTCTCATTTACAATCCAGTATCCCAATGCAACGGATTTCCGAATTAAACACCTCGATCTTCAGCTAAGTGCAGCTCAGAGTGTTCGCTTCAAGATTTATTTACTTGCGGTGTTTTTGTGTATGAATCCCCATCGACTTGTGTGTCCCTTGTCTGTCAAGGATTCTTATAAATAAGTACTTAGAGTTGGATATAGCTTTTGCAATAAATTTGATTTCCTGAAATCCATATTCGCGTTCATATCAACTATTTTTGTTCCGCAGTCAGTTGTTGCCTGCATAAAATCCTGTTAAACCTACTGAATGGTATTAGTTTTATTTAAAATATGGAAATTTAAAATTTGGTTTTTATTTTTGTTATTTAGCACTTGGGAGCACAGGGGTAATTGAGGCCTTCTCACCCGAGAACCGCAATAAATCAGCGGCTGGTCGAGGTGTTATTATCAGTTGATGGCGGAGCAGTAGATGAGGACGCATCCTTATTTTAATACGGGGCCAAAACTATGGCATATCCGACAGAAATAGTGCTGGAATACATCGCTCATATTCTGTCTATAATTTTATGGTCTTGGCTTACCACCAGAAAAGTCTATCTATTCCACTTCAACCAATTCAGTTTATATGAAAAAAATACCCTTTAGAGTTTCATTTCTCATTTGACTTGTAGCACTCGCTTCAATTGGATAAATCCGACGTGAACTAGAGGTTTAAGGCAACCAGTAAATTTAGGGCGTATTGTGCGTCTAATCGTAAGGTTCATACTGTAGGATTATCAGATATTCATCAAGTTAACCCCTTACCAAACAAACATCCACACCCCACAAGCGCTACACCGCACAAAAATCGCCATTCAAATTTTATAATTTTTTAATTATTTAGTTCTAATACATAGCTTAACCCCTTGAATCCTGGTGGTATCTTCCATGTCAGTTCAATGGCAGGAATTGGAAGAGTCCATATTTATTATTTGTGGTTAGACCAATTAATATTTTCAACGTGCAGCCTGGGGGCTGCACGTTGAAAATATTGATTGGTCTACACAACGCATTTACCTTGTAGCCATCCCCCTTAATGGCATTTTGATGTAGCTTATGACCGGGCCGGAAAAAAAGGCCTCTGGTGTTCAAAAGGTTAAGACTTTAGTTGGAACGATTTTTCGAGTTACGTAAAGGATTAAAGGATATGTATACATTTTACAATGCAAGCAAATCTGGAAAGGACTAAGAAGTGTACAAATAAAACTCGTCTAATTGTCTTCACAGAAGAATTTCCGATTAGTTTGGCGGAGTTCATTTTGGATAGTAATATCTGATGAAAAAACAAAAACCTTTGAACACCCAACTACCAATGAAGAACTTCGTTTTCATTTTATAGCCTTATGTTTGAAAGTAAACGAAGGAGAGATTAACCTCTTTTAGAAATTACCCTATTACTGCATTATATGCCACCGATAACCATACTATTCTGGGTCGATACCACAGTGAACTGCGTTACCTCAAAATAATGCAAGTCAAGAGTTAAGTTTGTTAAAATGCGGTGAGATAAAAGAACAATTAATTTAAT
Source organism: Pictodentalium vernedei (assembly GCA_031216915.1). Taxonomy (NCBI): domain Eukaryota; kingdom Metazoa; phylum Mollusca; class Scaphopoda; order Dentaliida; family Dentaliidae; genus Pictodentalium; species Pictodentalium vernedei. Next base: position 250,320,154 of record CM062289.1, read on the forward strand.
TATTTATTATTGGTGTTTAAGGTCACATATTTCTGCACAATGGTTAACCATGACAGTTTTACGGGTGGAGGAAGCCGGAGTACCCGGAGTACCCGGAGAGAACCACCGAGCAACAGCGAGCAACTGACAGCTCCCCAACATACGAACGCCACACAAGCAGGGTTAGCATTGTTTGAAGACAGGTGCACCATCGACGTGCAGTACGCCTTAGTACACAACGTCACCGTGCCCCCACGTGGGCAATGGGGGTGAAGTGTCTTGCCCAAGGACACAACGCGGTTACCGCAGGTGGGATTCGAACCGAGGGCCTCTCGGCTTGCAGCCTGCGCCTCTACCAACTGTGCCACCGCGCCCCCAAAACAATTAATTAATTAATTTACTGAAACGATTACTACATGCATAACATGAAGGAATATTGTAAGTAACAGTTGGTGAATATGAGCTTAACATTTTGGCTGTAAAAGTTTTACTAAATTCAGTCCTTGGTGAATTCTGAATGCTAGGTGCAACATTATTCCACATTCCTTGAAAAGAATGTAACCGGTGATTGCTGGTAAACTGAATTCCTGGTTTTAGTGCGTTTAGCGTGCATGTCCACTCCAGAAGTGTTTGATAAAGTTTAAAAGTGTCTGCGAAAATCACTGACAATCAGTTATACTATGTAATCAGTTGGGTTAAAAGAGCAACCCAAATCTACTGAGTTGAGTGAATATGCACCCAGTTGGGTTCATATTCACTCAACCCAGTGGGTTTGGGTTAATTTTGAACCCAACTGATTTTAGAGTGTATGGCTGCTGTAATGCCTTGGGGGTGGAGGATCTGATATGCTGAAGATGAACTACAGTATTGTGGTTACAAAAGCGGAGATAGGGTTTCGACCAGATTGTCACTGGGCCCGATTTACTCGACATTATCTGTCCATTTCCCCCACAGATCACAGTAGAATCTCACCTGTTCAAAAGCAACTGCGAGAAAAACGAAGATGCTATTTTCGATTGTTCTGTTATTTTTTAGTTTTCGTTCCACGCGTCTTGATTTCGCAATATTGTATTCATAGAATCCGGACATACTAGTGTAATTTTTTCACTACCAAATCGCGATTATCTGATCGAGAAAAATGCCTTTTCTGCGATAACAGTACTGTACACCAAACCTGAAATCCACAATGCATATGACTAAGTTATAAATTAAAACAAGGCATTTTTAGTGCTTCCCTTGGAAATGTTTTTTTTTTTAATATACAGCTTTAGATATTTTTCGACCAAACTATTGAGCTATGCTTCTTGAAGGTCAAGCTTTCGTCCATGTTGGTCCACAAACCAAGCGGAAGGGACCTCACTAGTGTTTTGCTAACGCATGTAATACTATTACCGTTCATAGAACTCATTATATATGTAGATATTATGAATTACGTTAATGCAGAGAATAGGACATGTGTTATGATGATATAACAAATCAGCTAGTTAGCAGAAAACCAGATGTTTATTTCCCCCCCCCCCCCCTCCCAATGGGCCATGAGTAGCAGAAATGTGCTTACTTACTGGGGTAAAAAAGTAATGTTTTTTCTAGTAGAATAGGACCTGGTAACCAACGCGTAGGTAGATGGGTCCCCTAAAGTGGGCAGCATAGACATGAACCATTTTCTTCACACTTCTGTTGCGGTTATGACATAGCTACCGATGTTGAAAGTGACTTGAACACCAATAAATAATAAATACTAGTTTTAGAAACCCTGTCGTACGCTCTTCAACCAAATTGTCAACCAAGTGAAAGCTTTGATATCAGCTCCATACGACAAGACATTACAAAATATCAAATTTCAGTCATATACAATCTAAAAAAGATGGGTCCAAGAACTGATCTCTGTTTTACGCTTTTCGCTATTTATACTAATTCTTGAGGATGGACTTTGGTATTCACAACTGATGTTGTTAGATTTCTTCCACGTGGATAACTCAAACCTGTAAGGACACCTGAGGCCCCGTAAGGCCTGGGCTGACGTGGGGTTATTTAGTCCCGCTGATGAAATTGCGGGAAAATTAGACCGACGTGGAGAGTCGGAATCCTAGTGCCGCGAACTCCGCGCTGGGAGCTGAGTTCGACCGGCGCTGTGATTTCGTTTCTCCTCTGCCATATTGGCCTAAGATAGGTTCGATTTCCGTTAGGTGTGATTCCTAATTACTTCAGGCTGTGTATTGGAAAGAATGATTTAAAGTAACAACGATTCTTTTATTTACACATAAAAATAAAGCCGTTTCAATATTTTAACAATCAACAATTCGATTCTTTTCACAGAAAATGGGTTGCTAGGGTTAAATAATTCTCAACAATTTTTTAGTCATTCTATACCCCTGTACTGGCACTATAGTCTTCACACTGGAAACGTTACTACCGTGAGCTCGCCATAAGAGCTTCACAAATCTGAAATTATATTACGGAGAGCTCGCCATAAGAGCTTCACAAATCTGAAATGTTATTACCGTGCGCTCGCCATAAGAGCTTCACCCGCTTAGGCTCAAATGTCAACGGCTGTCCGTAACTGTACCTCTGGCTGTCGGAGGGTTCCGACCAGCAATGTTTGTCATCTATAAAGCCACCGTACTTCTGATTTGGGTCAGATATTGTCTACTCATACCTTATGTGCCTTTTGAAAGTTCTCCGTGAAAGTCCTATTGAAATGTTCACTGTTCCTAGTTGAATTCACGATTCACAAATGCCCCTTTTTGTGCTAGGGCGAAATTGTCACTCACGTCGATTTCCAGTCGGTATTACGATGCTTCGACAGCAAAACAAACTACTCCCAACGCAATCAGTCTGACGCTTCAAAGGGTTAATACGCACAATACAATTAACCTGCACTTCTGACTATTGCAAGCTGATATCTGCTACTCGACAATCTAAACTTTAACGTTTCACCTTGGGTTTTCCTTCTCAACGAATTTGGCACTGTAGCCGCCTATCAACCTTAAGCTAGATCAATCGTCGAATGCCCTGTCTGGCGATTCCAGCCGTTTCAGGGTCCTGTGATCGAAGGTACCCATATGCCAGGAAACAGAGTCCGCCTGTCCTGGACTTCACCAACGTGTGTGTGACCCCAAGTGTGTATCTAATGCTCTGCTCTTCAAGGTATATATACCTTTTACCCTAAACTGTCAGGTGGACAGACGCTTATCTGTCCATCTGCCAAAACGGTGGGAGATGACGTATATCGAGGCAGAATCAATACAAGTCATCTCGCGCGTGACTTAACGGTGACTTCACTTGTCGAGAGAACCGATTCGTTCCTGCCACTCATTGCTATACTAATGATCAGGTGACGACACGACAGACATTTCTCTCTTTTAGAATCTCGTTTCTCAATTGGCCGTGACGATATCCTGCCACCAACCAACCGATTACGTCTCGTAAGACTCGCGACTACTGTATAACTTAAATGAGATTAGACCTTATCTAACATACCGTTTCTCCCCTGGGTCCCTGCCCTGAAGCTGGATATACATCACGTATGTTTTTTCTATACCCAGCTTCACAGAGAAGTGAAATCCACGTAGGTTTTTCGCCTTGATGCGGAATATCTTTTGAACTTACAATATCTTTATATATGAGGCCCCTTGCCCCTGTATTTAGGCTGGCTTTGCTCTGACAAAACCCTAGTAACGTTTATATATATATATTTCCCAAACCGGTCGATACTCTCCAGCAAAAGAATAATAGTGCAAGCATAACCAGGGAAATTATCAGCATGAACGTTTATTTTATTGAGTATATCTTCCTTTTTAGGCAAATATGGACAGAGAGCGACAAGAAGAACTTCCTAAACTACAGCTAGGATGGATCGATGGGATATGCGTACCACTATACAAGGTAAAGAACTACCCGTACCTCCCTTGCGATTACGATGAAAGTTTTTAATGTCCCCACAAGATTTTTCTTTCGTTGTCCAGGGCACTAACGGACATTTGGCCGTCAATCTGGTAACATATTTAAACGGTTTAACGTTTATCTGGTATTGTTTGTTACCTGCGTGTCCAGTCATCAAGCTTTCGAAATTAATTTTTATATTTTATACATGACTGTCAACAGCGAACTGTGCAGGCCTATATTGTATTCGTAGGTAGATTCGGTATCAATTTATTCCTACGGCCCTGCCGGTATGTAGGAGTCAATTGTTACTAACTCTGCTTCCTTTCCTAAGTTGGTGTATATTTTGTTGCTTGCTCTTGAACTGCTACCATTTTACGCAAAAAGTATCCGTTAAGGGTTGAGATAGCCAATTCTCCGAGGTAGCGCGTGAAACTATGAGGAACAGTGAAGAGAGTGTCATAGATTCTGTTGACTTCCGACTATATAGCTGGGCCCTACTGAATATACATTATCCTTTCAACTGCAAAAACACGCTTTTTGGATTTAGAACCATGGTCGGTCCTAATGTTATTAAGCAAATGGTTGTTCAGTAAATGTCCGTGGTAGATAAATTAATATTTCAACCAGCCTCAACGCTGTACGCGGAAATATTAATTATTATACCCTCAATATTTAATATGGACCCTTTCAATTGATGTCCTTGATCTGATATAGAGGATACAAACATAGTTCGGATCGGTTATCAGATGTCTGGATATGACACGTTTCGGTGAGCGCTAAAGCCTCTTTATATTTAGCAAATGAATTGGAATACTTAAGTGAACCAAGTATGTTTTTTCAAGCAAAAAAAAAAAAATTAGAAATAATTAGGTGAAATACCCTACGATTCAAGAAAAACAAACCCAGTGGAAATAATTTTGAAATACACCTACGATTCATCAAGCAAAAACAAACGTATTGGAGTTAATTAGATGGAATACATGAATGCCTCATCTTTCTATCCAGTTTATTATTTTTCCAACCTTTTTCTTCTAAAACACAGCTCAGAACGTTCTGAATAAGCTCTGTTTTGGAGACAATTAATAAACTTTTTTAAGTATTCAAAAAGTGTTTTACTGTCGTCTGCTAGCCCTGTTATGTAAAATCGAAAAAGAAATCGTATCGATAATCTAATAGATGCGGAAAAATGCACACATTTCTGTAACTATCTGTAATCACGTGCACATAACACATGCTGAGAGGGCACACAAAATTATACAAAATCGATTATGAAATGTTACAAATAGTTATTTTTGGCCTTCAAAGCTTGTGTCGTCGATCAGTTGTGGTGAGAGAGGTAACATCAAGCCATCACAGTGCAGCTCATAAATTATTCATTGAAGTCTTTAAAAGCATATTTTGCAAACGTTTTAAAGTGTGAAAACTGCACTGTAGAATAAATCAATGGGTGAATTACTATTATACCTAATTTTTTATAAGGAACAGTTACTATTGTAATACAAAAATATGTAAGGTGGCTCGCTTTAGTCGACGATCTCGTCAACAACAATACGACAAATCTTATAACTATACTCTTATAATAATGCACATACACTGGATGCCATCGTTCAAGAATATGTAGATGAAAGCGTTAATCTCGTTGCATTTCTGTAAATCGCAGAGCAGCGAAGCTGGCCGATTTGGTAGGGGGCCTAACCGGATTTGTCGCGACTGTGATATTCCAACTATATCATCAAGGCATGCCTTTGTTGAAGGCATGCCTTGATGATATAGTTGGAATATTAGTCAGTGGTGGTCATAGTTCTATGCTTGATGATATAGTTGGAATATACGTCAGCCGTGGTCATACTTCTATGACATTAATTAGTGAATAAATAAAGTACATACGTAACAGTCGTGACGTAACTTCTTATTTCATTAACACGTACCGTACCAGAACATCAAATTGATCATTGTGGACCCCCCAACAGTCCGAATCGGGAACTATAGCTCTCTATTTGCATTGCCACCTCTGCGTGTGTGACGCAAATTCAGGTATCAGATCTCATGCTTTAAGTAAGTACTTTTTCACTATCTACAGAGAATCTACATCTTAAAATTCCATTTCTGACGAAAATGTCCGACTGGAGGAATTATTGGGGGATATTTGTCACACAATTCCTACCCCATTCCCTCTTACAGACGGCCCTGACACTCAAAGGTAAAATTATACGATTCGTTTTGGAAGAATGGAACAGTAATATCTGTTTCGTTGCAAGATTAACTTACCACAAGGTATCTTCGTCGATTTGTTATCCAGCAGTTTCTTGTCGTTTGGCAGTGTTTCCGGACGTTACACAAAATATCAACCTTCAATAAGTTTCGTCCTCCCATCAGTTGCGCCCATGATATATTTTCCCCCAAAATACTCAAAACAGAATAGGACCAATACCGCCCGGTCTTCAGTCAGTGAATGTTTACCGCCATTCGACGTAAAACGTATAATCAACCATGCCGAGTTTTATTGACCACACCTTGAAAGCTGTTTTCTTACTTCAGTCAGATTCATTTTTCGATTTCATTGGAGAGAAGGGGTCGTGCGAGGAGGATATGATGATCCACAGGTCCGACTACTATGAACTGATTATTTATTGCCTTGGTTTGAAATTTTGTGATTTCGTGCGATTGAAAGCACTGCACAGACCACACAGTCGGATGTTGTTAATTTTCTGCAGTCCAATTTGATTGGAACCGCTCGAGAAGAACTGACACTTTTGGGAACACCCCAGAGCTGAGAGGTTTTGATTTTTCAGATTCTCTTTCGGTTTCAGGAAAAAACCTAGGCTTCAGTTCATTTTTTATATAATTTAATCATTTGCCCCGCCTCTGCGTTTGATTGATTGAAAGCATACAGCGTGAAAATCGTCAAAATCGTATAAACAAAATCACGACATGATTTGGAATGTCGCAACACGTTCGCACATCCGACCCAACTTTGGAGAGTATGGAAGCCCCGCCCACTCAATCCAATTGTCACCGTGAGGGCGTGACGGCAGACTGATAGACGGATAACAAGCTTGTAAACAAAGATCAATGATCGAGTTTTCATCTCCTCCAGTCAGCGAGAATATAATGATAATTTCTCAGGAACAATTGAATTTCATAAAATATACCGAAGTGGGAGACGAATAAAAGATCATGTACCCAAACATGATTTTGGGGGAACTTAAAAAAAATGTTTTTAATGATATTGTTACGTGACTTGCTAAATATCTGTCTTCTGCGATCGAAAATCAAAACAACAAACAATTTGACAATGATTGACGTGACGTGTTTGCGGCACACTTTCTTGAGTTTGACTGTTGTCTTATGCGAAAATTAAAAGTTTCTCGTTCACGTATACATAGTTTTTATATTTTAATATTGCAGTCGGATTAAATTATAGGAAATAACTGTTGTTTTCCTTCGGTTTATGCGATATAAACCGAAAATTTTCAGCACAAGCTTAATCATAACTCGCTACGCGAGTTATGAAGCTTGTGCTGAAAATTTTTAGTTTATATCGCATAAACCGAAGGAAAACAACAGTTATTTCTTAACTACGTGTTAAGAACAGATAGTGAACCATCAGGTTCCTTAACTTTGAAAAGAAATCACAAACGTTTGTACGACATCACTTACCACAACAGCCATGTCTTTCTATAAGTAACTGCATTTGGTTCATCTTAACCTCCCTTTGATCATCATTCTTAGTTGTTCTGAGGGATCAGTTGCTAGGCCTATTGAGTCATAAAACAAACATAAATTAGGGTAAAAATGGATAAAGTTAATAAAATCTATGTTGTGTTCCCATTATTTTTTTTCTCACTTATTGACTCGTGCTACGTTCGGCCTCTTGTCGGGCATACTAAGTATTGGGAGTCCATATTTGTCGCTAGTCCACTTCCCTCCCAGTAAGATAGTTTGATCAGTTTTTGCATATGCACAGTAAAGTCGTTCGGTCTGTATTTCTGGGTCTTAAGGTTCGGTTTTCCGGTTTGCCACAAAAAAACCCGGATCCGAACCAGAAACCGAAAAAAACGCCCAGCCCTAGACGACACCAGAATTAATCTCGAATATATTCCAAAAACATTAAACAGTAGGTCGCATTTTTAAGTTAAAAACTACATATCTGGTGGATATATACTACTCAAAGTTTGCTAAGCACCAAGTATATCCAACTACTTGTTTTACGTTTTAGTTGAAACATTATTATGAAAAGTGTATATATTTTTTATTTAATTATATCTTTAATGATTTAAGCACAGAAATTAAGATTTTGTTTGTGTTTGACATTATGGTTTAGGTTTTGAATACGATAACCATGGAAAATGGATATTATTGGTAAAAGAGGAAATTTTTCAAATTTGCCAAAAAGTTGACGGAGCGAACTGATATGGGTTCAATATCGAGTATGAGACCCATTATTTTTAATTACAGCTTCACAACGCCTTCTCATGCTCCCAATCAGGTTCCAGATGGTCATTTGTGGGATGTTGTTCCATTCTTGGACCAGCTTCTGGACACTTCTTGGTTGGACTGGACGGACTGAAATTTCAAGCTGCAACTCATTCCAGATATGTTCGTTTGGATTGAGGTCAGGAGATCTTGCTGGCCAGTCCCTACGCTCAATCCCCTCCCTCTGGCGGCACTCCCGGGCAGCATGGGCAACATGAGGACGGGCATTATCGTCCACCAGAATGAATCTCTCACCCACTGCACCTGCATACAATCTGACGTGGGCATCCAGGATCTCATCGATATAACGCTGTGCAGTCAGTGTATCACGGTCAAGGACACAGAGCTATGCACGTTCATCCCAGCTGATGCCGCCCCAGACCATTATTGACCCTTCGCCATAGCGGTCAAGCTCAGCAATGTTGGCTGCATGGAATCGCTCTCCTGGTCTTCTCCATACCCTAGAACGCCTATCTGTGATGTCTAGGCAGTACCTTGACTCATCTGTAAAAAGGACAGATCGCCAATCTTCTCTGGTCCATCCAACGTGATCCATGGCCCATTCATATCGTGCCTGGCGGTGGTTCAGAGACAGCTGAATGGTCTTCTCGATCGGAGACCACCTTCGTGCAACCTTGCCCGGATAGTCTGCGTCGAAACATTTACCCGGATGCATTCTGAAGGTCACTGCGAAGCTGGGTTGCAGTGTCAACGCGGTTCATACGGGCCTGAATGATCAAAAACGGGTCTTCAGCTGCAGATGTTGCCCAGTCTATGCCACCACCGTATCGTCTGACTGGTGTGCCATACTGCTGAAATCTTGCCCAGGCTCTGATGATCACCGTATGGTGCACACCAAGGGCTTCACCAACCTGACGGTGGGCAGACCCTTGTTCCCCCAACCCTACAGCCCGCCACATTTCTGCTTCAGACAAATGTTTTCTTACATTTGCATTCGCCATATTCGATCATTAAATCACAAGGGTTTGTGTTGAAATGAAGACTGAATACCCTACACACCTCATGTACATGTCGACAGTACACGAAAACATCATGAAAATCAAGGGGTACATGCTTTCCATGACTATCATGAAAAGTCTGCCCGTCAAGAGAGTAAATGTAAACAATGGGGACCATCTCAATACATTCCTCAATCACATCCACCAAAAATATCGCAAATGTGTCACAAGAAAATTTCACAATGATGTGTCAAATATGTGGTGCTTAGCAAACTTTGAGTGGTATATTTAGTTTATATCACATTACATTTGTATGTTTCAAACACAATACCTCTGTTATTTCTATTATCCACAACAAATATTTCTTTGAAATTGGTAACGAAATTATGAACAGATCCTACTCCACGTCAGACTAGGGCTGGTAATCAGATTTAAACCACTCATAGAATAAGGGTTTTAACCACTCGGCAAGCCGAGTGGTTAAAACCCTTATTCTATGAGTGGTTTAAATCTGATTACCGGCCCTAGTACATATTTGTTTTATTTATACCATGCTCTTAATAAATAATCGACTTTGTCTCTTAAAATGGAGAAAAACACGACACTTTCTATCGCAAACATGCGGGTTTGTTTTGTTTACATCTGCGCCGGTGGGCAGTACTACCGGCTGCACGTGAATGCTTGATTGACAGCTAGAGACATCGACAAATTTGATTGAATTTACCTTGCTTTTTAAGTCAAATTAATAACAATTCTTAAATTTTATTTTACATATTTAACTGTAGGTATTTTAAACTTAATAAGTCACCGCACGTAGTAGATAGTACCGCAAAGCGTCGTATGTTCGAATGAAACATCGCGAAGTCTGAATGTATCGAAGTTGGCAAATTGCGTCGTCAAAGGTCAAATTTGATGAACTTCCGACTATTGGTCTGATTTGTTTTTAAACGCAGTAATAGCTTTACACCGGTAGTGGGGTTAAAAACGTAAATTTAACATTCAGGCTTTTCACAGGTAGTAGCGTAGGCGAGCATGGTATGAATGTTAGTAAATCTTCAATGCATGATACCAGAGCTCGGCAGGGTTTTCTATTATTCACATACTATTGATTGGCAAATGTTTGACACCTGGTTTTTTCAAATATGTTGGGGTAAACATAAAATATCAGGAAAATTTTTCTCTTTTTCAGGCTCTTGCAAAATATGACGACGGTTTTCAGCCAATGTTGGAATATGTCATGAGTAACAGATCCAAGTGGGAAATATTGGACTCAGAAAGACTAAACCAAGCCATGTGCAATAGTAATAGCACGTGATAAAACAGTTCTCATCGAGTATATAAGAAACGGGTATATACTAGGGTCGATATTAACAAATACGTAAGCCAACTTCAGTAACAATTATTGATGTGTGGTTAAGTATCTTTAACCCCTGTGCTATAACGAATTGACAGACGCCACTTGCAAAAACTGTTGAATAACTAAATATTTTCATTTTTGTGACTCAAAATCATAGCTTATGATCATTCATTGGAACGGGCTCGTAGCAACGAGTGGTCACACGCTATGTTTCTGAGGCAAAAACTGAAAAAAATATTCAGATTAGAATGGCGAGTTTTATTTTTATGTATAACGCCAAACGGTTGTGGACGTTACATAAGATAAGGGTTAAACACCTGTTGGCATAAAGTTTTTAGATGATAATATAACTTATGAAATCCGTCGTAGCCTGTGAATCCGTCTTATGCCACTTCTGTTGTTAACCGTTCACTTAACGACCCAAAAACATAAAACCTTTACACTTGTGTTTTCTAGAATTGTATTTTCTACTTATTAGTATAACTGACTAAAATGAATGATTAGTATTTTAAAAGACATGACAATTTGCCAACTGGAAAATTGAAATATCTTTCAAAATTCTAATGGTTCATTTCAACCTATTTAAAGTCATAACTAGAAAATACAATTCTAGAAAATACAATTGTAAAAGTTTTATAGTACTGGGCCCCGGTCAAATACGCCGATCGCCATGAAAGTGCGTTATAAAAGATCACTGTTTAAATTTTTTCATCTTTTTTTTACTTTCGGGCTAGAGCTTATGTCCGCGTATTGGAACGTGCTCGACTTTCTCGTTCCAATGAGATACATTAGTTCAGTTTTGAAGCTTTATATTATATTTCATGAGAAATATTTTCACCTCGACGTCTTTGTTGTGTTAGGTGTGCGGTTGTTTGATTTTGCTGGTAACAATATTATGAAGTATAAGTTACGTGGTGTTTCTTGTGAGTGTTTATGATATTTCAGACAACACTGTGAAGTTTTTTAAATTTAAAGCATGCCATACGTTCCCAGAATATGTGATTCGACCAAGCTTTCAGGCCACCAGTCTAATTCTGAAAGGAACCCGGAGCTGTATTTATTTATTTATTTATTGATGTTTAAGGTCACATATTTATGCACAATGGCTAATCATGACCGTGACAGTTTTATGGGTGGAGGAAGCCGGAGTACCCGGAGAGAACCACCGAGCAACGACGAGCAGCTGCCAGCTCCCCAACATCGTAACTCCGCACTGCAGCACAGGCAGGGTTAGATTGGTTGAAGACATGCATACCATCGACGTGCAGTACGCCTTAGTACACGGCGTCATCGTGCCCCCACACGGGCAATGGAGATGAAGTGTCTTGCCCAAGGACACAACGCGGTTGCCGCAGGTGGGATTCGAACCGAGGACCTCTCGGCTTGCAGTCTGCACCTCTACCTACTGAGCCACCGCGCTCCCACCCGGAGCTGTTATGTCTTGTTTGTTTACTCACTTTTCGTGGCGTTTGCTCTCCATTAATGATTAATGCAATGTTCCTTTATTCACAAGTATATACAGATATTCGTCGTACGAAAGCATAAAGCTAAATCTACAACCGTGGTGAGTCTTCACTCTGGAATATTTAGGTTACACAGAATTGTAACATCACTAAAAGTTCGGTTAACCCTTTACCCAACGTTACGGCCAAAACCGATCAGCGCTATTCTCAAAAATCGCCAATTAATTTTCATTTTTTGTCTCAAAAACATTGGTTATGACCCCTTGTTGGAACGAGCTCGATGAGCTCGTTCCAACGAGGGGTCATAACCTATGTTTTTGAGACAAAAAAATGAAAAACATTAGTTATTCAAGAATTTGTGTCGTCTGCTTTTCATGTTAGGTAAAGGGTTAAATCAATTCTCGAGTGAGAATAGCTTTTGGATTGATTCAAAGAAAAAGAATTTTTATTTTACTTTTAGATTCAATCTGCTGGAATATTTCAGTTGGTCGAAAAAGCTTTTCCGGCGAAATGAAATATTCCAGACGATTGAATCTAAAACATAGGCGATGGGCTATTTAAAAGCTAGACTGGTTCCATGCAATAACTGGGTCGAATTCTTTACAGAACTCAACTGGTGGCTTGCACATCGATGTGAATGTATTTTGAATAATTGCCATTAAAACCGAAACTTGTTAAAACGTTCCTTCTAGAGAGCAACTACATTGCATGGTGGAGATTTGAAAAATGTTTAATAATTCTATGAGAACATGGCGAGATTGTGTTTGGGTATGGTATTGCATATTATTCACTGAAAATGAACTGGATGATGCGTTGTTCGGTGATAAAGACCAGTAACCGGGCGCTCAGAGGTGAAGAAAATCGACGTTATTGCGGAATAACTGCAAATCTTTCTGACATCAGAGATCCGAGAATGGGATACAGACGAACATCAATTCAAAAAGAATTCCAGCTTTTTGACAAGGCTGTGAAAGTTGAGGTTCTAAAAAATAAACTATATTTGACGTCTATTGTGAACTGACGGCAGTCATGTTGGTTTCCTTGGGTGACATATGATTCCAGAAGATACCCCGTGGAAGAACAGTATTCGTCACGTAGTCTAGGGATGGGTTCGATTTGAAGTGAATACGATCTTCAACCGTATTTGTCAGTTTATCGCAGAAAATAACCATTTTTATCCAATAAATGGCTGTTTATTCGAGCAATAAAAGCCTTGGATAATTGTTTACTTTATTCACCTAGTAGGGGGATAAATCTTTTCCCCATAGGTTTAACACTGAATAATTTATTCCTATAGTAGAGACGGACTTGTTAACCTATGACCTCTTCCGCATTTGTGTTGTCGTGACCTGTTTTACGCTTGTGGGAGACAAAATGTACCGACGTTTATCATACGCTGACGTTCGCTTAAATGTTAAGTTTTAGAATATATGACACAATTCAATTATTTTTAGACAGAAATGTATCATTGCACCTTGTTTATTTTTGGGCAGTTTTGCTTGGAGATCGAGTTGGGCCAATGTGCTCCTCACGTCACGTTGTGTTTTGTAGCGAGTAACAGCACGATTTCGCCGCGACTGCCCTGTGAAAGATTTATGGTATAAACAAAATAAACGTATAGTGTTTTCAAGTAAAACATTTATTCTACTCTTAGAATTAAGAATGAAACCGACTCGCCAGAGGCTCGTCGGTTTCATTCTTAATCCTACTCGTAGAATATTTTTTTTTTATTTGAAAACACTATACGTCTATTCTGTATGTGATATCGACGAACATACCATTAACTATCATACTACAACATTACACCCAAAGAGTGCTTTTGCACAAGGACATTTGTGAGTTTGAATTAACAATTGGCATGACTGAAGCTGGTGCAGATCTTGTTCCATGTTCCCACTGTGCCGTTGTTGTCATAGCAGTCATTTGCTAATTCATGGATGTTATTATTACACCAAACAGCAAAACATAGCATAACCCTATCAAACTGCATGACTGTAATGCCAAGCTCAAGGCCCGTTACAGGATCCCCCAACTCGAGCACGAGACAAATGACATTACTACTTGAATCGTAAAACAAATGTTTCTAATAATTTATAAATACAAATTGGTAATCTGTATTTACATATTACTGATTAAAAACCAGTATCTCTCAAAACAGTGTTTTAATCTGTAAAAAAGAAATTTTATAATAGTCTGTTTAAGTGGTTTGTTTCAAATAATACGTGGGTAGATTACTAACCGGGGAAACTGGTGTTATGCCCCGTTTCGGACCTGACAATGAGACATGTGCAACAGTTGGCTTGTGTGAACCATAAGCAACCTTGCGAACCAATTCTACAATCCTCTGGAGGACCAGATCGGAAACACAAATAACGGCTATAAAAAGTTGAACTTTAATGACAAGTTCGAGCTAAAATAGCCTCAGCCAACCCAAACCTATTTATTAACATTTTAGCATTAACATTTTACAATCTATTAAACTTAGATGGGGTCACCCTAAAAAATTCCGTCACCCTAAAACAGGCCAGATATACGAGAGACGAATGGAAGATGAAGCCAAGGACGTAGAGAATTAAAAGGAGATCACTATATAAAACAAGCCAACACGAGGCACACATAGGAGAAACCAGTTACGGGTCTGGGATGATGAGAATTGTGTTACTCACGCTGAAAACAGCCTTCACATTACCCGTCCAGAAACGAAACGATGTGATATTTAATATTCTCATTCCTGCTTGACCTGCATGGAATTTGGTTGAATCTTTCTTGCAAGACCTAGCGCTTAAACCTTTTAGTGCTCCCTAGGGGTTCTCAGACTTTACAAAGATCTACCACTTCTCGGTGCATAAATAAGGTTATGGACATAAATACAATTTATACACGGTTTCAGACCTAACGGTGAGTCATGTGCAACAATGGGCTTATGTGAACCATAAGTACCCTGTGAACCAATTTTACACCCCTCTAGGGAGCCAGAGACGACAAACATTCAACCTCCTATAAAAAGTTGACGAACTTTAATACTTTCGAGCGGAAAGAGGCTCGGCCAAACCAAACCATTTATTAACATTTCAGCATTAATATTGTACAATTTTAAAACCCTTTGGGGCTCCCTGGGAGTGCTCAGTCTTTACAAAGATCTACCAATGCCCATTACATAAATAAGTTTATGTGACATAAACATCGATTGGTCGTCAGAATTTGTCCACATGTCTTAAATCGTAACAAGGCAAAACCTTTCGGACGAAATAATTTCTCCTCAGAGGTTATATGAAGCACAGCCACAGAATATGAAGCCTTTAGCTTGCGGCACCTGTGTTTTAGAAAAGGACCCAAGTATGGGCTTTCAGCGCTCAAACAATTAATAAACTGTAGTAAAACATGAACGGGTACTTGGATTACTCTTGGCACCAACGGGTAATTATTCCCGGAACATGATCTCTTTTATAACAATAATAAAATGTCATGGTCTTTGACTTTTGAAATAGAGTGTTGTGATGAAAAACGGTGATGGATAGGGCTCCCAGAACGCTTTCCTATAGTGTTGTACATCACAGCACCTCATCGAATCATTGACATTATTTCAGGAACTAAGCTGTATTATTCTGCTCATCTCATCTCGGTTGCATCATTAACTCGTTACCAAACATGAAAGGCAGACGACACTTGCAAATAAAATTCTTGAATAACTAATTTTTTTTCATTTTTTCGCGTTCAAAACATAGCTTATGACCCCTCGTTGGAACGAGCTCATCGAGCTCGTTCCAATGAGGGGTCATAAGCTCTGTTTTTGAGACAAGAAGTGAAAAATAATGTTAATGTACTGGTGATTTTGGTGAATAGCGCTGGCTGGTTTGGGCCGTTACGTTGGGTAAAGGGTTAACACGAGAAAACATTTCAGTTTTACTTTACCTGTTTCTTGCTCAGAAAAGAAGGAAAGGTTTCCCCAAAAAATATTAAGCTAACCCATTTTCGGGTTGCGTAAATTTCTAATATACACTCGCCCGTTTTCTTATGATCTTTTAACGTGTATTATTCTGAGAAAACACTTTACTGATAAGCTGTCTCTTTCACATCATTATGAGACTTTTGCTTCATTTTACCTCTAATTGAAGAGCTCTACCGAGTAACCCTTTCCCTTATAATAGTGTTTTGTAAAGTGACGTCTCGGCACTACACCTGGGCAGATACAAGATTTGTTTAATCTCAGGGGAGCGCCGTGGATCAACGGTTTGAAGCATTGGACTTCAAAATTAGTCAGGATCTGCCATGTTCATTTTTAATAACCATCTTAGAACTTTTGTTTGATACTTAACATTAGAAAATCCAAAGTTCTAAGGAGTGGTCAATAAAGACCAACAAGGTTAATCGTCAGATTGAAAGATGTATGCGCGATCCATGCTGACTCGCGTCACCTACGTTGTAGCATTCTACAAGCCATTTAAGCCCAATTACCCAAGTGGGAGAACGGTGACAAAGTGTGCTAAAGCATTCTACACATCTATGGTACACGTGTCTTCAAGCAATGCAAAACTTGCTTCTCATTTAACACATTATCTTTCGTATTGTAATGACAAAAGCGGTCATTTCGCAATCAGATCGTGGTTTGATCACGATACACTTACACAAGTGTGTCGAGATTCTCTTAGTAAAATGCTGCTCAATCCCCCCCCCCCCGCCCCAACCACAAAAACATGAAGAAAAACAAAGCAAAATAGCATCTCTGATTCACTGTCCGCATTTCGGTTTTTTTTTGTTGTTTGAAAGGTGAGATTCTACAATGTTGTAAAAAGGCAAGTGGACATACATTTTCGAAATGATCGTGACCCAGTTGCGATCAGATTGAAATTCTCTTCGCGCTTTTGTGATCACAGTACTGTAACTGCCACATCTTCAATTGAGTGCAACAAGCCGCTGTCTGCAATTCTTTCGCTTTGCAGATGGTGCCTTGTTACACTCAAGAGACGATTTAACCCTTTACTCGTTCCAACGAGGTGTCATAACCTATGTTTTTGAGACAAAAAAATAATGAAAATTAAATGGCAATTTTTGTGAATAGCGCTCTTTGGTTTTGGCCGTTACGTTGGGTAAAGGGTTAAGGCCAGAGCTATTTGCAAACAATCCCACGGAAATTGTATTATTTCTCTTCAGTTTAGGCCGCCAAAACGTAGCTTAACAAAATTTTAGGGAGGAGATGTACCCCCCTCCTTACGGGACTGAATAACTCTTGTACTTTTTTTCAGCATGTAATTCTAGAGTTTTCTTGTTATAACTGTTACGCATTGCTCATCGCGTACAATATTTAACTTACTTACAACTATGAGGTGTGAACCACACATGTAACAGGTTTGTTTTCGCAAAGACTGTATCTTTCTCGTGCAGACCTCGACACACCTATACCAGTGAGTTAAGATTTCATTAATAAAAGATTGTGCGTGTTTCTTTTTCGATAGTTGGGATGATAGAGTTGTTCAGAAAAAGGCGGACAGATCACGAATGGAGAATTTCTTTGTTCGCGTTTGTAATCAAAGTACTCTGATTTTGGCACCGCGAAACACAATTTTTCGCTCGAATCTAATCAGGCAAAAGCTTCGAAAACGAACTGAATGTCGAATCAAATCAACGTCTCAAATGTTACAATGCAGCGCCTGCCTTATTGATGCTATCTTTCTCCCAGGTGAATCCAGTTTCAATATGCGTATGCCAATGCTATAAAACATTTACAATTGTATTTTCTGGAATCGCATTTTCTAGCTATTACCTTAAATGGGTTAAAATGAGCCATTAGCATATTCAAAGATCTGGCAATTTGCCAGTTGGCAAATTACCATATCTTTTGAAATGCCAATGATTCATTTTAGTCAGTTACATTAATAGGTAGAAAATATAATTCCAGAAAATACAATTGAAAACGTTTTATAGTATTGGCTCCTGGTTTGACTCTTTTATACCTTCGAACCACAAGTACAAGTAGATGGACTTATCACTTGTTGTTGAAAGGTTGATAAATTTATTCATATAAGGAATGATCGTTTGTTTCTGTCTATTTCTTTAGTTATGAATCCCAAAAACAAAGGGCAAACATAGCGTAAATGAGCCCATTTACACTATGTTTGCCCTTGTTTTTTGGGATTCATAACTCAAGAAACAGACAGAAACAAACGATCTTTCCTTATAATTAAATTTGAGGGGCAATGAATTTAAACACTCTCTGCGTTGTGGAGTTAAAATAAAAACCAGGTCGCATCATGTTTCCTAGTGATAGCTAAATACAAAAGGCATAGTTTTCTAAAATCCTGTTTGAAATAACAATACATTTCACTGAAACATGTTCTTGTGTCATTAAAAATATTATTGGCCAATGAACTGCAAAAGTTAAAAGAAACGTCATAGGCCACGTCCACACAAAACTTCAACCTCCTTTTTCACTTGACAGATTCAAAGCAACACAGAGTTAAATTTAATTCTGATTTTGACCATTTCCTGAGAAACAGAAAACACAGTTTGTAAATATGGAATTCGATATAAACCCAGATGACATGAAGTTGGTTGCACTTTGTCTCAGAAAGAGTTCTTTCAGGCTATTTGGAAATTGGAAAGGTTTGTTCGCGTGAGTTTCGTTTGTGGATTATTATGACCGGCCATTTGTTACGTTTGATTTGGGTAAAATGCTGAAAGCAGACGATCACCTATTGCGTATAAATAAATCGAACATGGAATAAACTTGAAGCACGATAAGGATTTCATTGTTTATTAAATCTTATTTTGAAAGTCTTTTTAATATGATGAGATAAATATTATTACTTTTCATGTTGAAACAAGAAATGAGCGTGCACGGGTTCTTTTCCATTCACACTGTGCAACGTAATTTTTAACACAAATATTGGGGGCGTGGTATATGGCGGGCCTAAATGCGTCTTGTTTCTGTTCATTGTGTTATGAAAAGAAAAAAAATACTTTAGCCCATCATTTTGCCTGAAAATACATGGACAGAAAGAGGGTTAGTTATATAGAAACCAAATGTATTCCGTGTAGACATTTCTGCATGAGTCAGTGTAGAGACCTGATGTGCAGCGTACTTTTGTTAATTTTAGAACACCTGACGCATTGACATTCAAAGTACTCGAAACTATCGCTTTGAATGTATCACAACCGAAACTAGTTTTGACATTTTCTGTTCTAAATATTCTAGTGTTATCTTAGAAACGAGACTGGATTCAAACGAACGAGAATTAACCGGGTATCATCAATGAGTGCGAATAAAAGTCCATATTGTCCTTAGAGTGTAACAGAGCGCCATCTGCTTCAGCGTTGGAGATTGTGCAAATAGTCCTGCAAATGAAGAGTTGAACCTCAAACCAAATGTAACACAAAAGCCTTTTTATTGCAGTATGCTGTGATAGTCGCATTATATGATATATGAAAATTACCAATCGATACGTGTTGGGGAAGTTTTTTGTTCATGTCTTTTTATGAGCAGATTTTATTCAAATTTAGTGGTATATTGAATACACGTGGCGTTTCCGTAGAACTAACTGTTTTCGGTCATCGATTGGAGACACATTATTTTGAAAGTAGAATAGTCACTTAAAATAGACGGAGAGAATGAGACGATAGATAACCAACCATGAAAATAGAATAATACTTCTAACTCAGCAAAAAACTGGTACCCCCAAAATCCATATCACGCAGAAATAAAGCCCATTCGACACGCTTTGAAATCAGAAAATGAGAATATCATCATTTATAGCAAAGAGAAGAGAAAGAATAGAAGTTGCACTTTTGTGATTTGAATAGGCAAAATTGTAACGCCAATTTCAAGGTCGATGGCATGATTTAACGACGTAAAATGACGGCAAACAATACAAAAACGACTGCTGTCACGACAAAAAAGGGGGAAAGTACCGTAGTGCATCGAGGTGTACAAAAAAGTGCGTTCGACAATTCGTGTCTGAGTTTTAAAGTAAATTTCAGCAGTTTCCCCATCAAAGGCCCTGAATTTACAAATACGACTGCTGTCGCGACAAAAGATGGGGAATAGCATTAAATACCGTAGTGCATCGAGGCGTACAAACAGTACGTTCGCCAATTCGTGTCGGAGTTTTCAATTAAATTTCAGCAATTTCCCATCAAGAGGCCCGAATTTACAAATACGACTGTTGTCACGACAAAAGGGGTGGGGGAAAGCATTAAATACCACAGTGCATCGAGGTGAACAAACAGTGAGTTCGACAATTCGTGTCTGAGTTTTCAATTAAATTTCAGCATTTTCCCATCAAAGGCCCTGAATTTACATACATGTGGAGACGGCTGATGGAAAGTCAAAATGCCCATATGAAATGGCTAATCCAATGTTTTAAAACATCTGACATCCAGTTAAAACTAGAAGTTCTGTCACGAAATGCGCACAAATAGCACGTCGATCTGCGCGTTAATCTACGCGTTGTGACCATAGTAAGGCTATCAAACTCTGTACATGTGTCCTGTGCACAAAAAATGTTTCAGCCAATGGACCTCCCGGTAACCCGGAGGTCCATTGGCAGAAACATTGCCTGTGTTTGCAATGAGTAACCAGGAGAACCTGCCGTGCTTTGGATGCCATTCGATATGGCAATTGCGCGCAATTCCTACGCGCAATTAAGCCTAGATAAGCGCACAGTTCGTGACAGGACTTCTAGTTTTAACTGCACTGTGTGGATTTTAGACTTTCCATCATGTTTGGTTGGAAGTGATACTTCGAGTTAACACACAAAACTGCGTGTGCATACAAATGCATTGAAAAATAAAGATGCCACAATGACTGACGTAGAACTTATAGGTTTCGGGACAAAACTCACAAGAGACTAAGACCTCTCAGGACAAATCCCTTTATTTTTAAAACTAAAAGTTGAAAGGTGGACAGCACCCACAGTCTATATTTTTTTTCTTTATTTCGTTCACTTTTTTCTATTAATTTCAGTTATGTTTATTTTTCATTTATTTGTCACTCACTTATATATTTTTTTAATTTCAACATATTTATTCAATATCCTTTTTTATTTAGATTAAACAATATCTATTTGCAATTTTCAGAGAAAAGACAAACAACAATGAAATCTGTGTAGATTCAACAGAAAGCTCAAAGCTTTATTTTTTATTTCTTTTTCTTTTTCATTTTTTTTTTGTTTATTTATTACTCATAATTTTTTTTTAATTTAAAAAAATCAATTTCTTTTTTGGTGGTGGTGGGATCCAAAGAAAATATAGAATCTACAGTGCAATTTTCTCACATTTCATTTTTCGACATATAAGATTCTAACGTGTTGGAGTTGGGGGATGTTGACCAAAAATTTCATTAGGATTGTGGCCCAGTCGAGATCAGGTCAAACTTATCAGTCTGCTCTTGTGACTGCTGTACTTTGACTGTAAATTTTAACCCTTTGCCTAACATGAAAAGCAGACGACACTTGCAAATAAAATTCTCGAATAACTAATTTTTTCATTTTTTGTCACAAAAACATAGGTTATGACCCCTCTTTGGAACGAGCTCGACGAGCTCGTTCCAAAGAAGGGTCATAACCTATGTTTTTGTGACAAAAAATGAAAACAATAACGAAAATTAATTGGTGATTTTTGTCAATAGCGCTGGCCGGTTTTGGTCGTTACGTTGGGTAAAGGGTTAAAATGTAAATATGTGTTTTACGTTTCTGTGCACTTCTGTGTATGTGGAGTCTATGTTCAATGTACAGTTCTACATGGATGTTAATCTATGCAGTACTATGTGGTAATTCAACAAACCTGTCGGAAAGTAATTGACTAGCAACGTAAATAAAAATATTGACATTTTGTACATACCATGATGAGAACAAAAGTATTGTACTAGAAAGTCTCAGATAGGGTGATAATGTATGTGCACGCAACAGTCGGAAAAAACTTAATGCGAAAAGCAATGGTACCAAATGAATGTAATAGAGGGGACTAAGAACAGTGATGTGGAATGTAGTTTCGTTTCCTTGGGGGAGTGGGGTATAAACTTGTTTTTACACAGTGATGACCAATGCAAAACACATAACAGGAGGCGTGTACAATAGGGTTTGGAATTTTTTTTATTTATTTTGTTTGTTTGTTTGTTGTTTGTTTTGTTGTTTTTTTTGGGGGGGGGGCGGGGAGAATATCCCCTTACCCCCTGGGTTCTATATTATCTGCCATTGACCCGGGGAACCCCCCCCCCCTTCCACACACACATGGGCACTTCTGAAATATATAATATCGACCTTATAAAGGCCTACACTTTTTTACCTGAAATCCCCAAAAGTGGTGCATGTTCTCTTACTGATATTTCTTTATTTTGCTATAGCTATTCCTTCCTTTTCTCTGTACTTATGCCTTCAAAGTGTACCCGTCATGGTGCCGATTGGCATGAAAAAAAGAAAAGTTATTCCAAGAAGCAACTGAACCTTCACCTCTGGGGCATAATTCTCCCAGCTCGATGTGAAATGAAGAATATGTGTGTGACGTGGGATATATATTTCTGATGCTTTTAGTAGAAGAAAAATATTTGTCCTCTCCCCACTCCAACACCTCATACAGCCTAGCTTTGCGACTGAATTTTACTGCATGAAAATATGTAACAACTTAAAGCGAGGATAGTGTGTAAAACATTTGTCTGTTACAAAATTATATGAAGGGAAGCACATTAGTCATGTTTTGACCACAAAGTCTAGATTACCAGAGGTCAAATCTTTAATTTGGCAATTTAAACAATCGCGTAGTTGTATTCGTAACTTCAACCTCGATAGGGTTCAGAACACTCCCGTTTCAGGATACTTTCATGAAGATGAACCTGGGGCTGTTGTCTAGGGCTCATTTAATTGTAATTTTCTCAGCTGTCATATTCTAAAAGTTACAGAATATTCTTTTGTTCACTTTAGTTTCATGTGTTGGGAGTTGTTGAAAATAGATCATGCTGTGACTCTTTCCAGCTGCACACAACACATCAAGCTTTAGTGAGCACTACGCATATACATTAGTAAAAGAACATGAGCCTATGCAGTAATTAGTAGTGTATAGTGCATCCAAATTCCCATTATGTGCAATCCCATACCTAATCACTTCTGACCATAACTTAATTCAGCAGCCAGTGGTATATCGAGTTGTATAAATGTATGCCCCATGTTAGCCATGGGCATAACTGTCGTAAATGTTTTGTAGTAACTTGTCCAGTACAATCTTTTGACAGGGACGTAGCTGGAGGGTCTTCATTTGAGGTGTGATCAGTTAAATTTCTAACTTCATAGGCCATAGGTATGTCCCAAGATCCGCAGGCCAGAATTGAAGTCTACCCCTCCCCCTCTCGACAGGATAGGTCCATGAAGTTTCCCTTACACTGATCAGGCTACAGCCACCAATACCTTCTCCTTCCAACTGACTCGTACCACAAAAGCGGTGAAGTATATACCTATGTGTCAACTAAGTTTGAACTTAGTTTCATCTGGAGTGGAAAACTGGAACGATGAATTCGAAAAACCAGACCGGTCACAGATTCGAGTCTGAATTTCGGAAAACATTTTCGGCGTGTTGGAAAAGTCGGAGAATTTGATCGAAAACTGGAAAATCACTTTGGCTTTGAGTCTGACAGAAAAAAGTATGACAAAAGCAAATTAAATTAATATTGAATTTCCAACATTAGGAATTTACATCACAGAATTTCCAACTTTTGAAATTTTAGGCAATAATTGGGTGGGAGACACACCCCAACCCCACCCACCCCACCCCCTGTACACCACTTCTCCCACCTCTTGCTACGTCCCTGTCTCTTAAGCATCTTTTGCAGTTATTGAAGGAGTAATGAATGTGGCTCTTAAGCTTCTTTATTTTTAAGTGGCCTGAACGTACGAGAGGAGCAGCCCCTACGTTCAGACATCTGAACTATTTGCATCCCTACTGTTCAACAATGTGACAGTACATCAACAATGTTCAGAAGATCACTATAACTTTCTTGGAGAGATGGAACAAAATACTGTGATAATTCATTTTGTTATTCAAAAACACAAAGGATATATAATGAGGAATGGTGTGAAATTTCTCCAAATATACGAATTGTTTTCAAAAAATACAATTCCTTTCGAAAAGGGGCTTTCACCGGCGATTGGTTTTTAAACCAGCGTATTTTTCGCCTTGTTTGAAAGTTGGTCCGTTGATTCCGGTCCGTCTTCATCCTCCAGCTAGATCATATTTAACATATGAAACATCTTCCCAGATAATGCATGAACATAATTCAATTGCTGATGATTCATAAAAATTGAGAAATTTACTTTAACCGTACGTTTTAGATTGAATATTGAGAACGTTTCCATCGTAAACTATCTTTGGAATTATTTCCCTTAAATTCTTTCCCGTGGGTGACTCGAGGTGCGCTTTCGCAGACGAGCGTGACATTTCGCTAACATTCAGTGTCAGCTTTATTCTTTCTCTTCTCTGTGGTTGATCGTTGGTCCCTTCGTCGCCCGTGCGTGTCAACGAACATTTTGAGCGGTACACATTGGGGAATTAACGAGGTTTTCTTTCTTGTCAACATTGTAAAGTTATACAATATGGCTCTCCAATTGTTGGTTGAAACATGGATCACTCGAATCTAGTCATGTCGACCTCAGTCACGTCGTCGCCCTCAGTCACGTCGTCGCCCTCAAGTCATATCGACCCCAGAACACCTTGTCAGTTCGCCCTCTACACACCACGCCCCCATAACGTATTGCTAAATGTCCCAAGTGATTTCTTCCCGAGTCATTTCGGGTCTAGTCAAGTCGGCCTCAAGTTATTTCGGCCCAATCACACCATGTAATTTCGTCCCCTAACACACAGAATCCCCCATAACGTATTACTAAATCAGAACTTTTTTATATTTTACGTATTATTTTTAATAATCTTATTTCTAATAATTACACTATCTTTATGATAGAGTGTTTAACCCTTTACCCAACGTAACGGCCAACACCGACCAGCGCTATTCTCAAACATCTCCAATTAATTTCAATTATTTTTTTTCATTTTTGTCTCAAAAACATAGGTTATGACTCCTCGTTGGACCGAGCTGCAATGAGGGGTCATAACCTATGTTTGTGAGACAAAAAATGAAAAAAAATAGTTATTCAAGAATTTGTTTTGCAAGTGTCGTCTGCTTTTCATGTTAGGTAAAGGGTTAAATCTTCTGTACAAAGAAGTAGCCAAAAGTTCTTTGCGAGCCTTTGGCTGACAGGGACGATGTGGAAGTTTCCTAACCCCGTTTTCTGCATGATAATTCAGTTCATGCCACATCCAGAATTGCAGATGTGAGAAAGAGAAGCCAAGAAGGCAGCAGGGGACCAGTCCAGGCGATCTGACAGAGTTGTTCGGTACTCCTCCTCAACACGGGCAAGTAGAAGACACCGAAGCCGTCGCCACCTCCGGTAGTTGCGAACCTTCAGGCCATAGCCAGTCAGTAATTTATTTCAGCCAGCTGTCATTAAATTTGCCTGCCGCGAAAATATCCAGCGGACCGGAATACCAGCCGCAGGAATATTTTAAATTTGAATATATATCAATGCAAGTCTATGTTGGTGCATACGCTATGCCACCAACTCACAACACGTGCTCACATGCTCCTGGTATGCAAACATCAGTTACATCTTAACGTCATGTCCGAGACCTGTAACTTTTTCGTTTTCGTAGTGCATTGAAACCTATCGAATAAATATCCATTCGGATCATCATGTATTATAGAATGGATACCAACTTCTGTGACTTTATTTATCCAAGCCGGGTGTTAAAATTACACTTGGGGTCGTACAATGACGCAAGTCGTCGCTTGTTTAATTCTTTATCTCTGAAAGCGATAAGGTCATGACAAGAGCAGGAGCTCATAGTTGAATTGAAAGGCCTTTCCTTTCGATAGAAGTTGAGTAACTCTATTAACTCTCTCAATAAGGCCTGTATGATTCCTTTAACCTAAGGCACCTGCGCAATTTGTGGGTGGAGAGAAAGGTGGGTAAGTTGGTAGTTTGTATTCTGTCGTTCAGTGGTCTTTTCACATTAGTCTTTACATGTGCATGTCTGTGCATGTAATCGTCTTTTTTAAAATGGCAAATATTACATTGTGGATATGGCGTGCAGAAAATAATGACCAGTACATTTAGGACAACGCGAACAAAAAGATCATGTACACGAACCAATATGCTATGTACTTTATATCTCTACATGGAGCGGTGTTAGCTTACTACACGTTTTTCACAGACTAAAACAAGCAACCGTGGATGCGTTGAGCCATGCTCGTGCCGTATGGTAATCCCCGAGAGAAGACGTCGACTTATGGTTAGATCTTTCTACTGAAAGTTTATCTGGTTTTCGACTGGCGTGTGTCTCATCAACAAATCAGCGATGTTAAGGACCCACCAAGGCCTAGCCAATCACAAAAGACCTCTCCTCGGGACAGATCGGAGGCTGGCACGCCTCGTTAGGCGTGAACCCTTTGCTTCAAGTGGGGTTTTGAAGCGCTTTTGGCTCCCCAGCATGAGGTTGTGCAACAGAGCTGTCCGAAACCGTCCCAAAGCACTGGGAATGAGGTCCAGAAGGGTCGTCAAGCGCCCAGCTCTGTCCGATCAGATTCAAAGGCGACGTTTGGAGTGGTGTATGCCACGACAGCATTGGAATCCCAGGACGTTGAGGAGAGTCCAGGCGAGAGTAGGTACCTGCTTCACGCCACATATGGTCGCATGGGAGTGTGGAGGCATAGAAATACTGCTTACATGCCCAGGATCATCAGACCTACTTTTCCTTATGGTGGAGGATCTGTAATGATCTGGGGATGCCTCTCTCGTGATTGTAAATTTGATATGGTGACTGCTTGTAGGAATCTCAATGGTCATCAGTACATCCAGGACATTCTCAATCCGGTTGTCGTGCCTCATTTTGACAACCACCCGTTGACTACTCGCCCTGTTTTCATGGACAACAATGAAAGGCCACGTCGTTCCCATGCTGTGAGAGCATTCCCTCATAACAACGCTATTACAACACTACCTTGCCGTGAAATGAGCCCCGATTTGAATCCCTTAAAACACATCTGGAACTTTCTAGGACGTCGTGTGCAAGGAAGGGATTCGCCTGTACAAAATTTGGCCGATATGGAAGCTGCGTTGCATGAGGAGTGGCAGCAGTTGCCTCTAGACCGTATCAGAAGGCTCACTGGTAGCATTAGGAGAAGGGTTCAGGCTGATATGCGGACACGTGGTGGATACACTCGCTATGAAGTCAGACACTGCTATTGTGTTCAGGAGGTCACAAGTTACATTTTTTGTCACTAATTACCGGCATTGTTTCATCATGGACCGTTCCAGCACCATACTTGTCGAGAGAACATTTTTCTATCAAAGACATTAGTGACAGATAAGAGCAATTGGCGCCATTTAATATACTGCATATTTTCATCATTGTGTTGTCATTTGTGAATAGACCATTCCTTCCGCAAACAATAACTTTGGGCCATCTGAACATTAGCCAGTTGTCATATAGCCCAGTCAGCCGCGAATTCAAAATTTCACAGTTTTGGGGTCTTGGAAGTATAGTCTGCAACATGTGATGTTGGTGCTGCGCGAAGTGACTGGCGGCCTTCATTGACAATTTAAGAATGGTCTGTCTCCAGCTCGATAAGTCTGAATTTTGTAGTTCTCGGGAAGGTGTCTGTTGATGGTCTCTACTCTTCCAGGCAAGGATAGTTTACCACGCGTAATGGTTCTGTTCCGACCCGACGACAGCCCTCATTGATAAGTATAGTCTGTCTCCAGCTCGATCTTCGGGCAAGTGTAGTGTGCTGCTTGTTATGCTGTGACTCTGACTGAGTTAGGTGGGCCATCAACGACAAGAATAGTCTGTTTGTATACATGCAGCGAGCTAATCTCCAGTTAATGACGTCACCAGTCTTGTCAATGGTTCGTCGCGCCCTGCACCAGTCGGAGGACGAAGATCCATAGCAGAGCCCTATTGACTTTGGTCTTGAAATTGAACTCGGCAGACCTGAGACACGCTACAAATTTTGAGTGATCACAAATTTGTGAGTTAGTGCCTGATTTTCATAAAGGAGATATAATTACCTCACAAAACCTATTATTCAATAGTTCAGCAGCAAACACCGGAATGTCACTCTGCCATTTTTCAAGAGCCGGTCGAAATTGGGTGAATTGAACTCGGCAGACCGGAGACCAGCTAGAAATTTTAAGTGACCACAAATTTGGGATTTAGTTCCTCATTTTCACAAAGGTGATATAAATACCTCACAAAACCTATTGTTTAAGCGCTCAACAGCAAACACAGGAATGTCGCGCTGACATTTTTCAAGAAGCTGGTCGAATTCGTATGGTAAATACGCACTGCAGTTGCAATGCAATGGACACATCTTGAAAAGATTATTAAATTTCCATTCTTTATTAGGAAACGACCATCAATGATATTAAGATAAAGACAAATAATACTGACACGCTTTATTGCTATGATACCTTTAATAATTCACTTCCTCGTAGAGTTAGCAAATATTGGTATGACTATAACGACATTGTATTGTAACCAAATACACATCGCACATAACTGGATACACGCTGCCATAGAATTTACCACATAATATATTCATTTCAGTACAACCTTAATGAATAAGAGGTCTATACATTCAGTGGGTAAGTAAATATATAATACACTTTTTAAGCCTCTGCATAATACAAGCTGAAGATGACAGTGCAATAGTTACCATTCCTACTGTCAATACCAAAACGGATAGAGAATTTCGACCGGATCGCAACCACGTCGTGATTCGGTCGAAATTCCTCTCCCTCCTGATCACAACAGGTTTGAAATCGCAATAGTTTGTTTTTGAAACAATAAATCTACTGGTGAAACTTTGTCGTAATGTGACCGAGAAAGAGACCACGATTGCAATCGTATCTCCGCTAGAACGCGATGACATGGAACCGAGTTTGTTTACTGTGGTAAACAAGTTCTGTTTCTCTGGGCAAATAAGAATAAGTTAAGGGTTTTGTGCACTAGTGAACCGGGGGTGCCACGAGAAAGCATTGGAAAGCAAGCATAACCATATGTTGGGCACGAAAACAACCGATGCTGAGATGAACAAATGCAAACCACCCGTTCTATTTGAACCAACGTTCACAGATTCTGGTATCAACATTTTATTACAGATCAAGACTTTTCTCCTTGCAACACAAAATCAAGACACAGTTGCTACTCGAAGATTCCACAAACTCAAATTAATCGTCTTCAATCTGAATTTTGGAATTACTGTGACCTGGTCGTAATTCACGTGTGGGCAGTGATGTCCACGCATGCGTTTACCAGGTAATAAAATCATCATTATCAAAATTTTAATTAATGAAGCACCGGGTTGTACCCGGTGCTTCATTAATAAAATTTTAGATAATTATTCCTATAATTAGTGTTTGGAATCTAATATTATTGCGTCCGTGGAAATATTGCACACCCGAGGAAGGTGACCAAGTCCACGGCGGCTATATTGTATAATGTGTGGAACCCTCTTCTGTTTCAGTATATCGGCATTTGAGTATATAGCTTTATTTGGTGTATGGTCAACCTCATGACATCACAAACAGAACCCAGCAGCTTAATTCAGTTTCACCAATACTATGTGGGGGCGCGGTGGCGTTACGGTAACCGGTTTCGTCAAATCACCGAAGTTAAGCAACGTCGAGCCCGGTGAGTCCTTGGATGGGTGACCATCTGAGCGATCGATTCGGACTCCCGCGTTGTGTCCTTGGGCAAGGCACTTAACCCCGATAGTCCACATGGGGGCACGATGACGTCGTGTACTAAGGCGTATTGCACGTCGATGGTGCGCATGTCTTCAGCCAAACAAACCCTGCCTGTGCTGCAGTACGGAGTTACGATGTTGGGGAGCTGGTACATGCTCGACGTTGCTCGGTGGTTCTCTCCAGGTGCTCCGGTTTCCTCCACCCGTAAAACTGTCACCGACACGATATGACCTTAGCTGTTAATGTGTCGTTAAACAATAATAAATATATAAATAAATACCAATGCTATGTATTTTGTGTCCCAGCTTGTCAGTGAAATTCATATTCCATTTTACATAAAGGATAATAATTACAAAGGAACAAACGCTGTTGTGCTTAGAGACGCGGACAGAGAATTTCGACCGGATTTGGACTGGATCGCGATGTGGGCCATTTCAGCAAAGCATTACAACTGTATTTTCTAGAACTATATTTTCTGTTCGTATCTCGAAATAGTTGTTATGAATTGATGGCATTTAAAAAAAAACTTCCAAGCACTAGTTTATCCATGTAAATGCGTCGTAACCATATTATCGTGATCCAGTGGCGAAAGAGAACGATTTTGTGATCACAGTACTGTTTTAGGGAATATTAAGAATGTGTTAGCATATCGTCTCTTGAGTTCCAATGTGTTCTATGTGCCTACTGGCACATAGAACACATTGGAACTCAGGGTACGATATGCCTTCGTTCAGACGACAATGTTGTTACACGACCAATGTTTTATAAATTTGGGGAAAAGCGGGAAAAGCAAAATTGTAAAAGTTTGTCCTCCCCGTGGGAACCCCGGGAAGTGAAGCAGTGCCTGTTTAATGCGCTAAACAAGCTCTGTTTTACTGGTAAAATCGGACCCAATTACCAATGCTTGGGAGGTGCAAACCCTCTCTAAAAACCCTCTCTAAAATGGGCAACATGGCTTATTAACGCTCACCCCTGGTCTTGAGTTGATACTCATGTTGTGGGCATGATTAGCCATTGAGCAAAAATATGTGACCTTAAACACCAATAAATAAATAAATATAAATAAATATAAATAATAAATAAATAAATAAATAAATAAATAAATAAATAAATAAATAAATAAATAAATACAAGTTTGTCTGCACTGATATGTAGCGTTTCCAATCCAATGTTAAATCCATCATTCTATAAAATAGGCATACTCCGTCGTCCCTTCTCCCACACGCAAGCACGCAAACCTTTCATTACCGCTTGAAGAACTTTCCCCACCTTAGCCACCCCATAAACAAACATCTGGCGCAATATCTATATTTTCTGCATGTTATGCCACAACATGTAAATTCTAGATAAAATACTGTGATCACAAAAGAGGAAACAGAATTTCGATCGGATCGCGACTGACTCAGCAATCCGGTCGAAATTCTCTGTCCACTTTCCTCCCCACAACACCGTAGAATCACATCTGTCCCAAAATAAATTCGACAATATTGAATCACAGATTTTATTTTTCTTGATTTGGGTTTGAGTTTGCACTGTATGTATCAAGGTAATCTCCACTCACTGGTAGAAGTGTACCGCGATCCAATCTCGACCTGATCGCAATACCGCTATTCGCATCGTGTCCAGTCTGTAAGAACCCTAACACATGATAGACCTTGCGGATTGAGTCTGTGGAATTAAAATGAAAATAGAAGCGAGTCATTTTATTTCTTAAATAAAAATGTCTGGTGTTACTTCTTTCCATTTTATATCATTATAGCCTGGGAGCGCGGTGGCTCAGCGGTAGACTGTTGGACTTATATGCTAGAGGTGCCGCGTTCGATCCCCGTCCGAGACGAGCTGCGTTGTGTCCTTGGGCAAGGCACGTTATCCCGGTTGCCTACATGGGGGCTCGATGGCGCCGTGAACTAAGGCGTACTGCACGTCGATGATGCACACGTCTTCAACCGCTATAACCCTGCTTGAGCGGAGCTTGAACAGAGTTAGAATGTTGAGGAGCTGACAGTTGCTCGTCGATGCTCGGTGGTTCTCTCCGTGTATTCCGGCATTCTCCGCCCGTAAAACTGTCACGGCCACAATTAGACATTGTGCATAAGTATATGACCTTAAACACCAATAAATAAATAAATAATTATAGCCTGTACACAACTGACTTCAGCACTGACGGAACACTGCAGACATGAGAAAGCAGCGACAATAGGAAGGGGACACCCCACAAAGCAACGAATTATATTCTTCAAGATGAGCAATCACAAAGAAAATAATTTCTCTGTTTATCACCGATATTGTATCAGTAAAGAACTGATGGACAAGCCCTCGGGCTGTCAACCTTCAATATCCATTTATTCGACAGAATATCGATGTTTTTATACACCTTCGGTTTGCACAGGAGTATTCTTGCAATTTCTTGGCGTCCTGTATTATTTTCACCGATATGTTTACAATTTACAGCAACATAACAGCGATACTAACTTCACTTATTTTCGCATTGAAGCACAGGGAATAATTCACATGTGCCGCTACCAACTGCTGAATGAGGATTGTTTAACATGAGGGTGTTACTCAAATTCACGCCTGTTAGTAAATTCGCAATGCATCTTTACGTGTATGCGGATGCGAGGATTCTCCCAAACTAAATACAAAAACATTGAAGTTTCGACAGAGAGTCTGAAACGTCAGCGAAAAACGCCGCCATCTCTCCCTCAAGATGGTCTCAAAGCAATCAACGCACGGACTCTTCCCGTCGGTGACTTTTGGTGATGCGAAACCGGTTACGCTGTGACTGTAGTCACAGAGTAACAGTGTTAACATTACCAAATACCAATGGAAAGCATATCACGAAAAGTAGTAATATGGTATCAACTTTCCAATCTCGAACTTTGTTTTTTTATGTAATTGATAACTAAAATATGTTGTGAATCTTCAGATTCTATTGCCTCAAAAATGTGCACATCAACAACAGTCATTTTCAACAGTATATTCTGTAAAGCTATCGATGATTGCGAAGCATCAGGAAACTGAAAGCTTTCAAGATTCTTTGTTTTTGTTGCTCATTTCAAATAACCCGAAGAGAACACAAATATCCGCCCTGGTTAAACTGAAACAATCATTAAGGCATTTACACACTAATTTCGACACAAACGTTGCGATAAAATAGCACGATTCAAATTTCTATCCCAGATTGCAATTTCTACATGGTATAATGCCCCTAATGTGAGCCTCGCTATACAACAGACACAAATACTAACC
This sequence comes from Pictodentalium vernedei, assembly GCA_031216915.1. NCBI lineage: Eukaryota > Metazoa > Mollusca > Scaphopoda > Dentaliida > Dentaliidae > Pictodentalium > Pictodentalium vernedei. The sequence continues at coordinate 250,353,305 of CM062289.1, forward strand.
ACAATGAGACCCATATGCAAACCGAGATTTATACTATGATTGCCTATTCTACTTTCTATAGAAGCCTGTGACATAAATTTAGCTTTACACACCTGCCGTTGGTGAACACGTATGTCTGTGGTGAACACGTCAGCAATGGGATTTCAATGTTTAAAATTGACACCTACAGTGAAACTACATCCAAGTTGACCTTTGTTAACCTCGACCTGAATGGAAACTTGTCTAAATTTTTCGCACGTCGCCTCGCGATGAGTGAAATGAAACCGGCAATTATTTATCACATTTTTAAATGAGTTTACCTCATAAGATACCAAAAATAACAAACATGCGTTGTCTCATGTCAATAAAGCACCCAGAACTGGAAATAGTATGTTATTATGTTATTAAAATGAAAAAGACCCCGTGATTTGCGCGTTTCTTTTTCCATTTCGTTTCGGCGATAAAATTGACAACGGAAGTACCGCCCACCTGTGCTCATGTAAACAAAAATAGATTCGTATGTGTACGCAGGCATTGTTTAGATTTTAATATTGAATATTGTGTTATTTAACATTTAAGCTCTTAATAAAATGACGATCATGGTATAAATTAAATATACCCAAAGTAGCTTGCTGTACCAAATGTTCACCACTCGTGGTGAACATTTGGTATACCAAGCTACTATGGGCGTATTCTATATATAAATTCGCTGAATATAGTTTTGGCGCAACTAATCGTTGCGATAAGATTAAATTGAATGATTATATATTCCATATCTGACATTGAACATTGGACCTCAGGTGATTAATGTCTTTGTTCGACAGCAAATAAAACAATCAGATCAAAATAAAGCTAAAACGTTATTGCGTGATTGCTGCAACACTGTTAGTTACAAAAAAAATGTAGCCTTATTCGCTGAATATTACATTATAGGATGTTTACCACATCTTTGTGACATTTTCAGTGGTAGTAATATTATAGCTGTAAGAACCCTTACGCTGCAATGTGGTAAACGAAAATCTGATCGTCTAAGGTGGTGACTTTCTGGACGTTCACATATGTATCCAAATAAGGACATAGTAACTCTTACGAAACAGTTCCCCAATTCACTGGATTGATATGTGCCACATGTTTCCCTCTTTTGACAATTTCACAGATGTCGATGCATTTGTTGTAAGGAATTAAAATTTAACTCTGTCTCGCTTAATGGGTTGCAACTGGCAACCATATTTCGAGACCGTGATTTTCCTTTCTCGCAAAGTCACATTGAAACAAATATAATGAAAAAACAGTTGGGAAAAAACGTCTCTCAAAACGGCGTGCCTTGTTGGGATGGGAATAAAAACCAAAAACACTTCTAATGTGTTTTATCCTAACTTTGTTTAAAATCTCGACATTTTCTGCAGGGTTATTTTTGAATTCTCATAAATTCCATTACATTCTAACAAAATATATATTTCTGTACCTAGTTGTAATTGATCCAGGTATTTAACCTTTTGAACCCGTAATAACACGGTCCAGGAACATGTTACGACACAATTTTATCAAGTAGGATGGCTGCTAAGTGAATGTGTGCAGTAGACCAAACAACGTGTTTAACATGCAGCCCCAAGGCTGCACGCTGAAAATATTAATATGTCTACCCGCCAAATAATGAATATGGACTCTTCCAATTGGTACCACTAAACTGACGCCGAAGATACCACCAGGGTTCAAAGGGTTAACCACAATCTGGGTGATCTGTTTGTCCCTTATCTGACGTAATAGCTACATTTGGTCCAGCTCACAAAACATGACGCCATTCGGGAGAATCGGTTTTGGTTTTCTGGAAGTCTTGCTTCAAGGGTCAATTTTCCGTTCTTAAATAATTCAGAATTTGACAGTTCTGTTATTGCCCTTTGTAAGAAACCACCGAATATTCAATAGTGACAAACACACCTACTACTGGATGCTGAAGAGAATATTTCCAATTTGGTGCATTTCTTGTCATCATTTGGAACAAATATTCCAACATGTAGGCTTTTGGTGGTTTTGCTGATGAACGATAGGGTACCTTGGCAACGGTTTCAAGTGAATACTTGGATGACTGTGTGGGTAGCCAAGACTTCGCTAAACTCCATTGCTAAATCAAAGTGATACGTACGATATTTTGAGGGAGTAAAAAATAAGTGTAATTGTCGTGGCCTTCAATGATACTCTTAGAATCTAGAACCAGAATCAATTGAACAGTTGCGAGAATCAAAGTTGATTCTCATTGTTGTCTTGCGAGAATCACGAGAATCGTTTGCGACAATCGATTTGATTCCTGCACACAGTCAGATTTATTAACAAAAATCGCTATTCTAATTTTATTTTTTTTCAATTTTTGCCTCCATACATAGCTTATAACCCCTAACTGGAAACTTCTCGTTGGGATGGCTCAAAATCCATTGGAAGCACAACTGTCTGCAAGCGTTGTATTCCTATCGATTCAGGTAAATAATTGAATGGTAATAGTGTGGTAATTTTTTAGGTATAATCTCAGTTTCCTAACAAATATCTATACCACCCTTTACCAACTAGTCACAGGCTCATCAAGTGGGTTATATCCTCCAACGGACGGGTACTTTAAACTCACCTAATGATAATTCAGCAACCAGATAAACACAACAACTGGGTTTCCTCTTCTGGTCCAGTTTATATACCACTCTCTTGGTGGCGTCACCTTTTCTCTTTACTCTTCTGACCAGTTTACCATTCCAATTGCTGATTCCATGTTGGAGGAGTAATCATAGGGGCAAATTATGCTACATTCCCCCCAGTTTTCTAAATAAAACCCCCTCCAAATAGCCCAAGGGATCATAATAAAGTCCCTACCCTTAAAGGGCAAAAGCGTCCCCATATATGTACACCTGCTCTGGCCAAGCCTAATAATGAACAGCTTGTCATTTGTAGATTGGAGCCCACAGCAGCCCACATAGGTTTAAATTGGTGGTACCAGTTTAAGAACATTATGAAACCTCCCTAAAGATAGCTGTGCCTACTAAGCTTATAAGTTTATTTTGGATTTTAATGGGAAAGTGGGGGGTGAGTGTCTGAGAACTGTAGTAGAAAATTTGCATGTAGGGGTGGGTGGGTGTAACGTCTTGCAAATTTTTAGTGCCCCCCCCCCCCCCTGTATATTCAGATAATTTCGGAATGATGTTGGAAATTATAGCAGGAAATTAATTTTGGCCAATGCAAAGGCATGCCCCCAAAGAATTATTATGCTAACAACTGATAATTATGTTTCCAGAGGTTTTCCGAAATTAAAATAACAGACTTCCAGACAGATTTTTCCGATATCATATTGAATTTTGTATTAGGACTTGAGATAATTTGGGACCTGTTAAGGCACTTTTAACATGTAACCGTACCGCTACTGGCGTATGTGTTTCGGTTAGGTAGTGAATTATGTTTTCCCAATTAAAATGCACTGGTGTTTGTAGAAATTTCAATAGGATAGAATTATTTAGAATCCTGAGATTCTGTCTGGAATTCTGTTTACTCATCACTGGGCACATCCTTTTTAATCATTTGTTTGCCCAGATGCAAATAAATTTATTTGACCTCCTACATGTACAAACCTGGGGATTTATCCCCACTGCTATTAAAATAAGGATTAAGAAAAGTGTAGAATTTGGGACCCCTTCCCTGGTATATATATATAAAAAAAATGTAAACTTATAAAAAAAAACCCCAAAAACATGGATAAATGATGAAATGTAAGACAAGTAACTGGATTTTGAAGGACAAAATTGATAAGTTGAAATGGTTTTATTTCTGATGCCATGTGAGATATATTTTAATTTTTGTTGAATTTTGTAAGTTTGCAACTTAATTTTGTTGATTTCCGGGTGCAGTTAAATTATAGAGGGGGAGGGGTGTTGGCTTAAAAAGTAGGAGAGAGGGGGATTGGTACGAAAAGTTAGAATATTTTGTACAGTTTTATGGGTTTCTATCTTCGATTATTGTTTAGTGAAAAGTGAGAGTATCCATCCCTTGGGATGCCCCTGTATCCCTTTTTTCTGAGAATTCCATTGCTGATCCTTTTTTGATTAAGTTAAATACAGGGAGTTTGTCTCCCTACACAAATTTTCATTTGAATTGTTCTGTCAGTATTCTCAGGTGTTTGCTACTTTCCTCTTCTATCCATACAAATTCTATTAATAAATAAATAACTTGGGTTGAATTTAGTGCATCAGAGAGAATTTTCCCAAAATACTGTCTGCACATTTTCTGTATTTCGAACAAGACACCCCCCTCCTACTAACGCGTGACATTTTCCCAGATTAAGCCCAATATTCTCACATATAAAGCCTCCTGATGTTGTATTTATGTTAAGAGTATGATGTACAACACCATCTTTAAGGTTTGAAACACAAATTATGGTATATATTAGCTGATATATTGATATATTTTTAAAAAATTCAAAAAATTGCACAAGTTGGAAATGCACATTTTTGGCGCACTGAAGAGACCCACCCACCCCACGTCACGTCTTGCAAATTTTTGGTGCCCCCCCCCCCCCCGGAATATATGGGTATTTTGCCTTGCAACACTCATTTTAAGAGGGAGGGAATCCAAAGAGGGTACAAGCATTCTGTGTGACCGAGGCCACCAGCACCCCCAAGGACATCTGCAATTCTGCAGCAACTTTTAGTGCAACTTCCCCCAAATAGAGAGGAGTGCCCCTACCGCCAAATTCATCTCTCCGGGAAAATAAGGAGCGTCAGACCCCAGTACCAGCCAATTTAGGGGGATGGCTTTTACACTCTCCCACTGTTCTGGTTTAAAGTATAAACATTTTGGGCCTATCCTGAAATATGCATTAGGGAAGTGGTTTATCCATCTCTCTACCACATCAATGTAGGTGGATTTTTTGTTGCTTACCTACACTATCCGTCAACATCAGGAGCGCGAGGGAATTTACTTCCCTCCCCAAGTAATCTCCCGAGGTACCCCTCAAGTGTAACACAATGGGCTTTGCTAAGGCTGCCAACTTCAACAACCTTGCAAATACCAAGTCTTGCTGATACCATGTATCAATCGGCTCTGTTCTGTCGAGACCCACTCCACCTAAACCTGCAGCATATGGGAGCAAGCCCATTATTGGAAACATATGGCTCTCAAACTCTACCATGGGCAGATTTTGGACATGGCGGGGATGAAGGCCAATCACTGAATATTCCTGATTAACTATCTCCTGTAACTCCATATAATCCTTTCTAAGGGGAGCAACCATGTATTCAAAATCCTGAGCGATAGCTCCAGGACCAAAATATTGCCCCTCTGATTGTGGCATCCATAAGGACTTGGGGAAATGGTCCCCTTGGCAGTACTTACGCAGTTGCCTTACTTTGGCTCCACAACTTGGAATGGGACCCACAGAGGGTGGTCCCTTCAGTTTGGTGGTGGGGGGATTCTACCGATTTAGGTAGAAAGGGCACATCTTCCTCTCCAACTTCTATTGAAGAGAATCTTTTATCTTTTCTTTGAGTACCAACTTGTACTTCCGTATATGGCTCTTTCTTGGATTCACTTGAAACATTCCCTCCCCCCCCCCCCCCCCCGGGTCAAACGGTTTTGTTTACATACTCTGATATGGAAGCACTAAGAGCACATTGGATTTGTTTCACCGAAATCGAGGGAATTTTACTTTTTCCAATAACCTGACCTTTACTCCCTCCCTTTTTGTGATTGTCTCAATTGAATGGGAATTTCCTCTCTTTCTTTTCCCAAATACATCATATTGTTAGCCAGATCTAATTGGGTACTCTGTTCATGCAAGAAATCAGACCCAAAATAATTGGAGTAGAAACAGGGGCTACATAAAAATTCCTGATGTACCAATTTTTTTCCATTTTCATCTTGATGGGTCCTACTATTTGTCCAGAAATAGTTGCTAATTCCCTGCCTACTCTTCGTACTTTAATGCCCTTCAACATGCGAGGGTGTTCATCAAAAAGCTCTAAAAGTTTGTCAGAAAACACTGTTATCTGGGCCCCTGTGTCACTAAGAGCATCTAATTTGACATTTTCTAATAACACTGGTACTGTATAGTACAACGAAGTATCCACTTTGTTGATCATTATACTATCTGGCATCTCATTTAATATTTCCTCTTTTGGGAAGAAATGTCCAGGGAATTTGTCCCTCGCAATGACAGGGTTATGGCCTATATTTAAATCTGGAGTCGGCAAACGGCCTACATTTCCGACTCGTTCTCGTTTAAATCCTCCTCCGAATCATCCATAAATTTGACCATTGGCGAGATTCGGGTACTGGGGTCATTTGGTGACCCGGCTGGTGTTGAAGGTTTTGAAGCCGACTGATTACCTGGGTTTCTGGAAGGGCACTCTCTTGAAAAATGGGACATAGACCCACATGCCCAACAACCCCTCCTCCCAGGTGAGGGAGATCGACTCTTTGATCTGTTTAGAGTCTGACCTGGTTCACTCAAATGGGAAATCTGTATGGTCAGGGTAGCCATACTGTCATTTAAATTTGATAATACTGTGCCAATTGATCTAAATTCAGTGATTGTTTCTCCCGAAAATTTCTTAAATTCAGTTACTAATTCAGACACAACACTCTGGGTATCCTGATGCTGGGGCCCTGTTGTATTGGGTTGTACTGATGGAGTTGACACCCGAGTCGACCTCAAACGGGGATGTGAGCTATTCCATGAAAGGGATGCAATCTGCGTTGGGCCCCTGGGTTCTGGAGCTAGTTCCCTCACATTTCCATAAATAGCCAAAGATGTGTGTTGAAACCATTTAATTTGATCGATAGCTTCCTCGACTGTCTTCGGACGCTGATTTGCTGCGTAATGCCCTGTTTCTTTATCTAGGGCACCATGGCAGAAACCCATAACGGCCTGGCGAAACATGTGTTCTTCGGGCAGATGCCCAAATGCTTTTTCGGCCATTGTCAAAAATCTGATCAGCCCATTTTTCTAGGGTCATGTCTGGTTGCTTCTGGGCTTGATTGAACTGCATTTGTGAAGTCTCAGGGAGTTCGTACTTTCCGAAACGCTTTTCTAATTTGTCCAACACATCAACAAAATAGATTTGTGGGTCTTGAAGAATTATGGTAGCAAAGTACTCGCTTGCTTTGCCACCCAAACACCAACAAAGGTTGTCCTTACATTCACCCGCAGTCCAGGCTTGAATGTCTGCAAATTGCATGAACTTCATACGAAATGTTTGCCAGCTGGTGGTCCCATTATATTCTAAACTCTTGGGAAGGTTAGGCATCCTACGACGATACCTATTGCCCGGGTCTCTCATCTCTCGCACTTGGAGACGCTGCCCCCAAATTGACGATACACAGGTTGGGGGTCATGGGCATACCTCTCACCCCTCCCCCACCTGTCCCCTAAGCGTCTCCTTCCCCATAAGGCTGATACACCCGAGGAGGGGGTCATAAGCATATCTATATCTGCCTTGGGCAAGCCAGCAGTTTTCTTGATAGTCATCTCTGCAATTTGCCTTCCCACCCCCTTCCTCAAAAAAGGGTATATTCTGCCTAACTGGGCGTCTATCCTCAAATCCTCCCATCTAGTCATGTTGGGATGCACATCCTGTCTGTTGGGTATTGGATTAGGCGGAACTCTGTCTCTACCACCATTCCCACCATTTTGGAAAGCATCATAATCAGAACCCATCGATTCATAAGGCGGTGAAGGGTCAATATCAAAAGTAGCAACATTTGGGACTGGACCCGATCTATTTGGAACAGAACTCTGAAATGGCCTGCCTCTAATATGCCAAGCAGGTGTTAAAGAGGGATCGTCACAGGACTCCCTACCCCCTCCCCCCCCCCCCCCACTGCATTTCTCGATGCTCGATGACGTGAGCGTTCAGGTCGAGACCAAGGTGGAGCACCATGAGTCTCCCCCCCCCCCCCCACACACACTCTGGAAAGCGCCAAAGGGCCACTCACACCTTCCCCACGCTGACAAACTTGATCCTCGGCTTCAATGCATCGAGAACAATTTGAACCGGGATTTCCCCCGGAGCATGTGGGGCGAAATTGACGGTACTCAAAAAGGCCATGGTTACCTTTAAACCAGGAACCTCTCTCAGAGTGCTTTCTGAAAAATTTCCTAACTGACCACGTTTTTGCACCAGCTGGCAAGCTCTGGGGATATCAACCCCTGGTACGGCAAAAAATCCCATGAAATCACAAGTATTAATATAAATTTGCGGTTCGAGAACACTAGGTGCCCGATTCTGATCATGTGGAACAGCCGCAGCCATCTTTTCTCACCCACAATAATTTTTGTCAATATTGACAATCAAAATTTGAAAAAAATAATTCATTTGGGAAATTCCCAACAATGTGACAAAAAAATACAAAACAAATGCAAAAAAATATTCCAAAATAAATGGAAACAAGTCAAAAGAAATTTACATTGGATGGGTAATTAAAAAGACTAGATTAACTGCGATTAAATCTGGCGGGTTCGTGTGTCAACAAGACAAAGGAAACATGGCCGCGAGTGGCAAGTTTAAAACTTGAAAAGTGTTCAGGACTCAGCCCACACAAATTCGAGAATGTCGTTCGCCAATGTGGTTATTTTTGGGGCATAATATCAATTTACTAACAAATATCTATACCACCCTTTACCAACTAGTCACAAGATCATCAAGTGGGTTATATCCTCCAACGGACGGGTACTTTAAACTCACCTAATGATAATTCAGCAACCAGATAAACACAACAACTGGGTTTCCTCTTCTGGTCCAGTTTATATACCACTCTCTTGGTGGCGTCACCTTTTCTCTTTACTCTTCTGACCAGTTTACCATTCCAATTGCCGATTTCATGTTGGAGGAGTAATCATGGGGCAAATTATGCTACAATAGACTTTATTTTATGTCCTAAATGTCTCAACTCTCAGCTCTTTGTGATTTGTATCACTGCTAAAATGCGGACGATGCAATGGAATTGAAATCTGCTAAACCACCAAACCTCATCTAAAGGGGCGTTGTTGATTTTTACGATAGAATTTGATGGACTGTGTAACTGTTTTAGGCGAGAGTGAAAGCTTGACTTCCAAAATGTGTGTGATGCTTAATGTTGTCTACCTTGTCGGGGCAGGTGATGCCGTGTTTCGTCTCCTTTTTGGAAGGTTATTAAAATGCTCCCCGTTCACTAAATTGCTACAGATTGGAACAAGTGTTCTTTATCCAGTTCAAGGAAAGTTTGACAAGTTCCTCCTCGAAATGTGATTTCAATGCATCAATGAATAGAATTTGATGTTTCGTTTAAGTATATTTGTGGATGGTTACAACCCGATCCAAGTGCGTCTTGTCTAGAATGGTGACATCTGTTGGTAGTGACAGAGAAAACACATGCAAATCAGAAATTTATGAATGAACTTCCTGATCAGGTGTAATTACTCATTATCTTCTTGACGATGTGCATGCATAATAAGTAACTACACCTGATATTAGTGTTGTTGCCAATGGGTTGCCGTCCTTGGTTTGGGTCAATGACCATTGCTTCCATGACATAACACAGCTTCATTTCCAAATCATTTCTTCGCTTGTGTTTCGCATACCCTCTTGATGTATGTTGTTATGCTTTTAATATGCATATCTAGTGGAAACGGTTAAATATAGCTTGCATGCTTACTGCCAAATCCACAGATTTTGTAACTTGTATTACATTTTGAGTTTATGAAATACATTGTTAAAACCCCCCAGAGATTTTCGTTTCTTTTCCACACAATTAGAATGTTGTTTTATTTTCATGAACCCTTAGCAGCTTTATTCTCCCACATGCCACTTTCATGGATCCGATCGTTTTCAGGCTGTTTGATAAGGAGGTTTAGCGTTATGAGACACCCAAAAACATAATGGTACAATAATATATGCAAGGTGGTCGTTTATTGGTAAATTGGCTGCACGTTGAAAATATTGATGGGTCTACACCACATCTTCACTCAAAAGTCAACCTACTTAATGAAATTATGAAGTATCATGTTACTTGGCCAGAAAAGCGGCCTCGGGGGTTCAAAGGGTTTTAAACTCCAATAATAATAATAACTTTTTTCAACGAGCGGAAGAAGAATGGGAGCTGGGTGACAACTCAGTCATTTACTTCTTGAATATTTGCCGCAGGGGCGGCGGAAGCTCGATAAAGGAGAAGGGGCACAAGTTTACAATGCCATCATGATTCGACCCAGTGTGAGAAAGGTTACAATCATATATCGGTAAATGTACCATGACTCGCTATAGTATCTCTTTTAGATGAATATGCCGCTGTATGGTCACTGTCTTTTCTTCGACTTCAGCCATCTTCCAACTCGAAGGTCAGCCTTCGGGTTGGAAGATCGTTGACGTAGAAGAAACGGACCGAAGCGATCGAAAGTGGGATTCTTTAGCTAAATATTGTTTAGATTTGCAAATAATGTTACAAGAATGCCTGTATATTGACACGTTTTCACGCGCCCATTTTAACTCATTGTGTAACTACGAAACATATCTGTGGAAAAAAATGGAGGGGCATGTGATCCCAGTGCCCCCCCCCCCCCCTCCGGCTCCCCTACCTCTGATTTGGCGTGAAATGAAATATTTGATTTCGTTCTAACACTGTTTCATAATTACGGAAACTGGTGTAAAGGTAGCCTCAAAGATGAAAAAAATATCCTAGATATACTTCCTGCCAACTGCCCCGTTTGTTTGCTCATCAAGCTAGATTGATTGAACTATGAGAGGAAAAGTTCTCGAAGCTAAATTGAAGCATTCCTTTGTGCCCATCATACAATAAATTTATTTATTGGGGTTTAACGACACTTTTGACAGCCAGGGTCACTCCGTGTCGGAAATATACAGCACGTAAGTAAGTTTATTTCTTTGCAGAATGTGAATACAAACACATGAAAAATGAAAAATCAAACAATGTAAACAATCATCAAACTGCAAGGAAGTGAAATAGCCAAAAAGGCTGGCTTCCTGTCACTCCCTGAATTGCTCCCACGACAGCAGATGTAATATTACCTGTCCACATCCACCTGATACCACATACAAGTTATGTACCATAGAGTTTGTAATGTGACTGATGACAAAGTGTCAAAGTGAAGAATGAAAGAGAGAAAATAGTGCGCGTGTTAGGCAAGACGTTCTGATAGCCAAAGACATTAACAGAGTACCAGTGTAAGTTACGTGGAGCGCGTACTCCCACGAATACGGACAGCTTACTTAAACCAGCGCGCCCGCGGCGCAAAGTTCCGCCCAGTCACATAATCCGCATCCATATTATGGGCTAGACAGTAAACCACCAGCGCCCTGGAGGTATAACTGTATCCGTGATTCGAAATTGACCTTACTTACAATTTGGACATTCGGTATTGTTGCATATAAGATGGAGAGAATCAGATTCTAAAAATCTGTAAGTGATGGAACGTTTGCAATGAGGTATTGTGTAGTTCTGTACCACTGGTTCGATGTCGCTTCAAAACCTTGGGAAGGAATATGAAGGAATGACGGCCGAAAACTTGGTTCTCGGCTTAAAAGTTTGTACACTTCGAGATTGCCTGGTATCCGTGCCAGTAGGATTTGTGTATATCTGAAAGCTATTATTAACCGAGCTAGCGAGTTTGTTCTTACTCCAATCATGCATGAAGAGGATAACCTGCAACTTGTAAGTAGCTTTAAATTTTAATATACGAAGCGTTCTGAAAAGAGGGTCAGTCTGAGAATTTCGTTTTTTCTTACAAATTGTACGGATTGTCTTTTTCTGTATTGTGAAGTTGAGGATACGTGACCCCATGTTTGTGCACTGAAAACAGATGACAATGTATTAAACAATAATACAGTGTTGTTGGAGAACTTGAAGGTAACATGTTTCGCACTCTATTAATTGCAAAGATAGCGCTTCGAGACGTGCTGTTTGAAGTTCAGATTTTCATCCAGTAATGTACCTAGAAATTTAAATGAGGTTTCTATTTGTCCTTTTCCTATGAGCCCAGGTGTTGTATCACTAAGGAATAACTTTCGTTCTCCAGGATTATTGGAATAATTATTGGGGTGGATAAATTTAGTTTTCTTAGTATTCGGAACTAATTTATTTGCCGCACATCATTCACGTACGTGTCTTAGTTCTGAGTTAGTTGTTGAAAATAGCTCGTCTAAGTTGTTGTTAGATGCGAAACATGTCGTATCGTCTGCAAATGATAAGACGTTTAAGCTGGTGTAATTGGAAATGTCGTTTGTGTATAACAGGAATAAAATGTGACCAAGAACAGATGGTGATGGTTTTGAAGTCCGATGTTGCACTCACATACTGCACGCACTGTAGTCAGTTTGAAAGAGTCTTTAACCCTTTACCTAACGTAACAGGCAAAACCGGCCACCGGTATTCACAAAAATCGCCAATAACTTTTTCTTATTTTTTCATTCTTTGTCTCAAAAACATAGATTATGACCCCTCTTTGGAACGATCTCGTTCCAATGAGGGGTCATAACCTATGTTTTTGAGACAAAAACTGGAAAAAATTGGTTATTCAAGAATTCTGTTTGCAAGTGTCGTCTGCATTTCATGTAAGGTAAAGAGTTAAACCGTGTACTGCCAAGCCTCTGATCCCGTAATGTTCTAGTTTGCTTGATGAGATGGAATGGTCAATTGTATCAATTGTTTTGGGGTGTAAAATCTCTCACGCAAAGGATCACTTTCTGGGATTGGTTGGCGAAATGAAAAACGACTCCGTGTTATTGTTGTTTCTCGGATATTCTGAGAATTGACTCGGGCTAGAGAGAACTTGGTTACTTAAGATTTTACAAATCTCGACGAAAAATGAATTAAATCTATTGGCAATTTCTGTTGGATAGTTCAATGTAATATTACCGTCAATGATTGATAAGGGTAATGTGTGAATACGCTTAGATTTATTGATAGCTTTGCGGAGCATTTCCCCGATTTTCTTCATATTGTGTTTATAGTCGAAAAGTATACCGTAAAAATAGCCTGGTTTGCAGATGCTCTTTAATCTGTCAGAAATGCTGCAGTTGGCCTTATATGGCTGTATGTTGGGGGCGATGGCAGTTTGAGCTTATTTCTGTAAAGTTTATGTTTGCTCAAAAAGGATTGCAAGAGTCATCTGGCCATCCATGGTTCTCTTTTGACATATTTATTTTCGATCGATACAGTTTCGAGGGAAAAGCTTTATCAAAAGCTTCCTCTAACCTGTTTGGGAAAATATTATAGGCATTATTGTGATAATTGCTACTGAGAGTATAGGTGATGTCACACAGACGTGGATGTTTGAAATAATTCACGTTCTCTTGGTTGAAAAATCGTTTAACTTTTTGGGTAGGGATATCGGGATGTGCGTCACATTCAACCATGTAAAAGTTAGCCAAATGATCACTGATGTCAGTTGCAGTTATACCTGAGGAATACGTATTAGCATTTTTTTATTACATAATATATGGTCTATTAGAGTCGCAGAATTTTCAGTGATCCTAGTAGACCTTGTGATGACCGGTGAGAAACCCTCAATAAATATTAGGTCTATATAATGACTAGTTTGCGGGTGATTACCAAAGTTTACCTTGCTTTTCCAGTCAAATTATCATTCACAATTCTTAAGTTTTATTGTAATATTTAATTGTAGGTATTTTAAAGTTAATAAGTCATTGCACGCAGTTGGTAGTACAGCAAAATGTCGTATGTTTGAATGAAACATCATGACGTGTGGATATATCAAAGTTGCCAAGTTGCATCATGCCAAAGGTCAAGTCGGATGAACTTCCGACTTTTGGTGCATTTTTTTAACCGCAGTAGAAGCTTTACACCGGTAGTGGGGTAAAAACTAAACTTTAACAAACAGGCTTTTTACAGATAGTAACATACAGTACATGGAGAGTGTATTATTACTAAATCACCCGCTGAGTGGAGATTCCACCCAAGCAATAAATGTAAATTTGTTGTAAGCATAACCAGCACAAGCAAAGTTTCAGTCAATGGACCTCCGGGTTAAACCCAGAGGTCCATTGCATGAAACATTGCTTGTGTTTTTTGTCGATATGTAAACAATTTGAAAGTTATAGCTTGGGTGATAACTCCACTCCGTGGGTGATTTAGTTACAATCCACTCTCCATGTACTGTAGGCGAGGGTAGGATAAATATCCGTGCATCCCCTATCCACCATGTTTGAAATGTTTCCAACGTCCCTGGCACGATGAATGTGCTTGGGAAAAATTCGATGAAAAAATCCATTTTACACCACATAGATAGTTATTGATTATCGATCATTGTTCTGTCATATCGTTGATAACTATAGAAGATCTCAATAACAGCTTATTGTATCCATCGACCTATCGGTTTGTCTTATAAGATACCAGAACATGATTAGTTGTTGATCTTCGGGTGTATCGTCTCGTCTTTTACTCTCTATTCAGATAGTTTCTGAAGTTTATTGAAAATCAAATGAACGTAACCGTGCTATAACTGACGGTAATGTGGCGGATCGTTTTGAAAGTCTAAAAATATAGTCATCTTTAATGGGTAGATCGACTGGGTGTTCTTTTATTGTTGTTGTCAGCAAGTATTAATTGTTTTGAAAATGCAATAAAGTGGCCAAACAATTTGTCCATTGTCTAGAATTGCTACCAGAAACTGCAAAACAACGGATCTTAAAGATTTTGATATTGGAAAAAGAACGAATGACGTCAACCATGAAATTGTGAAGTATTTTTCGTTGTTGCCTTCGGATAAATGTTTTCAAGTATCGTAGGTGACGTTAGACGTCACTGCATTCATCGGTGATAAACGCATTGTAACAGACGAAAAACATGGCGACAAATGTACTTTAAAAGCATTTGAAAAACTAAATTTATTTATTTGTGGAGTCGATTTACAACGAATATCTACATATACAGAGATAAAGATATCTAAATAATTTCACGAGTGGATTCACAGAGATGGTGAAGCCAATTGTGGAAATATGTTATTTATTTCCCTCACCATGTAGATTTTTTATTATAATTTGTTTGGCATTGCTTATTATACCAAAATTGCTGCATGTATTGAATGTTCCTCGATATAACACAGACATTGAGACATGCGCTTGGTACACCATGCGTGGAATCCAACCTACGTATCGGTACGTCTTGTAAAACGTATTTGATTGGCTATTGCGCATCTGAGAGACGTTATGACGTGAATGAAATGATTCTACACAAAAACGGTGTCAAGAAAGAATGTAACAGATCGCCGAAACTGATAGTTTTGTTAATATTAGCCTCATTCACTTAATTTAAGTGGAAATATGGTATACATACAGGACAAAACTCGAGGGGGGGGGGGGGAGGTGAGTACTGAGGACAGGCATCAACGACCCTTGTTGGAGATTATTTCTGTAATTCACGCGTCCCCAAGGAGCGCGAGAATTACCGAAAAAACTCCAACCCGGGTCGTTAATTCCAGTCCCTCGTACTCCACCTTCGTTGTGTTCTGTCTTATGACCGCACAGTTCGATTTTCAAACTGAATAGTCCTGGAAAGAGTTTTGCGAAATATCGCGTGTATTCCTTTTATATTCCTATATACCTTTCTTTTTTTTTGGGGGGGGGGGAATCTTTGTGAATATAACTATATATAAAACCTGTGCAATGATCATTTGTATGTTAATTTATTTGTCAAGCTGTGAATCGAAAGACGGGGAAAAGGATAGGGCTATACAAATGTAAGGCGACTCACTGGGGAACTATGCATTGGTGGGAATCTAATATCTACCCACCCTATTTGTCACGCCACTTCCCAACTGCATTATACGAGATCAATTCCATCCTTTTTGAAAGATCCAGTAAGCATATCAAATATAGAGCACATCTGTGTTTCCTTCCTGGATTCATGTGGTTAATGGAATGAAATACCGTGGCCGGATACTTTTTTGACACGAGTGTTTCTGGAAAATTTATTTATGAACCATAAGGCAAGAGTTACGTATCTTGAGTTTACGAAATGAAACAGAAAATTCAAGTCACAAAATGACACATGTTAAATATTCAATCCGAACACTTCAAAACAATAATCAGTTTAAAATAAAATGTCTTTCTGTTTGCTAAAAGTCACTCCTCCCCTATGGTGCAAACCTCCTCTATTTCAAAACGACGCTCTTTGTTTTAAAAAAAGAAATAAAAGCCTCGTGTAGGGTTTGAAAGAAACCTTTGCTGAAGATATACGGGGTTATATTTAGAGAAACCACCTGAAGAAAAAGAAATATACTTTATTTAGAGGTGGAATAGTGTCTTAAAATTCATTGCTTCACTTTATTTGAGCAAACGTATTGCGCGGGTCCAACAAAATGTCAATTTAATATCATCAAAACTTTAATTTGGAATCGAATGGTGGCAGAAACATGGTGGCAGAAACATTTTGAATCAAGTGATGGGTGCCGTAATCCCGCGACCAACCCCATCGGTGCAGGTTCGAGAAAACTTTCAATTTTCAGGCACACTTCAGTCAGAGTTCAAACCTGCCTGATACGGATCGAGTTTGATCTGGCCGATCTCATCTCGTCAACGAGATGGAACACAACAGCACAGATCAATTGACTGTTGTAGTAATGTGTTTATTTTTTGACAATTAGTATTTTAAACTGATTACAAAAACTGAAAAATCAAATACAACAAGAATTTTATTAGCCAAATAACCATTAAAATGTTATTTGAATTGGGGAATCCCAAACGCGTAGGAATATCGAACGTTCGTTTCTAACAAGAAACTTGAAAGTCGAAATAATGGAGTCAAGACATGAGTTTCAATCGAAATCGCTTTCGATAAGATTCTCCTACGTTTTGTCGGATTGGCATCTTGAAAATAGTTGTTAATTGTTCAGCACGACATTTTCAAATAGACCTCGACTGGAATGTTTGTCGTCGGAGTTTAATGAGGAAACGCAATCTATATTTGTCACTTGGCAACGGGAAGATGCAATATCAACAAAAAATCGACTACGTTCGATTCGCTATAATACTGTAAGCGATTCTCTTTTCTCTTTCAATCGCATGTCGTGAAACGCGCAAACTGCGCAATTGTTTTTATTGAGTTCTGTGACTGGTCCTAGAAAGGTAGTGCTTTCCCATACGGGATTAATAAATGATCGAACGCACGCATTACGGAATTCCCTGATGTATTTGTTGATTTTACCGATTTTTTTATAGGTTACTGGTAGAAAAGTCCATTCACGTGCGTCTCGTTTGAGATAGGAATGATAACGATCTGGAAAACTTGACACTCTTGTTTTCCGGAGAGCTGGATTTGATGGGCAAACTACAGTAGTATTGAGGGGCTATTTGAGGTAGTCATATAATAAAAACAACCCTTATAAAAAGGTACCATGGTAAACCATGGTAAATCCCAAAATACCCTGGTAATACCATGGTACACCATGGTATTACCAGGGTATTTTGGGATTTACCATGGTTTACCATGGTACTTTTTAAAAAGGGAAATACCCGATGATGATGAAAACACCCAACTTCCAATCTTTCCTACAAAATGTCACGTTATCCTTTCGAACATTCTCTGTGATATAAAAGATATTGCAGATGTTATTAAGTCGTTAAATGCAAACAAGGCCCATGGTCATTACGAGATCAGCATTAAAATTCTGAAGGGGACTGTCGATACCATCGCAGCACCATTGAGTATGCTTTTTCAAAAAAGTTTCGATACCGGAGCATATCAAGACGAATGGAAGAAAGCCAATGTAATCCCCATCTTTAAAAAACTAGATCCCGCGGA
The DNA here is from genome assembly GCA_031216915.1 of Pictodentalium vernedei. NCBI lineage: Eukaryota > Metazoa > Mollusca > Scaphopoda > Dentaliida > Dentaliidae > Pictodentalium > Pictodentalium vernedei. The sequence continues at coordinate 250,371,065 of CM062289.1, forward strand.
CAAAAACAACTATCGGCCGATCTCCCTTTTACCAATCTTAGGAAAAATCTGTGCAAAAGTTCTCCTGAAATCGGTTTTTACTCATTTTCATCAGAATAATCTTCTATATGAATATCAGTCCGGCTTCATCCCTGGCCACTGCACTACGTTTCAACTTCTTGAACTATACCATTCGTTATGTCAGTCACTAGATAAACGACTGATGACTTGTGCTATCTTTTGTGATATCTCAAAGGCTTTCGAGAGAGTATGGCATAAAGGTCCCCTCTATAAATTAGAGCACTATGGAATCTCAGGTCCTCTGTTAAAATGGTTTGACAGTTATTTGAAAAATCGTAAACAACGAGTATTGGTGAATAACACATACTCTCCATACAAGCTAATACAAGCTGGAGTTCCTCAAGGATCTGTCCTGGGCCCTTTCCTTTTTTAGTCTATATCAACGATATTGCAGACAATTTAGAATCCCTTACGAGATTGTTTGCTGGTGATACATGTCTCACTAACCGTAAAAGCTCCAGTTCTGAACTAACAACCATATTGAATAATGATCTGGCCAAAATACACTCCTGGTCTCAGAAGTGGCTGGTATCCTTCAACCCATCTGAAACGCAAGCTGTCTACTTTTCTCGAATCCCTAATCATAACCATCCAGATTTGTTCTTTAACGAAACTCCGATAAATTTCTCCGATTCACATAAACATCTTGGTTTAATCCTGCAGTCAAACTTGAAATGGGATCGCCAGTTAGCGGAAATTTGCAAAAAAGTTAATGCACGTTTGTCCAATCTGAGAAAACTCAAGTATAAACTTGGGAGGAAAACTCTGGAACAAATATATTTCTCATTCATCTTGCCACTTATTGATTACGGTGGTACCGTCTGGGACTGTGCTCCTAAGCATCTTCTAATGAAACTAGACCGACTACACCACGATGCAGCAAGAATAGTGTCTGGTCTCACACGATCTGTTTCATCCGAGCGTATACTCTTGGAACTTGGATGGCGCTCACTCTATGAGAGAAGGCACCATCTCAAACTGTGTGCTTTTTTCAAAATATCTAATAACGATGCTCCCGATTACCTTGTTGAATTATTACCTCGTACTGTGGGAGAAACATCAAATTACAATTTACGAAATTCTAACGACTTGTCTGTGTACCAAGCGCGGACAGGACAATTTTCAAATACATTCTTCCCTTCATCTTCCAAAATTTGGAATGAGCTTCCAACCAATACCAAAACTGCATCAACACTTTCTGTATTTAAAGGCAACCTTGCTAAATTGAACCCTTCCGTCAAACCACCTTCATATTTCTACACAGGAACCAGGAAAGGAAACGTTCTCCACTGCAAACTACGAAACTGTTGCAGTGATTTAAACCACGACAAATTTAACAATTTTATCTTCCCTACCCCACAATGTACCTGTGGCAATCCCCAAGAAGATGCACGCCATTTCTTCTTTCAATGCCCGAACTACCACCCTCAAAGATTGACCTTTCTTAATGCTGTTATCATGCTCAATATATCTAATGTCGACGAGCTACTTTATGGAATAATTGGTTTAACAACAAAGCAAAACGAACTTTTATTTAGGAAAGTTCAAACATTCATCCTTGCAACTGGCCGATTTGAATAACATCACCTGAACCCAAACGATGCATAATGCATCCCTGGTTGTGTACTAGCGTGCGTTGGGACAACCGTGGCGTGTTGTGGGACTGCATTTTAATTTCCACCAATTTGTTCTTAAATTACACGCTCTCTTTTTGTAAAGACGTTAGAGATCCAATAATGCAAAAGTTACTAGGCGAGCCTAGACAACGGCAATCCTTCACTCTCTAATCCTGTAACTCTTTAACTCCTTGATCCCCGGTGGCCCTTTTTCGGACAAAGACCGTGAAACACCCCATTTTCCATGACAAAATAATGTTAAATAAATAAGTAGTACAGACCAACCAATGTTTCCAACGTGTGGCCCCAAGACTCCTCGTTGGAAATATTGATTGGTCAGCTCTAAAATATTGAAAATAGACCCTTCCAGCTAATTCTACTGAAATGATATGGAAGATACCATCGAAGCTCAAAACGGTTAAATCCTTATCTCTCTTCAACCCTTTAGCTGATGACTACACTAATTCTCAGTATTTCTATATTGTATATAATTGTGCCGCAAATGTTTAATTATTCTTGTCTAAGGAGAGGAGTTTTTGTAAGTTGTGATAACTTGTTCTCCGATCCTTTTTGATTTATATAGTGGCAAATAAAATATGTTTAAACTAAACTAAACTAAACAAATACCCAGACACCCAGATGCTCGTACGATTATATACACTCAGGGTTCTTCTATTAGAAATATTATGCAAATAAATAAGAATGAGATGGGAATATGGGGGTATGAATGTGGGAGGAGGCGTAATAAGTTGTATGAGGCTGCACTTTATACAAAACATAACTTGTCCATCCTACATTCGTACTCCGATAAAACGACAGATAATTCATTTCAATTGTAATAATTCATTTTAGAGTCTATTGCGTGTATTATAATGTACCCGTACGTTGTTGACTTCTCTACCATTTACATCTCTGCAGTCTTGCACTGCAACTTTTGTGCGCACGATTGTTCCATTATTTCAACATAGGGTACTATGTGGTCTCGAATACTCAAGACAAATCCTGGTGTGAACACAGATCTCGTGAATATTCACTAACAGCCCACCTGTGGCAATTACAGTTTAATGGCGCCGTTTGGTACGCCCGCGATTTTTAATTTGACAAATGCGCGGACAAGGCAAAAATATTTATACGATAGTAAAATTATCCATCTAGTTATGAAAAACTCACCACGGCAAGTCAGATATAATTAAAGAAAACTAAATTCTATGTTGGAACCCCGGGAAGTGAAGCAGCGCCTGCTTAATGTAGTGAATACGCTCTGTTTCACTGGTAAAATAGGATCCGATAACCAATGTCTGGTGTGGAATTCCTCTAAAATGTGCAGCATTGATATAAATGATTGACAGGACTTGTCTTTTTTTATTCATTTGCTGTCACGATTAGCCATTGTGCAGAAACATATGACTTTAACTCCTAAACCGCTGAGTATTTTCAAGATATTTTTCATCAAATCTAGTCGCGTTTGCTATCAAGCATCCATGACTAGATTTGATTAAAAATTCATCTAAATTTAACTCAGGAAATCATTGATGAAAAACTTCATTCAGTTGACAGAAGGAAAACTTGATTAAATGTGCCCTGGGGAGGAATATTTTCCAGCAGCATGAAAGGAGTTACATGTAATCACCAATAAATAAATAAAGAAAATTAAATTATACAGGTTTGAAATACCCAAATACGTATAGTACACTATACATTTGTTGCCGTGTACGGTTGAGATTTATTCCTCGCTCGAGGCATGTCATGTTCTCCGCGGACGTTAGCGAACAACTGTTGTATTATAGCGGACAACCAGCTATGTGGTAATGAAATGAAATGAAATTTATTTTGCAGTATACGTTTAGTTAGAGTATAATGAACAACTTGCAGAAATGTGCAGAAATAAAGATACACTGCATAGAAACAGCATAGCCCTGTGGCTGTCTTCTTGCCATTCCCATATTAAAAAGTTATTAATCCTGACATCAAAATTGCAAACAATTTGCATCCTTACGGGATTCATGCGGGTAACTTGTATTACTTAATTATTTAATTCCTAGCCCAGTGAAAACAAAACACTGTTTTCACAAGAAATGCTCTTAAATAGGATTTCCATTTATTTTGCTTATCTGTCCTTTGACTTTCAATCCCCGCCCCAGGGACAAGGCTTTGGTATTCAGCGGAATGACTCAATGAGTTCACTAAAGTGAGAAATCATGGGCCCTGTGTCGGAGGCAAGAACAGAAAAGAATAAAAACCTGCAGTGCGATCTTTGCGAACAGTGCCGGCCAGACACGGCTATTGTACTAGGTAAGGGGCCAAAGTATTGCAAAAACTGCATTACAGAAATTGCACAAAAATTGAATGGTCTAATCAACAAAGTCTAGATTCTAGAATGGTGAAATCTGAATGTGGAAATCGAGGCGAAATAGAAGTACAATCGGGACAGGAAGGGTTATTACAAGAGACATCTGAATGGTATGAATTTGGAGCTTTGTCGATTATCGCCTTCTTTAATTGGGATCTATGGAGACGCCGTACTGGTGGTTCAATGTCATTCCAAATCCGCGGGAAAGAATGGAACGGATGTTCGGCCGAGAAGTAAGTTTTAAGTGTTCGTGTGCGTATATTACCGGACTATCTAGTATTCATGCCAGATATGTTTGTATAAATTTCAAATGTGTTATCGAAGGACTCGGGTAGCTTATTATTAAACCAATCGTGGATAAACTGGAGATTATGTAGTGTATAAAGGTATCTGAATTTTAGTATACCACAGCTTTTGAAAAGGTGTGTGAAGTATAGGGTCGTTTCGTTATCGCTCGAATAGAATAGCCTTTTTGCAGACCGAGGATCCTATTTGTGGCTGCAACGTGCACTCCACACTTGTATCCCATAAATTAAGTGACTTTGGATCAGAGAGAAGTACAATAATCTTAGAGCTACTCTGGGAAGGAACTGTTTAGTCCGATGTATGGCAAAGGTAGCCCTGGCTATTCTCAAGCATACGCTGGAGATGTGTTGCTTGAATTTGAGATTTTCATCCATATGAATACCGAGAAATTTAAATGTCGTTTCCTCTTGATGGTTACCCACTAGTGTAATATTCGTATTATTCAATCATATTTTCTTGCCTCTCGCACTATACGGATCATTTTGGGGATGAAATAACCTAAATTTGGTTTTAGAAGCGTTTGGAGCTAATTTATTTGCAGAGCATCACTCAGATGTTTGTATTTTCTATAAGAGTATCGACGCTATTGCTAGCTGCATGCGCTGTTGAGTTATCTACGAATGAGAAGCCTTTAACAAAGTTGATTTGCTGATGTCGTTGATATATAGTACAAATAAAATGGGCCCGGGGATAGAACCCTGGGGAACACCTGCGATGATCTCTCTTTTGTCAGATACCTCATTGTGGAAAGAAACAAACTGGCTTCTTTCTGTTAAATAATCGTTAAACCAGGAATTAGCTAATCCTCGAATGCCATAATATTCCAGTTTCTTTAGCAGAATGTTATGGTCAATGCTACTGAAAGATTTCGCAAAATCTAGGAATATCTAAAGGGTGTAATCTTTAGCTGTTTTATCATTTGCTTCAGCAACATTGTTTATTAGGTGAAGTATAGGATGTATGGTTGAATGGTGCTTTCTAAACCCAAATTGATATTGGTATACAGTCTTTTGGTCATCTAAGAAACTGGATAAGCGAGAATACATGGATTTTGCAAGTACTTTTGAGAATGCCAGTATGTAGCATTAGGCAAAAGTTTAGAGAATTATGCATACAGCTTATTGTTAATAAATTCAATGATATTAATAAAGTTGTGACAGCTTACAACACGTGATTACTTTCCGTAGTAATGTTCTTATGACGACAGAGTGGTGTATTGATGTTTGTTGACTGATGCTTTTTGTGTTTCATCCTCCCTCCGGTGAGGCAGTTAAAACAGGTGTAATTGTTGCAGAACAGGTGATATGCATTTCATCAAACAATTACATTTATTCACTGCGATTTATGTAGATTGCATAATGTTTCCCGTTAATGATGGCCGTAGAAAAACTATCAAGCCCTTGACCAACACCATGATCGTAGATAGTGGACGATATATCTTCACAATAAAGCAAGTGAATAAAATATTAAGGAGAAGCAGACAAACGTTTTATATCTCTTAAAGTTACTGCACAATACTAGCGATGCCTTCTTGATTTTCACAGCGGGTTCCAACAATGAATATTCGCAAGAAAATTTGGGAATGAGATATCATGCTTAATTGAGTACAAAAATAAATTGTGCTGTATTAAAACTGCTCATCTGGATACTTTCTATAAAATGTTAATAACATGGCGATGAACCCCCACATTCAAGGAATTTACAGTTGTTATGACGCTACTGGTGCTTTTGTCTAGCCACGGTAAGCATATGGTTCCACCGTGTTCCAGTTAAACCTGCAAAGCATAATGCACTGCATATCATGGTTACAGCCTTCACTTAAACGGGCAGGTGTTACTTGCAACGACTACATGCAGCCCTATTAACATGAAGGCACTCCCTTTATCGACCATAGACTGCAGTGGATCAAGATGTTATAATAAAAAAAGTTTGTCAAATCAAGACCTACTAACCCTTTGAACCCTGGTAATATCTTTCATGTCAGTACAATGGCGGAAATTGAAAGAGTCCAAATTCATTATGTGGGGGTAGACCAATTCAGATTTTCAACGTGTACCCATGATGCTGCACGTTGAAAATATTGATTGGTCTAACCCACACGTTCACTTTACAGCTATTCTACTTAATGAAATTATGACGTATCGTGGTTCTGGACCGGAAGAGCTGGCTCACGGGTTCAAAGAGTTAAGGGAACACAAACGGAAATAGCATTTGAGATGAATTGGTAATCTACACTGCTGTTGTCATGAAAGTGAACAAAGAACTTGAACCAGATCGCGATCCTGTCGCGACTATCTCACCCGGCTTTGTGAGCACGGTACAGGTTTGTTTCAGTAATGTGATCCCAAAAGCGTTGTTTTTCTCGATCAGCCCACGCCACTATCTCGCCGGTCGAAATGTAATCCAAATTAATGTTCAAGTAAAATGGGCTTTTTCAACAGCATGCAGTAAAACAGGTAGGTGCGCTTTAATATTTTATTTAGGTATGCCCTTTTGATATATGCTTCTTAGTCAATTGGCAGTAAGCGGAATTCTTGTTCTTTTTGTTTTACGCAGAAGCACCTTGCTGGATATGTATTATACGGTCTGCGTCTCAATAATCGATCTATGATTGGTCGGATGCACACAATATCTTATCATTGATTCGCATTTTATGACCCAAGATCAAACACCTCCATCTCGAAATGTTAGAAAGAAACATATTTTCGTCGCACTCTGTTATTTGATGTGCCGTGTTAGACGAAGCACAGACAGTGGTATTTGTTGGTCAGGAATGCGAACACGAAATGCTAACAAAATGCACGGTAAAATCTAGCGATCGAAGATGTTTAGTTCAGGCACTTTTCTTCCATCATCCCAGTGTAACAAGAATGGAAGTCCGTAGGAAAATTAGTCCCTCTGGACTATTATTCCGCGGAATTATAGTCCTAGGTCTAACATTTCTAGGAATAGTAGTCCGGCGGATTACTATTCCTAGAAATGTTAGACCTAGGACTATAATTCCGGGGAATAATAGTCCAGAGGGACTAACGTTCCCACGGACTTCCATTCCTTTTACACCGGTTTTCTAACATTATAATTCGCGTTGTACATAAGCTTTTACAAAGTGTGGATGACCAAATCTACCAAACCAACATGTAGCATCATGACAGTCCATGTCTGTATCCTTTCTGCAGCTTTCCTATATATAGCACAGTCTCCAAGCTAATATCTAGAGTGTAGAAACATTGATCAGTTCAGATGCTTTCATAATAACAGTTCGATTAATTTATGAATAAATGCATTATTGCATTAGGATAAAACTGAACATAAAAAATACTGTTAACTTCTGTAAATATTAATTCAAACAACCGGCAGAAAGAACGTTTGACGCTGGGTTTGGATATCACCTCCCGTCAACCCATTATTACACTATATTCAAATAAAAGTAAAAGCCTCGCCCTCTGATTGGATGAGAGCTGGCGTAGTTTCTTTTATGATTACGGCTCCAGTAGCAAATGTTACCGTCTGACGTCACAACGCGAAATATTTGAAATGACGTCGCCCGCTACGTAATTGTTTCATCAAAGGAGTGACTAGCAAGCCGCTTCATTTTTCTTGATTTTTCACAGGTGTAGACAGTGTTCCGAATGAAGTGTAGTTTAAATTACAAATTTACGATTTGAACCAAGATGGAATGAGTTTATCTGATATATTGATTATTTATTCACTGCTGTCGTGAAGTACACGAGAGGTTTATCAACTAAATTTGTGTTCGTTAAAAGTTGCCTTGAATAAGGCAACTTTCAACGATCACAAGTTCAGTAAATAAGCCCATCGTGTTTCACGATGTAGATTTTGGGCTGTGGGTGGGGTCGTATTGGAACATATACGTTATTGTGATAAATTGACGGTAACATGCTCTAAGGTTTGCGGCTCGGAGCGTCTGTTCAACCTCGACGCTTCGAGTCTCGTTTGAACATAAGCCGCGAACCTCAAACCATCTTACCGTCAATTATTCACAATAAAATGCTGGAATCCAGTGAATAAATTTGTAACATGGAACAGGCTTCAAGTCTCAGAACTTTCTAAAGTAAGATCTTCGTGACCAGTTCACGGTCATATGTTGTGGAGAATACAAGTACAATACAATACAAGTAACTTTCCAATGCACTTTCAGAAGAATATTTCTGAGTCAAGTATGATTCCAACAAGCTACATGCTAAGAAGCTTAGACATGGAGAGATTACATTGTGGCTATCTTCGGGTCTCCAGGTGAAAACAAACGAGACCAGTCGCGTACTTACATGGAGAAAGCCTTCGTCTTGTTTCAAGAACCCGAAATCAGCATCAAAACTTCCGAGAGATAGAAATATTCTTCACGCGGAAGCAGCGAACGAACAGTGATCATTAAATTAACAAAAGCTCTTCACAAGGAATAATGCAGTAATGCTGTTTCCAGTGGCGTAGCGGAAAATCTTGTCCCCCCCCCCCCCCCCCGCGAGATAGAGACGGGGGCCCTTTCATAATGGTGGTTGCCCTTAAAACGGGAGCAAATTTAGGGTTGTTACCGTGCACAGCATACAGGATTTCACGTAGTACATACGCCATAAATTAAATGAAGGTATAGCCTATAGGATCGATTCTAAAAGTACGACTCTGTAGATTTTTTCATTACACGTTTTAAGTGTCACCCCCACCATCAACGATACACACATGCACGCCCAACATGTGTGACTTGAGAGGCACCATGTATGTATATTGTTCATTTCTCACCCCTATCAGTTACAATGATGTAGCGTTCACTTAAAAGAATAATACATAGACTACAAAGAGTACGTCGTGTGGAAGTGAGAGTTTGAAATCATGTACACTGTGGACTGTGCAACAGTCACACAGGTGAACGTATCAATACATACACAACCTGGCACATATAACAGATATAAGTGATACGCGGCAATTTGCATTTACTTTGACATGAGACAACAATACACTTTGCTCCTTCTGTTTTTTTTTCTTTCTGTCAACCCCATTCCTCCTATCTATTTGTTTATTTCATTCTATCTGTCATCATTTCCTGCTATCGTTTATTTATCTCTGTTCCTCTACTCTTTTTTACTATCTCACCCTCTCGCGCTCTCTCTATCTCCCTTTCCCTTTCCTTCTTTCTTCCAGCTTTGGGACGTCCTTCAAGACGCCCCCCCCCCTCTTCTAGCCGGGGCCCCCGCAATGGGCCCATCCCCTACGCCACTGGCTGTTTCAAAAATGGAGATAGAACCTAACGTGAGTACAGAAACTTGTATATCTATAAAATTGACACAAATAAAGCGCTTCGGTTTGGAGGCAAGTATAACCCCATATAATATGTGGTCACATCTGGTTCTAAGACAAAAACATTTATTGGTTTGAAAAGTTCCCTAGTTGGGACATTGGATTCGTGGGCACTGCAGTGTGTTAATTTGAAAACAGAAACGACAACATATATTAAACGAAGAGAATGCATTTTGAATTTAGAAATACAACAATTTCACTTGATAACCAGATTGACAAAATTATCTAACGGAACGATAACCGATCGAAAATAACTGGTTCGTTAAAAATGTGAATAACTTTTCAAATTCTGAAGTGGGTCAGATAGGTTGCAGTTGTGTTTGCATTGATGGTCAAAATGGGAAGAGGTTTACTTCTCGTTGTAGGAATGGGAATGTAGATATGTGAAAATCTGGAGACCCACATGAAATAGTGGACATTTAATGTGGACACATTTCATCACAGGATTCGAAAACGTTTTATGTCGAGTGCTTTGATAACGATATACGAGAAGTGACTTTTTAATCGAATCCATCTGGGTTAACCCTTTACCTAACATGAAAAGCAGACGACACTTGCAAAAAAAAATTCTTGAATAACTAATTTTTTCATGTTTTGTCTCAAAAACATAGGTTATGACCCCTCATTGGAACGAGCTCGACGAGCTCGTTCCAAAGAGAGGTCATAACCTATGTTTTTGAGACAAAAAATGAAAATATAATGAAAATTAATTGGCGATTTTTGAGAATAGAGCTGGCCGGTTTTGGCCGTTACGTTGGGTAAAGGGTTAAGAGACTAAATAGGCCCATATTGACCCACATGGTTCAGTGGATATAACCATATTCACTAATGCGTTCATTGTGTCTCACAATACAGTACGGCCGTCGCGGACTAATCACTTTCCACGGGTGGGCAATATTTCCCCGGACGCAATATTATTACACTCCAAATATTAATTACAGGAATAATCATCAAGAATTTAATTAAGATTTTGCTGATGGTGATTTTTATTACCTGATAAACGCATGTGTGGACATCACTACCCATAGGAAGCTCACGATCAGTCCATGGCGACTGTACTGTATGTCTCGCGCTTTGTTTCATTCGTATTTTATGTTTGCTAATGATGAGATAGAACCTGTCTAATAAAATATACCGGAATGATCAACCCTCAATGCCAGGAGGCATTATTTTTTAGAGGCGGTGGGGCATCATCGGCAGGCTAAAGTCTGGAGTGCAGGAACAATGTGTCAGGTCAGATGCTCTCATGATAACAGTTCGATTAATTTATGAATGGACGGATTATCGGGATGAGATATTTTGTCACTCACTCCTGCAAAAGATAACAACATTCACTCAATTAATCCTTTACCTAATGCAGACGATATCAAAATTGATTATTTTAAATATATTTTTTTTAAGTTTTTCAAAAAATTTCAACAAAAGCATATCACGTGACCCCTCTTTGGAACGAGCTCGTCGAGCTCGTTCCAAAGAGGGGTCACATGATATGGTTTTGTTGAAATTTTTCGAAAAATAATATTTTTCAACTGCTGAATTTGCATATTACGCGGGCGGATGTGGGCGATTCGTTGGGTAAAGTGTTAAAGCAATTTTCTACCTGCTATTTGTATCATCACTATTTATTATTGAAGTGTAGGGACTTTTAATTTCTGTATTTTTGGGAGTGAAGCCTTCTGTACGAAACTTTATTCCTGGTCATATTGCCGGCCATAGTACTGTTTTCGCAAAGACGGACCCTCTCTCGATTGGATCGTGATTAGAGCACGCCGTAATTACACAAGATGGTCGGCATTTCAAACACAAAACATTGCAGAATCGACTCAAGGCCGACTGAAAAAAGAAGAAATCCCCAACAAACAATATTCCAATAAGACTAAAATCCTCTCCCCCGATTGGATGAGAGAGAGCTCCCTTATTTTGTTTTTGTTTACGACTCCAGTAGCCTATATTACCATTTGACATCACCACGCGAAATATTTGAACTGATGTTGCCCGTTTCGCAATTATTTCATCAACGGGGTGACATGCAAACCGTTTCATTTTTCTACATGTTTCAGACGTACAGCACACGATGTGCCAAATGAAGTGTTGTTTAAATTACGAATCAGTTTACGATTTGAACTAAGATGGAGTGATATCTCGGCCTTTATTTGATTTATTGATAATTAGCCCCATGAAGTCATGGAGTACACAAGAGGTTTATTTATTAAACTTATTATTGTTAAATAGGCGCATGGCTCGGTTGTTGGAGGTGCAGGCCGCAAGCCGAGAGGTCCTCGGTTCGAATCCCACCTTCTGCAACCGCTAATGTGTCCTTGGGAAAGACACTTCACCCCCACTGCCCACGTGGGAGAACGGTGGCAATGTGTACTAAGGCGTACTACAGGTCGACGGTGCACCTGTCTTCAACCAATGCTAATCCTGCTTGTGTGGAGTTAGTATGTTGGGGAGCTTACAGTTGATCGCCGTTGCTCGGCCGTTCTCTCCTTTTACACCGGCTTCCTCCACCCGTGAAACTGTCGTGATCATGAGTAGTCATTGTACAGAAATATGTGACCTTAAAAACATAAATAAATAAATAAACAAATAAATAAATAAATAAATAAATCAATAAATAAATCAATAAATAAATAAATAAATAAATAAATAAATAAATAAATAAATAAATAAATTATCGTTAAAACTTGCCTTGTCCATTTCACGATGTGGGGTTTGGGCTATGGGTGTGGGGGTCTTATTGGAACATATACGTTATTGTGATGAATTGACGGTAACATGGACTGAGGTTTGCGACACGGAACTTATTTTGTTCAGCCGAGACGCTCCGCATCTTGGTTGAACATAAGCTTCGAGCCGCATACCTCACCCCTTATTATCATCAATTCAACACAATAACTTAAAGTGTATTCGGATTTCTTTCCAACGTGTGACATATTACAATGTTGCTGTGAGAAAGGGACAAAGAATTTCGACCAGATCGCCACCTGGTCGCAATTCACTGTCAACTTTTGTAATCATAGTATTATAATTACATTGTTAATGTAGTTATACGTTTTGGGTCCAAATACTCAATTCCCATTGATCAGCTGGATGAAAACGCCATGACCAAATGTAATTCATTGTCCAATGAATACATTTGGTCGAACTTTGACCCGCATTTACGTTCAAGTTAATAATTTGTGATATCTCAAACAACTGACAAGAAATGTCAATCGACAGTGTGAAATTATTTCAGTGATTTTATTCTTGAACTTGTTGTCGTTCCATGGGCGATTATAGTTTACTGATATGTTAAATAAATTGTTTTGAACATTCCAAGTTTCGTTGCGAAAGACGGCAATTTGACAAATCTGGGTCAATGCCGAAGACCGGCGCTCAACTCAGAGTTGTGTGCTTTGTCCTTTGTGTGAGGGTGGTTTTTCGCCTCGTTCGTTCGCACATGTTTTATTTCGTCTTTCTGCTTTGTTGTTTGGTAAAAAGTCGTTTAAACAGTTACGGAATGTAATTATAAGAATTGAATGCAATTTTTATAATCTTTATTGGAGTATGAACGTGTGGGAATGGGTACAAATTGTATGAATCCCTTCGGGATTCATACATACTTTGTACCCATTCCCACGCGTTCATACTCCAATAAAGATTATAGAAATTGCATTCAGTTCTTAATACCCCCGAAAGTGATCGAAAATTTGAAATCAAACTGATTGTAGTTGTGTCTTTATTTCGGGTATTGGAGAGGAATGGATAATTAACCCGTTCTATGTCAGTTCAAAGGAAACAATTCAAAGAGACCATATTTATTGTTTGGGGGTAGACCAATTAATATTTTCAACGTGATGCCTTGGGCCTTCACGTTGAAATTATTGATGTGTCTACCTCACAATTTAACTTGACAGCCATCCTACTTAATGAAAGTATGACTATCATGTTCCTGCACCTAAAAAGCGGTATCTTGGGTTCAATGGGTTAACATTTGTTACGGAAAGTTTAGTTTGTGGATACGGTGTTACATGAGGCTAAGTGAGAACAATATTAGACGGGGCTTACTGAGCTTGGTGTGACACCTTATCGGTCAACTAAACATCCCGTAACATATTTATTTCGCCAGCCGTTTTTTCTCCAAAATTTCATCATTGGATGTTTTTACAACCCTTTTTTATGTTTTCGTTACATTTTCCTATCGGCATTTTTATTTTCTTTTTGCAAAAGCAGACGAGAAGTGATGCAACATCTTCTCGATCGCCAATAAAATTACCGATTTATTATCTACAACATTTTGGCTGCATTTACAATTCTGTCCGCTTTCCGACGCCTTGAATTGAAAACAAACTTTCTAAAGTGTCAATAAGACGAACTCAGACTGCAATAAAAACAAAATGGCGGACAGTGACAATTAATATACTGCCAATGTCGGTGTATTGAATTAATACAGGGTCACTGTTGACCATTATTGTCTAGGTGTTCATAGGTCCTCATTTACTGGGTATGACAGCTCATTGGTTAATCTATCTGGCTGTCGTAAAAATTCATGATAAAGTGTCCTCCACAAAAGTAATGCTTTTGTTCCGCCCTGTAACAATTTCAAGCCTATGTTTAGCCCGCTCTTTGTTATAACAGTGACTTTTCTGCGTGGACAACACATTACTGCAAGCCTTGTGTGCTTAATAGGAATGATGTTTGATATTTTTATTGGACGTTATTCACTTTGTATTTTGAAACTTATTTGCTCTGAGATTTAAGCCTGTTTACACTGTATACTTGGATGGAATAGTATGCAACACGTCTATTTACCACGAATGTGCCAACCCACTATGCATTTTTAAATACGACATAAGAATAATTTGCATACAGTTTTTTACCAACATTGTTTCGTCCCTTGGTTGGAACAAGGCGCCATTGTCGGAAAAAAGCCTTCGCCACCAATGGTGTTAAACGCCCCCCTCTATTTATCTCAGAATAATGTTCACACAGGCAAAGCCCCGCCCCCACCCCACCCTGCCTACGTATGGCTTGCCCTCTACAAAAGGTATGCTGTCTTCCTAAATACCAATAGCTCCCTGAGCTCAGCTTCTTATTTTTGATCCTATACATCGACTTGGCCCGCGACAGTTCCTATTCTAAATATAAGCTCTGTCGCCCCCCCCCCCCCCCCTTACATTACAACTTGCCTATACTTCCTCACCGATGCGGCACCTCCTCTATACTATTGCATGGGGCCTCCCCAGCTCCTACGACCCACAACTTACACGCCTTCAGAATGGAATTCAATTTTCGAGAAATCCCCCAATTTTTATTTCGATTGAACATCAAATCTCATTTTAATGGGTTTTTTTTTAACTTATCCACTAAGATCTATCTTAATTTAATATTCGCTTTTAAGTTCCTTTTGAAAGCATCGCTTTTGGGGCGTATTTTGACATTCGATGACAAAACAGATGCGTGATATGGGTGTGTGTTCAGAATCTGTGGGATGTACTGTTTTTACAACAATTACCTATTAACTGGACATAATTACACAGATTGTGACTACAGGAGAGCAATAGCTTCCACTACGTTTAATCTCGTACCAGGCATCTCATTATTGCGCTGAACGGAAACGCGGTAATGGACATAAAATTCCATGCTTAATTAGCAGCGCATGACTTGTCGCTGGTCTGTTTAAGTGACAAATCAGCTTTTGGAGTTCATCATACAAACGCACATTCTTTTACCTTTGGCCCGAACGAGAAAAATTATCAAAGGTATATACACTTTTAAACAACAAAATCGAAAAGTCAAGCTATCACATTGACAGACATCTGCTGCTCACGCATTGCAGATAGTGCCTTCTTCCACTCGCAGGACTATTTGCACTACACATTTTCATGAAATCGTTTTGAACGAGAACCATAATTGTTGTGAACGTATAACGGATTTATGTGATGCAATTATGCTGCATTTGTGAAGAAAACAGTTTAAAAGAAAAAAACGATGTTTTTTACACAGACTAACTTGTCGCTTGTTTTTTTTTCTTCTGTCTGCTGCCTCCGAATGAGATTATAAGATTCTTTTTAATCCTTCGCCCAACGTAATGGCCAAAACAGGCCAGCGCTGTTCACAAAAATCACCATTCAGTTTTCATTATGTTTTTCCATTCTTGTCTCAATAACATAACTGATGAGCTCTCATTGGAACGAGCTCATTGAGCTCGTTCCAATGAGTGGTCATAAGCTATGTTTTGGACGCAAAAATGAAAAAAATAGTTATTCAGGAATTTTGTTTGCAAGTATCGTCATCCACTCGTCGTATTAGGTAAAGGGTTCAGCAAGGAGAAATAACAACATCCACGACAATTAAAACATGTCCATTTAAGTCCTATTAGTTTCCCTTGGTTTGTTTCCAAACATACTTTAGTACCCTTAATTGGAACGAACTTGCTGTGTTTGCTCCAGTGTGAGACCATAAGGTTTCGTTCCGGAGAAGCCATGTGATCTTTGTTCCACCTCTATAGAGCCTCCTATTGTATTTTTTTTCTAGATTTGTTGGTTAAAGTGTTAACTTTTTGTCACTTTACCTCCGCATAACACAGCGCGTAACGAACGACAATAAACAGGTTGACACGTCACCTTGTTATTAACTTCCCCTAGATATGACATCGAATACTAAGCACTTGTGATTGGGTTAGAGAAAAAATCGAAATGGAGCCCATCGATTCTGATGAAGCGAATGGAATTTTATTCTCCGGCTTGATGTCAGTGAGAACATCCATTTAGTTGAGGCTGGTAACTTTGTATACCTTTAAAATGTTACACGGTTTTCTCGACAAAGGGTTGTCAATGAAAAAGAAAAGAGTTTGTCAATACATTTTGGTAAGTGTGACTCATACATTTAACTTATGTTTAGATAATTACTTTTGTTTTTCAGAACTTCTGTATATTTTAACATTCTTAAATTTAATTTCCAAAGTCTCCGAGGTTCTAAATAGTAAATTTCATCTGGATCAAGGTTCAAATGCTGTGAGAAGCCAAACCACGCACAAGTGATGTTACACCTTACCTCCTCCCGGGTTCAGGAAGCGCGTTGCCAGCGTGGACATCGCATCTTCTTTGCCCTTTGTCTACGGGAGTGCGCCAAGGCTAGAAAGTACAGTTTTGTTATAAGAAAAACAAATAACCATTATCTTCGTATACGGGCTGATCAAATAGACAATTAGTTTAAAAAATCCTTCCGCAAATTGGCCTATTACTGTGTAACAACAATTTGAACCCAGAGTTCCTGAATGGGATACCGAGATCTTTTTGTTCTGGTTATAGTTCTCTTTGTAATCATTTCATGCTACAGCCGATGATCGTTCTTAACCAGTTGGTGTTCATCATTTTGTTTGCTCGTCCACCGTCGACCTTTCTTTCCCCAAAAATTCATATTCCCGGGTTGAGAAAGTGCTCATTGCAGAGTCAATATTTGCAAATCAATTCAGTAATATTCATCCAATATAGCTTCTTTTTTACATGCCAATTTAAATTGGGGCGGAGGGGAGAGTGTGCTTCTTTTTTCAAAATGCTCCAGTGAGGATCTTCTATATTTCTCGCTATATTGCCTGGCTGGCTGAAACTCTACGAGTGCGTTTTGCATGCCATTGTTTTGTACTGCAGTATTATTATTGGTTTATTAGTTGCAATCACTATCCAGATATTGTTTATAAAACTTTCAAAATATTCATGTGTGTTAACACATCTCTTTAAAATATTAGTATATGCAAGAGCCAAAAGACAATTGACATGTTTATTCCAACGAGGACTTACTGGCAAAAAAATGAGAGGGAACTGAATTAAAATAATAATGATAACCAAAATAATAGTAGATGTTGTCTTTTCTGGAATGTGGGTTAACCCTTTCAACACAAGCGCCTTGGAAGGTATCATATCATCCAATTCTGTCAACGATGAAATGGATGAAACCATCCTGGTTTGTTGGGAGGTTCAGTAATAATTTAATCCAACAGCTCTATCGAGCTGTTGGATTAAATTTTCCCCAAGCCTCGCTTCAGATGTTTTCCTCTTTATATCGTCTGCTCGTCCACTACCATTTTCTTCACGCAAAAAAATTGCACACCGGGTTGAAAGGGTTAAGGGAAAACTAAGTTCACAAAAAAACTATATTACTGTACAAGGTAGTTTGTTTCCTGGTGTTACAATAGCGAGGCATAAAGCTGATAATTCCCGAAAACGGACACCGTGGTGCGACACTCCAGTACTGTGGACACCGCTAAGGCATTTCTCGTTTTGATCTGATCTCAATCGGGTCGCCACATATTCTACACAGATGGGCCAGAAATTCAGTAACTAAAACGTGCAGAATCAAGAAGGATTCAGAAATAGTATCGGGGATACGAATGCAAATTTGTCCGTGTCTTTCTCGGTAGTTGAGATTTTACAGTGCTGTGGGTAGAAACCTGACTGAGAATTTTTACCAGATCGCGACCCATTTGCGATTCGATGAAACTAAAATTCTCTGCCCCCTATTTGCCAACATGGTGTCGCGAGTATTTGAATATCATAGAACGGATCATGGTTTGAAAAGAACAGGAACTCGGTAATTCATGTTTGATTATCGGAGGTTGCAGATTTTGGGCCCAGGATGTTTCGATGCGTTACTTTTTCGGTCATATACTGTTGTCTTACCAGGCGTCTAGGTCAAAGTAATCTTATGTGAAAGAATTCGCTTGTTGGTAATTGTTTTCTGACAGGGTTTTTGATAGTGACAGGAACCCTTAAAAATTGTTTCAGAACATATCTGTAAAAACCTGAAAAAGAATTTAAGGAAGCTGAGGTAGCATTCTTAAAGAAGGCAGCTAAGAGGGGCTTTGAAATTAAACAAAAATTGTGACACAATTTGCTTGTTTGAATGTCATATATTTTACATATCATTCTTATAGAATTTTAACCCTTTATCCAAAGCATCAGTTATCAAACTTTGTTGATTTAATTATTGTTTTTCATTTGTTTAAACATTTTCAACAACACCATATCATGTACCGCTAAACAGAACGATCACGAAGTGCTCGTTCCAATGAAGAGTCACATGATATGGTTTTGTTGATATTGTTTGAAAAAATAATATTTTTTTTAACTGCTCAATTTTCACATTATGCGGGCGATTAGTAAAGGATTAAAAGTCATTATTATTTGCTTTCAGTGCCGATGAATATTGTTTAACCCTTGACCAAGCGTAACGACGCTATACAGCCAACGCTGTTCATAAAAATCGACCTGAATTTTTTTTATAACTTTTTCTCATTACTTATAACTCCCATTGGACGAGTTCCTGTTCCACTGACTGGTCATAAAGTACATTTTTGCAAAAAAAGGATTACTTTTAATTGTTCAAAAATTGATTTTTCCAAGTGTCAGTTTTTATTTATTTCAAGTGGAGGGTTACATAAACCTTAAATTTACTTTAAAAACATATTTTACAATATTTTGTATAGGATTCCTAAACTATGTTTTAGGCAAAAATGAAAAGAATATAAATATTTGAACGGCAATGTTGTGGAAAATGGATACCGGACTTAGTCGTTGGTTTAGCTAAACGGTTATTTCTTTGCATGCTGCTGTTGGCTATTTCTGTCCAGATCATGAAACCTATTGCTATTAACCCTTTACCTAACGAATCGCCCGCATCCGCCCGCGTAATATGCAAATTGAGCAGTTGAAAAAATTAAATTTTTCAAAATATTTCAACAAAACCATATCATGTGACCCCTCACTGGAACGAGCTCATTTAGCTCGTTCCAATGAGGGGTCACATGATATGGTTTTGTTGAAATTTTTTGAAAAATTAAACAAAAAATTATAAAATAATAAATTTTTATATCGTCTGCGTTGGGTAAAGGGTTAGAATAAGTAAAAATTGAAGATATTTCACCAAATTTTCCCCTGTGAATTACATTGACTTTTTGACCAATCTTCTCTTGAATGAAATTTTCATGAGTATTTTTATTAAAATTAGTCCCGGCTGACTTTCGAAAGCCATGACTTGATTTGATGAAAATTAGTTTAAAATTAATCAGTGGGTTACGAGTTAATGCCCTCTTCCATGCTCATTCGATATCAATTTGATCGGCACGTCTGCTTGTCGTGAAGATCTAAACAACAATGTACTGTGTTGCCGAGACATTATGGACAGAAATATTTTAGACAGATACATCCTGCATTCGTAGAGAGGTAAAATGGTTCCGTGTTGAAACGCTACCTTGTAATTTGTTTAAGTGATGACATTCTTCTGGCTTCACAGCTTTTACAGCAGCCGTATACTTAATAATTCTATTATTTGATTATTTTAATTATTTAAATGAAAAAAAAATAATAAAAATCTGAAACTGGATTTGGGAACTGTGTATGGCATTTTCCTCTATTTCCTCCCAAAAGAGTATAGTTTAGTCGAAGATGAGACAAGAGCCTTACTGCCGCCGACAACATTGGTTTTTTTTATATCTATACTTTTTAATTCACTTAACGTTTGAAACAACACAGTAAATGTAAGATACTGTTAAACAATCGCGACTCACTAAAAATGACCATTGTTTGCCTCAGAAACATAACTCATGGCCACCTTGTAGGAATGAGCTTGTTGAGAGGTAATGGATTTCAATTTCGCAGCTGATGCTGACAATATAACAAAACCGGCAATTTTTTGTGAAGACCACTGGCCGGTTATGGCGCTTACTTTTGTCAGGTTGAAAACAAACCTTTGACTTCAGAGATTTGAAGTGTCACCGGTCCTTACTTCTTATTTCTCTTGAAAGAGACCACACCTGCCCGAGTGAACAGAATCCAAACAAGGATATCAAGTTTCATCCCCGTTCAATCAAACCAACTAGTTATTTTATAACGCATTCCGGTTGTTCACGTGGACAGAAGTAGATTATTCTTTTTGTGCAGCTCTTTGTCGTTTTAACTTGGATGACTATTTTTTTTTATTCATTGTTACTTTTTAAAAAATCATCATAAGGTCCGAAAATGAGTTGCGATACACTCGTTGTTCAGTCTGCATTAGGCATAGGATGTGTCAGCCACTGTATCTATTTTCAGACACTCCCAGCTTCATGCATGTCTGGGGAAGATATAAAATGACCAGTTTAAAAAAGATCGACCTCTTGATAACAATACATCCAATATATTTGCACATTACCCCAAAATACATTACTACATTAAATATTTTACAAAATTGTTTCATAGATCATTAATTAAATTTTAAGGCGTTTAGTTGCAATGTTTTCTGGTTGTCTCCTCCCATAGGCAAACAACCACTCGAACTCGATGTACGAGCACGCTCATTCCACCAACATTGCACTGAAGCTGTTACTCCAGTGATGTCCAAGTAGTTTGGAATCCCCCACCCCCCGCCCCCCGCTCCTCTTCACACACACACACAACCGCACACACATCCCCATGCCATTTATTTACACCCCTACATCTTGGTTTTGGACAAATACCTTTTTGGGTGAATGGTGAAATGGAATCCTTGTAGCACCTATGGATATCGACAATTACTGATGACTCCGGGTCCTTCTCGAAAATCGCGCCCACTTCGGTACACACATCACCAACTTCAGTATCTCCTAAATTTGTTATCTGCGATTATACCAGTCCGCTACCTGGGATGTGTGTAGAGGAGAACGAAGAATCCAGACTGATGAGAAATCTTGCTGGAGGAATCCAAATGCTTTTTCCATGTTCATCTGCATTTCGATAATAATCAGGCCCATTTTATTAACCCTTTACCCAAAGTAACGGCCAAGACCGGCCAGCGCTATTCTCAAAAATCGCCAATTAATTTTAATTATTTTCTCATTTTTTGTCTCTAAAACATAGGTTATGACCCCTCATTGGAACGAGCTCGACGAGCTCGTTCCAATGAGGGGTCATAACCTATGTTTTTGAGACAAAAATGAAAACAATCAGTTATTCAAGAATTTTGTTTGCAAGTGTCGTCTGCTTTTCAGGTTAGGTAAAGGGTTATCTCCTTGAAACCCAAAGTCATGCACGCGAGCCTCTCGCATTGTGTCACAGGTACTCAGATTTTAACGGCTCAAAAAAGTGATGACGAGAAAAAAACCTCAGCCAGAGTATATGTTGGAAGTGAAGTGTTTGTCTGCCTAGAAAGGTAGGCAAAACTTGCCATGAAACAACTGCTGGGCCGCAAATCTTCACATGTATTGTATACCACACTCCCGGAAAATGTCTTTTAAATATCGCTCGATATCTGTTGTCAAGGCAGACAGAAGACAACACCTTCACGGAAGTGACACGCGTCAAGCAATAAACAGCAATAAATTTAGATAGATACCACTCTATGTTTTCGGCGTTTGGGTGTTTTAGTTGCAAAAAAAACAATACCATCTGTTTGCGTGAGTACACGATTTATCTCCCTGGTTAACTGGACAGACGTCTAAGTATTTCCTTGCATTCACTCATGGGATAATTCCCGTACACTCCAAAATCAGACGGGTTAAAAATCAACCCAAATCAACTGGGCTGAGTGAATATGAACCATAGTTCATATGTACTCAGACCAGTTGATTTGGGTTGATTTTTAACCCAACTGAGTTTAGAATGTACCAATGCACAAACAGTAGATGTTTTCTGTGTATCCATCTTCATCTGATAAAACTTTTCTGCTGCTATCAGTATTCTCCATTCCTTGTATCTACAAGTGCTAAGACATCCATATAAGAATTACGGCTTTGGTATGAGTTTAACCCTTTACCTAACATGAAAAGCAGACGCCACTTGCAAAAAAATTCTTGAACAACTAATTATTTTCATTTTTTGTCTAAAAAAAAAATAGGTTATGACCCCTCATTGGAACGAGCTCGACGAGCTCGTTCCAACGAGGGGTCATAATCTATGTTTTTGAGACAAAAAATGAAAAAATAATGAAAATTAACTGACCATTTTTGAGAATAGCGCTGCCCAGTTTTTGCAGTTACGTTGGGTAAAGGGTTAAAAAAAACTTATACGGCTGTCTTGACGTGTGTCGAAATATTTTATGTTATAGCTTGCAGTGATATTGAACATTTGTTTGTGATGTTTTTATCCTGAAAACATGTATGGTTCGTGCACATCTTGGTAAACATTATAATACGTAAGTTGACGTGCTTTGTCATTACGCACTTCCACTCGTGTGTGCGGATTCGATAATACTTGGCCGCAATTGAAAGGTGAACAATCTCAAGAGGCATAAGTATCAGTTTGTCCGCTCGAGCTAACATACACTACCTTAAGCGAAAGGAAGTGTGGCCTCAAACAGTAGGTTTCAATGTTGTAACTAAAGACAAGCCACTTAATGGGCTGTCCATCCGCCGGTCGGGCCGTTCGAACGACAGTTGCCCTGTATGGCTGAAAATGAAAAATTCAGACAGCATGAACATTAATTTTTTAAAAGTCAGCTTTTTTCGGGAAAGCGGGAGAGGTAGTTACATGGAACACTAACTATTTTCATTGACAGACGTTAACAAAGACTCTAATCTTAACTGTACCCTTAACCTGAAGTAACATTTAACACCACCCTCAAAGTTATACAACGTACAACTGACCACACAATGATTTTTCTAGTTTCATAATGTCCCGTTGTGCACAAAAAAGTGTCCAACGCAACATGACTTGTTTCAAAAATTAGTTACAAAAATGGGCGAAACAATAAACCCGCAATGTAATCCTCGTGTCGGACCAACCGTACAAGATCGGCCGCTTGTATATTATAGTATCCGCACCCTTAGTGTTAAATGTACTGACAACTTTAGAAAATTAAGGGGAGGGGGCTAATTTTCCTGTAAATCTCTTCCAATGAAGAAAATTGTAAACCATGGCCAGTCAAATAATAAGTGTGGGAATTATTTTCTGAACGGATGGAACAGACCCAGATACATAGCTTATTTAAACCTGACCACGAAATTTCGCAACCACGTCATCGTTTTCTCTTTTCTACATCAAGAGAGTGTTTGAGGTAGAATGAAGTGTTATCATTGAAAAGGTTCTATTTTTTAAATATTATTTGACAGTGAAGTAGCTCATAAAGATCTTCCATCACTGTTCCGTACACACCTGTAAATTACGACAGAAGATTATCTGGTACCAAGGCTGGTACCCAGGCTGGCTCTGTTTGCTCTGGTCTAGTGTTACTCAGTGCACCTGGTTAACACGGTTCGTCAATATTTGTTTAATCCTTTACCTAACATGAAAAGCAGACGACACTTGCAGCAACAAAAATTCTTGAATAACTATTTTTTTTCATTTTTGTCTCAAAAACATAGGTTATACCCCCTCTTTGGAACGAGCTCATGGAGCTCGTTCCAAAGTGGGGTCATAACCTATGTCCCTTACCTAACACAAAGGGAGGACTACACGTATCAAACAATTTCTTCAAATATCAAAGTTTTTCAATGTGTCGACTAAATATGACGCCTCGTTGGGACAAGCTTAACGAACTGGTTCCAGGAGTTCGTGTCAGGATGTGGTTGTGTGTGTGTGTGTGTGGGGGGGGGGGGGGGGGGGCATAAACTCTGTTTTTTAGTCAAAAAAATTGGGAAAATAAGAAACAAATCAAGGCTTTTTCTTCGAGAGGAGAGGGATAGCACTTGCTGTTTATTTCCGCTGTATTAGTTTAAGGATTAAACATAATTCACTGAGCAATACAGATGCCAATAGTTGTGTGACGCCTGTAAAGGAATATATGAATATAATCTCTCAAATGAACACGTTGAAGAAACACGCATTATTCTAGTTTATTATATGTCCGTAAAACAGGAGGAATGTTTCAGCTAATTGACCTCTTGGTTTACGAGCTGAAACTTTACTTGCGTTTTTTATGTTTTGTCACAGAATATGAGTAAGTGCAAATGTAGCATTGCATCCCGAAGATGTCTGGTGATAACGCATACGTTTATTGCTTATTTGTTTATTGGCTTTTAACCCTTTACCCAACGTAACGATTAAAACCGGCCAGCGCTATTCACAAAAAACGCCAATTAATTTTTATTATTTTTTCATTTTTTGTCTCAGAAACCTAGGTTATGGCCCCTCGTTCGAACGAGCTCGTTCCAATGACGGGTCATAACCTGTGTTTCTGAGACAAAAAATGAAAAAAATTAGTTATTTAAGAATTTTGTTTGCAAGTGTCGACTGCTTTTCATGTTAGGTAAAGGGTTAACGAACGACACTTTTCACACCCAGCATCGTATCAGACAGTTTTACCGGAGGGGAAAACCGGAGCATCCGGAGAGAACCACCGAGCAGCAAGAATAACCGACATACCTTCCAACTTACTAACACTGCACGAGCAAAGGTATCAGCGGTTGATGGCAAGTGTAGCATCGATTTGCGTTTAGTACACAGCGTTACCCTGCCACGACACGGGCGATCGGGATGAGGTATTTTTCCCAAAGACCCAACGCAGTTACCACTGGTCAAAACAGACCTTTTAGTTTAAAGTCCAATGCTCTAACCACTGGAGCACCGCGCCCAAAATAACACATATGCAGTTGCGATATAGAAGTCAATGTTTTGGGCAGCGGTTTTGTGGGATTTCTTAGAGTTATCTTAGACGAGAATTGGGCGCGTGCGTGAAACCCTTCGCCTCTTTCAGGAATACTTCACAATACTGTCTGAAGAAAAATGGACGAACCTATTTTGTGTTACGGTACTGTGATGGCGAATGTGGTCTCTTTCTCGATCCGATCGCCATCTGATGCTGACATAATAACACCATCGAATAGAGATTTCATGAATTAAATATTGCGAAAGCAAGAATGTAACAGGAGGCCGCTCAGCCTAGACAGCTGGGTCACAGCTTTTAGGAGAAGCTAAATATAAGACAAGACTTCAAGTGGCATTGCTTGTGGCCTTAACCTTCATGGTATGATAGTGGGTCAAGGACATGACACAACGTTATGTTATAGGTAACAATTGTGAGACGTACGAACAAGATCTGTCACAAAAATTCAGTAACACAGACCAGACAAGGGCTTTATAACAATAACAAAAGTTTTGCTGTCTGTGACTTTAACCATGATGATATGACCTTGTATCAAAGTCGCGATACACCTTTGAGTCATGAGCAATAATTGTACCAACTAGAAATAACATCTGTCAATCATATGAAGTTATATGGACCGGACAGAGGCTGTATAACAACATCAAAGTTTTGCTGTCTGTGACCTTGACCTTGATGATATGACCTTTGATCGAAGTCATCAACCACTTTGAGTCATGAGCAATAATTGTACCAAGTATGAAGAAGATCTGCAAACGAGCTGACGGACAACTTAGCATCAGAAAACCTCCGCTGACAGTTTTTGCAGGCCGAGCTAGCTAAAAACGAAAAACAAACAGAAATGTCTTTGTGTTTCTTTTTCGCCAGGTGAAACTCAACAGTGTTGTGGGTAGGACAAGGGCAGATAATTTCGATCAGTTCGCGACCCAGTCGAGATCTGGTTGAAATTCTCTATTCACTTAGTATTGACAGTTCTGAAGTATAGTGAGGTACAGTAATAAAGCTTGACCTTAAGTCCTTCTCCTGATCCTCCCCTCGAGTTTTTCTGCTCGTGTTGCGCTATACTTCCCAATCATGAAATGGTTAAAGTTTAGTGTCAGTTGAAACCCAACGTGTATGACCATAATTGATCGATAAACAAATTTAACAGTAATGAAAATTTTATGATGAACTTCGCGGAATGTTTGGTCGATCTGAGAACAATTTCTTTCGTGTGTTATTGAAGTTTTCATTCTAATGAAATGTATAGAAGTACATCGTTGAACCAATGCATGATTATTGTTCACATCAGTATGTCTGATGACATTTAACACCCACCTTCCAGTCGATTCTAATTAAAACTAGGGGTGTGTATAGGATTGCCAGAAGATCTAAAAAATATACGCTGTGTCTCGTTTCTTAAAAAAAGTTAAATAACCTGAACACAGCTGATATTATACAACGCTCGTTTAACCCTTTACCCAGCGAATCGGCCATATCCGCTCGCGTAATATGCAAATTTAGCATCTGAAAAAATATTATTTTTCAAAACATTTCAATAAAACCAGAACATGTGACCCCTCTTTGGAACGAGCTCTTCGGCCTCGTTCCAATGAGGAGTCACATGATATTGTGATTTTTTGAAAAATGTTTTCAAATAATAAATTTTGATATCGTCTGTGTTGGGAAAAGTTTCAAAGAAGGTGATACTGAATCGGAGTCTATATTTGAGCTAAGAGTGTTTCAAAATGTTCTTTAAACCATGAATGCTCAAAGCAGTCTCTTTCAATCGGGATCTGGGTACGATACTTTTACACTAGTTCGTTGATATTCCATAAATAGAATATTGCGAAATCACGACAGATTCGGGAAAAACAAACACCAATAACGCCTGACATTCAATGTTACCGGGTGTCTTTTTGACAGGTGAAATGCTGGTGTCCTGGAGAGGAGAGAATTTTCCATTTTGCGATCATAGTACTGTATATAAGTTTTTGTTCTTTTCATTGATATCTGGCCCTTTACCTAACATGAAAAGCAGACGACACTTGCAAATAAAAGTATTGAATAATTTTTTTTTCTTTTCTTTTTTTGCGTCAAAAACATAGTTTACGACTCCTCATTGGAACGAGCTCGTTCCGAAGAGGGTCCAGAAGCTATGTTTTTGAGGCAAAACATGAAAATATAATGAAAATTGAATGGCAATCAATTTTTGTGAATAGCACTAGCCTGTTGTGGTCGTTACATTGGGTAAAGGACTAGAAAAAGGTTGTATACACCATTTCCCCAAACTTGTGTTCTACAGTTCAACAAGAACTGTATCTTGTTATCTAATTGTTCAAGATTACGAGCTCGTAACATTGTAGTGGTAGTTTTTGTAATTTCTCCATTCCTAGGGCAATGCAACCTGAAAAAACACACTACTATCAAGCCGTGTTATTACTGGAAAACAGGTAGATATGCATGCATGTATATGTACCAAGTATATAAGGGTTGGAAAGTTTGGAGAGATACAGGAATAAAAAACGGTCGAGTTCACATGGTTAGTAAAAGGTGTAATGGGTTTTTAAGTCGAATTCATGTCCGCAAACGAGCTGACTGTGTCCATGAGCCGAAAGCACGTCCGCAAACAAAACAAGAGGCCCCAGGGGTCTGAGGGCGCTCACCTGACATGGTAGCCTAAATATCAATTCAGGGAATTGATTTCAACATAATTGATAAGCATAAGAAAAGCTTATACCAAATATCCAAAGATTCTGACCAGTGGATCTCAAAAGAAAGATTTTTAAAGAATATTCCTCATATTGAACTAAGTAATAATTCGGGCTCCTACAGGGACCCCAAATTTGAACCCAGGGACTTGGCTCGAACAAACTTGAATCCCACCTCCAGTGGGATACTTTATACCAAATATCAAAAGATTCTGACTGGTGGATGTGACGAAGATTTTTGAAGAACTTTCCTCATATTGAACTAAGTTATAATTCGGGCTCCCACAGGGAGCCCAAATATCAACCCAGGGACTTGGCTTGAGCAAACTTGAATCTTACCCCCCTAAGGATGCTGCATACCAAATATCAAAGCGTTCTGGCTGCTGGATCTGAAGAAGATTTTTAAAGAAAATTCCCCATTTTGAACTAAGTTATAATTCGGGTTCCCATAGTGAGCCAAATATGAACCCAGGGATTTGGCTTGACCAAACTTGAATCTCACCTTCCTAAGGATGCTGCATGCCAAATATCAAAACATTCCGACAGCTGAATCTGATGAAGATTATTAAAGAAAAATTCCTCATAGTGAACTAAGTTATAATTCGAGCTCCCACAGTGAGCCCAAATATGAACTTAGTGACATAGCTTGAACAAACTTGAATCTCACCCCCCCCCCCACCCCCACCCCCTCCCTAAGGATGCTGCATACCAAATATCAAAACATTCCGACTGCTTGATCTGCAGAACAAGAGTTTTAAGAAAATTCCGCATTTTAAAGTTATAAATCGGGCTCCCACAATGAGCCCAAATATGAACCCAGGGACTTGGTTTGAACAAATTTGAATCTCAGCCCTCTAAGCATGCTGCATACCAAATGTCAAAAGATTCTGATTGGTAGATATGAAGATGAAGATTTTTAAAGAATATTCCTCATACTGCACTAATTTAAACATTTGGGCTCCCATAGAGAGCCCAAATATGGACCCAGGGATTTGTTTCCAATAAACGTGTGAAACAATCTTCCAAAGATGTTATATGTGAAATTTGAAAGCTTTTGGAGCAGTGGTTTGGGAGAAAAGTAGTCTTAAATGTTTTCTCCATTACCCACAGTGTTAAAAAATGCTGACTCAGCACTTTTTAGAACACTGAATCTCGGTTACCATAGTTTTTTATTTTATTTATTTTTTTTTTTTTTGATTCTTGAAACTGAAAACTAGAGGAAATACACAATTCCAAACTGAGAAGAGAAATCGATAATTTATTACTTTATCTCTACGCACTCAGTGCTGGCTTAACCCTTTATCCAACGTAACATCCAAAACCGAACAGCCTAATTCTCAAAAATCGACAATTAATTTTCATTATTTTTTTTTTCATTTTTTGTCTCAAAAACATAGGTTATGACACCTCATTGAAACGAGCTCAACGAGCTCGTTCCAATGAGAGGTCATAACCTATGTTCTTGAGACAAAAAATGAAAAAATTAGTTTTTCAAGAATTTCTTTTACAAGTGTCGTCTGCTTTTCATATTGGGTAAATGGTTAATATCTAGTTTGCAGAGTCCTTCACTCAATCACCAACGTCGTCGGTGTCGAGAAACTTACATACAGTAAACGGCTTCACGCTCTGCAGAGTTGCTTTGGCACTCTCTAATCGTCTTTAACTGGTAGTGTGCTAAATTATGTTTAGCTGTCAAAATTTGTTCAAATGTTTTTGTCCCGTTACAATTTGTGGGAGAGTTCCTTCAGGCACTCACCCATAAATTGTAACAAGGTAAATCGATGCAGACTAAACACTTTAAGACTAAATCCACTTTGAAGATGATAGAAAGCACAGCCACTGAATTTGGAGCCAAAAATACTCACCCATAAATTGTAACAAGGTAAATCGATGCAGACTAAACACTTTAAGACTAAATCCACTTTGAAGATGATAGAAAGCACAGCCACTGAATTTGGAGCCAAAAATCTGCAGTACCTTCACTTTAGAGTAAAGCCCAAAATGGGCTTCCAGCACT
The DNA here is from genome assembly GCA_031216915.1 of Pictodentalium vernedei. NCBI lineage: Eukaryota > Metazoa > Mollusca > Scaphopoda > Dentaliida > Dentaliidae > Pictodentalium > Pictodentalium vernedei. Next base: position 250,400,948 of record CM062289.1, read on the forward strand.
CTGCTAGTAAATAGAGTGGAATATACGTTTGCATACACACATAAGCAAAGGTCTACCGCGGAGAAGAGAGATTTTTCAAGGATGTAGTCAAAGTTTTACTTGCAGAATAAAGTCGATAGCCCACTAAAATCAGTGACAGTAGTTGTCGGTTCTGATCCATTCTCAATAGCTTTGTGTGTGTGTGTGAGCATTTACGTCCATAGAAGTTTAATTCTGGGGGACGTATTAGAACTGAATATTCTTTTAGTAACTATGGTTTCATCATGACCACAACACAGCAGTTATTTTTAAGGTGTTAGTCCTATATTTGCCTTAACCGGGAGATAAGTGACTAAATCTTTATCTTTGACCATGTTCACTCAAAATGATTACTTTTGGCCAGTCGCATTTTCGTGGGCTTCCACAATTACATTGAATCTTAAAAGTGGGATCTATTAATACTTTTTTCATTTTTCAAAGACGTTACCCAATGAGTGAATGGGCCATTGGTTAAATGTCGTACACAATAGTTTGTCTATAGGCCTTGCCTGCAGGTTCCAGATAATGATGACGATTACCTCAAAACCATAATTAGCTCGTCCATTTCCTGTGAATATTATAAAATTGGATCATAGCATTCACTTGCTCAGGACTGGAAATATCTAATAGCTCTTTGAAAAAGAGCTTCTTCTCTGATTGTGATTCTTCAACGCAAGCTATTCTAATTCTGTTACTCTTCTAAAATGTATTGCACAATATTTTGATCACTATCTAATCACACGACCAGTACCCGGATTTCGTTCTGATTTTAAAACATCATTTTGGATTTCAGTGTGTAAACGCTCGCCTTTGTTCCACAGAAGTGGTAAGAGATAACTTCCTGTACAATATTTCATTACAATACTACTTTTCTACAGATCTTTGAATCAAGGAATTCCTGATAAAACACCAAAACCTTTACGTCTGCCCCATAACACTCCGTCGACATTTTTGGGCTTTGGGTCTTCATCTATCCTGAATCGACCACGAAACGTTGCAAGGAATGTATGGAATGTTACTTCAAATGGCTCAATTATGCTAATGGCGTTAACACTTGATTTGCGGCAAATTGTTTCAATGATATGCCTCGTAGGTATGGGGTATAGGTGTGTGATACCCCAATACTTTTCCACTCGGAACATTTTCGTTTGGAATGGGGATTTAGATATTGATTTATTCTTTCAAGTGAGCGTGAGATTTCGCACAAGACTGATGAGTCTCATGTCACACGTGTAGGAAGGAGGTCTCATGCAAATGGAGGTGGCCAATTCGGTCCCAGCATAACCAATTTTTAGTTCGGTACATGCTGATTAAATAAGGAATTGGGACTCCCATGCATATCGACTTCCACGTGTATTTAACCACAAACAAATTTCCTGAGTTTATTTTAACTATATAATCCTCATTTACAAATGTTCTAAATAACATCATCAAGGCATGCCTTCTTCGAAGGCATGCCTTGATGATGTTGTTGGAATATATCTTCAGTCGAGACTTGAGTCATACGCCCCACAATCGGTCATCTTCCCTACGTTTGTCCCACTAACCGTTCAGACTACAACGACAGCCAAAAAACCCCGGTCATTGAAGAAATAGCCGATGTATTAATGAACATATGATGGTATTACCAATAATGCCATATGCAGATCCAAGTAACCTTAAAATTGAAAATATTTCTATGAATTTCTACATGGTGTAGCATATTATTAATTGGCACGCTGGCATAGTTATCTGCTATTCACGGGTTTCAGATACTCAAATAGTAAAACATTTTCTGTAATATTTATCTCACACAAAGTACGCTTGAATGGACACTCTTTATTGGTTATTGGAGCAATCACAGATCATTATTGTTTTCAAGTAGAGCATTTTTAAGAGCTTGTATCGTGTTCAGTAGCGTTCGCATCGGATTCCGTCGAGTTTACAAGGAAGGATCAGCCACATCAGAAAATGCACCTTCGCACCCTATTTGATCTGTATGTGGGGCTGTTGCCTGTGATTGGATGTTGTGAGAACTTGTGAGTATTTAAAAATGAATGCAACACCTAGAATCAGAACAAACAATAAATTATGTCCAAAGTGTTCAGCGCAAAAACACATGACTTTTTATTTCGCGTTTGTAAAATTGTCGCCGCCTCGAAAACAGTCGCCCGTCATTGAACCTCGTTTCCGACAGGCATGATACGGTTTTGAAAATTTGAGACTCGTTTTCCTGTGAGCTATGGGAAACTACAGCGATACCGAAGAGTTGTTTGGGGTAGTCGTATTATAAAAGTTGTGTTTTTTTCCGGTGGTGGGTCACGGCAATACATTTTCCGACAAAAGTAGCAATATGGGACAAAGGAAGGTATTTTAAGACGGCGTAACCACTAAAGTTTAGAAAACATATCATATTTAGTGTCTAAAAGGTGCAGTATCCTTCCGTCGGCTGTTAGCAAATCGTTCGCCTACCTTCCGAAAGCCGAAATGCACCATTATTCTGCCATTCATCACAGCTGGTACTGCATCTAATTTTATTAAGGCATTCATTCCATTATAGAATATTCGGCAATGGACTCGCTACTTTGGTAATTAAGTAACTATTATTGTCTGGCGGCTGCAGTCTACTTTTTGTATTTTGTTAGAGTAATCTTCTATTCGTTAAAACGACTTGTGCACTAAATTGGTTAACACATGATCACAATACTCTGTCGGTGTGGGACAAGATTAGAAAGAGTTTGTTTGTGGAGAGTCGCTTCTCATCCTTTTAAACTCGTAATAAATAAGTTCGCGCGACTTTTATCCATTTATGACTCAAGGCTCTGCGCATTTTTAAAAGCAATTATCCATCGCAGACGCAAAATTCAAACAAACAGTTCAAACTATACACAGCAATTATTTTATCAATATTCTTTCTTGTTCGTTATTATTCATTCTTATTTTCTTACATCACAGACAAATTCGATTCAGGGTAAACAAAATTTCTCTTCTTCTTCTGATTACAAACTTCCATAATTCTAAAGACACGAAATTATTTAAAAGGATGAATCGCACGACAAAAGAAGGTACAGTTTTTGGATTAGAAAAATCGACAATTATTGGAAATTGTGGCTACATTCTTGCAAACTTATTCTAAAATGGTGCACACGTATTTCATTTATATTTGTTCAACAATCAATACATAGAGTTCATCAATGGAGACTGTAATGTCTTTCTACGCTGATACGTTTCGTTAAAGGGATCTGAACCGTTATATTTGACAACGACCGAGGTTATCCTCTTTTAACTTGCCAGCCACTTAATTACTTTCTGAGGTTGTTGATGTCTTCTTAAAAGGACATAAAGTACGTGGAGAGTGATTGTAATTAAATCACCCGCGGAGTGGAGTTATCACCCAAACTTTAACTTTCAAATTGTGCATATATCGACTAAAAACACAAGCAATGTTTCAGCCAATGAACCTCCGGGTTTAACTCGGAGGTCCATTGGCTGAAACTTTGCTTGTGCTTGTTATGCTTTGCAACAAATTTGCAATTATTGCTTGGGTGGAATCTCCTCTCTGTGGGTGCTTTAGTGATAATACACTCTCCACGTACCGTGCATTTCCGTTCATTAACAAGCACGATTATTTGCACCTTTTTTTCTTCGCATTTTGCCTCAACAAAATGTCCTAAAAATATAAGGTTATTTAACGGGCGATGAGCGGCGCTTCTCATTATTAATAAAAGAAAAGAATAAAATTTCAAGCTAAGATGGTTCTTGCTCATCATCAAACTGTTAAGCTACCAGGCAAAATTCTTAAACGAATGGCCTGGAAACATTTTAGCCTTTAACCCTTTACTCAACGAATCGCCGGCATCCGCCCGCGTAATATGCAAATTCAGCAGTTGAAAAAATATTATTTTTCAAACACTTTCAACAAAACCATATCATGTGACCCCCCGTTGGAACGAGCCCGTCGAGCTCGTTCCAACGAGGGGTCACATGATATGGTTTTGTTGAATTTTTTTTTAAAATTTGAAAAAAGGATATTTAAAATAATAAATTGTGATATCGTCTGCGTTGGGCAAAGGGTTAAATAATCCATCGCTTAGTTTTTGATTCAGTTAGTTTGAACAATATTTATTATCAAAGAAAAGATGTACAACAATGAAATGTGTGTGGATTCGACAGTAAGCTGAAAGCTTATAAAGGTCGTTTCCACTAAAGGTACACTTACAACTGTGATGACACGAGATGTTAATTGAATGACTATTATAACCCAAACATTTACCATACGTAGCTTCTCCTTTGTCAAGTGTGTCCTATTCCATATAATGTCAATATGCTGTCAATATTTTGGAAACAAATATTACTACATTGGTTTTCAAGTTGAACAGAGTGAAAAAGTTAGAACACGTGAAAGAGATAGTACTGATGAGCTACAATTATAGGAGGCCTCATCGGTTCTCCGAGCCGTGGGCGAACAAGGAAATCCCAGGACGGATGCTAGGAGTGTATATATGGCCAGCGGGGTGAGTTTGTAGTAATGGACCAATCGTCGGTAATTGTTTATCGGTATCGGTCGGACACTTCTATGTATTTTTAACAGCATTATTAATGGTCTTCAGCCAAGGACCCCATTTTAAGTTCCAGAACCGCCGTGGTATGCCATTTATCATGAATATTAATTCTACACTCCACGGAAAAACAGATTCAAGTAAATGGAATAATTCTGTTGTTTGGAAAGCGAACCGTACGATTCGCTTTTCCGAAACTAAAATATTCCATCCGCTTAACCCTTTACCTAACCTGAAAAAGCAGACGACACTTGTAAACAAAATTCTTGGATAACTATTTTTTTTCATTTTTTGTCTCAAAAACATAGGTTATGACCCCTCATTGGAACGAGCTCGTTCCAATGAGGGTTCATAACCTATATTTTTGAGACAAAAAATGAAAAAATAATGAAAATTAATTGGCGATTTTTGTGAATAACTTTAATTATCTTTGAATCAACTTAAGAAAAGTTTCTTAGTCGATACTTGACTTGACCGAATCTCTTATTGCATTACCAGTACTATTAGACAGGTTTAACACTGGTATATCCATGTTGTAGCTACAGTTAGCTTATTGTGCAGAAACCTTAAACACCAATAAATAAATAATATTAGGTTATACGACTTTTTCGTGTCATAATAAGAATGACGAAACGCCTTCTTTTCAACTTCGAAAGTGATTTGATGCACAAAAGACCTGCGCGGCGGCATTCTTAGAGAATAACAAAAACATATACCAAAAAGGGAAATCGTGGCTGACATAAAACAACCACAGCTTAACTTCATTGAAACTATAAGAAAAATAAAGTCACAGCAATGTAGTTTCTTAAGCACTGATCTTATTTACTGGGACGTGTTTTCTTAAAAATGTCAGTTGTTCAAAAGTTCTCCTTTTGAAAAAAAACTTCCACTTGTCAGAGATGTGATTGCTGTAACATAAGTCAAAGTAATGTTTCGTGTTATGACGTGTAATGAACTAACAGAAAATTCAGGAATTCACATTTTTAGATGTTTGTTTATGCATGAACTGACGAGTTTCGGATTACACGCCACTGCGATCATTATATGATCGTTTTGTCCTGCTCACCCGCAATGCGTTTGAGAGAGAGAGAGCGAGAGAGAGAGGGGGAGAGAGAGAAAGAGAGAGAGAGAGAGAGAGAGAGAGAAGGGGTAATCGTTGTGAAACTAGGGTATTCAGGGAATGGAAATTTCACGGTTGTCGTCTTTGAAAGTCAGTCAAGATACCGGCGATTTACCGGTTCTCGATTCTAAATATCAGTACGGATACTCGGGAAATTTATAGAGCTAAAACGGGAATCAAGGGTTGCGTTCCCGATTCTAGTCTATGGATTTTCCGAGCTTTAGGACTGATTTTCGCCACCGGTTATCGGGAAATCCTCGTTCGCGAGATTAAAGCATATCTCCAACGGCGAAGCTGATCTCGGAAGAAGTTGATATTCTCCGTAATCTCATAAACTATGATACCCAATCATTGATGTTATGGTCTGTGAATTTCCATGGTACCGTGATTGACTTACAGAACCCGGGGCCGGGATTAAACGTTTTACTAATGCTTTACCTCCTTGCCAGTAAGTTACAGTACTGAATTTCAATAGTTCCGAAGTACTATACTGTTTTTATCAGGGGCCAATACTATATAACTTTTACAATTGTATTTTCTACAGTTGTATTTTCTAGTTATGACTTTAAATGGGTTGAAATGAACCATTAGCATTTTCAAAGATGTGGCAATTTGCCAGATGGCAAATTGCCACATCTTTTAAAATGCCAAAAATTCAATTTTGTCAGTTATATTAATAGATAGAACATACAATTCTAGGAAATACAATTGTAAAAGCTTCATAGTATTGGTCCCAGCAAGATGTGTTGTCTCATTGATACATTATGTTCCAAGATATCCTCATTATAGGGGTGTAGGTGTGTGACGCGGGGTGTTTATGTCTTTGTAGGAGATTGGAGGTGTGTATTTAAGAGATAGTAGAGAGGAGGGCGTGTAGGTGCTTCTGTGGATTTTGATATTCTTCTTCGATTCGATTTCATTCGACTGGAGTCGCGCTGATTCGGAAATTTTCGAATAGTCGAGATGTTCGTATTCATTTATATATTTATTGGGGTTTAACGACACTTTTAACAGCCAGAGTCACCTCGTATCTGACAGTTTTACGGGTGGAGGAAGCCGGAGAACGCGGAGAGAACCACCGAGCAACGGCAAGCAACTTTCAGACTCCCCAACTTACTAACTCCATACAAGCAGGGTTAGCATTGGTTGAATACAAGCGCACCTTTGGCAGTTGGGATTAAGTGTCTTGCCCAAGTACACAACGCGATTGCCGCAGGTGGGATTCGAACCGTGGATCTCTCGGCTTGCAGCCTGCATCTCCACCTACTGAGCCACTAAACCCACGAGATGTTCTTAAAATCCTGCCATGTGTCTCCTCTTAAAAGCTCCTTTTACCATCAGGTCCCCGTTTTGTTTGTGTTTTGAAATATTACGCTTTTATAAACTGACTTTCCAAAGAGACGAGTCGTTGTTGATAGATTACTGAAGTGGAGAGGAGTAATATTTACAAATGTGAGGAGGTACGATATTTACACCTTGAAGAACCGTGACATTAGATTCAAAACCATCTGTCTGATCGATTGGGAATTCGATTTCATCTGGAATTGTAGATTTGCAGAGGCCCTAAACTTAGACCAGTATATAATTTTCACAAGCTCCAAGACCACCAGTCTAATTTTGAAGACATTCGACACTGCTATGACCTGAAGCTAATCTAGCCCTCAAATAGGCCATGTTCTGTCACCGGAACATTTCAGTTGGTCGCAAAAGCGAGCCTATCGTTAGCTTTTCCTTCTAACGGATATATTCCAGAAGTTTGCGCTATCACACTTGATTTGACCGAATGTTTGACGACAATAACATTGGAAATGAAGACTCACTACAGCCGGTTACCAATACCTGGGGTAGAAGTCCTCTAAAATGGGCAACAGTGTATAAATGATTACGCGTATAGTTCCACAATTCTGTTAATATCGTGATGTTCTCAGAGGAAATTAAATACTTATCAATTGGAATACCTATAATTGGGACAGGAACGAATACATGTATATCTTTCTGAGTGAAGGTACATCACATTACATCAAGGGTCGTCTACGCACAAATTTCCCCAGAAAGTGGGTAAACACACGGCTCATAACAGCGTCGGATTCCGAACAGCATACGACTGGTGACTTGAAAGCTTGTAAAACAACAAACTTGGACTTCTTATGTGAATAGACAGTGCATAACCCCCAATGGTCCCGCCTTTGTCTTGAAAATACTTGATGTTGCCATAATAGCAGACGATACTGCTGGTAGACAATGTAAGAAAAATAGCAGGACACGCCTGAATTTGAGTGAATACCAGTACTACAGCTTGTGGAACCATCGCTCATTACAAACTTTGTTCAATAAAGCGAACAGGTGCTCCATCCTTTCTTTTTGAAGTTTTGTTTATTTTTTCATACTTAAAATATTTTCGACCTGTTTGCTAAGAGGTGTGTTGGGTATGGTGGGTGGGTGGGTGGGTGATGATCTATGTCTAGGTGGCAATCACTGTCGCGACATAGCATGATCCATTTCGCATCCAAACCATTTGCAACCCTACGGGATTGTTTTTTCGGACTTTGGTTAAAATAAAGAAGATTTTCTCAACGGCAGAAGCATTACATTGGTGCAATATCAGCTGGATCTCATATAAAGAATTCTCCGCCTGAGATTTTACTGTACGCATCATAATGATTGCGGATATCAAATCAAGAGTCTGTGTTCGGTCTATGTTCCAGGTTTCTTCAATAGGGGCGCTGCGGCTCAGTAGGTAGAGGTCCTCGGTTCGAATCCCACCTGCTGCAACCGCGTTGTGTCCTTGGGCAAGACACTTCACCCCCACTGCCCACTTGGGGTACGGCGACGTTGTGTACTAAGGCGCACTGCACGTCGATGGTGCACCTGTCTTCAACCAATGCTAACCCTGCTTGTGTGGAATTAGTATGTTGGGGAGCTGACAGTTGCCCGCCGTTGCTCGGTGGTTCTCTGTGGGTTCTCCGGCTCCCCCTACCAGTAAAACTGTCGTGGTCATGATTAGCCATTGTACAGAAATATGTGACCTTAAACACCAATAAATAAATAAATAAATAAATAAATAATACAGAACAGTCAGCCACTTCAGTCAAACCCGAGCACATGAATAAGCGTGTGGATTTTCACTTAGTAGTTCCAAAACACTCGTTTACCTTTTCAGCAATGATGGTATATTCCCAACCAGTCTAGAACCATGAACTGGTCGAGTCTATATTCGCGTCTTGGGGGGGGGGGGGATGGGGGCGGGGGCAATGAATATTTTAAACGTGCAGCCTTATGGCTGCACGTTCAAAATTCTGATTAGTCTACCACACAAATTCACTGGTTAACTATCTACTTTATGAGTTTAGGTCTTATCACAATCCTGGTTCGCAAAAGCGGATTTTCGGACTCAAAGGGGTTAAATTTCATCACTAAAGTCTACAAATGATCCTCGTTTTATCGTGACGTATAATCAATGAATATAACCCGTAATAGCCAATTCAATACCTATATGAGAGCTAGTGGGCGTGAAGACTATGGGCACTTTTCGGGTGAAAGCTCGTGGTCGTGGAGCAGACGATCGTGGCCTTCACTAGTTCACAATGTACTTCCTTCATATTTAAACGGTTTCCTCTCATAGACAGAGTGTGTGTTTTTAGCGTTCGTTAAATGAAAACTAAGCGCATCACCAGTCGCGTGCGACTTGAGATTGCCTCCCGAGAAGGAACACAACGTCCATTTATACAAACTAAAACTGTTTGATTGAGTTTTTATTGATCGTTTGATGTTTTGCTTTGGACAGATTTCCGCAGGCTGAGTATTTAGTCGCATACATGCATTGGAGTGTTGTTAGAGGGTGATGGTCGGTAAACATTTGCGGTGATTTTTTAAAGTGTTCTCACCTACTTTAAGATTTGCCCTGAAATGGCTCTGCCCCTGCCCTGAACATTGCTAAAATAGAAAAAATGTTAATCTTCCTAAGATTTACCTTGTAAATTTTCAGTCCGTGTCCTGAAAATTACACCCCCTTCACTCCCCTTCCCGCCATCCCCCCTCCCCCATCTTATATGCCTATGCTTTGTCGCATGTCTTGCGGGTACAGGTTATATCTCCGAGAGCTTGATAGACAGTGCCCATGTCAGAGTTAAATTAAATTATTAACTCATATATTTGTATTAATCTATGCCTGGTAAACGTAATTTCCGGAATGTACTGAGATCCTCTTTTTAATTAATCAAACGGAACTATTTCAAAACCCAGTCATGTTGCCTCATTGTGCAACTATTTTTTTTACACGTTTTGACGTTCTCAGAGTTGGAAAACAAAAAAAAACAATATATTTAAGAGCTCCGTCCAACCGTCATTCGTTCTAGAGGTTTTGCTTATCAGATAACTTGATCTATAGTTATCGGATTCCAATGAATTCCGGTACGCTTCTTTATATTAACCCTTTACCCAACGTAACCGCCAAAAAACGGCCAGCGCTATTCACAAAAATTGCCATTCCATTTTTGTACATAGATAGATATATATACTTTATTCAGCAGCATTTGTATAATACAGAGTAATACGTTTGATATAAACAAAAACATTTCAGACGTGCTGCTGGGTGATGACATATCCAGATTGACTGTCTACCTGCCAACACCCTAAAAACTAGAACTAAGTTTCATTAAATTTAATTCAATTCAGACCAGGTTACGTTTTCCCTTTGGACCCTCAAAATTTAAGACTGTATTACAGCAAATAGAAAATAAATTAGGCGACTGTGAACTGGTAAGAGAAGTATTTTCAAAAACCTGGCTCACCCAACCAACTAAACGAGAATTTCACAATAATAATAGGTCAATCTGACTGATATCTGCAAATAAGAGCTGCGTAACGAAGTGATTAATTTTGACTACATCAAAAATTCGAACGGCGCTATTACCATAGGCTGGCGGATTTTGACAATCATGGGCACCAGCTCCAGTTTATGAGGGGCAACTCAAGACGGAGGCCACTGTTGGTGTTCCGATTTCTCAAATTGGAAAGACTTTCTCATTTGAGAAATCCGAACGTTGGGTCACATGTCATTTCATTAATTTGCAACGCCTTTATAGGGAGGTTATTATAAATGGAGCTAGTTACAAATAGAAATGGTTTATTATCTAATCGCCTTCGAATTTACGAAAATAAATATGGACAGGGAAGCCAAGTCAGACGAGATACAAGACATGGGTAAAAATGACACACAACTTAAGGTTCAGGTACGGCGGACATTACATAGGCAACAATTATTTTTTAACAAAGTCACACAAAAGGTTTCATTGATCGGGTATGTCAAAGAACTCTCCCATTGATTTATAATTTACAGAGAACAGTCTGGACAGTAAGGACTGCTACATCCAACGTAGTCAGAGTATGAAGCTAAGAGCTTGAAATCCAAATTTTTTTTAACATATTTCTATTATCGAGATGACGAAGATCCGTATCTAATTCGTTCCACAATTTTGGGTACGAGTACAATGGAAACATCTCTAATGATCGAGATCTAGTTCTACGTACGTGTAGAAGCGTAGACTGTCTCGTATTTCTGTGCGTATGACTATCAACGTACGTGAAGTAATCATCAAATGAGGCTGGAAGGTTTAATGTTTTCCAGTCGTAGATGAACAATGCCACATGAAGTATAAATAAATCACTAACCTTGAGAATATGGTTCCTAGAAAAGAGAGGGTCAGTGTGGGCATTGACTCTTTTATTATTAATTATTCGTATGGGTCTTTTTTGCATTAAGAATAATTTATTGATGGCTTTTGAGTTACCCCAAACATGAATTCCGTAGATCAAGTGACTGTGAACAATGGCAAAGTAAAGAGTTCTCAAGGCATCATGTGGACGAATGGATTTAACCTTACTAAGGACATAATTTGCCCGCGCGATCTTTGAGCATAGTTGTGATATATGGACTTTATATAATAGCTTATCATCAATGTTGACCCCAAGAGATTTCACAGATTTTTCGATTTGTTCAACACCCACTCGTGTTATTTTCTCATTGTCAATACAGACGTTTTCTCGCGAAGTTTCTATTTTCATCATAGTCGGGTTAAATACAATATATTTTGTTTTGTTAGCATTCATAACTAAGCAGTTAGTGGAACACCGCTCGGATAATTTACGTAATTCCCTGTTCATATAACTTGTCAAGTTATTCACGTTAGGACCTGATGGATACACAGTAGTATCGTCTGCAAATGAAAGGAGTTTTAAGGAAGTGGAATTACAAATGTCGTCAATGTATAATAAAAATAAAATGGGGCCTAATATCGAGCCTTGTGGGACTCCGCACGTTATTCGCGCCAGGTCAGATTTATTTTCGCCATAAACAACAAATTGTTTTCTATTTGATAAGTAACTTTTGAACCAGTCGTTAGTGACGCCACTCACCCCATAATAATCTAATTCCTTAATTAAAATTTTGTGGTTTATAGTATCAAATGCCTTTGTTAAATCCAGGAAAACCGCTAAAGTGAGGTCTTTGGTGCGTTTATTATTTTCCTCAGCGACTTGTTTTAGAAGTTGAAGAACTGGATGGACTGTGGAATGTTTCTTTCTAAATCCATATTGATGTTGGTATAAGATTTCAAATCTATCTAGGAAACTAATGATTCTGACCGACATAAGTTTTTCTAGAACTTTGGAAAATGTTGGCAGGGCACTAATTGGCCTGTAGTTCGTGAATTTATGTACGTCCCCAGATTTATAAATGGGGGTCACTTTTGCAATTTTCATTTTGTCGGGCACTATGCCATCATTGAATGAGTTATTGATTATGTGTGTCAAGGGGGTCGCAATGATATTTATTGTATGTTTCAGAAGATCCGAGCTGATATTGTCGCAGTCAGGGCTTGCTTTGGATTTCATTGATTTTACAACGTTAATAATTTCAAACGTAGAGGTCGGTTCTAGAAATAAATTAGTCTGGAATTGTCCATTCATGTAATCCATAGTCGAGGTATTGCTTGTTTTTAATTGTTCACATGTGATGGCTCATATATTTATAAAAAAAATCATTGAATTCCCTTGCAATTTCGCATTGGTCAGATATTTCTTTGTTATTTTGGACAAAGAAGGGAGGAAGTTTAGACGCACATCTTACCTTATTTATAGTTTCGTTGAGGATTTTTCAAGTTTTACGCATACCATTTCGGTTTTCTGCAAGGATCTTTTTATAATAAATTGCTTTACATTGTTTCTTGGCACGGTTGAATATTCTGCAGTAATTTTTATAATTTTGAATATTTTGATCTGTGGAAGATCTCAGCTTCTTGTGGTAAAATTTTCTTTTATTTTTTGACGAAATAAGAAGACTCTTAGACATCCACGGCTTATGTTCAAGTTTATTTTTTTTCGGAATAATTTTTATCTTGGGAAAAGCCACATCGAATGCACTCTGATAAATATCCATAAATGTGTTATAGGCTTTGTTTGGACAGTGCAACTCCATAACGGAAGAGAAATCACATTCCGACAGCATTGATTTGAAATGTGCAATGTTTTCTGGATTAATTATTCTTCGATATTTCGGGGTTGGAACATCTTTATTTTCTTTATTTTCTATATAAAAAATGCCAAAGTGATCAGCTACGCCAGTCAGGACTATGCCAGATGATGATGTGGATGAGATATTATTTGAGTAGATGTGATCAATGATGGTCGCCGAATAACCTGTTACTCTGGTTGGTTTAGTTATAAGTGGTAGAAACCCTTGACTGAACACTGAATTTATAAATTCTTCGGTTTTTTATGAGATTCGATTTTCAATAGGTCAATGTTAAAATCACCCATAATATATGAAAGTTTATTTTCGTTATTTCATATATCAGTTATTGGGTTTATTTTTGTCATGAAGATATCCATGTCCGCCTTTGGTGGGGTATCCGGTCTGTAAATAATTCCAATGACATTTACAGTTTTATAGACCCTAATTACGAGGAAGAGAGATTCGAAGACGTGGGGAATGAACAACGATAAGTCGTCACAAATTCTGAAGTCAATACCTTCTTTAATAAGGATGCCTACTCCACCTCGACCGTCGTCTCCAGAAGGACGACGTTTGCTAAGAAACGGTTGATATCCATTTATTGTATACGACGTAGTTGGATGGACTTGAAAAATTTCAGTCAAACCGATAATATCAAAACTGTGGCCAGATTCCTGCATGTTGAGCATAAGTTCATTCAGTGAGTCCCAATGAGCGCTAATACTTTGGCAATTGATATGGAAGATGGAGAATGTATTATTCATACCTGCACACTGAGGGCGGAGGTTATCCGGTGAATAATATTCACACTCTCCTCTAAGGTAGCGGAAGGGCGTGTCTTCGACGTCTCCGGTAAATATTCTGCTGTTGAACTGACTAATCAAATCATATTCTGCCCCCGTCTGGATCTCGTCCAAGGTTACTAAATTACTACCCGCCATTTTTTTATGGAGAACTTACCCAGTATCACAGTCGCAGAAACTGATGTACATGGTACAATATAAGCAGATTTTATAAAAGTGGAGGATAAAGACTCATATGCTAAGCTTGGAAACTCATTCTTATTGGTGCTGGTCTGAATGAATTATGGAAATGGCAGAAGTGGGACAGAAAGTATACTTACTAGTATTAGGTGGAAAGGTTTCATTGTACTTTGGTCTCGGTAACGTTTGGAATATACAAGTCGAATTAACGCTATGAGCAACAACGGCAAAACAGGGTATTGAATTTCATGGCAGTATAACACATTCCTTATTTTCTCTGAGAACGAAAGTGTTATATATATATATATATATATATTCAACCTGTGTTTGTTTAAAGACAGAAAATCAAACCACGGGGATTTTTAGAGGAGAAAATAATAGTTCTAGGTGCTATGTAAGTAGGCGACAGACTACCCTCGATGCTGTCCAAGATGAACACAAATAATTATCTACGACTTTGAAGATCCATATTTATGAACAATTCTTGGCTATTTTGAACCACTAAGAATGAAAAAAATCAAATATAGTGTAAATCCTTGACGGTTTTGAAAACAGCATGTCACCCATCCCGAAGCCAAACCTCCCGCGACTCACACAACACCTTCATTAAGGGGACGTCCAACCTAACTTTGGTCAAATTTCATGTAATTTTCTTTCAAGTCTAAAAAAGGCCCAAAATGAATAACCCCAATAAATTATATACCAAAATGCTTGGAATGAAACATAGAACATGTGGAAACTGAAATTTGCTATGGAACTGCTGTCATGTGTAAATAGCACCACCTGAAAGTCTGCTATGGCATAAGTAAGAGAACAAAATTTTTACAATAAAATACCTCAAACTAAAATAACAGCTGTATTCTATAAACATTTAAGTACATACTCGAAGAAATCTTTTCCTAATTCATGAAAGTAATGAAGATTGAGACCAAATGTTATAAGTGGAGTGCTCACTGATTGAAGGCAGACATTTTCTTTTGTTTATGTTTGATTTGGGGAGTTCAACAAAGGTCAACTTGAAGGAGTCCAGCAGAAGAAGTATGGAAGGACAAAAGAGTGTCTCCCAATATCAAGATGTATGTGTTACTGTAATGGTTTGGAAAGAAAATATGATATTCTCCTATGTAGAATGCACTGCAAAGTCATACATTGTAGTTGAATAAATATATTTACAAACCCCTTGCACTGTAACCCCTTTTATCCCATGCATCAATTTGATAGTGATTAAATTGTTAAATTTGTCTGGTTTATCAATAAGTATATTAGCTTTGTTTAACTCTTGGACTCCAATACACTCATGATATCTGTTGGAGAAGAAATGAGGGTAACTGTAACCTGTCACTGCAATAAACCATCTAAAGTACTTAAAAGTACATTGTTAATCAAAACACATCAAATCAACCTTACATAACTATTATTGCATGTACTTTCCCCAAGGAGGCTTATTGACATATTGAGATCAGAAGGGCACATCCAGAGGGTCTCACATATTTTTTTCAAGAACGCAGTACACAAAGCAATCCCCACAAGATGACAAGTGAGCTCCATTTGACACAAAAATTTTCGGGGGGGGGGGGGGGCTCTTCCTTGTATGACTCTACCTCCGGCACTCAAGGCATATGCCTTTTTTCTCAAAGTTTAACTCTTTTTTCTTTTTGAAGATCCTGGCCACACATGTTCCAAACACTATCAGACAGGTAAACCTCCAAATAAGTGTATCTGCAAAAATCATGTTACATTGCAAAACATTCTTTTTAGAGTTTTAGTTCTGGACCTTTCATGCTTCTTACTTCCAACTATAACACTTAATTTATCGATTAATGGGTGAATAGAAAAGTCCTGCCATAATCAACATTTTGAGTTCCAAAAGCCTTCAAAACAGCTCCGATAAAAGTGTCAAACATCAGATTGGTGGCTTTATACAGAATATTCATTAGGTTGTTGCTTGATAAGTAATAGGAACAAAATCTTCACAAGAAAATTCTGTAGCAATACAATTGAGGGTATTAGCAGGCACTTTGCAACAAATTGTAACAAATCAACTAGTTATAAATAAAATTTTTTAACTCAAATAGTCAAAAGAGTGAAAAAGTACCACACTCTGAAAAAATGTGGGAAGAAACACATGCTACAGCAGCTACACAGGCATTGTTTCCCCATGATGCTCGATCACAAAACCAAATATCCTTCAAATTGGAGTAGCAATGGTTGAGATACAAGGGGGAATGTTGGTACATGTAATGATGAATGGGTAAGACTAAGATTAAGAGGACAGGGGTCACCACTGCACGGCCCTAGATGCACCTTTCATTTTCCAACTTCCAGGTCTGGGGCATAATAATCGCAACACACCCACTTTATCAGTTCATAATTTCAGTAAAATAAAAGAAATTATCAATTTGAATTAAATAATAGATGATGGAAAATATTTGGCTTCCTTCGCCTCCTCGTACTATTTAATTACCACAAACAATATCAGTTTGATGCCGACAAACGAAACTGAACGCATGTGGTTTGATTAAAAAGTAACTCGGCATGAATAATGAAGAAATTGCGAATATTTCGTGTATTTCATTTATTTAAAAGCCAATTGCAGCTAATATTGACCGTGCATTCGATAATTCGTTTCGGTTTTGACCACACGGCCACGCTGACACTCCGTGACAGCGGTTATGTTTATTGTGATATGCAAATTGGGGGATGGTTTCCGGTGAAGGAGATTTGTCACATTTGTCAGTGTAAAACGATCATAAAAGACACTGATCGACGCTTGTATTACTATGGTTGGTTGCAAGAAAAAACTAAATTCTCAGCATCGTCCAAGCGCACCTTATTTAAAAGCACGAATGCATCATTTTCAACCCATCTTCAATCGGTCCTTTGCAGACATCAAACATACCCGCCTTCAAATTCCATGGTTACTAGGAAGTAAATAACTTCGCAGCGACAGGGGGAAATTAACACGCTCAATATAGTTCCAGGTCACTTGGAATATACTTCGTGAAAAAGTGGTTTCTGAAGCATTCTGCTTACTTTGTTATGAATATTGCCTTATTTTATGTGTATCGTCCTGATTTTATACACTCGGTTATTTTTTTACAAGTGGTTCATGTTGTCTTTCTAGTGCGCAATAATTCAGATTTTTTGTCAACAAAAAAGTTCAGACGGCCTGTAAACACGAGAGGGAATTTCGAACCATATTTTGCAGTTATGACATTAACAGCTCAAGTACTTGCTGTCACCTGTTTGCAAATCCGCTCATACATTGTCTCGAACAAATAAAGGGCGTGATCACGTCCTTGCATTCTTACGATTGCCCAAATTGAGTATTTCTGCAAGAACCACATCGTAATCACATGACCGGAAAAACATCGTTGAAACATGGCCACAAACGGAACATCAAAAATTTGTGTGGATGTTATTACATTCAAACGTCAAAACCCACCAGAGTGTGTGTCAAAAAAATGCTTTCTCCGAGTCTGTAGTATGTTATCATTATATTGAGGACAAGGCTTTCGAATTACCGATTATTTTGTGGTTTTACCGGTTCGTTACTTATGCCATTTGCAAATTAATCTTCTTCAAAATCATAAAATTCACTTTTTTTCCTGAAAAAAATTAGATGTACCTTTTCTATGCACTTTACTCATTATTTTGATATATAATTTGCCTTTCCTCACTTCTCTTATCTGTTTCTGAGGCATTGGGAAAAATGTCAAAAAATTGACCAAAGTTAGGTTGGACGACCCCTTAATGCGCAAAGGTGGATGGCGGACGGTGTGGACCATCCACACCGGAGTTTTTTTTATTTTAATAAACTATTGACAAAAGTAAATTGATACTACAATGAACACTAAGCGAAAATTTGTATTTTTATGGTTGGTGTGTTCTGTGGCACAGGGTACGTATTCAAATCTTCTTCAGGGAGACAAACATTTTGAATATAACTGTATATCTTACCTCATCGATACACACCATTTCACCTGACCTTGCGGCCTCGTGTGTTTCAAGAAAATATTCAGTGAGACAATGACCTACTTACCATCACATTATGGGACGGTATCAACAAGTGTTGATAAGAGACTGTGTGATTATTTTACCAACCGAAAGATTTAGTTTACAGAAAAAGGTATATTTATAACCCCCGAAAAGTTACAGCCTTTATTGTTTTCAATCTAGAAAGCCGTACAGTCCCGCGTCTACTAATAATTTGTTATCCCATGTTTACTTTGAATCTGCGAATCAGAACGACATTTTACCCCATGTATCAAATGGGAGAGAGTAGAGTCAGGTATTAGTATAAAATACAGGCAAGCCACGAGAAAATGTTCCCGAAGTAATAAGAGAAAATGTGAGCTTTGTGAGGCAAATGATGTGCGTCACGGAACATAGGATAATAAATGTTTTCCGTTATTCACTAACTTTTGTTCAGTTCCTTGGAGTAAATACAATGCCACATGAAATGCTTTTGAAAGGTGTCACCAATACATTTTTGTTTTTCGTTATTAAGGGCCTATATAAGTAATGGAATTTTGTTTATTTTGAAATTCTCACCTCTCATATTCCTTAAATTCAGATTAAATATACACAAATTATACATCAAAATGAAGGTTGGGATGTATAGAACACGAAACACATATGTAATCGACTCATAGAGTCGACTGTAGGCACCACTGGTTCCTGGAAGTCTGCTATCGTATTCGCACCAGAACTGATAATAAAATAATATTTCATCAGAACAACGTGTGGCCAAATGTGCTTCATATATCCAAGAACAAGTTGTTCGGATGAAATATTATTTTATTATCAGTTCTGGTGCGAATACGGTAGCAGACTTCCAGGGACCAGTGGTGCCTACAGTCGACTCTATGAGTCGATTACATATGTGTTTCGTGTTCTATAGATCCCAACCTTCATTTTGATGTATAATTTGTGTATATTTAATCTGAATTAAAGGAATATGAGAGGTGAGAATTTCAAAATAAACAAACTTCCATTACTTATATAGGCCCTTAACAAACTTTTGTACAGTTCCTTGGAGGAAATACAATAATACATGGATTATTTTTAAAATGTGTCAACGATAACAGTAAGTTTGGATACATAACAACAATATGCAGATTTAGTCTGAAGCAACATTCTGGAATTTGAAGGAAGATATGTCATAAGAAATATCTGTATCTATGGGTTGCAATACAGTACATGGTTCGGGTGGGAGAATTAGAATAAGCAATCTACCACATATTGTAAGATAAGGTGGAGTCCTTCAAATTATAATTGACTGAAGTCCTGTGCTGCAAGGAACACCGCATTATCAAATTGTCAAGCAGTGTGTTCTGATGGGACACAAGTGAACGATCATATGGTTGATCCAGGTTTGTACCACACAGGTTTGTAATATTCTGGTCAAGTGGTTTCACTGCTTCAGACCAACTGATTATCACCTGTTACAAATAAACCACCCGTTTGTGATGAGTGGGGACCTAATTGAGCAATTCACCGGGTATGATAGGGCAGGTTTGTATCATACTAGTCAATTCTGGTTTTACTGTTTCAAACTAATGATTTATCACCCGTCCGTTACAGAAAGGCCACATAACCGCGTAAGTAAAGCAGTTCACAGGGCATCATATGGCAGGTTGAAATCATTCTGACCATAAGGCTTCACCAAGTGATCACACTATTTCAAGCCAACAAGTTGTTGTCCATTACAAACACACTGATCCTGTACATTGTGAGGAGGGGGGGGGGGGGGGGTTAAGTGACTATTTCCCTAACTTTGATAACACAGGTTTGTATTATTCAGATCACATGGCATCCCCACTTGATCAGGTGGGACAAGAAGGTAATTCACTAGCTTGCTTTCTGTGCAAATAAACCACACATTGTGGGTGGGTGGGGTCATTATGTAGTAATTCTTCAAGTACATTAGCACAGATTCAAATCTGTTCATCACATGGCTTCACCAAGTGATCACACTGCTTCAAACCACATTGGCAGCTTTTACAAGTAAATCACACCTTGTAGGTGGGTGGGGCATAGGTAAGTAGTTTACAGGGTTTGTTTATACAGATTTGAATAATTCTGATCGTATGTCTTCAACATTATATTATTAATTATTCGTATGGGTCTTTTTTGCATTAAGAATAATTTATTGATGGCTTTTGAGTTACCCCAAACATGAATTCCGTAGATCAAGTGACTGTGAACAATGGCAAAGTAAAGAGTTCTCAAGGCATCATGTGGACGAATGGATTTAACCTTACTAAGGACATAATTTGCCCGCGCGATCTTTGAGCATAGTTGTGATATATGGACTTTATATAATAGCTTATCATCAATGTTGACCCCAAGAGATTTCACAGATTTTTCGATTTGTTCAACACCCACTCGTGTTATTTTCTCATTGTCAATACAGACGTTTTCTCGCGAAGTTTCTATTTTCATCATAGTCGGGTTAAATACAATATATTTTGTTTTGTTAGCATTCATAACTAAGCAGTTAGTGGAACACCGCTCGGATAATTTACGTAATTCCCTGTTCATATAACTTGTCAAGTTATTCACGTTAGGACCTGATGGATACACAGTAGTATCGTCTGCAAATGAAAGGAGTTTTAAGGAAGTGGAATTACAAATGTCGTCAATGTATAATAAAAATAAAATGGGGCCTAATATCGAGCCTTGTGGGACTCCGCACGTTATTCGCGCCAGGTCAGACTTATTTTCGTCATAAACAACAAATTGTTTTCTATTTGATAAGTAACTTTTGAACCAGTCGTTAGTGACGCCACTCACCCCATAATAATCTAATTCCTTAATTAAAATTTTGTGGTTTATAGTATCAAATGCCTTTGTTAAATCCAGGAAAACCGCTAAAGTGAGGTCTTTTGTGCGTTTATTATTTTCCTCAGCGACTTGTTTTAGAAGTTGAAGAACTGGATGGACTGTGGAATGTTTCTTTCTAAATCCATATTGATGTTGGTATAAGATTTCAAATCTATCTAGGAAACTAATGATTCTGACCGACATAAGTTTTTCTAGAACTTTGGAAAATGTTGGCAGGGCACTAATTGGCCTGTAGTTCGTGAATTTATGTACGTCCCCAGATTTATAAATGGGGGTCACTTTTGCAATTTTCATTTTGTCGGGCACTATGCCATCATTGAATGAGTTATTGATTATGTGTGTCAAGGGGGGTCGCAATGATATTTATTGTATGTTTCAGAAGATCCGAGCTGATATTGTCGCAGTCAGGGCTTGCTTTGGATTTCATTGATTTTACAACGTTAATAATTTCAAACGTAGAGGTCGGTTCTAGAAATAAATTAGTCTGGAATTGTCCATTCATGTAATCCATAGTCGAGGTATTGCTTGTTTTTAATTGTTCACATGTGATGGCTCATATATTTATAAAAAAAAAATCATTGAATTCCCTTGCAATTTCGCATTGGTCAGATATTTCTTTGTTATTTTGGACAAAGAAGGGAGGAAGTTTAGACGCACATCTTACCTTATTTATAGTTTCGTTGAGGATTTTTCAAGTTTTACGCATACCATTTCGGTTTTCTGCAAGGATCTTTTTATAATAAATTGCTTTACATTGTTTCTTGGCACGGTTGAATATTCTGCAGTAATTTTTATAATTTTGAATATTTTGATCTGTGGAAGATCTCAGCTTCTTGTGGTAAAATTTTCTTTTATTTTTTGATGAAATAAGAAGACTCTTAGACATCCACGGCTTATGTTCAAGTTTATTTTTTTTCGGAATAATTTTTATCTTGGGAAAAGCCACATCGAATGCACTCTGATAAATATCCATAAATGTGTTATAGGCTTTGTTTGGACAGTGCAACTCCATAACGGAAGAGAAATCACATTCCGACAGCAGTGAATTGAAATGTGCAATGTTTTCTGGATTAATTATTCTTCGATATTTCGGGGTTGGAACATCTTTATTTTCTTTATTTTCTATATAAAAAATGCCAAAGTGATCAGCTACGCCAGTCAGGACTATGCCAGATGATGATGTGGATGAGATATTATTTGAGTAGATGTGATCAATGATGGTCGCCGAATAACCTGTTACTCTGGTTGGTTTAGTTATAAGTGGTAGAAACCCTTGACTGAACACTGAATTTATAAATTCTTCGGTTTTTTATGAGATTCGATTTTCAATAGGTCAATGTTAAAATCACCCATAATATATGAAAGTTTATTTTCGTTATTTCATATATCAGTTATTGGGTTTATTTTTGTCATGAAGATATCCATGTCCGCCTTTGGTGGGGTATCCGGTCTGTAAATAATTCCAATGACATTTACAGTTTTATAGACCCTAATTACGAGGAAGAGAGATTCGAAGACGTGGGGAATGAACAACGATAAGTCGTCACAAATTCTGAAGTCAATACCTTCTTTAATAAGGATGCCTACTCCACCTCGACCGTCGTCTCCAGAAGGACGACGTTTGCTAAGAAACGGTTGATATCCATTTATTGTATACGACGTAGTTGGATGGACTTGAAAAATTTCAGTCAAACCGATAATATCAAAACTGTGGCCAGATTCCTGCATGTTGAGCATAAGTTCATTCAGTGAGTCCCAATGAGCGCTAATACTTTGGCAATTGATATGGAAGATGGAGAATGTATTATTCATACCTGCACACTGAGGGCGGAGGTTATCCGGTGAATAATATTCACACTCTCCTCTAAGGTAGCGGAAGGGCGTGTCTTCGACGTCTCCGGTAAATATTCTGCTGTTGAACTGACTAATCAAATCATATTCTGCCCCCGTCTGGATCTCGTCCAAGGTTACTAAATTACTACCCGCCATTTTTTTATGGAGAACTTACCCAGTATCACAGTCGCAGAAACTGATGTACATGGTACAATATAAGCAGATTTTATAAAAGTGGAGGATAAAGACTCATATGCTAAGCTTGGAAACTCATTCTTATTGGTGCTGGTCTGAATGAATTATGGAAATGGCAGAAGTGGGACAGAAAGTATACTTACTAGTATTAGGTGGAAAGGTTTCATTGTACTTTGGTCTCGGTAACGTTTGGAATATACAAGTCGAATTAACGCTATGAGCAACAACGGCAAAACAGGGTATTGAATTTCATGGCAGTATAACACATTCCTTATTTTCTCTGAGAACGAAAGTGTTATATATATATATATATATATATATATATTCAACCTGTGTTTGTTTAAAGACAGAAAATCAAACCACGGGGATTTTTAGAGGAGAAAATAATAGTTCTAGGTGCTATGTAAGTAGGCGACAGACTACCCTCGATGCTGTCCAAGATGAACACAAATAATTATCTACGACTTTGAAGATCCATATTTATGAACAATTCTTGGCTATTTTGAACCACTAAGAATGAAAAAAATCAAATATAGTGTAAATCCTTGACGGTTTTGAAAACAGCATGTCACCCATCCCGAAGCCAAACCTCCCGCGACTCACACAACACCTTCATTAAGGGGACGTCCAACCTAACTTTGGTCAAATTTCATGTAATTTTCTTTCAAGTCTAAAAAAGGCCCAAAATGAATAACCCCAATAAATTATATACCAAAATGCTTGGAATGAAACATAGAACATGTGGAAACTGAAATTTGCTATGGAACTGCTGCCATGTGTAAATAGCACCACCTGAAAGTCTGCTATGGCATAAGTAAGAGAACAAAATTTTTACAATAAAATACCTCAAAATAAAATAACAGCTGTATTCTATAAACATTTAAGTACATACTCGAAGAAATCTTTTCCTAATTCATGAAAGTAATGAAGATTGAGACCAAATGTTATAAGTGGAGTGCTCACTGATTGAAGGCAGACATTTTCTTTTGTTTATGTTTGATTTGGGGAGTTCAACAAAGGTCAACTTGAAGGAGTCCGGCAGAAGAAGTATGGAAGGACAAAAGAGTGTCTCCCAATATCAAGATGTATGTGTTACTGTAATGGTTTGGAAAGAAAATATGATATTCTCCTATGTAGAATGCACTGCAAAGTCATACATTGTAGTTGAATAAATATATTTACAAACCCCTTGCACTGTAACCCCTTTTATCCCATGCATCAATTTGATAGTGATTAAATTGTTAAATTTGTCTGGTTTATCAATAAGTATATTAGCTTTGTTTAACTCTTGGACTCCAATACACTCATGATATCTGTTGGAGAAGAAATGAGGGTAACTGTAACCTGTCACTGCAATAAACCATCTAAAGTACTTAAAAGTACATTGTTAATCAAAACACATCAAATCAACCTTACATAACTATTATTGCATGTACTTTACCCAAGGAGGCTTATTGACATATTGAGATCAGAAGGGCACATCCAGAGGGTCTCACATATTTTTTTCAAGAACGCAGTACACAAAGCAATCCCCACAAGATGACAAGTGAGCTCCATTTGACACAAAAATTTTCGGGGGGGGGGGGGGGCTCTTCCTTGTATGACTCTACCTCCGGCACTCAAGGCATATGCCTTTTTTCTCAAAGTTTAACTCTTTTTTCTTTTTGAAGATCCTGGCCACACATGTTCCAAACACTATCAGACAGGTAAACCTCCAAATAAGTGTATCTGCAAAAATCATGTTACATTGCAAAACATTCTTTTTAGAGTTTTAGTTCTGGACCTTTCATGCTTCTTACTTCCAACTATAACACTTAATTTATCGATTAATGGGTGAATAGAAAAGTCCTGCCATAATCAACATTTTGAGTTCCAAAAGCCTTCAAAACAGCTCCGATAAAAGTGTCAAACATCAGATTGGTGGCTTTATACAGAATATTCATTAGGTTGTTGCTTGATAAGTAATAGGAACAAAATCTTCACAAGAAAATTCTGTAGCAATACAATTGAGGGTATTAGCAGGCACTTTGCAACAAATTGTAACAAATCAACTAGTTATAAACAAAATTTTCTAACTCAAATAGTCAAAAGAGTGAAAAAGTACCACACTCTGAAAAAATGTGGGAAGAAACACATGCTACAGCAGCTACACAGGCATTGTTTCCCCATGATGCTCGATCACAAAACCAAATATCCTTCAAATTGGAGTAGCAATGGTTGAGATACAAGGGGGAATGTTGGTACATGTAATGATGAATGGGTAAGACTAAGATTAAGAGGACAGGGGTCACCACTGCACGGCCCTAGATGCACCTTTCATTTTCCAACTTCCAGGTCTGGGGCATAATAATCGCAACACACCCACTTTATCAGTTCATAATTTCAGTAAAATAAAAGAAATTATCAATTTGAATTAAATAATAGATGATGGAAAATATTTGGCTTCCTTCGCCTTCTCGTACTATTTAATTACCACAAACAATATCAGTTTGATGCCGACAAACGAAACTGAACGCATGTGGTTTGATTAAAAAGTAACTCGGCATGAATAATGAAGAAATTGCGAATATTTCGTGTATTTCATTTATTTAAAAGCCAATTGCAGCTAATATTGACCGTGCATTCGATAATTCGTTTCGGTTTTGACCACACGGCCACGCTGACACTCCGTGACAGCGGTTATGTTTATTGTGATATGCAAATTGGGGGATGGTTTCCGGTGAAGGAGATTTGTCACATTTGTCAGTGTAAAACGATCATAAAAGACACTGATCGACGCTTGTATTACTATGGTTGGTTGCAAGAAAAAACTAAATTCTCAGCATCGTCCAAGCGCACCTTATTTAAAAGCACGAATGCATCATTTTCAACCCATCTTCAATCGGTCCTTTGCAGACATCAAACATACCCGCCTTCAAATTCCATGGTTACTAGGAAGTAAATAACTTCGCAGCGACAGGGGGAAATTAACACGCTCAATATAGTTCCAGGTCACTTGGAATATACTTCGTGAAAAAGTGGTTTCTGAAGCATTCTGCTTACTTTGTTATGAATATTGCCTTATTTTATGTGTATCGTCCTGATTTTATACACTCGGTTATTTTTTTTACAAGTGGTTCATGTTGTCTTTCTAGTGCGCAATAATTCAGATTTTTTGTCAACAAAAAAGTTCAGACGGCCTGTAAACACGAGAGGGAATTTCGAACCATATTTTGCAGTTATGACATTAACAGCTCAAGTACTTGCTGTCACCTGTTTGCAAATCCGCTCATACATTGTCTCGAACAAATAAAGGGCGTGATCACGTCCTTGCATTCTTACGATTGCCCAAATTGAGTATTTCTGCAAGAACCACATCGTAATCATATGACCGGAAAAACATCGTTGAAACATGGCCACATCCGGAACATCAAAAATTTGTGTGGATGTTATTACATTCACTTTAACGTCAAAACCCACCAGAGTGTGTGTCAAAAAAATGCTTTCTCCGAGTCTGTAGTATGTTATCATTATATTGAGGACAAGGCTTTCGAATTACCGATTATTTTGTGGTTTTACCGGTTCGTTACTTATGCCATTTGCAAATTAATCTTCTTCAAAATCATAAAATTCACTTTTTTCCTGAAAAAAATTAGATGTACCTTTTCTATGCACTTTACTCATTATTTTGATATATAATTTGCCTTTCCTTACTTCTCTTATCTGTTTCTGAGGCATTGGGAAAAATGTCAAAAAATTGACCAAAGTTAGGTTGGACGACCCCTTAATGCGCAAAGGTGGATGGCGGACGGTGTGGACCATCCACACCGGAGTTTTTTTTATTTTAATAAACTATTGACAAAAGTAAATTGATACTACAATGAACTCTAAGCGAAAATTTGTATTTTTATGGTTGGTGTGTTCTGTGGCACAGGGTACGTATTCAAATCTTCTTCACGGAGACAAACATTTTGAATATAACTGTATATCTTACCTCATCGATACACACCATTTCACCTGACCTTGCGGCCTCGTGTGTTTCAAGAAAATATTCAGTGAGACAATGACCTACTTACCATCACATTATGGGACGGTATCAACAAGTGTTGATAAGAGACTGTGTGATTATTTTACCAACCGAAAGATTTAGTTTACAGAAAAAGGTATATTTATAACCCCCGAAAAGTTACAGCCTTTATTGTTTTCAATCTAGAAAGCCGTACAGTCCCGCGTCTACTAATAATTTGTTATCCCATGTTTACTTTGAATCTGCGAATCAGAACGACATTTTACCCCATGTATCAAATGGGAGAGAGTAGAGTCAGGTATTAGTATAAAATACAGGCAAGCCACGAGAAAATGTTCCCGAAGTAATAAGAGAAAATGTGAGCTTTGTGAGGCAAATGATGTGCGTCATGGAACATAGGATAATAAATGTTTTCCGTTATTCACTAACTTTTGTTCAGTTCCTTGGAGTAAATACAATGCCACATGAAATGCTTTTGAAAGGTGTCACCAATACATTTTTGTTTTTCGTTATTAAGGGCCTATATAAGTAATGGAATTTTGTTTATTTTGAAATTCTCACCTCTCATATTCCTTAAATTCAGATTAAATATACACAAATTATACATCAAAAGGAAGGTTGGGATGTATAGAACACGAAACACATATGTAATCGACTCATAGAGTCGACTGTAGGCACCACTGGTTCCTGGAAGTCTGCTATCGTATTCGCACCAGAACTGATAATAAAATAATATTTCATCAGAACAACGTGTGGCCAAATGTGCTTCATATATCCAAGAACAAGTTGTTCGGATGAAATATTATTTTATTATCAGTTCTGGTGCGAATACGGTAGCAGACTTCCAGGGACCAGTGGTGCCTACAGTCGACTCTATGAGTCGATTACATATGTGTTTCGTGTTCTATAGATCCCAACCTTCATTTTGATGTATAATTTGTGTATATTTAATCTGAATTAAAGGAATATGAGAGGTGAGAATTTCAAAATAAACAAACTTCCATTACTTATATAGGCCCTTAACAAACTTTTGTACAGTTCCTTGGAGGAAATACAATAATACATGGATTATTTTTAAAATGTGTCAACGATAACAGTAAGTTTGGATACATAACAACAATATGCAGATTTAGTCTGAAGCAACATTCTGGAATTTGAAGGAAGATATGTCATAAGAAATATCTGTATCTATGGGTTGCAATACAGTACATGGTTCGGGTGGGAGAATTAGAATAAGCAATCTACCACATATTGTAAGATAAGGTGGAGTCCTTCAAATTATAATTGACTGAAGTCCTGTGCTGCAAGGAACACCGCATTATCAAATTGTCAAGCAGTGTGTTCTGATGGGACACAAGTGAACGATCATATGGTTGATCCAGGTTTGTACCACACAGGTTTGTAATATTCTGGTCAAGTGGTTTCACTGCTTCAGACCAACTGATTATCACCTGTTACAAATAAACCACCCGTTTGTGATGAGTGGGGGCCTAATTGAGCAATTCACCGGGTATGATAGGGCAGGTTTGTATCATACTAGTCAATTCTGGTTTTACTGTTTCAAACTAATGATTTATCACCCGTCCGTTACAGAAAGGCCACATAACCGCGTAAGTAAAGCAGTTCACAGGGCATCATAGGGCAGGTTGAAATCATTCTGACCATAAGGCTTCACCAAGTGATCACACTATTTCAAGCCAACAAGTTGTTGTCCATTACAAACACACTGATCCTGTACATTGTGGGGAGGGGGGGGGGGGGTTAAGTGACTATTTCCCTAACTTTGATAACACAGGTTTGTATCATTCAGATCACATGGCATCCCCACTTGATCAGGTGGGACAAGAAGGTAATTCACTAGCTTGCTTTCTGTGCAAATAAACCACACATTGTGGGTGGGTGGGGTCATTATGTAGTAATTCTTCAAGTACATTAGCACAGATTCAAATCTGTTCATCACATGGCTTCACCAAGTGATCACACTGCTTCAAACCACATTGGCAGCTTTTACAAGTAAATCACACCTTGTAGGTGGGTGGGGCATAGGTAAGTAGTTTACAGGGTTTGTTTATACAGATTTGAATAATTCTGATCGTATGTCTTCAACAAGTGACCACTATGACTCAAAGCAGTCGATTGTCATCTCTTACAGGTAAGTCACACAGTGTGATTGGGGTGGGGACTATAAGTAAGCAATTCACTAGGTATTTGTTACAAATGAACCGTATGTTGTAGATTGGCACCTGCTATAAATAAGGCCCACATTATGGATGAAAAAGTGCAAAAGTAAGCAATTCAACAAGTATTTAGCACAGGATTATAGGTCACTGTAGGGCCATGCTTTAAACCGACTGACTGTCTTCTGTTACAAATAAACTACACATTGAGGGAGGAGCCATAAATAAGCAATTCACCGAGTATATTAATACAGGTTTGAATAATTATGTTCATATGGCTGCACCAAGAGATCACAATGCTTCAAACCAACTGATTGCCATTTGTTACAAGTAACCCACACCTTCTAGGTGGAGGATAAGTAAGGAATTCACTACCTTTACTAGCACAGGTTTGTATCATTTCCATCATATAGCAAGTTACTGTCATACTTCAAATGTACTAACTGTCATCTGTTACAAATGAATCACACCTTGTTGGTGGTGGGGGGGGGGGGGGGGGGTGGAATGAGTAAGTAATTTACTAGGTTTGTTAGCACAGATTTGTATCATTCTCATCGTATGATATCACCAAGTAACTGCCATGCTTCAAATCAACTAACTGTCATTTGTTACAAATGAACCCCAATTCACTAGCTTTGTTAGCACAGGTTTAAATCTATCAGAACATATGGCTTCACCAAGTGATCCTCAAGTTTCAAACCAACTGATTGCCATCTGTTAAAAATAAATCTCCCAATGTAGTTTGAGAGGGAACATTCTGATCCAATAATTTCATTACATCATACACCTGATTGTCATCGGTTGTCAATAATCCATGCATTGAACATGGGTGGGGGCATGAATAAGGAACTAACTGGGTATGTCAGCAGGGGCTTGAATCATTATATGAAACATTCTAATCACATGGTTTCACTGCTTCAGACAGCTGATTGTCGTCTGTTACAAATGATCCGCATATTGTGGTTTCAGTACTATTTAAGTACATTAAACTTTCGCTAATGTCAAAGCTCACGAAGGGCGCGAGGTTGGGGGGTTATGCTTCGTAACGAGATATTCTTTTCAGTTGCTTCCAGGAATTTAGGAAGGTAAAAAAAGTAAGGATATATACCACATTATAGGGGCACCTGTAACGATTATCTTGTTTGTAAGAGGCCTGCACTGTTTTTCCCCAAGAACAAGACATTTAGCCCTTTAAATCATAGAGTACATTTTTCCGGCCCAGGAATACGTCACAGTTTCATTAAGTATGGCTGCTAAAATAAAATAATGAATATGGACTCTTCCAATTGCTGCCATTGAAATCACATGAAAACTACCATCAATGTTCAAAGGGTTAACGGTCACTTTGAGACCTATGTCTAAATTGTAGATAAATACTTCAGATCTCGTTGAGAAAGAACGATTTCGTGATTTATAGCCAACCATCTTGATGACCTGCTGGCATCTACTGACGGGAGTAATCTGGCCCTCTTGTTCTGGTTTTTCGATTTGACAAGTGTCCAAACCAGCTGATACACCAGTAAAAGGAATCGACAATTACCCGACTAACGCTTCATATAAGACAAGTTACGCAGGTGTCAGCAGTGGGAAATCTCTCCCATTTACCAGCCCAATTGGGGAAGAAATGACCCACTTATTTATTTGTTTTTTCAAATTATTTTTTGTTACTTATTTACTTGTAGTAAAATACTAAAAAAAATCCTTTCTATTATTTCAGTCGACAATTACTCTGCTGCATATGTTTTGGACGGGATGTTTTGGTAAGTACGCATAAAATAAGATTTGAATGTGTTTTTGTATATATGGCAGGATTCAAGACAACGTGTGTTAATCACTGATTTCCATACAACAGGATTGCTGAAACGCTCATTGGTCACATGCAGAAAAGTGTCTTACTTGCAACCATTTTAGGGGAGACAATTATTGCTATAAATAGATAATTCTCAAAAATGCGACGCCTCGTAATCTCCGATTGTTGTGAAGAATACACCTTGTTGTCTGTGACAAGAGGATATGGTGATAATGTCAATATTTTTCGCGGCAATGGAAAATGGATATTTAACCCTTTGATCCCGAGCGGCCGTTTTTCCGGGCAGAAACATGATACGCCATAACGTCATTAAATAAGATGGCTGTTCAGGAAATGTGTGGGGTAGATCAGTCAATATTTCCAACGTGCAGCTCCGACGCTGCACGTTGAGAATATTGATTGATTTACTCCAAATAATGAATATGGACTCTTCTAATTGCTACCGTTGAAATGGCATGGACGATACCACCAGAGTTTAAAGGGTTAAAACATATTTTAGTTATTATTGAAACAATCAAGTGTCCTGATTGGAAAGTTGATACCATGTTACCAGTTTGCGTGCTAGGCTTTTTGGTTGATGTCTGATGATATGAAAGATTTCATGTCATCAAACGTCATCGATTGGAGCAGTGGCGTAGGGGATGGGCCCGCAGGGCCCGCATTGCGGGGGGGGGGGGGCGGCTAGAAGGGCTGGGGGGGCCCCGTCTTGAAGGACGTCCCAACGCTGGAAGAAAGAGGGAAAGAGTGAGTGAGAGAGAGAGAGAGAGAGAGAGAGAGAGAGAGCCTGTGTACCAAATACACAAAATTTCAAACTCTTACTTCCACACGACGTACTCTTTGTAGTCTATTTATTATTCTTTTAGCCCTTTACATAACGTAACGGCCAAAACCGACCAGCGCTATTCTCAAAAATCGCCAATTAATTTTCATTTTTTTGTCTCAACAACATAGGTTATGACTCCTCGTTAGAACGAGCTCGTCGAGCTCGTTCCAACGAGGGGTCATAACCTATGTTTTTGAGACAAAAAATGAAAAAAATTAGTTATTCAAGAATTATTTTTGCAAGTGTCGTCTGCTTTTCAGATTAGGTAAAGGGTTAAGTGAACGGTACATCATTGTAACTGATAGGGGTGAGAAATGAACAATATGCATACATGGTGCCTCTCAAGTCACACATGTTGGACGTGCGTGTGTGTATTGTTGGATGGTGGGGGTGAAACTTAAAACATGTAATGAAAAAATCTACAGAGTCGTGCTTTTAGAATCGATCCTATAGGCTATACCCTCATTTAATTTATGATTTAAGTCGTATGTACTACGTGAAACCCTGTATGCTGTGCACGGTAACAACACTAAATTTGCTTCCGTTTTAAAGGCAACCACCATTATGGAAGGGCCCCCGTCTCTATCTCGCGGGGGGGGGGGGGCACACGATTTTACGCTACGCCACTGGATTGGAGGAGTTACTGCGTCGATTGTCTTGAAGACAACTTGAAGGGAGGGGGTCGAGTTGCAATGTCCCACTAATTCAGTTGTATAAAGATCAGTGACGCTAATTGATAATCCGAGAATTGAAAAATATATTTGTCTATGTACAGTCTAAAATAAGTTGGGTCAAACATTAACCCAAATCAACTGGTTTGAGTGAATATGAACCCAAAATGGCGCCCAGCACCTTATCTGCATCTGGTGTCTAGAACACCTTATGCCCTTCATAGGACTAAGAACACTATTTTTCCATGGTCATCACCATCTGTCCTGTGATCAAGTGCTACTGTAGTCATCCAATACTATGGTATTCTACTCTCCTTACAACCTTGTACGTTTACTATTGACTAGTAGTGGAGCGTGGTGGCTCAGTGATAGACAGTTGGACTTCTATGCTAGAGGTTCCGAGTTCGATTCCCGTCCTGGACGACCCGCGTTGTGTCCTTGGGCAAGGCGCTTTATCCCGTTTGCCTACATGGGGTCACGATGACGCCGTGTACTAAGGCGTACTGCACGTCGATGGTGAACATGTCTTCAACCGCTGTAACCCTGCTTGAGCGGAGCTTGAACAGAGTTAGAACGTTGAAGAGCTGACAGTTGCTCGTTGAGGCTCGGTGGTTCTCTCCGGGTTCTCCGACTTCCTCCACCCGTAAAACTGTCAGGGTCACGATTAGCCATTGTGCATAAGTATGTGACCTTAAACACCAATAAATAAATAAATAAATTTACTAGTAGCATTATTACAGGCTTACTGACTATCTCCGATCACGATCCCCACCCTCGGCCAAGTCTTAGAATGTCCCTAAAGCCATCCATACTCTACTACGATACACCGAAACAAACATACACCACACAACCACATAACTCACCACTCCGGTCTACCCATGGGATAGTACACACCATTAAATGGATACTAGTACAAAAGGATAACAGTAGACCACCCGGGATAGATGTCATGTACAGAATACTACTGTACTAGACAACAAAACATACCCCACCATACTGCAAGACTAATAAAACAATAGAATGCATACAGTACGTCCTACATTACCGTACCGGCCAACCATGCATACCCCACAACACTCCATGATCTATCATTGCACACTACATAATAGTTCCAAATACAGAGAGTTCATCCTAAACTACTGTACCAAACATCCAAGCATAATACCACATGACCTAGCATTGCGCATTACCTATACCAATTATAGAATAATATAAAGCATTAGATGGATTATAGCACAAAGGGCTAACAGCAAACCTATTGGGTACAGACTGTTCATCATTCTATGCTCTCACAAAATACAACCCTGCATTACCTCCACACCCACCCTATAATACTGCTTATCCTGGACTTACGTTTCACCCGTACCAACTGTAAGATAGTATAACGCCTCAAGAGGATCAACAGTACTAAGAGCTAACACTGAACCATCAAGTGTACAGAGCGTACATCATATACTACCGTTCTAAGGAACCAACCAGCCTGGCATTACATACTGCCTATACCATTCATAGGAAATTATGAAGCATTCGGTCGAGTTCCAAGGGCTAACATGGGTATATACCGTTACTATCACATCACTTCCCCACAAGAAGCCCGACATAGCCTTATCCGAACAACGTAATGTCGGAATGTACAATGCGCAATAACAGTGGTCAACGTTTTTATGACGTCGCGTGCGCATCATAACGTCACGACGTCAGTAGCAACGTCAACAGTTTCGCGAGGAAAACTTTCAAGAAAATCCAACTTCCCCATCCATATTTCATTACATACCTATACTGCATACCCTGAGCCCCGAGTGTACAAAAATCACTATATATACCATAGCATACTATATATACAATAATTGTACCATTTGCCCGATCTAACTGGATGGCTCTGGGATTTTGCACAGAAAAAGTTGCCCCAGCAAAAGTCTGGTTTCTGTAGGATTTAACGCCAGCTCCTCTGGCAAAATTCCGGGTAATCGGGCACGATTTATCGCTCCCATATTACTTCGCGCACTTTGGGGTCGAATCGAATATCGAATCGAATCAGCCAGAGGATTTCGAATCTAATCGAATCTTGAATTGAATGTCAACGCTCTTCAGGTTGAAGATATTGCACCTTCTTACAACTGTAAATATTGTCAGTCTCCAACCAACAATTGTATGCAATGGAGACTCGTCTATTTCGACAAATTATTAAAAATGCAGAATATTCCCGAATTAAATTCAAGTATAGTTTCGTAAGCCGAAACCCCTCGAACCTTTCTTCTATCACGAGGTCTCTTGTCAGTACAGACTACCTGGTGTTAGAAGAAGAGTTAAAGACAAGATACTTGGTAAGATTCTGAGAACAACTGGGGCCAATACTATAAAACGTTTCCAGATGTATTTTTCAAAATTGTATTTTCTATTTATGGAAATAACTAATTGAAATGAACCACTAGCATTTTCAAAGATATGGAAATTGGCCAGTTGGCAACTTGCCATATGTTTAAAAATGCTAATGATTCATTTTTATGATTTATATTCAATTGTAGAAAATACAATTTGGAAAAATACAATTGGAAAATTTTTATAGTATTGGTCCCTGGATGTTCGAAAATGTCATAATCGGCTCGAATCGAATCATCGGGACGATTTGAAATCGAATCGAATTTCGAAGCTTCGTAGGTTTTAACTCTTTGGTCAGCTGTTGGTTTGTCGCAACAAAGATAGTTACACCCTTGCTTCAAAACAGAAAACACTTGAAGTTCTCCTCGTAAATTCTGAATTGCCTACATGAAAATTTAAAGGTGAATATTGTGACAAATCTTATTCTATTTTTTTTAATTTGCACAAAATTTAAACAAAACCATATTACGTGACACCTCATTGGAACGAGCTGGATGAGCTGGAGCCAATGCAGGGGTCATATGATATGATTTTTTTTAATTTCTTTTGACAATTAATTATTTACAACTGGACAATTTGTAAATTACGCGAGCGGATGCGGCAGATTCTTTGGAAATGGGTTAATCAACGCATCGGACCTTTTCACACAACGCTGTTCACAAAAGTTACAGTTCGAACATTATTATTTTTACAATTCTGTGTCCAAAATATAGTTTATTCACTGGAACCACAGCTCGCTCCAGTTAGGTGGTCATAACTTATTTTTTTAGTAAAAAAAAATGTTTTTCAAGAAAAATAAATAACAGTGTCGTCTGCTAGCCGTGTTAGATAATTGGTTCTTAATTTTTTTTTAATTATACTTAGTTCCAACCAACGGCTTATATCAGCTCCTCAAACTCTGATCGACAGAGTTTATTTGAAATCGAATTGCGATTAACCCTTTACCCAACGTAACGGCCAAAACCGGCCAGCGCTATTCACAAAAAAGGCCAATTAATTTCAATTATTTTTTCATTTTTTTGTCTCAGAAACATAGGTTATGACCCCTCTTTGGAACGAGCTCGTCGAGCTCGTTCAATGAGGGGTCATAAGCTATGTTTTTGAGACAAAAAATGAAAAAAAATTAGTTATTCAAGAACTTTGTTTGCAAGTGTCGTCTGCTTTTCACGTTAGGTAAAGGGTTAACAAACATTGAATGGATAGGTTTATAGTTCCAACCAACAGATTCTAACCGCATCTCAGATTCTGACCGAAATATATTATGATAGCCTTCATTATGCCTAACAGGCATAGCATAAGTGGGAATATACAGTGCTAGCCCAGAGGCGGCGGACGCTCCAAAAAAGTGTGGGGGGGGGGGGGGGTCACACCTTTCTGGGCACCGCAAGGCTGTGGGATAAAAAATAATTTTTCTTCGGGATTGGGGGGAGGGGGTCAATGTTGGTGGGGCGGTGTATTCATGCAAACTCAGCTTATTTATTTATTTTTTTTTTTTTTTCTTAAACATTAGAACCCTGGTGGTAAATTCCGTATCAATTCAATGGCAGCAATTGAATTGCCCCATTATTTGTGGGCAGATCAATTAATATTTTCAAGGTGCAGCCTCATAGTTGCACGTTAAAATATTGATTGGTCTTCCCCATACATTCACTTACCAGCTATCATACTTAATGAATTTATAAAGTTCATGGGCCAGAAAAGCGGCCTCTCGGGTTCAGAGGTCTAATCATAACTTTGAAACCGTTATTTGAAATATTACGTTCCATTTGGAGCTTTCTATTTTTATTCCAAAAAATCTTGAAAATTGATGTGGTCATATATGTATAGGTGATATGTAGTGACCATAAGGGTTGTGCATAATTATCAGAACGATTGACGTTCTCGAATAGTTTTGAGGACAGGTTCATAACGGTGTTGTCTCCGTGATAGCGGTGACATCGCTGGTCTTGTGACAGACCACCATTGCCGACATCTGTATCAAGTAATATCAGTCCGGCAGATAATGGGTCTTTCTGAGGTGAAGAACTTCTTGAATACTCAGGAATACTGAGCGAAAAATAGCTACAATCGTTACTTTTGCAGAGTTGTAAAAGTGTACGGGCGAGAATACTACCAGCTTTTTATCGTTTTATCAAGAAAGTCGTTCTTCATGACGAAATTATCTCCCAGGGGCGCGATGGTGTGTTGGATAGTAGAAAGAAGCGAAAATCGACATACGTGCTGCCTTTCGTTTTGATTAATTGTAGTCAAACCGACAGCCGATACATTTTACTTCTTTCTAAGAGTCCATGGGAAGAGTTTGTAAACTTATGTGTGTCGGAGAAGGAGGGGGTGGGTGGGGTGGGGGGGGGGGGGGTATAGGGGAAGGTAGATGGCATTAATATTCATATATTAGCATATGTTTTATACTCAGTCTAACAAAACAAATAAGGTGATCGATGGGTAGTTATCCACTCAATGTAATACATTAAGTCGCTCAATAGTTTTTCATGGAAATCGACCGTGCTGCTTAATACAAAATAAAACGCGTGTTGTGTAGTTATAATATGGGTATAATGTGCATTATACCACATAAAAACGTCTCCGGACGTCTATTGAGCGCTATTGATAACATGTCAGACGAGTTGGAATATATCTATAATTTTATGCTGTGCATTGGATACTTAGCACAAAACTATCGGAACTTATTTATTCATTTTACCCCATAAGTTACCAGTTAATTGTGTTTGCTAGCTTGGGGGAAATAATTAACTTTCTGAACAAGACACCGCGTTTATTTTTTCATTTTTAGAAATGTCATTAACACTGAGTGTCGGACTAATGCCCTCAGAGATATTTTTCCCATTATATCCTTACTTGTTTATGTGTCAGTCTCTGACTATTTCATAATTCTTTTTGACTTGGCACTCCTGCGTCCTTTAACAGTTCGAAAGAACCTTACATACTGTAAATACCGTAATATCGACCATGTCAATTTTGCAGGGGCTCTTGCTTCCAAATCACTTACTCATGTGAGCTGAGGACGACCAGTGCGGGACATTGGCTTTGCCACCATCACTTTACTTCTCAAAGTCGTCGAAGAGTTCTTGTGCCAATGAAAGGTCGCACGTTCGGCGTACGCCAATGTTCTCCGTGGTTCATTGGTGAGATTAGGAATACCAAATCCTCCACAGAATATCAGTGGCGACAAACGAAGCTGATTGTTCAGAAAGAGGTTTGTCAGTCAATGGAATGCCGTCAACAAACTTATTAAATCAGCCGAAAGCAAAATTACTTTTCCGATTTAATTTCTGACAATGTAAATTCTCCGCATGTTCTGTCCACTATCATTGCAACGACAAAAGATCACCATCCCGCCGAAAGGCTACCGTGAAGCTTACACATTTCAAACTTTTAGCACTCAAAGATGTCCATATGCTAATATTCAAAGGACATCTGTACAGTGCGCATTAGATGTCATTCCGACACAGTTGTTAGAAACGTGTCTTTCGGAATTGGGTATGCCAATTTTAAAACTAGTAAAAGTAAATGTCTCACTAAAGTTTGGCGTCTTTGTTACGACCATGAAGCATTTTTAAGGCAAGCCCCTTCTCGGAAACTATTGCTGGGCAAGGAGGTTTTGAAAAACTGCTGCCCGGTCTCTAAACTCGTATTCCTATCTAGGAGCGGGTGGTTGTTTTTCAACTAATTCCCCATATGGCCACCAATGACTTATCCGAAGCCTTCCAGTCTGCATACAGGTCGCATTGTATATCGAAATGGCGCTTCCAAGAGGAGAAATGACTCAAATCCAGGTATAAACATAAAGTTTCGTGCCTTGTTTTGTTTGACTGAGGCGCCGCTTTCGGCACCATAAACCTTAAAATCTTAAAATTGAAAGATCAGATGGTTTCTAAATCATAAAGCGAATTTTCAGAAACCATCCAACGAAGCATGAAAAGCACACAGAGGGCAGTCAACGCCGCTTTGGCGGCCATCGCCACTTTGGTGGTCAAGTCTGATCCGATCTGGGATGGCTGTCGCCTTGACACAAGTTGCAATTGATATTTCTTTTCTTTTTGATGTTATTTGCGTTGTAACTTCAGAAGTTTAGCGTAGATTGCAAACAAACCTGAGACTTCCGAACTGTCTCTGCCGCGTGTGCATGCAACGTTTGCTCTCCATAAGTGCTATGACCATATATACGCTTGACACAAATTAAAAGTAGTATTTAGACACTGACGTCCGCTCGTCACGGTAACGGCAACCCGATATTTCTAAACTTTCGAGAACGAAAGTTGAAGACTGGGGTTGAGATTGAAATTTTAAGAAAAACGCCTAAATTAGGCGCTGTTTTGGGATGAAGAAGGGAAACCAAAAATTGTTCAGCCTTAGTTCAGAACTGGAAATGGAAGTTAATAATTGTGCCAAATTTC
Organism: Pictodentalium vernedei; assembly: GCA_031216915.1. Taxonomy (NCBI): domain Eukaryota; kingdom Metazoa; phylum Mollusca; class Scaphopoda; order Dentaliida; family Dentaliidae; genus Pictodentalium; species Pictodentalium vernedei. The sequence continues at coordinate 250,440,275 of CM062289.1, forward strand.
GTGAAATTGCTTCACGGAAAGTACCCTAAATCGTGGCGGCAGGAAAGAAAAAGACAAAAAGGCTGACGATCGCTATGTCATTTCAGCTTCGTTGAATTGACTTCAATAAAACAAGAACAAAGAGTATGTCTCACAGGCCAAGCGCTTGACTGGTTTGCATCATACCTCTCAGGTCGGACACAAAGCGAAGTCATTGACAGCAAATTGTCAGAACAAGTGACCTTTCAGTTCGACCTCAGTGGAATATCATGCGCACCTTCGTCCCCTCTCAGAAGATCTCATGCAGAATTTTATGTGACGTCATTGTCACGTGACCCAGTTACATCATATAGGGTTGTAACTCACTGGTGTGACCATGTTGTTCCGTCATTACCATAGTAATACATATGTGTCAGTGCGCATTCGCAATACATGTTATTAGGGTGATACGAGATTCCGTTGTCAATTTTGTTCAAAAATCCTCTAATAGCACGGGGATGTGTTCGCTAGAAGGGGTGGGCATATCCAATTAGCAAAAACAACCCGACATCTACCCCAAACACAAAAACGGTAAAATCACTGAAACAGACCCTGCAAATACCCCATTTTGGGCTAATAATAAGAGTAACGCGTAGTGCTATAGGACTAGTGGGGAGTTGTTCTATTGCCCAAGAGTACTTTTACTGGTTCGAATTTGCCTCAAATCCTTGGTTACTTCTTAAACCCAACTTTATTCGTCTGCCCCATGGTATACTCCAGTAGAGTAGAAGAGCATGCCAGATGGAACAGTTTTAGCTTATTGTTACTAATGTTAGCTTTTCTGGTCTGTCCTGACGATTTCTGACAATATTCCGGGTGCTCATGTTATCGTTCTTAACAGCATGAGTCATGTTTCGTTTATCCGTGGCATCCAATCAGATCACTTTACTGCAACTAACTAACTAACTAACTAAACTAATCACATCACTCTATTCAACATGCCGAAGCGTTTATCGATCAAGGACTGGAACACGCATTGCTCGGACAACTCGAAGCGTATCGAGCAAAAGATCTCTCGAGCAATTGCTGGAGCAAGTGACTCCACATACGATTCTTATCCTCGTCTCGAAAAATGGATTCTTTTACCACAGACGTTTCCCGGAAAGAGATTCAGTAAAAGGATCCCATAAGAAGGTTTCGGTAGTGGTATTCCAAACCCATATGCAACTTCTGGTAGTCTTATCGTCGTCTATCTCGCCTGTGATCAACCTCTGTTGTATTTACCATTACCATGGTGTTGTACATCATTGCAGCAGCTTTGTATCATTAATATTGACTTGTGGCTTTATGACTCTCAGAACCGCTCATTGCACTCCTTTCGCCACGGGTCCCAGTTCATAATACTATAATTACATTGTTAATGTACGTACGTTTTGGGTCCAAATACTCAATTCCCATTGGTCAGCTGGGTGAAAACGTCATGACCAAATGTAATTCATTTTCCATTGAATACATTTGGTCGAACTTTGACCCGCATTTACAGTAGAGCGCAGTTGACAGAATTTTATTCGGGCGGAGTTTGGGCGTGCTTTTAACTTTTAGCGCCTCTCCCAGTGATCAACTTCGCTGCTGTTTCTTTGGTGACATTTCCCAACTGTGGCATAAAGCCCGTTACTAAAATACTCGTTTCCATTTCTAATGTTGTGAAAATTAAAAATCAGAGTTGTGCGCTTTGTATTTTGTGTGAGGGTGGTGTTTCTCCTCGTTCGTTCGTACTATTATTTCGTCTTTCTGCTTTGTTGTTTGGTAAAAAGTAGTTTAAACAGTTACCGAATGTAATTATAAGAATTGAATGCAATTTTTATAATCTTTATTGGAGTATGAACGTGTGGGAATGGGTACAAATTATGTATGAATCCCGAAGGGATTCATACAATTTGTACCCATTCCCACACGTTCATACTCCAATAAAGATTATAAAAATTGCATTCAATTCTTAAATCATACTTGGTGTCCAGTACTTTTAGCAGTCGAATACAAACAGTTAGTTCTAACGACTTTTTCATACCTATTCGAAGTTCCTCTAATGACCTACTGAACACTGACTGGAAAAGGTATTGCTCGAACGACTAGAATCGTATTGAGCAAATAAGTTGTCGAGCAATTGCTCCAATGAGCAATGAGCGACTGAACATACAACTCTTATCCCTATCGCAGAAAAAAAGCGATTTTATAACACTGACGTTTCCCAGAAATGGGTTCTCTTAGTGGGATTTCGTAAAAGGGATTTCATAAGTGGGATTCTATAAGCGGGATTCCAAGCTCATATGCAGCTCCTGGTTGCCTTACCATCGGTTTCCACCAGCTATCCATCCTGTGATCAGCCTCTACTGTATTCACCATTACTATAGTGTTCCACCATCCTAACAACCTGGTAGCATCACTATTGACACGTGGTACTATGGCTCTTAGAACCTACCATTACACACAACTGCCACTACGGTACCAGTTCATATCATTATCACACTTGCATTTCAGTACTGAATGTTCTAGCAGTCGAACACTTGGTTTCCAGTACTGAATGTTCTAGCAGTCGAATACAATCAACTTCCTTCAGCGTCTTCTGCATACCATTTCCTACTTCCTCTAATGACCTATCGAGCGGTGACTGAAAAAGACATTATTATGCTAGTAAATTTGTTTATCCAATCAAATGAAGTTACTGAGAGACATAGACTCCGCAATATTAGGTTTAGAATAGCTGAAAAGCACCCAATATTAATTTAATATTAGGTGCCCGTCAGCCATTTTATTTTATCATTATATCCACACACCTCAGCTTTTACGTTCGTACATGCTGCAGCGCAGTCGTACAGAAGCCCACCATATAAAACAGGCCCGTCGTATAATCATTGCATTCAATTGAATGAAACTGTTATAATAAAATGCCAACCCAGCCCAAAACATTGGCAGTTATAGAACAAGTCACGAGTGATTTATTAGAATGCGGAAGCAAAATTACTCCCCTTGTTGCGTATGTAAACATCATCTGCTTTGTTTTCATTTTTTTCCTCAGTGACATTTTAGCATGCCGTGCATAATAAATACGTTACAGTGCGTTTCGCCTCACCTAATATTGTTTTCTCTTCGCCGTATATGACACTGTATCTACCAACTAAACGCCATGTAACTTATATTACTCGAACGACTAGAAACTCATAGAGCCAATGAACTATTGAGTAATTACACGGACAAGTGACTCCCCCTACGAATCTTCAACCCATTTCGGAATCTGAGGATACTTACGACGTAGTGATGTACAACTTGAGGACACCATTTGGGGGATACTTTTTGGAGGATGCCGTTTGGGGGATAGTCGTCAGAGGATAGTTATATTCAAAAGGAAGTGATTACACAGTCGGAGTGCATATCTGTTGTCATAGTGCACTTTGCAGGTAGCTATGTCATTATGTCATACTGGATGTGATGTCATTTCTTTTTTCACACCGCAGTGCATTATATCAAATAGCATGTTGTCAAGGTAGTGTATGATATACCGTCATAGAAATAGTCCAATGCCAATGATGACATGTGTCGCGTGACCAGTGACGTCATCTGTGACGTCATTGAATAAACTTAGAAACCGTATGTGTAATTACTTTTAACAAGCATTTGTATGTAGATCTCCAATGGCTTCCTGTTCAGCAAAGTATCCAATTCAATTTTCTTCTTCTTTTCTTATCTTTAAATGCACCAAAGGATCTGCAGCATCCTACTTGTCTAATTTGCTAGTTCAACCCTCATCTAAATTAAGTTTTACTGGCGATAGAGCATTTGCCGTTGCCGAGCCAAACCAATGGAGTTCTCTTCTAAATCGTCTACAAGAAGCGGATTCGAAAGAATCATTGAAGTCGGGAATTAAAAGTACTTTTTTCCATAAGACATTTTGCAATTTCGTACGGCCACAGAGCACCATCTGTGGATTTAATGCTATGAAATAGCATTATTATTACGAGAATCAAACGGAAAAAGCACTCCGCATTCTCGTTCTATCTGACAACATCGACCTCAGGCCGGCTACACACATGGAGCCACGCCAGAGTAGATATGGATAAGCAAAAGCTAAGAGCAGTGTAAGCTCTGTTCAATGCACATCCCCAACCTCCAGAAGACATGCCTGCATTGGTTACTTTCTTGCCCTACTCCGACCTACTCACAAGAAATAATCGCAGCAACAGAAGTTACTCTTTTTTAATTATTCTCCATTGGACATTTTGCAATATTGTACAGCCATTGAGCACCATGTGTGATTTCGGGATATAAAATTATATTATTATTATTAATAACATCTTCAATGTTGGGGCTCATTCAGGGACGTAGGAAGTATTTAGACGGTGTGGGGGGGGGGGGGCGGCGGTCGTACAATGACACTCCCAAATTGATATATATATTTATCATATGACTCGTCCGTTTTGTTCACTTTAAAACAGTTGATATTTTGTTTTCATATTAATCAGTGATAAATAAAGCCTTCCGTCAATTTCATTGGTTAATTTAAAAACTGGACAATTTGATTGTCTTAACAAAATACAAATGGGTCACATTTGCATAATTTCAGTAGGGAGAATTTACGTTATCTGTCCTATTTAGGCTGGGTTATATTGTATTAATATTTTACCTACAAGAAAAACGCCATTCATTTTTTTTTTATATTTTCACTTTTGTTTCCAAAACATAGGTTATGACCCCTCAATAGAACTAGCGTGTCGCGCTCGTTCCAATGAGGGGTTATAACCTATGTTTTGGAAGCAAAAAATGAAAGTTTTTAGTTATACGAGGATGTTTAATTCCAAGTGCCGTCTGCAAGTTAGGTGATGGGTTAAAAAGTCATACTAAGTGGCTAGTTTATGCGCGTGTGTGTCATATGATAAATAGGATATGAAATGAATATTTTTCTCATATAATATTTATGAATCTCGTCCGAATTTTCCGTTTGTGCTCGCCAGAGGCTCGTCAAAACGGAAAATTCTTAGACTCGTTTCATAAATATTATATGAGAAAAACACTCATTCCATATCCGCTATATCAGTGTTGGATTATGTGCCTTAACGTCATGGCAGGATTATAGCACATAAAGCTGTGTTTCGGACTCACGAACCTCAACATTAAGAAACAATTTCACTTTTGGCTCCATATTTAATAAATTTTCCCATCGGGCCCGTTAGGGAAAATTTATTAAGTATTGAGCTAAACGTACATTTTTCTCCACTTTAAAGGCCGTATGAGATAAATCGAAGCAGGAGGGAATTTTAACATATTAAGAGTAATGTCTGTGCACCCCTTCCTAAGATTACAATTTCGGGTTGGAAACTCTTTCTCTCTCTCTCTTTCTCACCCCCCCCCCCCACTCCTCTCTCCCTCTTCCCCCCTCTCTCTCTCTCTCTCGCTTCCTCTCTCTCTCTCTCTCTCTCTCTCTCTCTCTCTCTCTCTCTCAACTTTTCGGAAGAAGTTGAAGGAAAGGCACGTACCCCTTTTGTCCCCGGCTCTTACTTCCCTGGGCCCATTGATTCTCAAAACAGCAACTCTGCACATAATCGGATTTGGTTTTGTGGACTTGGTCGGGGCCGACATCTGACCGCGGGGCTCTTTGCATTTGTTTGCGGAGGAGAGAACGTTGTTTCAATTCGTCCGTTTGACATTTGATTTTAGGTAACGTCATCTAAAAATGACCTCCCAGCAGGAATGATATACGCTTTCGCATACCTTGTATTACCAATACGGTCCAACAGAAGAAAAATATTTTTCTCATGCTTAATAAAGGAAATGACATGCAGCTGAATTTTGATTCTCAAAAGTTGGACCATAGGATTTTACATAAATATAACTGCACGTTTGTCTTGAGTAGGGGTGGAATGCCTTATTACTGAAACTGTGGTCGAAGATCTCAATCAATAAAGACTAAGAACATAACGAAGATAGTGTATGGGGGATGAAATCAACGACCCGATTGCACTCTACCCCAGTGGTGTCCTATATTTATACGACGAATAATTACATTGTTAATGTAGTTATACGTTTTGGGTCCAAATACTCAATTCCCATTGGTCAGCTGGATGAAAACGTCATGACCAAATGTAATTCATTTTCCAATGAATACATTTGGTCGAACTTTGACACGCATTTACGGTAAAGCGCAGTTGACAGAATGTAATTCGGGCGGTGTTTGGGCGGGTTTTTAACTTTTAGCGCCTCTCGCAGTGATCAACTCCGCAGCTGTTTCTTTGGTGGCATTCCCAACTGTGGCATAAAGCCCGTTACTAAAATACTGGTATTCATTTCTAAAGTTGTGAAAATTAAAAATCAGAGTTGTGCGCTTTGTCTTTTGTGTGAGGGTGTTTTTTCGCCTCGTTCGCCCGTACACGTTTTATTTCGTCTTTCTGCTTTGTTGTTTGGTAAAAAGTAGTTTAAACAGTTACGGAATGTAATTATAAGAATTGAATGCAATTATTATAATCTTTATTGGAGTATGAACGTGTGGGAATGGGTACAAATTATGTATGAATCCCGAAGAAATTGTATGAATCCCTTCGGGATTCATACATAATTTGTACCCATTCCCACACGTTCATACTCCAATAAAGATTATAAAAATTGCATTCAATTCTTAATTCAACTTGAACTTAGTGAATGAAACTAATATTTTTAAGTCTATTTACAATCTTGCTTGACACTGTTTTTGTGTCGAAGCACTTCATTCAAGCCATAACGTCATTCTTAGGAGTAACAACCAATCAGGTGCGTTCTTACATGACGCTTCAACACGTACGCCGGATTCCACGTGTGATCTACATTTCTATATCTGTATTGTATCGGGTAACGTTGAATTGACATAGCAATCGGGATATAATTATATTTCCTGTGAGAAAGCACAAGTAGCAGTTACAAACCTTCTGTTCAAGGTTCGCACGTTTGCTCCAATCATATATGTTGTACCCAGTATGCAGCCGGCGGCAAAATGTTTGCCGCGATGTCTATAAACACTGACTTCCTCCCGTGAACACTTGTCACTGGGAGAGAGAGAGTGTCGACCTCTCCAGACGTGTCACCAGTGACATACTTCATAAAGGAGGGCCTTCGCTCTCTTGTCCGGGTGATTTCAGACGTAATTCCGAACGTTTAGCTGTTGCTGAATATTCTGTTCTAAATTTCTTTATTTTAATTACGCTGTCATAATAGTGGTGTTGTTATTGAGAGCTGAGAAGAGATCATCAAAGAGCATAAAACATTACGGAAATCGTAAATACTATATATTTATCATTATATAATGAAATGACTTTACTCTGAAGCATGACAGGATAGTCTATTGCTGATGATGTTTTTGCCAAATGTAAATGTTATTAATTATTGTTCACTATTTGTATATTGGTATACATGCAATCTGCCCCAATGCAGGCGATTTATTGCAATAAAGTTCTATTCTATAAACATCTCCTGTACATTCAACAGAAGCTGGATAATCACTTGACCATTCAGGTTCCTGATGTCAAGTGGTGATCTGGCCCGTGCGAACATCTTCTCAAGATCCCCGTGGGAACCCCGGGAAGTAAGCAGCACTTGTTTACTGTGGTAAACCAGTTCTGCTTTACTAGTAAAATAGGACCCAGTCACCAATGCTTGGGGTGAAAGTCCTCTAAAATGGGCAACATGTTGATCAACGATTGACTACACTTGACTTCATCTCCATGTTGTGTCACGATTAGCCATAGTGCATAAATATGTGACGTTAACCACCAACAAACAAACAAACAATCTTCTCAAGGCGTGTCGGTAGCTCAATTAAAGTGCGTGGACCCATAGACCCAAATAATTTGGCCCTTTGGGACAGAATTGTTGAAAAGGTAAATCGACAGAAATGCTCCTTGATTATCTTATCTTGACGAGGATAACATGATAAGACAGAACACAACGAGGGTCGGAGTTTTTCAGATGTTTCACGAGGGCTGCAGTTGTGAGTAGAATTTAGGAAAAACTCCAACACAGGTGTTTGATTCCTGTCCACTGTACTCTGTGTTGTATTCTGTACTAATACCACAATTAAACCTGAATTATGTAAAGCTTAGTTTTTAAATAACTATATCATCGATCCTACCCACGAGCACTACACTGTGCAAACTGTTCGTCCTTGCATTATGGGGCTGATGTAGAAAAGTCACCTCCGGGGTTATTTGTTGATTCAAACCTAAGGTTTATTAACCCTTTACCTAACATGAAAAACAGACGACACTTGTAAAAAAAATTCTTGAATAACATTTTTTTAATTTTTTGTCTCAAATACATGGGTTATGACCCATCATTGGAACGAGCTCGTTCCAATGAGGTGTCCTAACCTATATTTTTCAGACAAAAAATGAAAAAATAATGAAAATTAATTGGCGATTGTGAGAATAGTGCTGGCCGGTTTTGGCCGTTACGTTGGGTAAAGGGTTAAATGTATTATACTACAATTGTTGTGGTTATTTATTTATTTATTGGTGTTTAAGGTCACATATTTCTGCACATGTTGAGGTTGTGGTTATAAATTAAGAGTTTTGACATCACAATATGATTTATACCGATAGAAATTAATTATGTTCTTGTTCACCCTATAAGGAGCAGATGACTTCACAATGCTGGATAATCTTACGCCTAATCCTAAAATGTTGCTCTGCTAAGTGTTGACCGGTGGGCGGACATAGCATACCATATGTACGGCGGTGCATTTGATCGGCCGTTTGAAATAATGGAAGAATGCATATATCTAGTGAAAAATATATTTTCTTGTTCTATTCATTCATGGCTATTCAGTATGATAGCTTCTGCCAGTAAAAACGAGGAAATGTGGCCCTGTTTTAGACAGGCACGTAACCGTACTATACAAAGATACAACAGTCCAAACGTCTTCCGGGCAGTACAAAATGACATTTGTTATCATTATCCAATATGGCCGATCTGGACACCAGCTTGGATACTTTCCCAATGGCATGTCTACCATATTTTGCATAGAAAAAATTGCTGACTTTGTATACCAGTTACGAAGGAGAAATGCTATAACACGGAGGAGGCACAGCTTATGTAAACTTTAAAAGTGAGGCTCATTGTGTTGAGTTAGAATACCGAAAGTGAGTCAAGCTTATATTGCAGGCATGGTCTGTTGCGTTGACCTGAAGCCAACACCAGTTCAGTCAAAACTCATTAAGGGGCACAACAAGGTGAAGATCACCCAGGGTCATGGAGTGCAATTGTGAGAAATGCTGCAAATCATCTTTTGATATCTCCCAAAGCATTCCCGACACTCATATATGAATTTCAAATCACAAAAATGTAGCCGGTGCCTAACATTTTGAAATTCGGCCTCAATTTTATCTCAAGAATGATTAACCTATGGATATGGGATTAAAATTGAATGAGTTGAAACTCAGGGGTAGTTCAAAATATAAGTCAAAATCTGGGTTATATATGTTTTTTTTATCATGAAAAATTAAAAAAAAACGCTTCTAAACGGTCTAATCAATATTTCCATTCTAATCTGTATGAACTCAGTCTGGAAATACCACAGAAGGGGGAAATCGAAACTCTTTTTGTGCTCATACTCAGTCCATTCAGAGTCCATGTTGGCAGTGACCTTTACAATGACAAAGATATGTACACTTTAGGTGAGAGTTTGTACGGATGCACTTTTGGAACACAGAGATTCAGCCTTACATCCACTCTTGATTAGTTCTCTGCAACACTTTGAGGTTTCCGGATGTATGATCCAGGTAGGCTGCCAGTAGTCTATGGCTTCAGTCCAGCCCAAATTTTCTGGCGATGGCAAATTTTGCTTTGAATGCAAGCTCATCTCCCAGCTGCTTGCTTGATAAATGCTTCGCTGCTGAAAGAGTGAATTTTGTTTTGGTGGCAAGGTTTTCATCATTTTCACATGTTTTTGTAAGCGAATTGTTCTTGCCACATGTTGCTCACTCTCTCTGTAGTATGATCATACAATATGCATCTGAATCTCTGTATCAAATTAAAAACCTATGTCGTCAAATCAGCTGGTGTGAAAGGATGCTCCAAAAGACAGGAAAGGCATTTGTCGCTGCATGGTATGCTTTCAATGCTTTCCAGCAAGATTTCTTCCTGAGATGTGGTATGACATCCAGTGAAAGCATGAAAGAAAGTTAAAGATTTGGACATGTCATTATCTATTTGATGGCAGACAGAGTTAATATGACAATGTCTAATGGTTTTCCCTTTTCCGAATTCAACCTAAAGTTTAAGGTCTGAGTTGAGCAGTTTCAGTTTTGAGAAGACGCCAACCAAAATTACGACATCCGTATCAACCGTGCTGACCGGGACATTTGTAGTACTCTTTTTATAGCATCTTGTGAGACACCTCCCTCCATATTCCTTTACCCCTTGTTTCTCTCGTGGCTTCCTAAAGACTGTCAATCTTATTAGTGTCCCAAACTGTATCAATTCTTCCATACTCTGAAGCTGCCCACTATCCAGGGCAAGAAAATGTTTACACTGCAGTCTCCAAACGCAGATGTGTCACCTCTTTGGTAAGTAATGTACCACAGAAGCACCATCAGATTATTTTGGATCAATTTTTGGAAGTTCTTGGTTATTAGTTGACCCAAGATAGTCCAGCAGCTCCGACTAGCAACTTGGGAGCCGTAGTTTGTCATGCTGAGACAACAATGGAGGCCAAGGGTGATTTTCATGGCCAAAAAACGCATCCAAGTCAACTCCACGGATTTGCCGAACTATGAAAAGCTGACTGACGAGGCAATAGTCACTTTTCAGATCCTCTGTTTGTTGTTTGGTATTAGATTTTATTTTAGAAGGTTTGAATGATTAAGACGGTTTTTCTTGAAGGGACTTTTGATGGAATGGGTTCTAGCTATAAGAACGATTTTGACATTCTCTTCATATTGAGCATTTCCCTTGTATCGTTTGTTTAACAGCAGCATCAGTACAGCCGTAGGTGTCAAACGCCATGAGTTCACCAGAGTCCTCCAGAAATGGGTCGCCGATGGTAGAACTTGTCGGACTCAGCTTCTTCACTTGCATCTTGAATGTTTCTTGTGATGATTGATTTTGTTCGTGACTCATAAAATCATTTTGCTTACATTCTGAATCACCCCGAAATTCATTGCAAAAATTGACTTCCTCTGGAACAGAAATCGTCCATCTTTTCAATGGTCCTGGGCTCTCAGTCAAACCTATTGCACCACCAAAATCCTTAATAATCTTTTTATTTTGTTCGTGTGTCTGGTCTATAGGTGCAGCAGAAAATTTGTCTTGAGTCTTCGGAAAAGTCCAACATTTCTGAAGCTCTTCTTTAACGTTTTCTGGAAGAGCTTTCGAATCTCTGATATGCACAGGATCAGATCATTTCTTTCTTCCATTTTGCACAGATGTTTCATCATTGTTTCCGTACACAGTCTGACAGGCGTCTTGTTGTAATTTCGCGAGAGACAATGCTGTCACTAGGTGGGTATGTCTTGTTTTTGTTAGAGGAAATGTTGAGAGGAAGGAGTCATCAGTTCCAGATGTCCCAAGTGCAACCTCTGTCAGTACCGTCGTCCACCCAGAGTCTTCCATTAGATCACCAATCATCCTCGACAGTGCAATTTCGATATGAAGGCCACCTAACATGATGTTGTATGAAGCCACCCCATTTTCAGGCCGCTTCCACTGAACATATTTAGCCAAAGCGTAAAATGGTTGGTCAAATGCCATTACTGGTGTTGTCCAGAATTGCACTTGGCGGTAACACGTGCTATGATTGTCATTCCATGTTTTATCATTGCAAGCGTATCATCCTTTTTGCTGAATAAAGGCAAGAGTGAGGATATAACAGGTATAATGGGTTCTTTGGGTTGCCGCGATGCATGGTGAGCTCCGCACGCGGCAAAATCACCCTTTACAGCTTTTCTAAGGAGAGAAGTGGGATACATTTCATAAACCATTTGTTTTCTTCTTTTTTAGCTCCATCTATGTTACCATTCATTTCACGCATTTCTGCTTTCAGCACTGTAATCATGCCTGTATTGCAGACAACTTTCTGGCAGAGATGGTCTTATAGGATATTTTTCGGATGCCACATGAATAAGTTCTCTAGTAGTACCCGATGTAGACGAATTTGGAAACTAAAATATAGTGCCATGAAAAGAACCCTGAGCTGTAGTTGATGTTGGATCGCGTGGTATGTTGTCCAGATCACCAATCGTAAACAGACCATATCGAATCTAATAAATAATACAACTTTCCCAATTCATTATAATTTCACCACTTCACACATTACCCGAAAATGGAAACCAATGATAACTTCATTTTTTTCTACAAAATTGCAAAACTGGATGGGAAAAGCACGTATTTTGAAACATAATTATTACTGTCCGCTTTCTGTGATTTTTCAAGATCTACGTCACTCAGCCCGGGCACCCCTGTAACAAATGTTTCTTCAGAGGCTGTGCATCAACTGTGCCGAGTTTGTCGCTTTAACCCTTTACCTAATGTAACCTTTCTTGGGTTGAAGTGTTCAAACTCAAAGTTTAAGGCTCAAAAATATTTATTTAAACAAAACAGGCTGGATAACGTAAATGTACAAATTAGTCCATCATTCTTGCGATGTGCCACAATAAAAATATCAGATATAATCTCGCAAATATAATGGTGAAGCACAATATTAGTGGAAAATGGAACTCGCGTTACATTTTCAATCTCACTAGATATAGCGGACAAACTCTGGCTACCTGACCCTATCGGTTAGGAAAGTGGCGGGAGAACCAAGGTGTTAAAACGTCATGCGAGATAAGTGCAGTGTAAAGTGAGTTGCATTCATTCACTCAATTCAAGCACACCAAATGATTAACCCTAAGATTATGCTGTGGGCAGCAATAGAAATTAGTTATATACAACAAATAACTACACAGACATGGGTTACATCATCTCCCTCCTTGCAGAGAAATGACTCCTGTCATTAAACAATACTGGCATATCTGAAAATTATAAATTCAAATAGTAGTAGTGGTGGATCGTTCACATCAAAGGTGGCACATAAATTGTAAAAGAACCTACAAATTAAAACAACAGATTAATGCTGCGACTACACCCGATATACTGGCAAAAAGTGGCTGAAAATAATTCTTTAATCTACAATAAAAGAAAAGTGGTACGTCAAATTAGTAGCAGCTGCAAAAAGAATCATGTAACTTGTTATTATATCACTGCAGTAACAATAACCAAATAAAGTATACCAACCTCTATATGCTACTTATACATGTAGCAGCAAATAGTATCTGTATATAATTTATACAAAAATTACCTCATAGTCATGTGGATTCATTGATGCAATCTGAGGCTGTACCCATTCACCATACCTATCTGGAGGTTTCACTTGTCGTCTGGGTCTCGAAGGTTGTATATGTCTTGCTGCTGAGTCGTGACTAATGTGGATATTAGGATTACCAGTACTTCCATGTAAAGGGTCACGACAGGCATCAACTGAACCACTGGCCTCTCTGTTGTTGACTCCTTGGGTGGATTCTGTAGTGGGTAAAGACATATAAGGCTGATCGTCCACTACAGGAGTCTGAACATGTGTCTGGTCAAATCTTGTTCAAGGTACAGCATTGGGATTTAGTTCCTTTCTTCTTTGTGGTATGATATAAATATCCGACTGATTATCTTCTGAGTCACTGGTGCTGGACATGTCGCAAAGTAAATTACTCTCTCCCGTTCGTGATTTGGTGGAATTCTTCACACTAGTAGTTGGGTTGTTCCATGTATCTGGTGTGATAATATTGAATGGAAGCAGCATGTTCCTATGGAGTGTGCGGTTTGGGCAATTTCGTGAAACTGGCTTGACTTGGAAAACAGGAATGTCACTATTTGGAATCCTGGTGACCAAATAGGGTTCTTGTTCCCACTTGTCTGCTAACTTCCGTTTCCCTCGAATTCCAACATTCCGAACCAAAACTATATCTCCCACTTCCAATTTGTTCTCTGTTACCTTCTTATCATATCTTTCCTTATTTCTTTCAGCATATTTGTTGGCTTCTCTCATTGCTGCTCGGTATGCATGTTGCAATCTCTCTTTAAGTTTCTTTATATATGTTGCAGGCTCTTGCTCGGGTTCTCCTTCTCTGTCCATTCCGAGGAAGGCATCAACCGACAAACGAGGGTGCCACCCAAACATTAAATAATAGGGTGAATAACCAGTGGCATCACTCTTTGTCGCATTGTATGCCCGAACAAGAGGAGCAACATATGCTTTCCAATCAGCTTTCTGATGATCTTGTAGAGTGCCTAACATATTGAGTAATGTCCGGTTAAAGCGCTCCACTGACCCATTGCCCATCGGGTGATATGGGGTTGTCCTGGACCTCTGTATATGTGCGAGTTTGCACAATTCCTTGATCAGTCTGCTTTCGAAATTTCTTCCCTGATCACTGTGTAATTTCTCTGGAAACCTGTAATAAACGATGAAATTTTCATACAATGCTTTGACAGTTCTCTTGGCAGTTTGGTTGCGGCAAGGAATGGCCTGAGCATATCTGGTGAAGTGATCTGTAATAACAAGTATATGCTCAAAGCCCCCTTGGACCTTTCCAGAGATAAAAAGTCTATGCATACCAATTCCATAGGTCTGGAAGTATGAATTGGCACAAGGCCGGCAGTTGGCTTAACTGGTTTCTTGCGGCGAATACATCGTCCACAGTTCTCCACCTTGTCAGAAACCTCTTTGACTAGTCCAGGCCAATAAAATCGTTGCTGTGCCAACCATAGTGTCTTCTCTTTTCCTTGATGGCCAACATCATCATGGATTCCTTTGAGAGCTCTACTCCTAAAGGAGGGTGGGATAATAATTTGCCTAATCCTCTGGCCATCAACATGTGTTGACCTGTACAAAATACCATTTTCTAAATACAGTCGACTCCACTCCCTTAGGAACTTTTGTACTTCTGCAGATTCATCACAAATTCTTGCCTGTCTCGGTTGATAATTCTTTTTTAATAGATGAATAACCCTGGCTAATGTTGTATCTTCGTCTTGCTTCTTAGCCCAATCAATGTGATCTAAAGTTAACTCCTCCCCACGAACCGAATGAAGGGAATTACCAGTAGACACACTCTCCACCAAAGGGTTTTCTGTCATAGCAGCTTGGCATCTGGCTTTAATTTCATCATTAAAAATCTGTGGTTTCCGAGAAAGTCCATCTGCATCTGCATTAGGTTTGCCAGATCGATAAGTGATGGTAAAATTGTAGTTTGCTAGTGCTGCAACCCAACGGTGACAGGTTGCATCTAGCTTCGCAGTTGACAAAACATAAGTCAATGGGTTGTTATCTGTAATTACCTCAAATGAGTTGCTATACAGGTAGTCATGAAATTTGTCTGTTATGGACCATTTCAAGGCCAAAAACTCCAACTTGTGTGCAGGGTACTTCCTCTCACTGGGGCGTAAGTTCCGGCTTGCATATGCGATAACTCGATCCACTCCCCCTTGATTTTGGTACAGAACTGCTCCTAAACCAAAACCACTGGCATCTGTATAGAGTTTAAAAGGCAAGTTATAATCTGCATATGCAAGAATGGGAGGTTCACTAAGCAATTTCTTCATAGTGTCAAAAGCTACCTGTTGCGATTCTTCCCATTTCCATTCTACTTTCATCTTTTTTCTCTTTAAATTGTTATTCTTCTTAGGACTACCATGTCCTTCCAACAGACTATTCAGAGGATGAACAATCTGGGCATAGTTCTTTACAAAACGTCTGTAATATCCTGTGAAACCCAAAAAATGTTGAAGCTCTTTAATGTTCTTGGGTTCTGGCCATTCTCTTAATGCAGCAGTCTTCTCAGGATCAGTGGCTATACCTTTTTCAGACACCACATGGCCCAAGTAGGTTACAGATGTCTTACGTAAGTCACACTTTGATGGCTTAAGTTTCAAATTGTGATCTGATAGTCTCATGTAACTACACAGACATGGGTTACACTAACACGAAAAGCAGACGTCACTTTCAAAAAAAAATGAACGACTAATTTTTTTTCATTTTTTGTCTCAAAAACATAGGTTATGACCCCTCATTGGAACAAGTTCGATGAGCTCGTTCCAATGAGGGGTCATAATCTATGTTTTTGAGACAAAAAATTAAAAAAAATGAAAATTAACTGGCGATTTTTGAGAATAGCGCTGGCCGGTTTTGGCCATTACGTTGGGTAAATGGTTAATCCGGAAGGTAACGATTTTGCAAAAAAAATGACCTAATAGACTAGTCTATACGGACTTGGAACCAACACCAAATGTCTCGAAACTGACTGAGATTCAAACCATGGGCCAATATTAGTGGGGTCGTTGAGAGCATTTTGTAGAAATGTAGAACAAAAAATCATATCGTTGCTCAAAAGAACCGGGCAAAGGCATACATTTTGAAAGTGAGTCATGCGTATAACTAAATCATGGTTTGACATAAACAACTTGGAACAACTATAGGTGATATTTCAAACTCCAATTCTCCAAATAAGATGACAATTTTTCATCTCGCTTCACCCTACTAGTTGTCGCGGTTCACGACTCCTTTGCGCTTGCTGCGCTGTGAGAGAAATGTATTTTATAACATGGGTTATGGTTGAAACTTCTGCGTTAAGAGTGATCTTGAAAAAATGGTTTAGTGGATGCATCTGTCCCAGCTGAACACCGTTAGAATACATTGCGCCTTTGGTGTTCGGAATACTTTCGTCACACCTGGTCAAATTGTCTAAGGACTCAGCAAAGAAATCACCAGACGTATTCTGTTATTTTCACATTTCCTTACTTAAGGACGGGTTATGACTCTAACAGGAACGTTTTCGACAAGCTCGGGGTCACAAGCTTCGTCTTGGCAGTAATGTAATGGGTTTTATTTACTGGAATGGGTTTTATCGCCAATTATGACACATTGTTGGTCATGTTTTCTGCCAAGTTGTATAGAAGAAAACGTTTTACAACATTGTAAAAGGACAGGCAAAAATACTCGAAATAACCTCCTACACTCTAAAACCTCCAGGTACTCTGTGATAACAAATATGGTACTCAACTTGTCCCGTGTGGAGTACAACAAATATTATACTCCGGGAATCCAAAACATTGTCGGTACTCCAAGAAACCAAACTGTAATTGTACATTGAGAAAGCCAAAACTATCTGGAACTTCGTTTTGGTTCTCTAGAAAACCAAAATGTTGGTACTTTATTGTGGTTGTCCAGAGAACTCAAATCAATTACCAATACTATGGTACTCCAAGAAACCAAAAGTTTGGTACTTTATTAGCACCCCCTTCCCTTTCATGTACACAACATATACATGGGAGGGGTAAGCTCAGATATTGTTCCATTCAGGGTGGATCCGGAACCGGAAAGGAGCATGAAAAGCTACAGAAGTACCAGCCTCCCTCATGGGCAGGGAAACATTTATTGTGTAGATAACATCACAAAACATATCGCTATGAAAAAATGAAAGAAGATAAAATGACTTGTTTAGTTCCTTTAACCCTTTACCTAACATGAAAAGCAGACGACACTTGCAAAAATAATTCTTGAATAACTAAATTTTTTCATTTTTTGTCTCAAAAACATAGGTTATGACCCCTCGTTGGAACGAGCTCGACGAGCTCGTTCCAACGAGGGGTCATAACCTATGTTTTTGAGACAAAAAATGAAAAAAATAATGAAAATTAATAGGCCATTTTTGAGAATAGCGCTGGCCGGTTTTGGCCGTTACGTTAGGTAAAGGGTTAATAAGCTTCAACAGACATTAAAGACCTTCACTACAACTCGCATAAATCAAATATAGTTTTCCCCAAGTCATCTAACCCGCTTCTAATAAGCCATTCAGTCACGTTTTCAAGCTCTCAGGCTTCAACCGAAACCGCCATTGTTGATACAGGCAACGTGCGCTCGCATCCAAATTGCTCACGTGCTGGGTATGCAGGGACGTATCTCCTGTTTATCGATAGTTAGATATTCCACAACCATCCATTTGGTATTATACGCGCGAAATATAGAGGAGGCTACCCACATTCGGTATTTAGGTATCTCATATACTGGTGGTATCCTAGAGAACCAAAAGGTATTGTTTTTTAGTATACTTCAGAACAGATCAGGTACTGAGAGCAGCGTAATCATAGCCGGGAAGCAGGGTGTTAACCTTAAATACATTCGTGGCTGAAATCATTAAAAACTGGTTCAAATAGCCTCACCCTGATATTTCACTGATGATTCTCTATAGTTATACCTCCACTTTGCATTTTCTGTGTATTAAAACTCCAAAACTTACTCAGAGTGAGGAAACACACCTTTAACCCACACTCTGAAATCAAATGGGTTAAAGTCAACCCTAATCAAATGGATTGGGTGATTATGATCCTAACTGGGTTCATATTCACTCATCCCAGTTGTCTTGGCTTGATTTTAAGCCCAACTGATTTTAGGGTGAATTGGGTTCATATTCACCCAACCCAGCTGATTTGGGTCAATTATTAAACCAACTGAATTTAGAGTGCATCATGGGGTGAAAAGAAGAGGGGAAATGGAGGAAAATATTGTTCACTGCCATTGGCGGTGGGAAAAAATTGTCTTTCCACTTCATTGATCCTGGCAGCGACCCTGGGCGCTAGGTAAGTTGTATTGGCTGTACGATTAACTTGGTTCCTCTGTCATGGTGAAGCGGTATAGTTGGTATCTTATTATATGACAGCTACAAATAACTTTTTATACCATGCTCACCTGTGTTACTACCTGTGAAAATCCCGTATGTTAAATTTTAGCTTTTAACCCCGCCACCGGCGTAAAGCTTCTGTTGGGGTTAAAACAAGTTGACACATATAGTAGGAAGAACATACAATTTGACCTTTGACATATCGTCGCCTGAGTGCTAGAATGTTCTATGTCCCATAGGGGACATAGAACAGTCTAGCCCTCAAGCGACGATAACCCAATTTGTCGACTTCGGTACATTCACACTCACATTCAAACAAACGACTTGAGGTACCATCTACTACGTGCAATGACTTTTTTAAGTTTAAAATACCTACAATTAAATATTTAAAATAAATTTAAGAATTGTTAATAATAATTTAACTGAAAAAGCCAGGTAAATTCAATCACCTTTGACGACGTGTGTCTGGTTGTCAATCAAGCATTCGCGTACAGCCGGTAGTACTGCAAACCAGCGCAGATGTAAACAAAACAAGCCCGTGTGTTTACTGTAGAAAGTATCGTTTTTTCTCCATTTTAACCCTTTACCCAACGTAACGGCCAAAACCGGCCAGCGCTATTCTCAAAAATCGCCAATTAATTTTCATTATTTTTTTCATTTTTGTCTCAAAAACATAGGTTATGACCCCTCAGTGGAACGAGCTCGTTGAGCTCGTTCCAATGAGGGGTCATAACCTATGTTTTTGAGACAAAAAATGAAAAAAAATTAGTTATTCGAGAATTTTTTTTGCATGTGTCGTCTGCTTTTCATGTTAGGTAAAGGGTTAAATGACAAAGTCGATTATTTATTGAGATCGACAGATAAACCAAATAGGTACTAGGGCCGGTAATCAGATTTAAACCACTGGTAGGAAATAAGGGTTTTAACCACTCGGCAGAGCTTCGCAGTTAAAACCCTTATCCTACTTGTGGTTTAAATTTGATTACTGGACCAAGTACCTCTTTATTCCATATTCAATGCCGTTGTAGTTTGCCCATCAATTCTGGCTTACCGCAAAAAGTGGCACCTTTCCAAATCCATATCATGGATGTCGCAAACGAGACTGGCGTGACGATACCAGTGTATGCAGATTTTCGAGTTTTCGAGTCGAGAGTATCATAAACGCGAAATAAAAACTCAAATGAAGTTGAGCTGAACACACTGAATGAACATTCCATTCGCATTCGAGGCCTATTGAAAAATGGTTTGTAGCAATGTTCATGAAACTAATCCCTAAACAACAAAACCTTGTATTATTGAAAGCTGTTCTCGATAAACTGATTTTGCACCTCCTGGTACTATCAGATTTTGCAACGAGAAGAATCCTTCCAATTTCTGGAGTTATGATACATTATGGTAAATATAATTTCTTTCTTTTCCAGTTCTCAGGATTATTTTAGCAGTCAATCATCTGGGTTATTAAAATAATTTGTAAGTGTACACCTATGGTTTTGTTTCCTAATTACCGTTAACCTGGTGCCATCCTTGTTTGGGTAAACTCTTGTTAATGGATGTGTGAAATGAAAACAATATTTTGCACTTTTTCCTCGAAATTGATTGGAAATAAGCAAAAACTAGATTTTTCACCCAAAATACAGAGGCTGGGCAATTAAGAATAGATTTTCATAAGCATCTTACAATTTGATTTAGAAAATACATACGAAACTTTTGGCCGAATACATGTAATTAAATGCCATATATTTATTATATAGCTGTCTCGTTGACGCGATCATATAACGAAATCACCACGATATCCACGGCGTCCTGTTAGATTTGGTTGATTTGCTCTCGTGAATTCGACTGCAAACGACCACCCAGACCAATTGACTGTTACATACAGATTATAGTGATAATTCATTTACAATAGAGCTTCGGGATAATGTTGGGCGAGAAAAAGTTTTTTAAAAAAAAACTCATATTTTATGGAACAATATTGTTGTACACTTTGACAAACAATGAGTAACGCGATCGCCGCAAAGTTGCGCTGTAAAATTATTCACTCTCAATGTCACTTCCTATGATGCTACGCTTGAATGTACAAGTGTGTAATATTTAATTGTACAGTTTCTGTTTATTGTGTGCGTGTGTGTGTGGGGGGGGGGGGGGGGGCATTGCCTATTAATAGTTCTGTCGCTAAGTGTAAGGAATTGTGTTTTGTTTTGTTAGCGATCTGCTGGGAAGTTCATTGAAACGCACATAGAATTTATTCATGCGCCTGTTATGATAGCCCGTTGCGTCCCCGGAAACGAGTCGTCTATATGGTACGGAATCAGAATGAGTCGTCATTCGGAACACATTATGTGATACGTACGTACCGTTTCTCGTAGTTTCAGGCCAAAATCTGTATGATTGTTAGATAAAATATTCTATATATATCGTTTGCTTGCTTTATAGGTAAAATTGTCTCCATATCAACTGCAGGCGGAGATCCATATACAAAAGTTGACGACAGCTTGGGACTAATAGACCTAACGTGCACCACATTCAGAATCCAGGCCTGCAAAGAGGCATACATCAAAGTAGCATATCCACCTATCGAGGGAGCAATCTCTCACGAATACGTGCTAGGAAAATACAACAACATCTCAGAAGTATACCCATGTAGAGAAGCTTCCCCGACTTGTTTTCCTGACTTTACGATTGCAAGAAACCCTTTATCTTGCAACGAGTTTCGGGACTTCTGGATCAGCTGGTACGGTGATAAAATGCAAATGGGTGAAGGTTCAGTTGTTGGTCTCGATGTGATGTTTGAATTCATTTATACAGGCACTTTTGATCCGAATTACTGGTGGGTCAAGACAGCGACGGGCACGACTGGAATATTCATATTTGATGTTCGTAAGTAAAATATTTAACTGGAGTCAATTCAGTAGTTTTGTGATGACAAGGGCTTTATTTCATTTTATTATATGCTAGCCTATGAAATATCACCAATTATCTAAGATATTTCTAGATATCCATCGACTCGATGGGTATCGAGAAATATCCCTCAGTAGCGTCCTAAATGACGTCACACATCGGCGCATGACGTCGCCTTTAACATCACCTTGAAGGAACGATCAGCAGATATTTGTTATTGTCTTGAAACTAGTTTACAGACGAATTGGGCTAAATATTGTGCATTAAAATGTCACGTAGCATGTAATAAAAAGAAAATCTACGCTATTTTATTGAATATCGGGAATTATCTCATGAGTGTGGACCTGAAAGTTTTATTTTTCACGAGCGCTTGCCGATATTCACTAAAATAGCGTAGATATCATCAATATATTTAATGTTTGCGAAGGTGCGATCCTATAAATGACTATTTTCAAGCAAACGGCTACAGGTGCAGGCCAATGATCTCTATAAAATTAGATTTCTGGAACATAGCAAAAAACATCTCAGCTCAATCTACTTCATCTCTCAAGATAGCGTCAGGTCAAGTAATGCGGTAACTCCTCCCTTCTGTGATGTTTGATGACATGCAAGTTGTTGCGATGTAACTGTAGTCATGGCGGAACGGTTTTTCACATCATCAAACATAAACCGAAAGCCTAGCACAAAAACTGCCAATAACAACTTTCCAACATCAACACTTGTTTTTGTCGTTGATAACTAAAGATGTTGTAAAATTCAACTTGTATTTCCGAGAAAAATGTCCACATTGTCAACATTATCATTCTTCGCAGACATCAACGTATATTCTTTAAAAACCGAACGCCGATTGCGAAATGACGGAAAGCTAAAAACTTTCGCGATTTTTTTGTTTTTGTGCATTGTTTCTCCTCAAGTTGGCGGCAGGTGCGACACGTTTCAATATTAGGCGAATGAGCGTTCCAGCAATCCACTTGTATGGAGATCAGTGATGTGTCCCTATAGTTGTATAGCAGACATAAATACAAGTGCACGGTTTTTGTCTCGTCTCATAAAATGTTTAACCCTTTGAACCCACGAGGCCGATTTTCTGGTCCAGGAGCATGATACTACATAATTTCATCAAGTCGGATGGCTAGTAGTTTAATATGCGGAGTACACTAATCAATATCTTCAAAGTAGACAATATCAATTACTCTACCCAGAAATAATGAATATGGTCTATTCTAATTGCTACCAATGCATTGACATGGAATATACCACAAGGGCTCAAAGGGTTAAAACTAAAGGTTATTAACAATGTTTGTAAATATAATCGCAGGCTAACCCATGAAACGCGATTGCACATTCATCCAACAGTTGTAAGTAGGCATCTTATAACCATCTTTTTCTAAGTACTTGAGACAAGCATCTATCGTGGCGCACTTGTAAAGGAACTTATACAACGGACTAAGTGGATTTTAACCCTCGAGTTTCGAGGTGCCGTCGATGTGGGGATTGAGGAAAGTTATTGAGCAATAAAACATCACCCTGTTGATTATTCGGAGAAGGAAATGCAGGGAAATTCTCCACTCACACTAGCACAGCAGACTGTGGGAGTCCTTTTTTGTCGATGTGGTTTGGGATCTGTTATCAACAGTTTATATCGTATGATCAGTAACTGTCGACGGATAATGAATGAAAAAGTTTGTCAACAGAAATTTTTGCAGTTCAAATTAGGAAATATTTCCGTGATGTCACATTTCGATACATTTTCTAGAGGGGACCTTTGTAATAATGCCCATAATGTAATTATGAATTTAACCAATTGAATCTTGTTGGACAACGCTCAAGATTTATTGTTTCTTCAGAGGCTGTGCATCAACTGTGCCGAGTTTGTCGCTTTAACCCTTTACCTAACATGAAAAGCAGACGACACTTGCAAAAAAAATTATTGAACGACTAATTTTTTGTCTCAAAAACATACGTTATGACCCTTCATTGGGTCGAGCTCGACGAGCTCGTTCCAACGAGTTGTCATAACCTATGTTTTTAGACAAAAAATGAAAAAATAATGAAAATTAGCTGGCGATTTTTGAGAATAGCGGTGGCCGGTTTTGGCCGTTACGTTGGGTAAAGGGTTAATCCGGAAGGTAACGATTTTGCAAAAAATGACCTAATAGACTAGTCTATACGGACTTGGAACCAACACCAAATGTCTCGAAACTGACTGAGATTCAAAACATGGGCCAAAATTAGTTGGGTCGTTGAGAGCATTTTGCAGATAAATCATATCGTTGCTCAAAAGAACCGGACAGAGGCATACATTTTGAAAGTCATAGTTGCATTATGGGAAAGGGTTGCTGCTTGAAATTTCAGTTTTTAACCTCTTTACTGCCACGCACACCTTTGCCATATATGGAGGACCTCTATGTACGCCTGTATGCGAGGAAGTTCAATAAAATCTATGACTTACTTGAAACTCTATCGTCTGATTAATTGTTGGAAAGAGCTTTGCAAATTGAATAGTTACAACATACTTTAATTATTGTTGGCAAAACGCAAATGCTGATATTGGAAGGCTGATACCATGTTAGTAGATTTCGTGTTATATGATAGTGTTAGGACATCTGTGGGACAACAGAATTGAAAAGCTTGGTCACCGAGTTGGAGCTTGTATTTTGCTTTTGGGGATAATGGGTGGCTGAAAACGGCTGGTTTCGGCATTCTGTCAAGCCATTTGTCAGGTAAAAGCATTTGACATTGATTACCAGTGAATTATTTCTCCAGCATACAATTTGTACTCGGTCAATTGATGTCTGTTTTTAAACTTTTGAATCTGAAAGTCCGCTATTGAGGTGTAGGATTGCGATGCGACCTGAATTCATATCGTAAATAGCTGCTTAGTGAATTTGTGTTGTTGGCCACTCAAGATTATTGATCGGCCTACCCCCAAAGAGGAAAATGGACTCTTCCAACTGATGACGCAGAACTGGCGTGAAAGCTACGACCAGGGTTCAAGGGATTAATAGATTAAGAAAATGAAATGTGATATATATCATGAGTTGCATAAATAAGTTCGATTAGGATTTGAATCTTGTATGAGCATGTGATGGGAACCTGAGTTGCATTGTTTTCGCAGACGTTCCAGCAATCCCGTTCTACAGAATTACGTGGCTCGAATAAATCAAGAATGAACCAAGTAAGCGTGGACCACGTTATTCCAAACAGGGACGGTAGAGCCACAAGTTCGGGCATTTAGGGAGCATTTCTTGGGGCACCCTCATAGTAGGGCACCCATACGAATATATTTGTATCAGTGATGACCCGCATGCGTTATGGGTGAGTAGGCATACAAACACAAAGCCACTGGTGGTATTAGCCTAAAGGGTCTTTAACGTCGAAAACACTGCCATTTTTTGCTTCATAGTTAACAAATTTGCGTACCGTTCAACCATGGTTGATCCAGAGAAAACAATTTGTTCAATATCTTGCCAAAAGTATTCAATATCCTCGACATTCGAGTCGATTGGTAGAAATGAAAAATCATACGAGGGATTGTTCCTTCGCATCTTAAGAGCAAAGAGTCTGAACACAACCTTCTTGCTACATTTAAAAATGTTGACCAAGGTGTGGTCTCTTGTCTTTATACTGATTTTACATTCACATTTTTCAAGTGTGATTTCAGCGATTCGAAAACGTGAAATATCTAGATTTGTGCCCTCTCTCTCGTAAGCTAAGGTTGATGCAAGTATACATGATATCAGTTCCTATTATATGACTATCATAAATACCCCCTCAATACCACTGTAGTTTGCCCATCAAATCCATCTCTCCGAAAAAACAAGAGTTTCAAGTTTTTCAGATCGTTATCATGCCTGTCTCAAACTAGGCGCACTTAAACGGGCTATTTCTACCAGTGACCTATAAATAAACATAGAACATCAGCACAGAACATAAACGCGAGTGTCTCCTCATTAAACTCCGTTGACAAACATTTCAGTCGATGTCTATTTGAAAATGCTGCGCTGAACAATTGCAAAATAACAATTAACTATTTTCAAGATGCGAATCCAACAAATGTAGGAGAATCTGGGTTATCGAACGCGATTCCGATTGAAATTCAAATCTTACCTCCACTGTTTTGACTTTCAAGTTTCATGTTCGATACAAACGTTCGATATTACTACGCGTTTGGGATTCCCCAATTCCATAAATTGTTAATGGTTATTCGGCTAATACAATTCTTGTTGTATTTGATTTTTCAGGTGTTGTGATCAGTTTAAAATACTAATTGTCATATAATAAACAAATTACTACAACAGTCTCGTGTGATCTGGTCGATCTCATCTCGTCACCTCGACGGAATACAACAACACAGATCAATTGACTGTGGGAGTAATCTGTACTTTCGAATATAAAATGTAGGATGATTTCCATAACTATTTATGCGAACCCCAGTTCCGAGGAATAACTGGGATTCTCGGGAAATATTGAACAACCATATTCAAGAACTGTTTTACAATAACTTGTTTATTCGGTAATTTCGTATTATTTTAAATTTGTTTGAATAATTTTTCAGCTACCTCGACCCGTGCTCTCCAGTCAACCGTTGTGGGTATAAACGAGAGGTATGATTCCATCCACCTAGAGAGATACAACGGCACTCGACTCGTGGACTGCTTGAGAATGTGCTTGCAACAAGAGGCGTGTTGCGGGGTTAGTTACCTCGATGCGTCGACACCTACTATCTGTGAAACCATAAAAGGACCATTCACAATCCTTTCCCAAAATGGATGGAAAAGACATCAGTTACGATCTCGTTGGGGTTATTAGTCACAACTAGATGCCTTTTTTGTCTGAAAACAATATAGAGGCTATTTCGTATGAATTGTTGTTACCAGTGATTGCACGTTCAAGTGTCAGGCCTCGGTGAGACAATCAAATAAAATGTGTTTAACAAGATTACGCTACAATGATCACAAAAATGCCCCTTCCACGCTCATATCGCGATCTGGGGCCAATATTATAAAATTTTTACAATTCTATTTTCTGGAATTGTATTTTCTAGTTATGACTTTAAATGGGTTGAAATGAACCATTAGCATTTTCAGAGGTGTGGCAATTTGCCAATTGGCAAATTTCCATATCTTTTAAAATGCAAATGATTCATTTTAGTCAGTTATATTAATAGGTAGAAAATACAATTCTAGAAAATACAATTGTAAAAGTGTTATAGTACTGGCCCCACGGGGTCAATACTGTAAAGATTTTACAGTTGTCTTTTCGAGAATTGAATTTTCTATCTCCGATTGCATGTGGTTCAAATGACTCATTACCGTTTTCAAAGACTCGGCAATTTGACGGTAGGTCATTTGCCATGCCTTTTAAAACGCTAATGGTTCATTCTGGCGATTAATATTCACAGGTGAAATGTACAATCCCGGAAAATACAATTGTAAACGTTTTACAGTATTAGCATCAGGTCGCAACCTTCATCAATTAGTCGAGAATTCATCAACAAAATACTGCAAAAGGAAGACCGAATAAAAAAACGAACACAAACTGCTTCTGTAACTCTGTGTTTTTACATTTCTTGTTTGACAGGTGAGGTATTTTATTTATTTATTTATTTATTTATTTATTTATTTATTTATTTATTTATTTATTTATTGGCATTTAACGACACTTTCGACTGCCAGGGTCACCTCGCGTTGGACAGCTTTACGGATGGAGGAAGCTGGTCTTCCCGGAAAGAACACGGAGGAACGGCGAGCAACTGCCAGACTCCCCAACATACTAACTCCACACCTGCAGGGTTAGCACTGCTTGAAGACGAGTGCACCATCGACGTGCAGTACGCAATAGTATAGAGCGTCACCGTGCCCCCACGTGGGCAATTGGGCTTAGTGCCTTGCCCAAGGACAAAGTGAGGTATTACGGTTCTGTGTAAAGAAAAGCGGACAGAGAATTGCGATCGGGTCGCGATCCAATCAGATCCGATCGAAATGCTCTGTTCGCTTTTGTGATCACAGTACTGCAGCAACTATACTTATATGACCTTTTCATTGCGTGGAGGGATATTCGCGAAAGGACGTTGATATATGAACAATAGATTAATGAACGTGTTGACAGCACCATGCTTTAATTCCAAAGATATTCCTATGTGTTGGAGGGGAGGAGCAGCGCAGAGATTCGGAAAATACTGTCAAATAGAATTGTACACAAGAGCGAATTTTCGAGGAACTGCTATTCAAAGCTTGAGAAATTGCCTTAAAATTACATTTTAAAGTATACACCTGGAACTTAATTAAGCACCCTCGTTTTTTTCGCAGAAGTATTAATAGAAACTCTCATTACTTTTTTGCTGTTTTTCAGATGGCCAAAAGTGACTGTTTGCGGAAAGAATGGTCTATTGACAAGTGACACAATGATGAAAATATGCAGTATTTTAATGGTGCTAATTACACATATCGGTCACTAATGTTTTTGAAGGAAAAATGTTCTCTGGACAGGTATGGTACTTGAACGGTCCATGATGAAACAATGCCGGTAGTTAAATGACAAAATAATGTCACTTGTGGTCTCCTGAACATAATAGCAGTGTCTGACGTCAGTAGGGAGTATCCACCAGGTGCCCGAATGTCAACCTGAACCCTCCTCCTAATGCTACCAGTGAGCCTTCTGATATGGTCCAGAGGCAACTGCTGCCATTCCTCGTGCAATGCAGCTTCCAAATCGGCCAAATTCTGCACAGGTGGATCCCTTTCTTGCACACGATGTCCAAGAAAGTCCCAGATGTGTTTCAATGGATTCGAATCGGGGCTCATTACAGACCAAGGTAGTTTTGTAATAACGTTGTTCTGAAGGAATGCTCTCACAGCATGGGGGCGATGTGGTCTTGCGCTATCGTCCATAAATACAGGGAGAGTAGCCAACGTGGGGTTGTCAAAATAAGGCACGACAACCGGATTAAGAATGTCCCGGATGTACTGATGACCATTTTAGATTCCCACGTACAGTCACAATATCAAGTTTACAATCAGGTAAAAGACAACCCCAGATCAATACTGTTCCTCCACCTTAAGGAGCAGAAGGTCGGATGTTCCTGGGCAAGTAAGCAGTATTTCTATGCCGCCACACTCTCATGCGACCATCTGTGACGTGAAGCAGGAACCTACTCTCGTCTGACCAGTTGACTCTCCTCCACGTCTTGAGATTCCAAAGTAGACGTATCATACACCACTCCAAACGTCGTATTTGATGCAGATCGGACAGAGCTGGACGCTTGATGACCCTTCTGGACTCCGATCTTCCCAAGGAGAGGTATTTTGGGGTTGTCCAGACCTTGGTCGGTCATTAACATCGTTGGTTTGTTGATGTTTTCGGACAAGTCTGCTGATGACAGAATGTCTATAGCCAAGCTGCCTACAAATAGCTGTGAATGACATGCCTGTTACATGCATTCATGCCAACGATTTGCCACCCTGGTGTCTCTGACAGTCTCCATTTCAACATTTAACGATAAAAGAAGTGACAAATGTTCTTGTTTGATACTCTGATATTTCATGTGGGATGGGAAACAGTGTTTTTGTAACATTCATGGGAAGCATGCTTCACGTGGACGATCGGATATGTTTGGTGTACGCTATCAACTAGAAACATCATGTTTCACTGGATGAAATGTACTGAGAGACAAAGCAATCATTAAAACATATTATTACTTTCCAAAGTGTGATTTACTGGGATTTCCGGGTTTGATTATAAACGATAACTTCACAAGTGAATTATGCAATCAACAATTCGGTCATGTATCCGTGCGCGCAAACGAAGACGCTTTGCCGTGGGTGTAATGGTGACTTCATTGTTGTTTTTTTTTTGTTGTTTTGTTTTTTTACCACTTTACCTAACATGAAAAGCAGACGACACAGGCAAAACAAATTCTTGAATAACTATTATTTTCATTTTTTGTCTCAAAAACATACGTCATGACCCCTCATTGGAACGAGCTCGTTCCAATGAGGGATCATAAACTATGTTTTAGTGACAAAAAATGACAAAAATGACAAAAAAATGAAAAAGTAATAAAAATTAATTGGCGATTTTTGAGAATAGCGCTGGCCGATTTTGGCCGTTACGTTAGGTAAGGGGTTAAATAATATAATTATCGTTAATAATGAAAAGTAATAAACAGAGTAATCGCTTGACTGGACTGGTTACGTGAAATAATTCATTCGAGGCGAGGGACTATATTGTAAAACACTCGTGCGCATTCGCGCACTCGTGTTTGTACAACGTCCCTCACCTCTCATGAATTATTTCACGTAACCAGTCCAGTCAAGTGATTACTCTCTATGTAATCAGTAAGAGCACCTTCACTGTCATGAAACATTCCAGGGGGTGCTCAATTAAGTTCCAGGTATATACTTTTGCAGCGACCGAAACAGGCATAGGATCGGGCCTGGAGCCAATAATATAAAACTTTTACAATTGTATTTTCTGTAATTGTATTTTCTGCCTATTAATATAACTGACTAAAAATGAGTCATTAGCATGTTAAAGGATATGGCAATTTGCCAACTGGCAGATTGGCATATCTTTGAAAATTCTAATGGTTCATTTCAACCCACTTAAAGTCACAACTAGAAAATACAATTCTAGAAAGTTGTAAAAGTTATAAAGTATTGCCTCCTGTTAGAGAATGGTACCACTTTTGAGTTAATCGTACTGTAAGTGTGTGATTTCAGTTGTATATATTCCTGTAAAGGGAGATCCGGGAAGACGCGCTTACCGGAAATCTAGTGAATGCCGTTGATTAGTAATCATGGAAATAACCATGTCAGATCCTCTGAAACTTGCATCCCAATACAATTAATGTCCGTAACTGGTTTAAGGGGAAACGTATCTCCCATGTGACGAATGACAATTCAGAAGCCAACACATAAATAATTAACGGACAAGTTAACGCCTTATGGATAGATTGCTATTTTGACATATGACTTGATTATTTTACCAAGGACGCTCCTCTGTGTCTTTCTCATTCCACCAGTATCAAACAATGCAGGTGATTTTGGTGCTAGCTCATACTTGAGATATCCCCCATTTCGCACTGGGACCGAATCACACACGTGATGCGGCTGAAAAGTATCGTGGGAGCGACTACCACTTCATCTCCACGCACTGTGATAGAATAGGCCACTAATGCGATTGATTCGACAGTGTCAACGCGACACAACTTGATGTTTCTGAATGCTTTCCCTACAACCCCTGATACACTCTATTACCAGCTGTAACGGACTGGTCACAATTGACTGATTTGTCTGCCATAGTGCCAGGTGACAGTTAAACTAACTGCAGTAGGTCTCTGTTGCGGAACGGAGAATGTACTTGTGGAATTTGTTCATGTCATTGATGTAATTTGCCTGTGATCTTTAACGAAGGTCCCGGTGTTGGTCACCGTGACCAGTGCGAACTTGAACAAACTTTAAAAGAGCATTGCTTATCGGCATACAGGGGGAGGAGCGTTAACACATTTCGCAATAGTGATCTCCTTTATTCCCCTGCCACGTGTGAGGCCACCAGCTATCTTGAACATTCGCATATGGCACTGCTCTGAGGTTTGCTCGGAATAAATCCCATTCCAGAACTTGTCAGACCTTCTAATCGTGAAGAACCCCTTCTTCATGAACGCTCAGAAGTCGTTGACGTGCATTGTTTGGGGGAGTTCTTCCATCTGTAGGAGGTAGAGATGGGATTAGCCCTTTACCCAACGTAGCGGCCAAAACCGGCCAGCGCTATTCACACAAATCTTCAATTAATTTTCATTATATTTTCATTTTTTGTCTCAAAAACATATGTTATGACCCCTCTTTGGAACGAGCACGTCATACATAGGGGTCATAACCTATGTTTTTGAGACAAAAAATGAAACAAAAATAGTTATTCAAGAATTTTGTTTGCAAGTGTCGTCTGCTTTTCATGTTAGGTAAAGGGTTAGTCAGACAAGAAGAGCAAATTGTGACCAGGTCAATGAGGACCACTTTACGGGGTAGGGTTATGTTTTTACAAGTATTAACCACTTACGATAGGCGTAGTCGCTAATTCCGCATTTTATCGTGAAAGAGTTATATCAAAGGAGTTATGTCTGTGCAGTTTGTAAAACAGATTGCTCGCGTCTGTGTTTTGAGAAGCTCGAGAAATTCGACATAGAATACGACAGACTGACTGAAAATATCGTAATTTTGCGAGGTCGTTATCTCATTTTATATCCACATCTGCGAAATTCATTCGAAGATCCCCTTTGGATGGGTGTCTTACAGCATCCAATTATTTCCATGATTGGGAAAAAGAAAAAAGTTTGTTTTATATGGAAAAATATGGTGTAACAAAGAAAGCTCAACTCGGATTTTAGGGGACTTTTCGTGACGCATCTTCGATGTTATGGACTAAATAATATAAAAAACAACAACTTTCTCGGATTTATTTCTTTGCTTTCCCCCTTTAATGACAGGTCAAAACGAGGGTGGTGTATGGAAGACAGGAATCAACGACCCGAGTTGGTGTTTTTCCATACTCTATCAGAGTTATGATCTGTATTTATACAACGATTTAACTTGAATGCATGAAGCTGATATATTTAACACTTTGTATTCTGCTGGCGGATATTCCTGTACAGCACAGGGTTTCTCTTGCCATTGAAATAAGTATAATTTTGGCACATTTAATCAAATTTACAGTATGTAACCTGAATGGAATTTTTCACCAATGACTACTTATATTATATTTTGAATAATTTTTCCATCAAATCTAGTCATGGCTGTTGTGAGGCATCCATCACTAGATTTGATGAAAAATATCTTGAAAATACTCAGCGGGTTAAGAATTATAGAAGAATATCACAATCGACGGTATTTTTACATTCTTGCTTGACGCCATTTTGTGTTTAAGCATTTCATTCTCTTTATAACTTCGCTCAGATGCATAACGACCAATCGGCTGCGGTGCAACGCTGATTACACACGACAGCCGTGTAATAGAAGCCCATCGAGATCTTCTTGTTCCAACAGCTCACCGAAAACCAAAGGTATATGTACACAAGAAACATCAGGCAAAATACGGTCGGATAATATGGCTTATTTTACCCTCCCCAATATTTGAAGATAGTTACAGGCCCACTTCTATCCGGGAAGTGTGGCCCAAGATTGAAAATTATCTACCATTGATTAATTTGGTGCAACATAGGTTCAGAAGCAGCTGATGTTTTTTTTTTTTCTGAATTGCTATCAATGACCTTTCTGAAAGGTTATCTGAAACAAGCGTTCGGTTGAAAGTTTCTTGCAAGTCGGCAAACTGTGAAACGTGGCGTCAAAAATGCTGACTGTCACGAAAAGTCCACCTCTTTGAATATTTATTGATGTAATGCGATATTAATGCATCCCACGTCGTTTCCGGTACTTGTGAGACAGTTTAGGGCTCTTATGGAGTATAGAATTAAACTTGAACATAATTACGTGAAAATAGTAAACATTTTGTCTGCAATACAGTTAATTAGCAGTTGAAGGGAAACGTAATCAATAATATTATATGGGATCTAGTTGCTTTGTCTCTTAGAATGAACAGGTAATCAATAATAAACGTAGAGTGTTTACTGTGGGTTTTAATAAAGAAAAACAATTGATAAATTAAAAAAAGTTACACGTAAAGGCGAACTTTTGATAATTCATCGATAACCACTTTGAAGAGGACAATATAATGATAAGAAACGCCAGCGCGGCATGAAATAAACGCCCGGTTTGCCCAATTAATGTGCTCGTCTGTCTGCATATTGGGTTTAACCCTTTATCCAACACAGACGATATCAAAATTTATTATTTTAAATACCATTTTTTCAAATTTTTCAAAAAAATGTCAACAAAACCATATCATGTGACCCCTCGTTGGAACGAGCTCGACGAGCTCGTTCCAACGAGGGGTCACATGATATGGTTTTGTTGAAATTGTTTGAAAAATGATATTTTTTCAACTGCTGAATTTGCATATTACGCTGGCGGATGCGGCCGATTCGTTGGGTAAAGGGTTAACGACGCTTTCAACGGCTTCGGCCGTGATGGAAGTTTTACGTGAGGGGGAAGTTAGCGTTCCCAGACAGAACCACCGTGCAGCGGCGAGTAATTGCCGTACTCTTCGACTTAGTTCCCCTGCACAAGCTGGATAACAGTTGGTTGATGGCAAGTGTAACATCGACGTGCTGAACGCACAAAAAATACAAGCAGCCACTGGACTCCCATTTGAGCAATTCGAATGGAGAGTCTTGCCAAAAGACACAACACTGCTTACGTCGTTCTGGATCGAACCTTCGATCAAAAGGTCAATGCACAATTATACGCTAACCAATAAGTCAACGTGCCCCTACCCAATTGCGGTACTGTGATCACAAAAGTGGTATTTGTCATTTTGTCTTGATGTGATCGCGATCGATTGTGACATAATTTTAACCCTTTACCCAACAAATCGCCCGCATCCGCCCGCGTAATATGCAAATTCAGCAGTTCAAAAAGTATTATTTTTCAAAAAAATTCAACAAAACCATATCATGTGACCCCTCGTTGGAACGAGCTCGGTTGCGGTTGCCGCAGGTGGGATTCGAACCGAGGACCTCTCGGCTTGCAGCCTGCACCTCTACCAACTGAGCCACCGCGCCCACACAGTGGTGTGGAAGATTCAAGATGAGTCACATGAGGTGAACATATTCATTTTCTTGATATTTTAGTTTACAGCGCATGTTCTTACCTGTTGCTTCAATCAAAGTACATTATAGGTAATGTTGTCATTTTGTAGAAAATGTTGATGAAAAGCAGAAAAAGAAATGTCAATATTGCTGTGGTTTGAAATTCAATGATTTTTAGTTCAAATAATATTTATCTCATTACTATTTGTACATGAATCTTCATATAACTACAACATAATAACGCTGTATGTACTGGTAATTATAAAATGGGATTCAGCAGCAAGCTGGAAGCATGCGTGGACTATTTCACCGATTTTTTACAGCGGTTTCGGGATAATAACAATACTTCGACTATCCGCTAATTTGCCGTTGTTCTGTCACGAGGAGGCTTAGATCAACCCCACCCCCGCCGAGTCACTCCAATCCTACTCTCTCTCTCTCTCTCTTCTCATCTCCCAGCAATCAGACTCAAACTGTTCTATAATGTCACCTATTGGCGATTTCACGTGTGTGTCTCATGTTTGTTTTCATCCGATTCTTACATGGTTGTTATGAAACATGCACAACAACCACCCCACTTATACAATACGTAACGAAATTAACAGAACAACACCCACAACCCCAACCCTACCCGGGAAAAAACTCACACAAAAGCATTCGCACCAAACGGATCACAAGGTTCAAATAAATGCAATGGGTGGGAAGATGATCAGAAAGAAAACTGTACGAACACACATTGTCGTTTTGTCAATGTTTTTTTGTCGATGATTTACATTATAGAAAATTGTCCATCCCGTATGAAGTCATTCAATGTCCCTGGACCGCCGGTAGAAATATAGCTCATCATTAGTATCATAGGTAATAATGGTACTTCAGGATCATTCAGACAAGAGTGAATGAGTTATTACATCAGATTTGCTCGGTAAAGGAGAAATTGAAACGAATGAATGGCTTAATAAACGCGTTGCAATATTCAATGGGTTAAATGCTATCAATGTGTTGGGTAACGAAACATTAACCCTTTAAACACTGATGTCGAAATATCAAAATTTCAACGTGCATATTTTCCATAATGCAGCCAGGATTTAACCCTTTACCTAACATTAAAAGCAGACGACACTTGCAAAAAACATTCTTGAATAACTAATTTTTTTCATTTTTTGTCTCAAAAACATAGGTTATGACCCCTCGTTGGAACGAGCTCGATGAGCTCGTTCCAACGAGGGGTCATAACCTATGTTTTTGAGACAAAAAATGAAAAAAATAATGAAAATTAATTGGCGATTTTTGAGAATAGCGCTGGCCGGTTTTGACCGTTACGTTAGGTAAAGGGTTAACTGGTTCAATCTTCTTTGTCAGAACTCATTGACTCTTTCCAATAGGTTTGAATTGTTTACATTCCTTGCTGCAAAATAAAGCCAGAATCAAGAAAAACAAACGCAAAGAGCACCTGGGATTCGGTGTTCTCGGACGTTTTTTTTAAAAGTGAGACTCTACAGTGTTGTGGGCAGAAACGCGGACAGAGAATGTTGACCGGATCGCGACCAAGTCGCGATCTGGTCGATATTCTCTGTCCACTCTTTGATCACAGTACTGTATCTATGGTGATTTCGTTTTTCTTTTAATGTGGAAACAAAACAGGACGAACGCCACTTACGTTTCCATTACGGGGGCACGGTGGCGTTGCGGTAACCGGTTCTCGTCAGATCACCGAAGTTAAGCAACGTCGAGCCCGTTTAGTCATCGGATGGGTGACCGTCTGAGCGATCGAATCGGACTCCCGCGTTGTGTCCTTGGGCAAGGCACTTAACCCCGATTGTCCACATGGCGGCACGATGATGCCGTTCACTAAGGCATACTGCATGTCGATGGTGCGCATGTCTTCAACCAATCTAACCCTGCCTGTGTTGCAGTTTGGAGTTACGATGTTGGGGAGCTGGCAGCTGCTCATCGTTGCTCGGTGGTTCTCTCCGGGTACTCCGACTTCCTCCACCCGTAAAACTGTCACGGTCATGATTAACCATTGTGTGACCTTAAGCACCAATAAATAAATAAATAAATAAATAAATAAATAAATAAATAAATAAATAAATAATACGTTCCCATTGCTTTCTTAGTTAGAATCCTCTTCTTGGTTAGAAAGCGCTGGGTAGTTCATTCATCGGTAACACAGACAATTGTGCAGAAAACACGCGTTGTTTACGTCATCTGGGGAAGGTTGTAAACAATGATTTCCGTAAAACAGTCAAAAAAGTGTCATCATCATTGCACACATTCCAGTGGGTTCTAAAGCTTGCTGACCTCTTTGATGTTTTATCGTGATAAATTATCTACCATAATTTACCTTTTTGTACAGGCGTAGTTTAAGACAGATGGTGGTTAGGCAAAGATCATGGACAATGGCAATGCTTTAATTATATCTATTAAAAATGAAAGAAACACACAGCTTGTAAAAATGGTGAGAATATATAACAGAATATGTACGGTGTGCAACGCTGTTGCGTCGTCCTCTTTAAAGTACCCTGGAAGTACAATGGAGAGTGGCCCCTTGATTTCTCGAGCAGGGCTAATTTCTGCGATGAGGACAGCTTCTTAACTGCCCACGACCCTCCATTAGTATGACGAGGTCTCCCACCATCTACACTTGTACCATATCACCAGAACATGTTTCGAGAGTAATTTGCGAAACTCCCAAACGCAATGCGCCAGGAAGGGCAGATGAACCCTCTTTCATTTGCGTGGGTCTAAAGAATTTTCCGTGAGGAAAGAATTAAAAATGACTTTGCAAATGGAGTCTTTAAATTGCCTCTTCGTTCAGGGTCTACAAAAATGTGTGCAACATATAAAGTACTCTTTGAATGAAAACTCGGTGACAATTTACAAGTTGTGAACGTGACTTCCACTTTCATGCTATATTTGCATATGTTCTAAATGCTAACGAAAAACGTTGAACCCACTCGCCTAGCGGACAAGGGAGAGACAAATACATTCTAAAATCAGTTGGGTTGAAAATCAACTCAAATCAGCTGGGTTGAGTGAATATGAACCCAGTTGGGTTCATCTTCACTCAACCCAGTTGATTTGGGTTGGTTTTCAACCCAACTGATTTTAGAGTGTAAATGAAGAATGCAATGAAAAGAAACCTTGGATCACATCAGTCCATACTTGGACAGTAAGACTGTATATGAAAGTTAATCTCTGGTGTGGTTTGTCCTAGACCACGTTGCCTCACCAAAATATCAACTTAATGCGGCTTTTCACTCCACCTTTTGACTAATGTGATCCATGTATTCTTTCCATTGCATTCTTAATTTATTTGAAGAGAGAAATGCTTAGCCGTTCGCTTACTGATGTTGAAGTCTCAAATTTCAACCCTCAAATTATGCCCATTATTCAATTAGGAATTTTACCAATTTAATCTTGTTTTATTGAGCTCATAATAAATAATGAACTCTGCCAAACAAGAATGAACTGGTAAAATTCCTGAACATGTCTGACAATTTTCGTCTTTGAAAGCGATTTACAGAAAACTTCGCTCCCCTTAAAATTTGTAAATTTATCAGTAAATGTAACACTAAGGGTGTGGGAATTTCATATAAAAATTGAAATTTCGAAATGTTTGCGAAGTTTTATAATCGATGTGCTCATCATTTCACAAACTTCAGTTATTTTTCTGAAGAGTGGCATACAAATATAGAAGCTGGCTTTTTATTTAATGCTCAGGCATCAATTCACGCTGAAAAATTAAGTCATATTCCCCTGTCGGTCGGCAAAACGAAATATCAAAATGATATTTAGAAATCGATATTTCATCGTAGGTTCGGATGACGAATCACATGTACTTTAAACGAGTCAGCACATCAGTAATGAATTCCAGAGTCCCAAATACAAACGAATTCGAATAATTGATAGTGACAGTGACTAAATCAATTCATTAAATCAGCGGTTTCAAAGTTTGACTTTCTCATTCACCTTCCAGCGAAAAGCCGAAATCACTTTCAAATTTCTTCAGTTCAACTTCACACGTCTTCAGTGCATTGAGTTCAAAAAAAATAAAATGACGTGTCTTGTTATTGAAAATAAGAAAGTGGTGTTTTTTGTTATTGTTCTATTTCTTCGAAACACATTGCGATTATTTCAATTCGCCAGCCTTGGTAAATCGTAAAGTTAGGGGAGAAATAAGACGGGACTACTTTTTGTGCGGATATTCACACATTCCAATGGTTGGAGTTTGGTTGTTGTAATTTTTGTATGGACGCCGGTTCGGCACATAAATTTTGCGCCTTAATGGCAAATAAAGGCCACAAATTGGAGAGTTTGTAGTCGTAGAGCATTAAATAAAAAGAAAATTCACGAAAATTTGATGAATACCGAAAATATCTCGTTCGTGGCTACAAGAAATATGAGGATCTTCACTCGCGACTGCGTCGCTCGTGAAGATCCTCATATTTCTTTGTAGCCACTCACGAGATATTTTCGGTATTCATCAAATTTTCGTGAATATCCTCTATATATACTTGTTTTCTCTATCCGTTTGAATGTTTGACTATTATTCTCTGTTAAAAACCATATAAAAATAAGAAAACGGTGCTTTCACCATCTTTTGATGCTCTGTAACTTTTTCTGTTCATTATATCAACAGTGTGCGCATCGTGACATATAATACAGACACTATTTTTTCCCAATAATATTTAAATCTAGGAGGTAAAATTTGCATTTTTTTTGGACAGTTACTTAGTTGCTTCTAATTATCATGCCATAAAAAGCCAAGTTTCCTTTTGTAACTTATAATAAACGAAAACATCAGACAGCTCCGAGAGCTGTCTGTTGTTTTTGTTTCTTAAAAGTTACAAAACGAAACTTCGCTTTGTTTTCTACTGTTGCCATCGGTGTTCTCTCAACAATTAGATGCTTCTAAATTGGACCTTCCTCGCCAGTCTAGTAATTCAGGGGAGATAACTTTATCGAAAGTCGGTTTCCATAACGAGAAAAGTCAGGGTTGTTGTATTTTTGCTGCTTGGGATTTCACTATTTAGACATCGGTGGACCGAGGGTTAAACCTGTCTATCTGTTTGTTATTCCGTACCCCATCGAGTAATCTAATAACTGTTACTGTCAAAACAAAACATGAACTCTTGTAACATGATTTTCCTTGGTTTTGAAACCTCAGGTTCCAAAGTTATGGTAAGGGTTTCACATGACCAAGATGTGCGCATGTACTAACTGTCGTCGTGAGGTCCTAATTATCACGAAGACTAGAATTTGAACGGGTTTTTTTCGAAGTTAATTTCAGGAACTTCATATTTGGGAACAAAAAACAGTGAACTTGTTTTCTGATGCCCTACACTCAGCTGCTGATGCGAAACGAAAATTTCACTTGGTACAATGGGCCTCCCCTCGTCGTGAAAAACGAATTTTTGGCTCGAGGTTGGGCTTCATGACGATGACTGGCTATATTTGTAACTTCGTAATACATATTGATTGTTGTGAGCTTTAGAGTATAGGTTCACGGATATTTATCATGTGTCGAGCATGATTTTCTTTCGTGTATAAAATTATTTATTTTTTTACAAAAAGGACAAAACAAAAGATGACAAGATTTTAAAATTTACTGTTTACTTTGAATTGAGTTCACATCACCCATTTTCTGACAAGGCTTCTGAGATGCAAATGTTTCACGTGTGATATCCTTTGTACACAGAGATCACGTGATCGGTGCCCATACTTCATCAGAATAGACGATTCTGTCTCCTCTATTCAAGAATAATTAATATCGATGCGGAGTTTTGTTGCAATCATTTCACCCAGAAGGTTTGGATTTTCCTGACAGAGGGAATAAGCGTACGGGAGATGGAATTGTTGGTCCCTTTCGTCGTGACACCCCTGCCGACAATGCATGTATAGAACGTAGTCCACATATGTAATAGTTTATGCATATTTTATGTGCATGAAGCTGATGATTTACGAGATAAAATGTTGTTTTTCCGAGAATGGAAGTTTGTATATATTGACAAGTATAGATTTTTTTTAAAAAATTAACAAAAACCTATAATCGTCTTGAATAATAAGCACTTTATGCACAAAACTATTTTTAGACAATGACATTTTAAATCATATCTGCATACTTAATATCCGTGTGCTTGAACACTGTCACCGATGCACATATTATTGATTTTAAAATTGTTTGCTTCACTGAAATTCAAAATGACTTAACCCTTTACCTAACGTAAAGTTAAAAACCGACCAGCGCTATTTTTAAAAAAAGAAGCCAATCAACTTTCATTATTTTTTTTTTATTATTTTCTGTCTAAAAAATATATATCCTATGGCACCTCATTGGAACGAGCTTGTTGGGTTCGCTCCATTAAGAAGCCATAAGCTCTGTTTTTGACGCAATCAATATAAAAGTTTTAGTTATGCCAGCGGGAGGCCACCAAAAAATTGCAAGACGTGACGTGGGGGTGGGTGGGTCTCTTGAGTGCGCCAAAAATGTGCATTTCCAACTTGTGCAATTTTTTGAATTTTTTAAAAATATATCAATATATCAGCTAATATATACCATCATTTGTGTTTCAAACCTTAAAGATGATGTTGCACATCACACTCTTAACATAAATACAACATCAGGAGGCTTTATAGGTGGGAATATTGGGCTTAAACTGGGAAAATGTCACACGTTGGTAGGGGGTGGGTGTCTTGTTCGAAATGTAGAAAATGTGCACACAATATTTTGGGAACAATTCAAATGAAAATTTGTTCCAGTATATGTACACCTGCTCTGGCCAAGCCTGATAATGAACAGCTTGTCTTTTGTAGATTGGGGCCCACAGCAGCCCACAGAGGTTTAAATTGGTGGTACCAGTTTAACCTTTTACCTAACATGAAAAGCAGACGACACTTGCCAAAAAATGATTGAATAACTAATTTTTTTCATTTTTTGTCTCAAAAACATAGGTTATGACCCCTCATTGGAACGAGCTCGACGTGCTCGTTCCAATGAGGGGTCATAACCTATGTTTTTGAGACAAAAAATGAAAAAATAATAAAAATTAATTGGCGATTTTTTTAGAATAGCGCTGGCCGGTTTTGGCCGTTACGTTGGGTAAAGGGTTAAGAACATTGTGAAAACCCTCCAAAGAGAGCTGTGCCTACTAAGTTTATAAGCTTATTTTGGATTTTAATGTGAGAATGGGGGGGGGGGGGGGTGTCTGAGAACGGTAGTAAAAAATTTGCACGTAGTGGGTGGGTGGGTGTAAAAAGGAGCCGAATAAAAAATAGGACGTCACGTCTTGCAAATTTTTAGTGCCCCCCCCCCCCCCCCCCCCGGTTATGCTAGAATTTTTTTCCAATGTCGGCCTTTATTCGGGTTGGGTAAAATGTTAAAACAAACCAAGACTAACCAATGATTAACTCGACTGTACTGTTATTGCTGTATGCCACATAATGCCCGATAACACACATTGGATTCCATCTTAACAAGAGTGATATCTTAACATTTAACTCAGTCCCATTACCTGCACAGTAGTCGGTACGGTATTATAATTACAAATGCGAACAGAGACATTCGATTGGATCGCGACTGGGTCACGATCTGGTCGAAATTCTCTGTCCGCTTTTCTTCCCATAACACTGTAAAATATCGCCTGTCGAAAAAGGAATGCGAAAACATTGAATCTCGGTTATTATATTATTTAGTGTTTTCTCGAACATGTCTTGATTTTGAAATATGTTTTAACTGGTAGAGTGCTGGAAGCCCTTATTTGGGCTTTAGTCTGAAGTGCAGGTACAGCAACTCTAAGGCTTCATACTCTGTGGGACTACATCATATTACCATAGAAGTGAAATTATTTCAATTGTATGGATTTGCCTTGTTGGCACTCTCCCATAAATTGCAACAATGCAAAGACCGGTGAATAAATTTTGATGGCTGG
The DNA here is from genome assembly GCA_031216915.1 of Pictodentalium vernedei. Classification (NCBI taxonomy): domain Eukaryota; kingdom Metazoa; phylum Mollusca; class Scaphopoda; order Dentaliida; family Dentaliidae; genus Pictodentalium; species Pictodentalium vernedei. Next base: position 250,482,490 of record CM062289.1, read on the forward strand.
AAATAATTTAGCACTCTACCAGTTAAGTATGAAATCTCAATCCACAGGTTTAAATGTTTTAAAATCATAATAATACACGGGCGTGTTTCGTGTACATACCTACTCGATTGTCATATACTTATTACAATCATTTTCATGCAAAAGATAGTTAAAACATACGGGTATTTCTGACAGACATAATAAGGAGGCCGAATCTTCCCCTGCACACCATTAGCTTCGGGTCTGTTCCTGGCTCGTCTTGAGCCCTTTTTGGAGATGTAAAATTAATTGGTGAGTTGATAAACCATCTCTCGAAGAAAGAGTGGTAATCCACCAAGCCCATAGTCAAGAAATGCTTGGGCCGTTCGACCGATTGCCCCTTTTGCAGCAAATGTAACAGGCATTCATTTGAACAACTGTCACCAGTTATCGTGAAAAATCTAATCATGTTAACGACCATCCGGATGCTTGTTATCGGGATTTTCTTCGTCACTGTAATTTGATAACTCCGTTAACTGATCGCGTCGAATGGCTCTGAATAATTCTTGTTCCCTGGATACTATTAAATGGCCGACATTGTGTTGATGTTAATGATGTGATGCCGAAATTTCAGAAATGGCTCATCTTAATCGCCGGTCAAATATCGATGAATCTCAGATTAGTCTCAGTGCGCGTTGTTTTCAGACTTTATTTCCAAAAGTTCTGTCGAGCATATCCACCTACTCGCAGCTGCGCGGTTTGGGTGGTGCATTTTGCATTGTGTACGAGATATTATGATCACGAACGGCCTTTTGAAAAGCTGGCTGCGTGATTGACCACCATCTCCGAAGTACATGTTCATAGGAAGCATGGCTCAGTGGTTGGGGCGTTGGACTTTAAACCGAAAGGTAGACGATTTGATGCTGACCAACGGTAAATGCGTTTCCCTTGTGGATGCACTGTTGCGCCACTGTGTACTAGTTCGTATTTCCCATCGATGGTTTACTTCCCGTCAACTGCCGATAACTCTGCTTGTGCAGTAAGTAAGAAACTGGCTCTGAGTATTCCGACTTCCTTAATCCGTAAAACTGTACGGCACGATGTGACCCTGGCTGTTGAAAGTGTCGTTAAACCACAATAAACAAACCATTTTTATTGAGCCCAACTTTGGTTTGGAAAAATTAAATGAAATAATGACAATATCTGAAAGGAAGTTTGTTTGTCTTGATAACAGATTCAGTAGATTTGTTACGAAATGAGTTATGCTAAGCATCCATATCTGAAATATAGTACAGCCATAGAATTAATGGCAGCAGCTATAATCATGCAGAGCCAAATTTATTATTTTAAATAATATTTTTTGAAATTTTTCAAAAAATTTTAACAAAACCATATCATGTGGCCCCTCGTTGGAACGAGCTCGTTCCAACGAGGGGTCACGTGATATGGTTTTGTTGAAATTCTTTGAAAAATAATATTTTTTCAGCTGCTGAGTTTGCATATTACGCGGGCGGATGCGGCCGATTCGTTGGGTAAAGGGTTAAATAAAGAAGTTATTAGCCCACTCCACATATCTGGTGAGGTATATTTTTTGCAATTATTATAGGTACTGCACTCGGAGACGACATACAACCAAAGAAAGTGGGGAGGTCGCAAATAGCCAAGACGATCTGCACCTACCATGGGGTGGTCCTATGGGAAAAAGATGAAGAATGAATCCACACAAATGTTATTTTCTAAGGTCTTGGCAGGTGCGGCGGACGCGGTAAATAGGTATTTGCAGAAAAGCGGCGAAACGTATGTGGTTGGGGTGGACGGGCACAGATATCAGAGACGCTCCAGACCTACATCGTTTCGGCCCGGCTAAACTTGAAAAACAGATCTGTAACAATATCCATGAAATCCACTGACGGTTGTCCAAGGTTATATTACCGGTATGCTCTCTCTTCTGCTTTTGTGAGGTTTTATTTGTACAAAATAGTCTACACTTGTTACATAATATCATGTAAATTGTTGCATTATTGAATAAAATTATATGTTATTTTGCTTATTCTGCGACCTAGTAGTTTTGTTTCGGTATGCTTCCCACCTCCTCCCTTATCGCTGTATTCATCTATTTGCAGATCATTCTGATTCAAAACTATTTCAGCTGATTCTTTGCAGAATCTGGTGCACTGTTTGGAAACTGTGCTGTAACAATTCTGCCCCACTGCTGTAATAGGACTCATTACCCAACTCCTGGACTTCAAACGTTCTAACCTTTTACCCAACACGAATAGTAGACATTTAAAAAAAAAACATTTCTCGAATAACTAACACATTTTATTTTTTGCCTCAAAAATATAGCTTATGGTCTTTCATTGGAAGGAGCTAGTCAAAGGTGCTGTTTTGGAGGCAAAAATTATAAAATTTGAATGACTCTTTGTGAACACCGCGGTCAGGTTATGGATGTTAAGTTTGGAAACGAGTTAAAGTATGGTCTGATATAATCTTCTTTTCTTCTTCTTCTGATTACAGTCAACTATCAATAAGTAGTTTCCAAAGTGCATTGCAAACTTAGAAGAAACAGATGCCCAGGATAGCGCCAGATAACACTATCTATGGTAGTTGTCTATAGGATTTCCATGACTAAGACCTAAAGACGCCCGGTTCGTAGCAGGGTTCTATAATAGGCGTGCCCTTGCCAGTTTTGCAGTTTTGGGGGAACAAAGATGTTACAGGCCGCTGTGTGGAGTTTCGGGGGCCACCCCTTGTCCTAATTAGTTGCTCGAAAAAAAATCATTTGCCCAGTTTGAGGTTGTCTTAATTTCTAATTTATACAGCCCAGTGTGGAGGCGCGGTTGCTCAGTGGCAAAACGATTGGACTTCAAACCGAAAGATGATGGTTCTATCCGGACCAGCTATGCCTGCACTGTGTACTTGGGCAAGAGACACTTAACCCATTACCCAACGCAGACGATATCAAAATTTATTATTTTAAATATCATTTTTTTAAATTTTTCAAAAAATTTCAACAAAACCATATCACGTGACCCCTCGTTGGAACAAGCTCGACGAGCTCGTTCCAACGAGGGGTCACATGATATGGTTTTGTTGAAATTTTTTGAAAAATAATATTTTTTCAACTGCTGAATTTGCATATTACGCGGGCGGATGCGGGCGATTCGTTAGGTAAAGGGTTAATGCCTATTGCCCATGTGGGGCATAGAGTCGCTGTGTACTAATGCGTTCTACACGTCTGTGTTGCACTTGCCTTTAACCGCTGCTAATTCTGTGTGCACAGAATTAGTACGTTGGAGAGTCTGACAGTTGCGCGCAGCTCATTGGTGGTCCTCTCTGGAATTCCTTCTTCCTCCGCCCGCAAAACTGTTCGACACGATGTGACCCTGGCTCTGAAAGTGTTGTTAAACCACAATAAACAAACAACCCAGTGTGTCTGATATAAGCTAGTTTAGTATCATTGTCGGAAACATTTATCTCCCCGCCTCCGCATGTCGGGCAAGCTAGCTTCGGCCCTAGTTACCCTCTTTTAAATCATCTCGCATCAAAAGCAACCAGTTTTCACAATAATTAAGCGCACGTCTTTAATACGTGCAGTGTGGCGTGTTGGCTCGATCATTCATTTTAGTTAAGCCGTTCGGCTTTTCCAGTAAACGATTTGGTCTGAGGAGATTGAGGAAACAATAAACGTTGAACTATTGAGGAAATCTGATATTTATTTATTTATTTATTTATTTATTTATTTATTTATTTATTTATTTATTTATTTATTTATTTATTTATTTATTATTTATTTATTTATTTATTTATTTACAATGGCACCATCGACGTGTAGTATGCCTTAGTACATAGCGCTATCATGTCCCCTCGTGGGCAATCGGTATGAAGTGGCTTGTCCAAGGACACAACACAGTTACCCCTGGCAGGGTTCGAACCGTGGTCCGTCCGGTTTGCAGTCCAATTTCATAACCAATGAGCCACCGCGCTAAAATAATTTTCAATGTCAAGTAGAGTTATCGATTACAAAATGACGGGGGTGGCTATTCTGTGCATGTTTTATGCATGTTTTTACTCTGAAATAATATAACAAGTTAACTATAGAATTCGGAAATAACAAAATGTGATTGTCTAATTAGTCAGATTGGATGGCCTGGAAGTAATCACTTGAAAGGGACCCGTTCGACTATGTTTCAATGACTCTGTCGAAACTGTATTTTCCACCGTCGCCACTTGCCAGAGATTATGAATAGGCCATGTAAAATAAAATCCCTCTCAAAGACAGAGATCGAGTCTGAGAAGCAGATAGACTGCACCGAAACGTCGATGCGAGGTTTCTTCATACAATACCCATGCAGGCAACTTTTCTTGAAACGGACCTGAAAAATTCATTTTCAGGCAAATGAGACAAATAATGCACTCTAGAATTAGTTGGGTTAAAAAATAACTCGAATCAACAGGGTTGAGGGAATATGAATCCAAATGGGTTCATATTCACTCAACCCCGGTGATTTTGGTTCATTTTTAACCCAACGGATTTTGGAGTGTGTTGTGCACTCTATGATTTGAGACCAGGCATTATAAATGGAGACTCTTAATAGAAAGACTGTAAGCTGTGTAGATGGGGATCTTTAGCGTTACAAATAGAATCCTAGGAGAGGCCAGGGAATCATTTGAGTAACTGTTAATGCAACACCCACATACCCTTTGAAACTAAACGCGCTGTCCAGTATCCCGTTCACCAGAAAGAAGAGTTCCAGATTACTTTCTAGACAGAGCTCCCTTGGCTGTTACGCTAGTGAATGGTTAAAATATAGACCTGGAAAAGCGTCACGCCACCACAATCTTTTCCTTCCAAAAGAGTTTGCTAATGACGAAAGGAAATGCATCAGACACGGGCGTTATGAAGGGTTCCTTCCTGCAAATTAGTACTTGCAGGTTCATGATTTTCATAACCAATGTGAAAGAAATGTTGTACGTCAATCGCATTACCACTGACGTGATGAAAATCAAGTAGGACTATTGGAAGCAGAATATTTCAGTTTTGACACTTTGAAATTAAGTTGCTCTTTTTCTTTCTTCTTTTACTAAATAACTAAATGGAGCCTTTACGCATTTTCAAGTGCAAAAGGGTGGGGAGGTAATTTTAATGAGGAATGTTGTAATCTCATTTTGATAAACGGTTAGTCAGCTGGGGTGTTGGTCGACTGATAAGTTAACCCTTTACCTAACATGAAAAGCAGACGACACTTGCAAAAAAAAATTCTTGAATAATTAATTTTTTTCATTTTTTGTCTCAAAAACATAGGTTATGACCCCTCGTTGGAACGAGCTCGACGAGCTCGTTCCAACGAGGGGTCATAACCTATGTTTCTGAGACAAAAAATGAAAATATTTTGAAAATTAATTGGCGATTTTTGAGAATAGCGCTGGCCGGTTTTGGCCGTTACGTTGGGTAAAGGGTTAACTTCAAAGAAGGAATGACTTTATAAAATGTCCAGAAATACCTCACATAACAAAAAGAAGTTGTAGTACTACACAGTTTTATCCGACGATCCCCATTTGATACAAATACTGTCAGGGAAGAGGCTGATCAACTCAGGGCGTTGCGAAGATTATCATTGGGGGCTGTAGACCTGAAATGTCCCGACTGTGATGGATCAAGTCCTGACTGATAAAATACTCTAACCACACCAAGAAAGTGTAATGGTTCATCAGTAGTATAATATTAACCAGTAGTGTAATAAAAATCAACCAGTATTTTAATAATCAATCGGTAATGTAACACAAATCAACCAGTAGTGCACTCTAAAGTCAGTTGGGTTAAAAATCAACCCAAATCAACTGGTTGAATGAATATGAATGTTATCCTCATATTCACTCAATCCAATTGATTTGGGTTAATTTTACCCCAACTGATTTTAGAGTGTGTAATTACCAGTAATGTAATAAACTTAACCAGCATAAAGTCCATGAAAATCCTCATTTTTTCAAAAAACTTACAAAATTTTGGTATATCTTGATGATTTGTAAACATTTGATAAGTCTAAAGATGTTTTCGAGATCAGATGTCATTTGTTTGGGTGAATACTGTCACTGAAGGTGTTTTTATAGTTTTTATGTGCGTATAGTTATACTAATGTTTAAACCTTTACCCAAAGTAACGGCCTAAAACGGCCAGCGCTATTCTCAAAAATCGTCAATTAATTTTCATTATTTTTTCATTTTTTGTCTCAAAAACATAGGTTATGACCCCTCATTGGAACGAGCTTATTCCAATGACGGGTCATAACCTATGTTTTTGAGGCAAAAAAAATGGTTATTCAAGAATTTTGTTTGCAGGTGTCGTCTGCTTTTCATGTTAGGTAAAGGGTTAAGGTCACTTTCGCTGCCTGTGGTTATATCGCAAGAATAGTACAAATTCAAAATTGGCCTATTATGGATAGCAATGCCGTGCTTGTTAGACATTGTTTATCCCCCCCCCCCCCTCCTCCCCCCCACCACAGGCGTAAGATGTTCGGTCCTATGATCAATAGTACAAAATATTTTCAAGGTAACTCGTAGGTGATGAAGTGTAATCCCATGGGACTCGAATTGCGCTGTCGATATTTGTTATTTTTAATACCTACGACGAATCGTTAAAGATATCCCTCACCCCCACCTTGCATATGTAGCTATATCGAAATACATGGGTTTTTCTGTCTGGTTGGCAACTTTGAAAGATATTCTAAGAGGCTGTGTTCTTCCGAGAGTGGTGCTAATGTTTCTTAAGTGGATGCGCTAGCGTTTTGCCTGACGGAAATGTGTGTTCCTGGGGGGAGGGGGGTGTCACCCAAAATCTTCCCTTTCAATTCGACCGTTTTTTCCAAATAAAAGGAACAGACGAACTCGCTTTCAACAAAAAGGTGAAGTGTGAGTGCTGTAGAACGCTGCTCTCATTTCATGACAACTGACAAATTATTTCATGGTCCGGAGTCAAGTGATTGCTTTTGATGGTCAACAAAAGGTGACGTGTTTGGCAAACAGCTTTTCGAATCGAATAAACGTGTACAGGATTTAGTTCTAATTCAAAAAACTAGAACATAATCAAGGTGTTGGAAACGTTGTTTTAGAAGTAGGGTTCCTGTGGTTAACAATGTTTTTACGGTTTTGGTCAAAGTGACGGATAATTCCAGACTGACATTAAGAAGGAATTAAGGTGATTACAACGGATGGATTGGTTTGAGCTTTGGGTGTGCACTTCAATCCACAGGTATGAATTACAAATAATCAAATTGGGATACCAATAGAGGATCACCCTCACCCTCCCGTAATGGGTGGACGTCACCTTTAAGGTACAATAGCACAACTCTCGGTCGAAAGACTGAGAAAAGAGCTATGCATTGCGATACAGCGACGGAAGATCAGTGAAGCGGTAGGATATGGGACATCTTTAGAGATCCGTCAGAGTGCATTAAAAACTATAAATGTGGACAACGCAAGAGATCAGAGAACTCGAGCTCCAAAAGCGTACGCGTGATCACCTACAGGTTACCCAGAAAACATCTTCCGGTATCATAGGGCCAGACATCTTACGTCCGTGGTAACTAACCTCCAACATGCACGGAACAACCAGAAATAATTGGTTTGCGACCTTTGAAGTTATATTAACCTTGCTATAGAGATATAGCCACAGATACGAAAGGTGCCCTTAAACACCATTATATGCGCACATAAAAAGGTGAAAACGCCTTCCGTCACAGTATTGAACCAGCCAAATGATATTTGACATCGAAAATGTCTTTAGACTTATAATCAAATGATCAAAGATGGATACTATACATATATATTATATTTATTTATTGGTGTTTAAGGTCACATACTTATGCACAAGGGCTAATCGTGACCGTGACAGTTTTACGGGTGGAGGAAGCCGGAGTACCCGGAGAGAACCACCGAGCAACGACGAGCAGCTGTCAGCTCTCCAACATCGTAACTCTGAACTCTGCACCGCAGCGCAGGCAGGGTTAGATTGGTTGAAGACATGCGCACCATCGACGTGCAGTACGCCTCAGTACACAGCGTCATCGTGCCCCCATGTAGGCAATCAGGGTGAAGTGTCTTGCCCAAGGACACAACGCGGTTGCCGCAGGTGGGATTCGAACCGAGGACCGATACTATACACAAAACCAACAATTTGAGCCACCCTAAAACTTTCTGACGTTTCGTTGAAAAACTGTCGATTTTCAGACTCTCTATTAGACTACTGGTTAACCGGTTAAGTTTACTACGTTACTCGTTATTATCCTGCTGGTTGATTCTTATTCAGGGTTCGTACAGACTGGGCAATTTGATTTTCCATAATTTTTCCATAGTCTTGCCTTATCCCTGTCATCAAATTTCCCTAATCCCAAAGGTTAAATGCAACTCAATATATAATTCTATTTTTTCCTCTCCACCCTCACTTCATGACAATCTTTTAACCCTAAAGGGCACAATTTCAACTATGATCACATTGTACTGCAATAAAACAGAGGCACGAACATTGAGGCTTAAGGTAAACGCTTTAGTTACATTCTAAGTAACTTGGCAGTTGTTTCTAGACAAGTCTGGGATGCCTATACAGGCTGCCGAGACAGGCAGCCGAGACTTGCCTAGAAACAACTACAAGGCCACCAGATGTACTCTATCAAAGTGTAGCAAAAATATATACAAACCACCAGGCCTTTAAGGGTTAAGAAGCCCCAAACACCAATGAAACAAGTAGCGGTTCTCGGTGAACCCTAAAAAATGAGAGTACAAAGGTTTTTTAAATGGCCACATCAGACAGGAGAAATATCCATGTTACACATATCTGTTCGTTTTCCATAACTTTTCCAAAACCCACCCCCAATTTCCCATACTTTTCCAGGGCCGGAAAAATCAATTTACTGTTTTCCAAGACTTTCCATGCCTTTCCATAACCTGTATGAACCCTGTTAATACATTACTGGTTGATATTACACTACTGCTTGATTATTACACTGCTGGTGGCTGCACGGGCCTTTGTAATGTATTTGGAATTTTAACCAGTCGGGATTATTGTTTTTTAAAAAAAATGGCATTTCTTAGAGATTTATTTGAGGATATATAAAATATACGTACAGTAGTCGTGACACAACTTCTTCAATTAAGATGTATCGTACGCCAAATTGGTCCCAAAATGCCCGAATCGTGTACCTCAGCCGACAATTTGTTTGGCTGACTGTGGACGTGACATGAGTCAATGTATCGAATTTACACTCGTAAGAAAACACATGATTACTAACACAAGCGAAACGATATCTAAGCCCCAATCTTGCCCTTCACTCAACGTAATGGCCAAAACCGGCCAGCGCTATTCACAAAAAATCGCTAATAAATTTTCATTATTTTTTTCATTTTTTTGTCTCAAAAACATAGGTTATGACCGCTCTTTGAAATGAGCTCGTTGAGCTCGTTTCAAAGAGGGGTCATAACCTATGTTTTTGAGACAAAAAATGAAACAAATTAGTTATTCAAGAATTTTGTTTACAAGCTTCGTCTGCTTTTCATGTTAGGTAAAGAGTTAAACAAATACATCCCGGATAAAAAAAACAAATCTGGGGTGGAGATGTCACACACCCCTGGAAGTCACACTGTACACTGGGAAACGTGTTATTTGCAAAATACAAACACAAAGGAAACGAACTTCACTTATTAGCCAAATATGGAATTAGCAGTCGTGGCCTCACAGACAAAAATAGATTTAGTAGAAGGAAACAACATTACGTTACGTTGTTTCTTGATGATGGCGAACCTGACCAGTCAATGACGTATCTCCAGTCACTTGTCAAATATATTCGCATTCAAACAAAGACATGACATTTGCAGTTATATAATGGACAGTGTTCTGTGTAGATGCATGCCTATGAAAATAGTTGTCACTCTTTGGCACAAATTAATAATTTTACGTGTACAGTCACTATTTCTTTCTTTTATCTTATTTTCAGTATCGGGGTAAATTTGAACCTTAATTTTAATTTTTCACTTCAAAAACATAGCGTTTGACCCTTTACTGGGGCGAGCTCGTTCCAAAGAGAGAGCATTAGCTATGTTTTCAGGCCAACATTGAAAAATGTACTAAAATATAAATAATAGAGCTTTTTGGAAATAGCACTGGCCCGTAAAAGCCATGTATTAGAAGACGCTATACAGAGGAAACCTCTGCGCTACCCCATTACAATTTAAAAAGCCTATATTTTCTTTTGATTTCAAAACGTTAACGTGCCATTTTTATATGTAAAAGGTCCCTAAGGTTATTTTAATATACTTAACGGCAACTCCCGACAAAAATATTCAAATGTAAAGAGTGCAGAAAGTACATCAGTACGCCAAACATGTTTTCTTCTTATTTCTTAGTGCTGATAAATTTAAATCGATTCTGAAGTCAATGACTCCAGAAACGAAGCGTTGTGTGGTTATAATCCCATTAAAGATATTCTATGCCGAAAGCTCAAGAGAAACATTAAAGTGACACATTAAGCAGCTCCCTTTCAATATTTGTGATAGGAAGTGCCGCGTTGGAAGACATCCATAACATATAAAGTGTTGAAATGATCAGACTGGCGAGTCCAGTGTATCCTTCTTCCGATACTTATGAACACAGTTTCAGTTTGACGACACTTGTTCAGCCAGCTAGACGGATAGATTCTCGAACGTCTGACATCAGCCTATTTCTTTACGTAACTGCCCTATCCTGCCACCTCTATTCACAAGCATCCGCTTTCAATTTTTACAGTTTCTGTTCGGTTTTTCCACCCAAAACATAGTTGTGGCAGCTCATTGGAAGGAGCTCATCGAGCGACCTTCAAAGGGGGAATCACAAAGCTATGTTTTGCTAAGAAATGAAAATGTTTGTTATTTCAAGTGTCGTCTACTGGTCATGTAAGGTAAATAGTTACCTATTCTAGAACACACTGTAAACAATTTTCGTTGATTTAATGTAATGTCCCTTTATTCACAAAATATACAGATATTCTTTCGTGCTCCAATCGAAAAATATCTATTTCGCCTTGAAAACATCATATTAACATAAGTGTTGTAACTACTCTGCATAATCATAAATGTACAGTCGTGGTGAGTCTTCATTCGTGAGGATTTAGTTTACAAACGTGTCTAACAGTATTATAGTGTAAGGGCCCTGTGAACAAGCCAGAAAATAAGCAGACTGTCATCTGCAAAATGAGGTTCCCAGAGGGTGAATTTAGTGATGCTACCCTGCAACGAATCGGGAAGGCGATTTCGAATCGAACCGAATATCTACTTAACATTCGAAATCGACTCGAATCCCGAAGCTTCCTAGGCCCCTATTGTAGTGTCATTAAAGATACGGTCAAATCAATTCTCGATAGACAAACGTTTCTTGTGTTGAATCAAAGAGAATGAATGCTTATGGTACTTTTAGGTGCGTTCGGGTGGAATATTTCAGTTGTCAGAAAAGCGAACCAAGGTTCACTTTTCCAACTAACCGAGATATTCCCGACGATTAAATCTAAAATACAGGTGCTGGAATATACAAGGGAAAGACTTGTTCCAGCGTCGATTTCCTTCCAGAATTTCACTTGTGCCCTTGGAGCTTGGTATTATCCACCAGAAAAACATAAAAATCGTTTTGCTTTACTTGTTTGACTTATTTCTATGTTTCCAGTAAATTCAAATAAAAACGCAGATGATGTTTGATATTTGATATTCCAGTTTACAGTGGTCATGGGGGTATATTTCCATCTTTGAGAAGTACGGAGACTCGCGAGAAAGCAACACAATGTCCCTGTCCATGACCTGGTTATACCAGTTCGGTTGTTTACGCATATTTATTTGACAAGAAATTGGGGACAAGTTGTACAGCCGTTATTATCGCCTCTCTTTGTCACGTGACCTCTTAAAAGGCAACTTCGTGGACTCATTCTTCTCGAATAACACAAATGGGCCTTTAGCCCGCACGACGTACGTCTGTCTCCGAACAGGAAACAACCAGTTTACGTCCCCTATGACATAACGCTATCACAGCACCGACCCCATAATATTATGCTACCAGAAAGTGTTGGATAAATCGAGTGTTTTGCAGACTGAGGATTGGTGCTTGGGACTACATGCTTGCGAGACCAACGCAATCATCCGCTCGACCACAACTCGCTCAAACCATAGCGAGTATCCAATCGATCCCTCTCCTCTCTCTCTCTCTCTCTCTCTCTCTCTCTCTCTCTCTCTCTCTCTCTCTCTCTCTCTCTCTCCATGACCTGTGCACTAATCCACGCAACCAATGCGCACTTTATTATCATCTAACCAACTAATATAAATATTTCTGAATATGTTAGGAAGATTCATGCCATACAAAAAATATTTCATTTAGTCCTTCTGACGTACTGTAGTGTTTACAATTTTTGCCACCAGTACAATGACAGGAAACAGTCATCCGGTGTTGGGTTCCAAAAACATGCTTTAATTGCATGGTCGTCAACTATTTCAAGGGCGAATGAACTTACTAACGAGATCAGAGTTTCATAATACACTTTCATGCCGCTGACGATCATTTGCAGCAAACTTTACGTACAATAATACATGAAGTGAGTTGTTGCAATTTTTCTAATTTTTGAGTGGCGCAAAGATGACTTCTGTATTTTAATTCTTTAGTTTTACGCACTGGGACTCGGAAAACTAGTAATCTGAAGTTTGTAAATTTGTTATAACCAAATGATAAGTGGATTCGACCTTTTGAATTATTAAATGTTTGGCAACCAAATGAATTACAGAAGACTGAATATCTAGAAGCATGATAAGGAATTACGGACAATCCATTTCAGTTCTAGTCCAGGAAATAGTAACAGGTCAAAGAATATGAGAGGTGAGGAAATATATATTACTTCAAACCAATAAACACGTTCATAACATACAGTAACCCATCTATATGTGTATGAAGGAAGTCCGAGGCGAGAAAATAACAGTTCTGTATGCAATCCCTTCTAAAATGTTTACAAGGTTAAGAGGGGAACACCTTTCCCCTTTTTATTGTGAGTCGAGACCATAAAATTACCTGAAAAAGTATCCACGCAAACTTCGATTGCCATTACGTAGTTCATCGTCAATGTCCGTCGGAAATGTTTTTCTTTCGACCTTCACCGGGAAAAGAGCTATCTCCAGGGCTGGGCAGTTTTACTTGACTTTCCTACACCTGACAAAAGTGTGCCAGTTATACAATAAAGCCACACGATTGAGTTTTGGAACCATTCCTTTCTCTTTTTTGTTATTGAGATATTAGTTAGGGCTTTGTGAAGATTCGATTCATTTCGATTCGGGTGGCGTTGATTCTAAATTTTTAGAATCGTAGAGATGTTCTCACATTCCACCAATAAACAGAACCACACACGCGTGTGAATGGGTTATTCGATATGGCACGAGTGCCAGCACGAAAGGATAAAACGAACACGTTTTATCGCCAACCAAATTTGCAAGGGGAACCGTGTTACTGTTTCGTCCCCTGAGTACCAATGTGTTCTATGTGCCTACTGGCTCTCAGAACACACTGGAACTCACGGGACAATTTTCAGCCATCGCAAGCGATTCAAACTGTAGTTGCGTTGCATGATTTGCAGAAAATTCCAGTGAAATTTCGCTTCTATTTAAAAATAGTCTGTTAATGATTTCCGTTCCACACATATGTGCGGAACGGATTTTCATTTTCCGCATGGTTTAGTGTTGCTGTAGATGGGGATTACATAGAACAGGCGTGTAATAAAGTGTCTTCTTGAACTCCTTCTCTATCTCTTGCACAAGAGACCAGGAGCCAATACTATAAAATTTTTACAATCGTATTTTTTAGAATTGTATTTTCTACCTTTTAATACAACTCACTAAAATGAATCATTAGCATTTTAAAAGATATGGCAATTTGCCAACCCATGATTTGAACGCATTTAAAGTTTCAACTAGAAAATACAATTCTAGAAAATACAATTATGAAAGTTCTATAGTATTGGCCCCTGATGATATAAGAAGAGTTTAAGGAGAATCTTCTTCCGCAACTATTTCGATTCCGCTCTGAAATACTCCACTTTTTGATCGACTTGCAATATTTAAGTGGCAAATGGCTATGATTAGTGTTGGCAAAAAGAGCAGTATTTACAGTCTGAAGAGACCTGAGATTCGATACAAGATTCAGTTTGAATCGACATCCTCTGCCTAATTAGATTCGGGATTTGATTAGACCTAAATTGGGGATTCGCCATGCCCATTTTTACCATATATAGAGGACCGATATAATTATGTGCATGTATGTGAGAACAGTTTATAAAATTGATAACACGGTTGTAACGTTAACAATTTATTACTGGGTGAACAAAAGTTATTTGATCTCTTCCCAGCAAATAATCAGATGATAATATTAAGCTTCGCATTCCAGGACGTCCAGAACAGCAAAGTAAAATGCGTCAATGGTCGAGGCGATGATTAGGGGAACTGTACAGTTTACTTTATTTTTGTTCACATAAACCTTTTAACCAGGGGCGTCCCGAAGATTGCCGATGGGAGGTGGGGTGTCAACCTGCTTGTCCCGACTGTAATGCCTCAAGCCTCGATTAAAATAGTCCGAATGCATTATGAAGACATGCCTTCTACGAAATTGAATTATTAAATGTTTGGCAACCAAATGAATTACAGAAGACTGAATATCTAGAAGCATGATAAGGAATTACGGACAATCCATTTCAGTTCTAGTCCAGGAAATAGTAACAGGTCAAAGAATATGAGAGGTGAGGAAATATATATTACTTCAAACCAATAAACACGTTCATAACATACAGTAACCCATCTATATGTGTATGAAGGAAGTCCGAGGCGAGAAAATAACAGTTCTGTATGCAATCCCTTCTAAAATGTTTACAAGGTTAAGAGGGGAACACCTTTCCCCTTTTTATTGTGAGTCGAGACCATAAAATTACCTGAAAAAGTATCCACGCAAACTTCGATTGCCATTACGTAGTTCATCGTCAATGTCCGTCGGAAATGTTTTTCTTTCGACCTTCACCGGGAAAAGAGCTATCTCCAGGGCTGGGCAGTTTTACTTGACTTTCCTACACCTGACAAAAGTGTGCCAGTTATACAATAAAGCCACACGATTGAGTTTTGGAACCATTCCTTTCTCTTTTTTGTTATTGAGATATTAGTTAGGGCTTTGTGAAGATTCGATTCATTTCGATTCGGGTGGCGTTGATTCTAAATTTTTAGAATCGTAGAGATGTTCTCACATTCCACCAATAAACAGAACCACACACGCGTGTGAATGGGTTATTCGATATGGCACGAGTGCCAGCACGAAAGGATAAAACGAACACGTTTTATCGCCAACCAAATTTGCAAGGGGAACCGTGTTACTGTTTCGTCCCCTGAGTACCAATGTGTTCTATGTGCCTACTGGCTCTCAGAACACACTGGAACTCACGGGACAATTTTCAGCCATCGCAAGCGATTCAAACTGTAGTTGCGTTGCATGATTTGCAGAAAATTCCAGTGAAATTTCGCTTCTATTTAAAAATAGTCTGTTAATGATTTCCGTTCCACACATATGTGCGGAACGGATTTTCATTTTCCGCATGGTTTAGTGTTGCTGTAGATGGGGATTACATAGAACAGGCGTGTAATAAAGTGTCTTCTTGAACTCCTTCTCTATCTCTTGCACAAGAGACCAGGAGCCAATACTATAAAATTTTTACAATCGTATTTTTTAGAATTGTATTTTCTACCTTTTAATACAACTCACTAAAATGAATCATTAGCATTTTAAAAGATATGGCAATTTGCCAACCCATGATTTGAACGCATTTAAAGTTTCAACTAGAAAATACAATTCTAGAAAATACAATTATGAAAGTTCTATAGTATTGGCCCCTGATGATATAAGAAGAGTTTAAGGAGAATCTTCTTCCGCAACTATTTCGATTCCGCTCTGAAATACTCCACTTTTTGATCGACTTGCAATATTTAAGTGGCAAATGGCTATGATTAGTGTTGGCAAAAAGAGCAGTATTTACAGTCTGAAGAGACCTGAGATTCGATACAAGATTCAGTTTGAATCGACATCCTCTGCCTAATTAGATTCGGGATTTGATTAGACCTAAATTGGGGATTCGCCATGCCCATTTTTACCATATATAGAGGACCGATATAATTATGTGCATGTATGTGAGAACAGTTTATAAAATTGATAACACGGTTGTAACGTTAACAATTGATTACTGGGTGAACAAAAGTTATTTGATCTCTTCCCAGCAAATAATCAGATGATAATATTAAGCTTCGCATTCCAGGACGTCCAGAACAGCAAAGTAAAATGCGTCAATGGTCGAGGCGATGATTAGGGGAACTGTACAGTTTACTTTATTTTTGTTCACATAAACCTTTTAACCAGGGGCGTCCCGAAGATTGCCGATGGAAGGTGGGGTGTCAACCTGCTTGTCCCGACTGTAATGCCTCAAGCCTCGATTAAAATAGTCCGAATGCATTATGAAGACATGCCTTCTACGAAAGTATGTCATGATGATGTAGAAGGAATATTATTCAGTCAGAGTTTTAGTTTAAAAGTTCGCGACTTCTTCGAAATTTATTTGTGGATGGTTAACCCTTTACCTAACGTAACGGCCAAAACCGGCCAGCGCTATTCTCAAAACTCGCCAATTAATTTTCATTATTTTTTTCATTTTTTGTCTCAAAAACATAGGTTATGACCCCTGGTTGGAACGAGCTCGTCGAGCTCGTTCCAACGAGGGGTCATAACCTATGTTTTTGAGACAAAAAATGAAAAAAATTAGTTATTCAAGAATTATTTTTGCAAGTGTCGTCTGCTTTTCAGGTTAGGTAAAGGGTTAATTATACATGTAGTAGATGTGGCGCGGCGTCTTATTTAATTAAGATGTACCGTACGGAATTCCAGATTTGTGGTGTTGGGTCGTAGCAGCTTGGGTCGGGTATTACAGTCCTCCAATTCGTGTGACAGACTGTGTGCGTGTGTGTGACATTAGTCAGGGGTGGACTGGGCCAAGAAAAGATACCAGGAAATGCACTGACAGACCCGGAGAAAGTTTTGGTTTTGCGAACTGAACGATCGCGACGTTCTTGAATCTGAGCGATCAATGGCTGTCCAGATTGAGGACATTTCAATGGCAATGTTGTATCATCTTCGACCACTCGACAAAAATGGTTCTACCGGGGGAGAGGAGGGGGCATCGGGAAGACCATAGTTTGGCCCAATCGCAGAAACTTTTGACTTTTGAAATTGAAGGAACGCTGTTTCGTTTCATCTGAGCGCTCAGTGCCAGACCAGACTGCTGCTATATCGAAATGGCCTCTATGTGGACTGCCAATGGTAGTTCACATAGAGAACTTTTCGATACACCAGACGTCAAAGGAATCAAATCCATTTCGCCTTATGGTCATTTCACGAAATTCCACGTACCAACAACTATCGGGCTGTATCAGCTTTGAAGGCCCCAGGGGGGAACCCAATAGGGAGCGCACAGGGAATTTTCTCGGTAGACCATACGGCCAGTTCACCTCTGACATTAGGCCAAGTATGAAATCTAATCTGGTGAGAAAGTACGTGATTACAAAATAACAAGGGGGAATCGATATCTAAGACTTCAATCCAGACGTTAACTCTTTACCTGACATGAAAAGCAGACGACACTTGCAAAAACATTCTTGTATAACTAATTGTTTATCTCAAAAACATAGGTTATGACCCCTCGTTGGAACGAGCTCATCGAGCTCGTCCCAACGAGGGGTCATGAGCTATGTTTTTGAGACAAAAAAGAAAAAAATAATGAAAAGTAAAAGGAAATGTTTTAGAATAGCGCTGGTCGGTTTTGGCCATTACGTTGGGTAAATGGTTAATGTCGCTATTGGGAAATTATAACTAACACGCTAGCGACGACATTTGTAGGTTGTTCTGTTCTATGACTGCAGTTTTTCATACTTCGCTTCAAAAACACAGCATTTGATCCTTTCAATGTAACAAGCTCGACGAGCGTTTCGCGAAGTTATATATAATTAAACCGGTAAAACCAATTCCAACAACACTAACAACAATTCCAAAAATTCTGTAACTGTCAATTCTCGATTATCGATCTGAGGTCGGGTCGTAGGTGTCAACTGACATACTGGCAGATTGAATTGCAACCTTTTGGGGTTGCCGTTAGTTCAGCTGGTATGGTGGCAGAGCATTCATGGCTAGGGGGTTGGTTGCCAGAGACCCAGGATCAGCTCCAGTCGTGGCCCACTTGAGAAAAAAAACGTAATAGTTTCAGTTCAGTGGCTCCAGCACTATGCCCGGTGGAATTTCTACTTGACACAGGTAATATAAAATTAAATACAAGAAGTTGCATCTTCACAGATCTTCGATTAATTTAGATTCCTGTGATTAATAGCTGGGACCATAGACCATTATAACAGTAATTTCTTCCAGTTGCATCGAATGTTTAGGCAATCGATCCACGAGTAAATCTCACAATAAATACAGGCGTATGTGGAAAATTATTACAACAAATTCCCAAGATTCAGTAACTGTCAATTCAAGAATATGGATCTGGGGTCGGTTTGTAAATGTGAACTGACACGCTGACTTGGTTAATTGAAACAAAAAATGAAAAAAAATTAGTTATTTAAGAATTTTGTTTGCGAGTGTCGTCTGCTTTTCATGTTAGATAAAGGGTTAAGTAATGTGTTTTTTTATTGCAGTGTGTCGTCCTACAGTCCGGCAGTACTGACAAGTTGCAATCAATGTAAATTTCCAGGCGTTTTCTAAAGTTGTGAGAAGACGTGTAGAGTTTACTACAGTTCGGGATACGTTGATGTATCCTAGTACACAATAAACAAGTGCGATGGGCGATGCGTGCAAAACATTGAATGAGTCTTGGACTAATACTTCTCAAAGAGACATCACAAGCAACATAACAGAAGCTGCAGGATGGCTTGAACACCATTCAGGCTGGCTGACTCTAGCACGATTCTGTGTGACAGTTACATCTGTAACAGGGACATTCGGCAATGTTTTGACCATTTGTGCCATCACTGTTTTGCCATCGAAGATAAAGCGCAATGTTAATACGCTCTTTCTGCTAAATTTAAGTATTATTCAGTTTATATTCAGCTTTCTTGTCATTCCAGCGATAGCGGTTATGTACTGGAGGCCAGACCTTCAATGGCCAGCTGGATATTGTTCGGTTGTAAGTACTTTCCAATTTTGGCTGTCAGGAAGTACCCTGTTACATCTGACTGCGATTTCTGTCTATCGTTACTTCAATATAACTAGCGCTGACATTTACAAAAGAATATCAAGCACGAGCAAAACTCGACTTATTCTTGCAATATGTTGGAGCTTCCCTTTTGTAATTGTACTTCCACCAGCTTTTGGAATTTGGGGATCGTTCGCGTTTGAAAGGAAAATATTAATTTGTACATTCTCGAGTGCGTCCAGTAATTCCAACGCCGCTGTGAGTTTAGTTGCTGGAATTCTAATCCCTTACATCATCATCTTCTTTTGTTATTCGCGTATAGTTTACATTTCATGTCGGAGTCGGAAAAGAGTGACTTCAAGCATTTGTGAGTCGCCGACATCAAGTCTTCAACGACGCATGCGCGGGTCAGATTTGAGACTGGTAAAGATGGTGGCTTGTTTGTTTGCAGTTCTCTTTACTTTATCGTTTCCTTACTTGGCAATTAAAGCTATTGACAGATCGATATATTACCCCGAACATCACGTTTGGGCTACGTCGCTCGTATTCTGTATGTTTTCTGTCAATCCATTGGTCTACACAGTTATGAATAAACAATTCAAACACGCATATGTACAAATTTTATGCTACAGAATATCAGAGCAGAAGCAAGGTAAACAAAGATCGTCGGGAATGGGAGAAAAAAACAGCAGTTTGTTTTCTGATGCCCAAATGTGATGACTTCGGTTCCTTGTGCACTGTCTTTATATTACAAAGAAACTAATCTGAGATTTCAGAGAAAAAGTTTTTTCTGTGGATAGTAAATCCTTAATTCAGACATAGACAGGATTTTCTTAACCCTCTGATCACGACAAGGCATCGAAAGATGTTGGAATAGTTCATTCATAGCTGTTCGGGGTGCTTGTTGGTTTTATTTATTTATTTATTTATTTATTTATTTATTTATTTATTTATTTTAATTTATTTATTAGGGTTTAACAACATTTTCCACAGACCGGGTCACTTCGTGTCGGACAGTTTTACGGGTGGAGGAAGTCAGAGTACCTGGAGAGAACCTCCGAGCAATGACGAGCAGCCGTCAGACTCCCCAACATACTAACTCCACACGATCAGGGTTAGTCTTGGCTGAAGACAAACGCGCTACCTACGTGTAGCACGCCTTTGTACACAGCGTCACCCCCATGTGGGTAATCGGGATTAAGTGACTTACCCAAGGTCACAACGCAGTTACCCCTGGCGGGAATCAAACCGTTGATCTTTCGGTTTGAAGTCTAGTGTCGAAACCACTGAGCCACCGCGCTCCCAGTTTTGCAGGCAAAAGATTTATTTGAGCCATTAATTTCATTGCTTACTGGCCGCTGGGTTTTATCAGTTGTTTAGGCTATTTGATCGGACGAATCCTTTACACGACAAATAAAAGCTACAAATACAAAATGACAGGAGATGTACCAAGGAGGCTCCGATCCAGGGCTAAATTTTGATTTTTCGAACCGAACGAACGCTGCTTCCTTTAATCTGAGCGATCAATGGCTGTCCACCCAGAGAACATTTTCGATGGCACTTTTGTATCATCTTTGTTGCTCATTTTGCAAAAATGGTTGCACCAAAGGCGGTCCGGACTCATCAAGCCGACCACAGTTCGGCCCAATGGGAGAAAATTGTGATTTTTCGAACCGAAAGAACGTTGTTGCCTTGCTTCTGACCGGCCAATGGCAGACCAGACTGCTGGTATATTGAAATACCCTCAATGTGGACTGCCAATGGCAGTCTACATAGAAGGCATTTCGATAAACCAACAGTCTGTGCTATCAGATCAATTTCGCCTTCTGGCTATTTTCACGAAATTTCATGCTCCAACAGGGTGATGGGCTGCGTAAATTGGAGGGCCCTGGGTGGCTCCAAATGGGGGGGGGGGGGTCGAGAAATTTCCATGTGGACCACACAGGTCCGCCTCTGTTGTAACTGCTTACTGGGACAAGCTGGTTTCATTCACTGATCTCTAAACAAGTGGATTGCTTGAATGCCTATTGGTCACATGTAAAAAGTGTCTCATCCGCGGCCATCTTAAGGTGCAAGTTACTATAAACAATGCTTAACATGAAACGTTTTCAGTTTCTCGACGCTTCGCAATCGTCGGTCACTTTTTTAGGAATATATTTTTATGTCTGACAAAATGAATATGTTGATGATGTGCGAATATTTCACGGCAATACTTACAATGTATTATATGCTAGCCTGTGAATTATCGCAAGTTATCGAAAAGATATTTCTCGATATCCATCGACTCGATGGATATCGAGGTACATCCCTCAGTAGCTTCCTAAATGACGTTACGCTACGCCGCATCACATCTCCTTGAATGAACGATCAGCTGATCTTTGTTATTGTTTTTGAAACGTACGCATTTGATTTGGGGTCGAATTGGGCTGACCATTGTGCAGTAAAATGCCTCGTAGCATGTAATAAAAAAGAAAATCTACTCTATTTTAGTCGATATCTGGAATTATCTAGAGAGTGCGGACCTCAAAGTTTTATTTTTCACGAGCGTTTGTGCGAGTGAAAAATAATATTTTCAGGTCCACACGATGATTTTTTTCGGTAGCTTCCTAAATGACGTTACGCTTCGGCGCATGACATCGCCTTGAATGTCATGCTGAAGGAACGATCAGCAGCTTTTTGTTATTGTCTTGAAACTGTTTGCATTCGAATTGGGCTGAATATTGCGCAATAAAATGTCACGTAGCATATAATAAAAAGAAAATCTACGCTGTTTTATTGAATATCTCATGAGTGTGGACCTGAAAATTTTATTTTTCACGAGGGCTTGCGGGAGTGAAAAGTAATACTTTCAGGTCCACACGCTTCGGCGCATGACGTCGCCTTGAACGTCGCTTGAAGGAACAATCAGTGCTCAGTCGTGTCGACCTGAAAGGAATATATTTCATTCGCGCAAGCGCTCATAAAAAATAAAACTTTCAGGTCCACACTCATGAGATAATTCCCGATATTCACTAAAACAGCGTATATATCATCTATATATTATTTTAGTTATTATTGATAAGAAATAAGTGTCGAGATTGGAAAGTTGATACAGTGTTGCTAGTTTTCGTGCTTGGAATACACCATGACGTTTGACAAAGTCAAAGTTGTTACGCTGTGTCTATAGTGACAGCGTAACAGCTTTCGATTATGCTAAGATATCTGTGAAAAATAAATATGTTGGTGATGTGCACATCATTCTTCGCGGCGACACAAATTGAACATTTACAACATATTTTAGTTATTTTTGACAAAAACTAATTAGTGCCTAGATTAGAACATTGATACGGGGTTGCTAGCTTTCGTTCTTGGAAGCACCATGGCGTTTGTCGAAGTGAAAGCTTACGTAGCAGATTTCCCGTCATCAAACGTCATCGCACTCATCGATTGGCTTGGGATCGGTGGTTTCAACGAATAATCATAAGCTGGGAAAATGGAAAGTAGCATAGAAACTACTGTTATTTCATCGTCCAATGCGATCTGCATGTGTGATGGTGTGACGAAAATGGAAACATTCAATGACAAGATGATAAACTACATAACAAATCGGCAGGGAAGACCAACAAAAAATTAATCCAACAGCCCTTTATCATCACTGTAGATGAACCACTGCCTGATACCCGTGCATTACAGTACAGTGCAAGGTGGTGGCGCTCAGTCGACAACATCGGCGGTAGTTTTTTTTATTGAATTTATACGCCGCTAAGCAGCATGCTTCCGAGGCGCAACGTTCAACCATTAAGGGGAAAGCGGCCCATCAATTAAGTGCAAAATAACTTCCTCGTTCCATGTTAATTATTGCATTTGACGTATAATGTCGTAGTTTAATAGGGTTGGAAATTTTTCGCGAGGCGACGAATTGTGCGATTTTTGTTAATTTCGTACTCTTTACTCTATGCCCACAGTTTGACAAAGTTATGCACTGTCATGGGTTAATGAAGCTACCCGATAACGGCACTATATTCAGTGTTTAGCGCCCGAAACAGCGTTCGAAAAGTTGTTAAATATTCAAGATTTGATCTGCTTTGTTCACGACGGTTTGCAACGATTTGGTTTCGCATCAATATTTTAGGTGAGGATCAGATAATTCAGAATTTCAACGACAGGGCTGCCTTTCAACAACCCGGAAACTGCTTTATTCCTGTTTCAGCATTGCGTTTCCGAGTTACGATTTTGTGAAATCGGTAAAACCTCGTTAAAAGATACAGCTGCTGTCGAATTGCCGTGACGCCAGCGTGTCGAAGTTTCTCCGAGATGTTTTTCGCGATTAAATTTGACTTGGACTTATTTTTAATTGCATGCACCTGATGTATTTCCAATTGTAAGCATTAAATATACGGTTGCAGTGTTACAATTAGTGGGAAACACACTGAACTCACACTGAAAGGGGAGGTTCATTGTACTGAGGTGTCGAATTGCCGTGACGCCAGCGTGTCGAAGTTTCTCCGAGATGTTTTTCGCGATTAAATTTGATTTGGACTTATTTTTAATTGCATGCACCTGATGTATTTCCAATTGTAAGCATTAAATATACGGTTGCAGTGTTACAATTAGTGGGAAACACACTGAACTCACTTTGAAAGGGAGGTTCATTGTACTGAGGTCAGGAATTAGAGGGTTAATTTGGAGGGGTGTAAATTCGAAATTGCGTATATTCAGGGGATTTTGATCACAACACGCGAAACCAGAGTTTCTCCTTACCGAAACTAGAACAAGGCACGGAACTGCGGATGGAGTGCTTCCTTAGTTGTCATTTATATGGTATCACTGAACTAAATATTTCCCCATAGGTGATGCGATCATATTTTTTTCGCCTGAATGTTATAACGGTCAGACGAAAAAAATATGATCGCATCACCTTAATTTTGGCATTCAAATATCTTTGTCAAGTACAGCTCTTCAAACAACTTTTTCTGATCCGAAAAAAGGGGGTCATGCACCAAATAAGAGAGAAACACTGACAGGAAGGGAAGTGCCGGTCACGTGCACATATTTTTCAGGGAATTCCCCCCGAAAAACACACCAAAAGTTAATTGTATTTTTAGGTCCAAACGTCATCAAATCACACTCTTTATTTATCTGGAATATTCAACAATAATGCAAGATGTCAATAGAATGTTTCAAACGTTTATTGAAACAATATATTTTCCCAAGACTGCTTATTTTTAGAGATTGCATCATTTCCGATTTCAAGGCGGGTAACTCTAATTCAAATATTTAGTTCAGTGATACCATATATAAACCGAGAAAACGAACGATAATCTGCTGTTTGGTTTTAAATCGAGAGATAAATATATTTTTAATTTTATGCTATAGAAAAAGTGTGTGCCATACGGCTGATTCACGGGAACGGTAGACAATTCACAGCTCTATGATTAAACTGCATTGACTGTTCCGTCACGGGGATATAAGAGCCATACACAGTTCTCCCACTGTTTGGCTGGGGTCACCCAAGATCATCTATCACACGGGCGTGAATTAAAACGCGCTATAGTATCACGTGGCGCATGCTGACCGTATGATTTAAGTCGGGATTATTATTTTCCGGCAATTTCCAGAGAATCAATTTGAAATTTCTTAAAATTTTATTTCTCCTCATTTTGGGGCCAGAGTTTGGTCAGATTATCAATATAAACGGATAATAGACCACATTATCCTAAAACTCCTACTCTATGATATTCCTTCAGACAACGCTGCCTCAATTCGCCGACACAAAAGAACGAAAATATGACGTTAACCCTTTCCCTAACATGGAAAGCTGACGACACTTGCAAAAAAACTTCTTGAATAACTAATTTTTTTCATTTTTTGTCTCAAAAACATAGGTTATGACCCCTCGTTGGAACGAGCTCGACGAGCTCGTTCCAACGAGGGGTCATAACCTATGTTTTTGAGACAAAAAATGTAAAATTAATGAAAATTAATTGCGATTTTTGAGAATAGCGCTGGCCGGTTTTGGCCGTTACGTTGGGTAAAGGGTTAAGTAATTGAAATTGTCCGTACCGTAGAATACAAGATCGCTGATACCAGATTCCTAATGCGGATATCAGACCATCAAGTGGGGGATTGGGAATACATGAATTCATATTGCGGTGTATAGACTGATCGCGGGGGGGGGGGGGAGGGGGGGGGGGTCTTGTCTTTCTTGTTATTTTTGGTGTTTAAGATCACAGTCAGCATCTATGTCTACATCATGACCGTAACATATGTATGAAATCATATTTAGCCAATCGTCTATACCTACGCTGCCAACTACAGAGAAGTTCCACCTCAGGCGTCAGTTGTCTGGTCCTATTTTGCATGTAAAGCAGTACTTGTTTACCACAGTAAATGAGCACTACTTCACTCTCGTGGTTCCCACGGGGAAGATTGTTTGGTATTTTTGGTTTAAAATCTCTTACACCAATAATGTATGTAAAAAATAAAACTAGTTTATCATAAATGAATTGAGCGTGAAAAAACACACCCCCAAAGACTTTGTTTTCCTTTTACCCTGTCGCTGAAAAACTAGCTTCTCAGATTCGCAACCAAAATTAATATCTAGTCCTGAAGAAAGTGGTTACAAATCATCATAATGAGAGTCCAATCCAGCACATTTAATAGTTTTCAAAGTAAGTTTGTGGTGTTAGACACTGATGGTGCCGGTTTTTTCATACCGAAGGTGTATGGCAACCTAATTTCATAATAAAACACACAGCTCCCAACGAGTCTAAATTTAAAGAAACACGGACAACTTATCGTCTCGCGAAAATCTCTGTCCATAATGGCGACTTTACACGCCAAATGAAACATTTAACACAGCTAGAATGGGTACGTTACTTTTCGGTTGTGTTTTGTACACATTCCCCCAGAACGGTATAACATTGTGTCTCGGAAACATGCCGCTTAGCGACATTTGAACACAAGAAATAAACCAACAGTCGATGTTGTTGACTATCATGTCCTGCATGGCTACCCGTGAACGGGTTGTGTTTTTCCTCCCGCGAACGAACTGCTGTCTCAGCATTGACTGCCGTGGTTTACAGTTGACAATAGGCAAGTTGCTGAAATATCGCCTGTTCCATGTAGAAATGAATATAAACATTGTTTGTTTTTTACACAATCTTGAGATCATGCTGTGTATAATACATCGGCAATGCAATTTTTGTATTGGCCCAACCCAAAATAGAATTGGTTTCTGGCTGCCGTATACGACAACCAGTGTTTTTTTTTTGTAAGCCTTTATCTAACACGAAAAGCAGACGACACTTGGGAAAAAGTCTTGAATAACTCATTTTTTTTCACGTTTTGTCTCAAAAACATGGGTTATGACCTCTCAGTGGAACGAGCTCGACGAGCTCGTTCCAATGAGGTGTCATAACCTATGTTTTTGAGACAAAAAATGAAAAAATAATGAAAATTAATTGGAGATTTTTTAGAATAGTGCTGGCCGGTTTTGGCAGTTGCGTTGGGTGAAGGGTTAAAATACAAGACGACATCCGCGATCAGACCTTTCTTTCCATTTTACCGGAAAAAAGCCCTGTCAAACGTATAATGGGGGCAAATCTTCACTTTTCTGGATGGGTGCCGACAACATTTTGTCACGCGTGAAATAATCTATTTTTAGATCTCATTCGTGGAACATTTTCGGTATCCACCGCAATGTGTAGATATCCTCAGTTATTTTATCGTCGTATTGCCCAATCTACTGGCGGAATATCGGTGCAAACATACGATTCCCGGTGCTGTCAGTAAGATTCTCGGTGTTTTTTTAGCGATTTTTAATGACAAGTATACAATCAAGAATGAAAAAAACCTAATATGCAGAGAAATGCAATGGTATGTATCTATACTTTTGCATTTATTAGTTTCCGGAACTATCGTACAGCGCCCCTGCCTATTTTGTTTAAGAAAATACTGTGTTTCAGTAAGAAAAATAGGCTGCACCATTTGAACGAGGTGGGTGACTTCCATCTCCATTACAAGCTTCATATACCATATTTCGTGGCATAGATGTGCCAAACTTGGGGACAAATATCTTTGGAAGATATCTAATTGGTATAAAAAGTTAGAAATGGACGAAAAATATAAATAATATGACCTAGAACGAAGGCGATCAGAGTTGGAAAGTGGCACGGCGGAATTTCGGTCGACGCCAACTAAGCTTTAAGGTGCAGATCACCAGAGTGCTCCGTTTAAGGGAAGAGATATATACTACTCAAAGTTTGCTAAGCACCAAGTATATCCAACTACCTTTTTTACGTTTTAGTTGAAATATTGTAATGAAAAGTGTATATATTTTATATTTAATTATATCTTTAAAAATTTAAGTACAGAAATTAGAATTTTATTTGTGTTTGACATTATTTTTTAGCTTTGAATACGATAACCATGGAAAATGGATATTATTGGTAAAAGAGGAAATTTTTCAATTTGCCAAAAAGTTGACGGAGCGAACTGGTATGGGTTCAGTATCGAGTATGAAACCCATTACTGTTAATTACAGCTTGAAAACGCCTTCTCATGCTCCCAATCAGGTTCCTGGTGATCCTTTGTGGGATGTTATTCCATTCTTGGACAGCATGGCACCAAGCTCCTGGACAATTCTTGGATGGACTGGACGGGCTGAAATTGCAAGCTGCAACTCATTCCAGACATGTTCGATTGGATTGAGGTCATGGGATCTTGCTGGCCAGTCCATACGCTCAACCACCCCCCCCCCCCCCCCCTCCTCTGTCGGTACTCCCCGACAGCATGGGCAACATGAGGAATGGCAATATCGTCCATCAGAATTAATCTATCACCCATTGCACCTGCATCCAATCTGACGTGGACATCCAGGATTTCATCAATATACCGTTGTGCAGTCAATGTACCACGTTCAAGGACACAGAGCTCTGTACGTTCATCCTAGCTGATGCCGCCCCAGACCATGATTGACCCTCCACCATAGCGGTCATGCTCAGCTTGTTGGCTCCATGGAATCTCTCTTCTGGTCTTCCCCAAATCCTAGAACGCCTATCTTTGTGGTCTATGCAGTACATTGACTCATCTGTAAAAAGGACAGATCGCCAATCTTCTCCGGTCTATCCAACGTGGCCCATGGCCCATTCATATCGACATCGGAATGCGAATACATGGTCTTCGCGATCGGAGACCACCTTCGTGCAACCTTGCCCGTATAGTCTGCGTTGAAACATTTACCACGGATGCATTCTGAAGGTCACTTCGAAGCTGGATTGCTGAGGCAAAGCGGTTCCTACGGGCCTGAATGATCAAAAACCGGTCTTCAGCTGCAGATGTTGCCCTGTCTCTGCCACCACCATTATGTCTTACTGGTGTGCTATACTGCTGAAATCGTGCCCAGGGTCTGGTGATCACCGTATGGCGCACACCAAGGTCTTCACCAACCTGACGATGGGTAGCTCCTTGCTCCACCATCCCTACATCCTGCCACATTTCTGCTTCAGACAAATGTCTTCTTACATTTGCATTTGCCATATTCAACCATTAAATCACAAGGGATTGTGTGGAAATGAAGATTGAATACCCTACACATGTCATATAAATAAATATCAGTGAGTATCCAGTGACCTAGAATAATAGCTTTTGACTTCGCAATTCTTGAAGTGATAACTTGTTTACGTCAAGCTGATTTAATAAAGTTGTCACTTCAAGAATCCTGCAACAGGTTGAGCATCCCCACGGGGCAATCCCATTTCTTCTTTACATAAGTGACAACTAGTATTCTAATACGATGGACAACTTATCTTGCTGGTTCTCGCTCGAGATCGGGGGCCAGGCTTGGCACAGGAGTCAGAACTGTGGGTGGGGGGAGGCCTGACCAAGAATCCCGGGCCAAGCCCGGGGCCCGAAAGTTCTGGGGTTACTACCCAGGGCCCCACACCATCTACCCTGCCTTGTAAACGAGGGCTATATGTGTATAGTCGGGACCCACGTGTTCGATATCTGACATTCTACCTCATTTTAACACTTCTCCTTTTCATATAATCATTTGACTATGCGCAGACCTGTCGTCCGGACCAATTAGGACCAACTGATTTCGAAAAAAGCCGCCGCCTTGTTGCATTTAATACATACTCCGTGGTGATCTGCACCGAAAAGCTTAGTTGGCGTCGACCGAAATTCCCCTGTGCAACTTTCCAGCTCTGACCGCCTTCTTTCAAGGTCGTAATAAATATATTTATAGACCATTTCTAACTTTTTATACCAATTAGATATCTTCCCAGGATGTTTGTCCCCGCGTTTGGCACATCTACCACCATTTCTGCTTTATGAAGCTCGTATTGAAGTCAACCAGAGTAGCAATTTTGGGGGGAAAATCACCCACCTCTCCCAAGTGGTGCAGCCTATTTTTCTTACTAAAAATTTTCTTAAACTAAGTGGACAGGGGTGCTTTACGATAGTTCCGGGAACTCATAAATGCAAAAGTATAGATACATACCGTTGCATTTGTTTGTGTATTAGATTTTTTCATTCTTAATTGCATTCTTATCATCAAAAATCGCTAAAAAAAACCACTTAGAATCTTACTGACTGCATCGGGAATCTTATGTTTGCACCGTTATTCCGCTAGTTGACTGGGCAGTGTGATCGTGCAACGACAGAGCGAATCTCTCATAGTGTTAATCCTCCAAAGGCCTTAAATTTTGTCCCAATTTGCATGAATCGGTTTTCATGTTACAAGAATCAATTTTCAGTTATTAAATAATTTAGAATTTGAGAGTACTGTTATACCAACAAACAAATCTCATATTTATATTATTTCCAATAGTTCAACCCTAAACGAAGTTTGGGGAATTTCCTGGTCTTACATGTGTAGTACACATGTTCCAACATACTACCTCGGGTCGTTTTGCGGAAGTGAATTACCGCACATTGGTTGTGGTTTTCAGTGAAGTCTTTGCTGTCTGTACAGGCGACCAAGACCTCACCAGACACAACTGGTAAGTAAATTCGTTACCTTACTATGTGGGAGCAAAAAGACGTTTACTTCTCAAGGGCATCTAGGACATTTTCAGAATCCATGACAAAAATCATATGAACATTTTCGAAAATCAAAGTTGATTCTCAATGCATTTCTTGCGAGCATCATTTGCGGAAATCGATTCTGCTGCTCGCGTGAATTTGCTCCTAAAGTAACGTGTAACTCGGGAAAGCGCTATTCAGAAACCTCGTCTTCCAAATTTCACTATTTGTTTCAATTTTTCCTAAAAAACATAACTTATGGCCCTCTCATTAGATCGAGTTCGTCGAGAGCACTCCAGTGAGCGAGTCATACGATTATATTTTGGAGGAACATTTAAGGATCTTTTTGTTTCCGATTAAATTGGTATTATCTGACCGAATACCCTGAGCCTCTTGAATTATTCTTTGCAAAAAAAGATCGCATAGAAAAGTAAGTCACATAGTGGTCCTGTTCAACCATGTCATAATTAAAGTTGTAATACGTAACTGGTTGAGTGCTAGAAGCCCATATTTGGACTTTCTACTGAAATGAAGCCTCTGCAACTTAAAGGCTTCATGTTCTGTAGATATTCTTTGTATTATCTTTGAAGTAAAGTTATTTAGTTTGCGCGGTGTTGTCTAGTTACAGTTTATGGGAGTGTGCCTCTAGGCACTCTCCCATAAATTGTAACAAGGCAAATGCATGGGAACAAATTTTGATGAACAAAAAAAATAGCACTCTACCAGTTGACAGGTAACCTGCCCGGTTACTGAAAGGACATGCGAATGAATAAATTGATCGATAGATACACCTTTAAGAACCTGTTCTGTGTAATAATGTTATTGTAAAATAGCACACCAGCTTTTTTTCGAAATGTGGTAGCTACCAGCCAGGGGCGTGGCGAAGGTGGGGGGGGGGGGGTGTCTAGACTCCCAATCCAAGCCAAAAGTTTCAATTGTTAGACAATTTAAGCCTCAAACCATCAATACTTAGAAATTTCACACCCTATGGCTGCAGATTTCGTGGCATTTTATCTGTAACTGTGACTGTTGATAACATTGATTTTCTGTTTTTAAGCACATTTCATGAAATCTTCTAACCCATTTCTAACCCATTTCGTCCCGTGAGTGCAACAAGGCGCTATCTGAAACTCTGAAGTATTGCAGATGGCCCCTTGTTGTACTTAAGAGGCGATTTTCAACAAAAGAACTTAACGTTCGAAGTCATATCTTTCGAACGCATGGGGACATGGTGCTTTCGGCTTTCTTCAGCTGTCGGAAATTCACAGGTAGCAGTTGGAAAACTTTCATTCAGGTTGTGGGTGGGTGGGGAAGGGGGGGGGGGGGTGCGCAAAAAGCTTTATCAAACGTTAAAAGTTCGGCAGTCGATTACAGTTGGAAATTCAGATGGGGCCCACACATCCGAACCAAGACCTTATTGCCACGCCGCTGCTACCATTGAAACCGTGAAAAACAAAATGCAAGAGTGACGGGCATACAAACCGACGAACAAAGAACCACAATGAACAATTAAATGCCAAATCAACA
Organism: Pictodentalium vernedei; assembly: GCA_031216915.1. Taxonomy (NCBI): domain Eukaryota; kingdom Metazoa; phylum Mollusca; class Scaphopoda; order Dentaliida; family Dentaliidae; genus Pictodentalium; species Pictodentalium vernedei. Next base: position 250,514,238 of record CM062289.1, read on the forward strand.
CGAATAAAAGTAATAACTTTCAGTTTTCTGCAAATCGCACATGGTTTCGAACGTGTCAGAGATTTACGCAGTAGATCGTAATTTCAAAAATAAAATACTGCAGAATCAAGAGTGCATCAACACAAACAAGAGAAAATTGTATTTCAGCTGCAATATTTTCGTATTTGCTTCTTGGCCTTTAACTCCCAGCACAATGATGTCAAAATACCTAAATTTCAGGCAGAAAAAATTTCCCATAATGCATCTAGAAATTTAACCAATTCAATCTCATTTGACAGAGCTCATTGAGCTCTGTCAAATGAGATTGATTTGGTTAAATTTCTAGATGCATTATGGGAAAAAACAACTTCCTAAAATTTTGGTATTTTGACATCAGAGTGAAGAGGGTTAAAATTCTGGTGTGCTGTTGACAGGAAAGCGGATAAGGACTAGACGCGATTCGGAAGAAATTGTCAATCTGTCAACTCACCAGACACACTCTTAAACGAATCTGATCGTCGCTATTGTGACCTGGAAACAGTCTGTCATTAACACATACGCTGCCGAAAGCGACTATTTTCACATATTTTATGATGATTATCTGTGCGTTCTGGTATGCGCAGAAGCAACCTACCATCTGATTAATTGTTGGAAAGAGTTAAAAAAAGAGCACTTTCCAACAATTAATCAGATGATAGAGTTTCAAGTATGTCATAAATCTTATTAAACTTCCTCGCATACAAGCGTACATAGAGGTCATCCGTATATGGCTAAAGTGGGCGTGGCAGTAAAGGATTAGAGAATCCATCGCCTGTTTTTAAATTCAATCGGATAGAATATGTCAGTTGGTTGGAAAAGCGAACCTGACGGTTCGCTCTTTCTACCAACTCACATATTCCATTCACCAGAAATTAATTATATCAGACACATGATTTTGTCGCATTGTTCCACAAATTGTATTGATACCTTGATGTTTTCAATGCGAATTAAAATACTTATCGATGTAATATCTATAAGAGGAGCGCAAAAGATTATCTATATTTCTTTGTGCGTAAAGGGATCGATGTAATATCTATAACAGGAGCGCGATAGATTATTTATATTCCTTTGTGTGTAAAGGGGCGTCACATTAAATCAGCGGTTCGCTTTTTAATGGTATGACATATTACATACCATTGAATCTAAAAGTAGCATAATTATTCGTTTTCTTTGAATTAACACAAGAAATGTTTCTCTTAGTATTATGATTACACCGCGTAGTTTCACCAACTGTGTTAATATCTTAATGTGTTCGAGACGAAATAACTACTTACTGATTGGAATGTGTGTAAATAGAGCACGACCAAAATTTTTTTATATCTTTGTAAGCAAAGGAACATCACATTAAATCAACAGTAGTCTGCGCGCAAACTTCATGAAACGTTTGTAAACAAACAACCAATAACACCGTACAATTCTTTACAAAATTTGACTGGTGTTCTGAGAGCTTGGATGCTCGTGTGTTGTTGACAGTAAAGCATCGAGACCTGTTGCGGCTTGGTAGAATGTTTTCGTCCACTGTTTTTAAACAGCCCCTTGTTTCTGACACTCAGTGGTCCCTTTCCGGTTACATGTTTTGTATATGGTCAGGAAAATGAGGAAATTAAAAAGGAACACTAATTGAAGGTAAAAATAATAAGGCAAACAAAGCCCAAAATAACCGAAAACTGAAATATTTGTGGTAGACATATTAACTGTTAATGCGTTTAGCCTTGTGAACATTTTTGAAATGCAATATCGTTATAGTTTTATATACATCCAAAATCGCTGATTACCTCGTGGCCAATTCAGATCATATGAGATGCTAAATGTTTCTAGCCTCGTTTTCTTGTTGTCCTTGGAATATTCGTATTGCGTTCACGTCCCGCGCAAAAATGTTCGTGGAAATATCTTCAACCTAAACCGCAAAAAGTGCGCTGTCGACGAAAATTGTGTTATATGTGTTCTTGTTGAAATATCTACGATAGATCCCGTTTGCGACCTGTACAAAAATAGCGCAGTTCATTGACAGACAAATTCATATATAAACACACCCACTTAGAATACCTCCTTAACTGTCGAAAAGCTTTTTTCTGTATCTTCTTGTCTCGGTTTCCTTTATAGGAAAACGGAAACGCATACCATTTCTTGGAGAAGAGAAGGCTCGAAGTTTTTGTGAACATGGAAAGCCCCCGGTAAAGACCCTAAAGTTCAGTGTTACTTATTATTCAAACAGCTTCTCTCAGTCTACATGATCGTTCGGGGGTGTGGTGGTTCGTTCGCTGGCGCTTTGGACAGATCGATATGACCCTAACTTTTGAAAGTGTAGTTAAATCCCCAATAAAATAAATTAGCCTACATTCAGGATCTATGTCCAATAGGTTACAATCGTGATGCGAAGTTTCCCATTTATGACCGCGAAACAGTTGAATGTATTTAAAGCAAATTTGGATCAAAATTTGCAGAATTAGATGGAGCAAACATTCATCCATCGATATTTTCCCCACTTCTGTCTTCCCAGAACACAATGTCTTCAATATGGGGCATATTAATACGAAGGGGTATATAAATGAAAGTGTCAATGACACTGTAGCTCAACTTGTTTAAGACATGTACATGTATAGTATGTGACACATCAGTGACAAACATCTAGGTAATGACCTGATAACAAAGGTACATGTAAAGTAGTGTTACGGTCTGTACCTAAATGCTGACCGTAGCCTGTAACAAATGTGTAGGTAAAGTATTGTAAAGGTGAGCGACAGTTAGATGCTAAACTAGAAAAGAAATCTTTGAGTTCCAGAGTGGGTCTGACTGAACCCCAAAATATTTGTTCTCATAGCACAGTGAAAACAAAGGCATCCAAAAACACTCGTTCCTGTCACAAGGTGATAACAAAAGTACCCCAAGAAGTTTCGTGAAGATCAGTTCATAAATACAGACTCTAGCCCGAGCCGTATTGGCATGTGCACTTACTGTGTATAAGTAGCTCTGAACAAATCAAAGTTCATCTAATCTACATAATTTCTGCACGAGAAAAAAACCTGTATTATATGTGATGTATTCCATGTTGCTAAACATTCCTACAAAAATCTGTTTAAATCAGAACTTTCATACAGAAGTTCTGTACAAAAAACTGATTGCACTAATTTTGGTACAAAAAGGTTTCTGGCGGCCATCTTGACTTTCGGACTGCACCTAAAAACACTCGTTCTCGTCCTAAGGTGATAACAAAGGTGCCCAAGAAGTTTTCGAAAGGTGGCCTCGACAGTGGCACGGTGCTAGGACTAAGCCTGGTGGAATTCCTGCTGGTGGAAATATACTGGTCCACTCTAGTCCTCACAAGAAGTTCTCTACAAAAAACTGATTGCACTAATTTTGGTACAAAATGGCTGCTGGCGGACATCTTGAATTTTGGATTGCACCCAAAAATACTGGTTCTCGTCCCACGGTGATAACAAAGGTACCCAAGAAGTTTCGTAAAGATCGGTTCATAAATACGGCCTCTAGCCCAAGCCGTATTGGCATTTGCAGTTACAGTGCTGAAAGTAACATTAAATAGATCAAAGTTAGTCTAATTGGCATAATTTATGCACGAGAAAAAACTCGTATTATATGTGATGTATCCCATGGTACTAAACATTCACACAGAAAATTATTCAAATCAGCGCTTTCATATGGAAGTTCTGCGCAAAAATCTGATTTCACCTAATTTTGTACAAAATGGCCGCCAGCGGCCATCTTGAATTTCGGACCGGGCCCCAAAACACTTGTTCTCGTTCCACGGTGATAACAAAGGTACCCAAGAAGTTTCGTAAAGATCGGTTCATAAATACGGCCTCTAGCCCGAGCCGTATTGGCGTTTGCAGTTACAGCTCTGAAAGTAACACTAAATAAATCAAAGTTAGTCTAATTTGCATAATTTACGCACAAGAAAAAAAAACGTATTATATGTGATGTATCCCATGATACTAAACATTCATACAAAAAAATTATTCAAATCGGAGCTTTCATATGGAAGTTCTGCGCAAAAATCTGATTGCACCTAATTTTGGAACAAAATGGCTCGCAGCGGCCGTCGTAAATTTCGGACCGGACCCCAAAACACTCGTTCTCGTCTCACGGTGATAACAAAGGTACCCAAGAAGTTTCGTAAAGATCGGTTCATAAATACGGCCTCTAGTCCGATCCGTGTGTACGGCGCGACGGACGGCCAGACGGACAGACAGACAGACCGACAGACGGACGGCGGGCCATGGCAATACCTCAAATTTGGCTTCGCCAAAGTTGAGCTAAAAATAGGAAACGGATGTGACCTGGAGAAAGAAATGTAGTGGATACAGATCACTGCTGTGGTGGAGTACGAATTGTTACTGGCAATCCTGAAAACTTACGCGCGTTGTGTGTGGAATGTGTGGTGCGTATTTCATCTACGCTTGTAACCCCGATGTATCACTCAGTTAATATACAGAACCAAGTCGACGTCATTTTACTCGGATAAAAAGGGCAGAAATTCGCTCCAGTGAAAGGCTGATAGCGGTCATTCAAAATAACATAAATTGGTCAACTGTGAGGTTCAAAAGTGCACACTCCAAACATAGTCATCCCGAGTAATGGTAAACCATTTTCAGTGTCAAATATGTATAGAGTTTTATATTTCTTCGAGAGAGACTGAATATTTTCTCATTATTCAACTAGGAATTTAACCAATTCAATTTTGTTTGACAGAGCTCCATGAGCGAAGTTAAGCAACGACGAGCCCTGTTAATCATTGGATGGGTGACCGTCTGAGCGATCAATTCGGACGTTGTGTCCTTGGGCAAGGCACTTAACCCCGATTGTCCACATGGAGGCACGATGACGCCGCGTACTAAGGCACATTGCACGTCGATGGTACGCATGTCTTCAACCAATCTAACCTTGCCTGTGCTGCAGTGTGGAGTTACGATGTTGGGGAGCTGGTAGCTGCTCATCGTTGCTCGGTGGTTCTCTCCGAGTATTCCGGCTTCCTCCACCCGTAAAACTGTCACGGTCACGATTAGCCATTGTACATAAGTATATGACCTTAAAACATCAATAAATAAATAAATAAATAAATAATTGTACAACGTTTTAACAATTTTGTATACAATTCTGTGTTATATGCTTGTATCGCGAAAAATAATTCATATATCTAAGGGTTAATTATCACTAAAACACCTATGTACTGGAGTTTCCACTTACAAACATATTTTAACAAACACTCTCTTTGTATTCAAGCAGTCCATTGTCTGAAACCTACTCCGCCTGGGATTCTTACACTTTCTTAAAATGCATGAGTCATAGCCTGGGTGGAAAATCCACTCTGCAACTTCTTCTATCTAGACCATAAATTCTCCAATTAACCTCTTACCCAATGTTTAACGGCGATATAGGCCAGCACTCTTCACAAAAAAATGGCATTCAAATTTTATTATTTCTGGCTTGATTTGGCAAAGGACATCTGTGAGTCTGTTAGTCTGCCCTCAATCTGTTCGACAGTTCATAGTTCTTTTCTGTCACCTAACTTCATAAGCATGTTCAGGTCCATGCCTGGATGAGAACGTCCCATCATGGCCATGACCAGTTGTCCACAATACCTGCCACAATGGCCATCTTGGATTTCTTTAAACATCTTCTTCAGATCCACCAGTCAGAATGTTTTGATATTTGGTGTGCAGCATCCTTAGTGGGGTCAGATTCAATTTTGTACAAATCAAGCCACACGGTTCAGATATATGGAACCCGAATTTTGACTTTATAATGCAACATGAGGAAAAATCTCAAAAACTCTTCTACCGTTCCACTGTTCAGATTCAAGTTTGTCAACTCTTGAAATATAATGGGGTCATATTTGGGCTGGTTTCCTGTTGTGAATTATTCTTTAAACAATCTTTTACAGATCCACCAGTCATAATCTTTTGATTTTGGTATTTGATATCCTCAGTTGGAGGGGGTGGGGGTAAGTTTGTCCAAATGATGTCCCTGGGTTCATATTTGGTCCGTGAGAGTTAAACTGGGAACTTCAACTTAGTACGGTATGAGTAGCATTCTTCAAGGACCTTCTCCTTAATGCAGGTCCACTGGGAAGATATTGGGTATGTAGTATTACTGCCGTACCGACCCGAGAATAAGCCCATGGTGTGCATGAAATAAAAAAGGTGCAATAGCATATGGGTGGGCTTTTTTTAGAGGTCAAGTCTCCGGGAGAATTTGGATGCAAAGTGGACACAAAGTTAGGTAACCCGGTCATAACACCTTAAGATACATTAACCCTTTGCCTAACGAATCAGCTGCATGTGTTTGCGCTATTTATAGATCACACAGTTGAAAAAATTTAAACAATTTCAACAAAACCATATCATGTGCCCCCCATTAGCCCCACCCCCCCCCCCCCCCCGAACGAGCTGGCTCCAATGAGGGGTCAAAGGACAGGAAACATATAAAAAAAAATTTGCATTTTAGAAAACGGGGATGCTCTGTTCCAGGGGTGGGTAGGTGGAAAAATTCTGCTTTTGAGGCTGCTAGGTGGCTGAAAATGACTGGTTTTGGCATTTTTTCATGCAATTTTTCAGGTTGAAGTCTGGCCTTTGACAATAAATTATTCCACCCACATTCAGATTGTTTATTTCTACTTAGTCAGATAGTATTATATGTTTTTGTGGATTTGGGAAATGTAATACATGTTATGAGTTAGATAACTAAGCTACAGAATATTTGCATTTGAAGAGAGTGTATGGCATGTCATATTTGGAAATGCCTGGAAAACTGTGGAGCGGAACCTTCAAGTTGAAAGATTGAGTGTTGGAAGCCCATATTTGGTCTGAAGTGCAGGTTAGGCAACTTAAAAGGCTTTATATTCTGTGGATGTGTGTTATGTTACCTTCGAAATGAAACTGTTTGGTATGTATGAATTTGCCTTGTTACAATTTATGGGAGAGTGCCTGTACTCTCCCATAAATTGCAACAAGGCAAAGACACGTGAACACGTTGTGAGAATTTTCTCATTTAATTTTGATCGCTGTTGTTATTAGTTCTGTGCATCGATGCAGCAGTCGGTAAGATATATTCGTTACACAGTTTGCTGGTGGCTTAATATGGTATATATGGTGTCAGTTAATTCCATATTGGCTCGAGTCCAATATGGAATTAACTGACACCATATATACCATATTAGGCCACCAACAAACTGTGTAACTAATAGTGTAATTCATTAAAAATGGAAGGAGTGGTTATGGTATAAGGGTCATTTACCAACCAGCCTGGTTGTTCCGGATCTCTTAGTCTCATGGTAAATCGAGCCTCGACTCGGCATTTCTCTCTCGATCTGTTACATTGGTGGCATTGACTTGCCCTCAGCAGTTCTGGCATTCTGAGTGCTCTGGCAAAGCACTGTGGATGTTTCGAGTGCTCTGAGGTGGAGTCTGGGTGCAATTCACCAAGGTTGAATCGCAAAGAGAGATTTTAGCTCAAAAAGTTCAATCATTGACTGAAAAAATTATCAATGATTTTTTTCCCAGCAAACATCCGTATTCGCCCTATTTCTCCAACCAGCTACGATCCGTTTGCTGTGAGTGTACACATCCGTACTCCGAAAATATACACCCTCGCACTTAATTCACATTTTTGGGGACGCATTAAAAACTAATTCAGAACGGGATTTTTACTGACAACAACACAGATAATCCCTGCTTTGGGCTATGTCATTAAAAGCCGCATAAATTTATGTTAAACATTGCAAAGTTCTGATTTTACCAATAATCGAACAATTTATTTTTAAATTGCAGAAATAACACGTCAATAAATTATTAAATTTTAAACACTATAGGTGACAAAATTTATAACTTTGTGAAGACAATTTCTTTGGTGATAAAAAGTGGGCACTCAAAGTGACAGGAACCGAACTGAAATAGCAAACACTATCTTCTGATGTTCCCTACGTGCTTTGTTACAGTCAAATACACCCCCTACGTGCTTTGTTACAGTCAAATACACCCAAATTTGATCCGTATCTTGACCAAGACTGAAAATAAGCAATCGAACATTTGCAGAATGAGGTACCCAGAGGGTGAATTTGCTGATGCTATCCCATACAGTGTTATCCTCTGGGTACCTCTTTTTGTTTTTGTTTGAGACCCTGATTCAGCTTGAGGTTCACAGAGGATAAATTTGGTGATGCTACCCTGCTATGCAGGGTAGCATCACCAAATTCACCCTCTGGGGACCTCATTTTGCAGATGACAGTCTGCTCATTTTCTGGCTTGATCTTGACTAGCAAACATCATTTCGGTAATACAGCGTGGGGAGGTTAATCAAGTATATATATAATTTCCCAATATGTATACGATCATGAACATACTTATTTGTTATGTTTGTATTGTGCAACTGCCATTATGGTGTAATGCATTAAACTATTAAACTAAACTAAATTAAACTGCCATTCGAGAGTTCTTGGGTAATTGTGTTTCATTTTCCTCCACGTTTCTTGAAACATACTGGTAATACATGTAAAGTAAATTGTTTCAATTCGAGGTTTTCGGCCTCAAATACAGTGACTCGTTATTCTTAGTGGGCATGCTTCTGGGATACATACAGTCAAAGTCAAAATACATTACCCCGATCTTGGGTCCTGCGAAACTTCTAACATTCGATTCGATATCGACAACGATGGCCTGATTCGGAGTATATTTTTGAATCAGGTAAGTCTTGTTTCTTTACGACAGGACTATGGAAATACACAGAACGACTTGTGCCATCGCGGGAGGATAAAACTCGAGACCTGCGGCCTCTCGTTCTATCCTTCGGCGTTGGCACTCGTGCCATATCGATTAACAGACCAATTTGTTGTGCCCAATATCTAAATTATACCAGGTCCAAAAGGAAACTATCTTCAGTGGAGAACAATAGATAGGGCCATTATCAGTGCTTTTTAGTAAAGTCCATTTTGGGGCTTCCAGCACTCTACCAGTTAAGATGCATAGTTGTGCTTACGAATGGTCGTGGTGTTGGGTGGTGGAGGAGTGCGGGGAGGGGTTGGGTGGTTTTGTGTGCGCGAATGATTTGAAAAATTATGTACATATTATATATGGAAATTTATATCGTTTTTCAAGTGTCTCATATGCCTTCGCGGCTGGGTTTCATGCTACTTTACTCATCTGTATCAATGTAATGTATTTTTCTGTAAAGATGTATAGAAACGTGACACTATAATAAAATAATTTACTACTACTACTACTACTACTGTATTAATCCATTCACACACGCGTGTCGTTCTGTGTTTATTACACGCCTTCACGTTTATAAAAACCATTATTAAAACGATACTCAACAATTTTATCGCCAACCAAATTTGCGAGGGGAACCCATGTCGCTATTTCGTCCCCAGAGTTTTAATGTGTTCTATGTGCCTACTGGCACATAGAACACATTGTAATTCTGGGGACGATTTTTAGCTATCGCTAGCGATTCAAATTGTAATTGCAGTGCACGATTTGTAGAAAATTCCAGTGAAATTTCGCTACTTTATAAAAATAGTCCGTCAAGGATTTCCGTTCCGCACATGTGTGCGGAACATATTTTCATTTTCCGCGTGGTTTAGTGTTGCTGTAGATGGGGATATCGTAGAACAGGTGTGTAATAAAATGATTGTCTTCTATCGGTGCCGCTGAATGAAAGAATAGACCTTTGCCGGTAGCGTTGTCGGCTCAGTCGGTTTATCAGTATTCTTGTCGACCTTACAAGTTATATTGTTTCAATAATATTTATTCCCTCCACTCAAAGAGTAAGTGGATTACATATGTCCGCCTGTTTGTCCGTCCATTTTACACGTCTGTCTGTTTGTTTGTTCGGACGGGCGAAAAGACGGACGAAAGAACAGCCATACAAACATATATGGATCAGAGGAAATATCACAGTGGAGCAGAAAAGACGCGAACAGTGGGTCACATTTGGGGGTTTGACAGCCATCGAAAATGGCCACCATCAGCCATTTTGTTCTAAAGATAACGTTTAAACTTTTCAAGCAAGAATAATTTCCACAAGGTGATTTGATTTTTTGGGGTATGTAAAACATCTAGCATGATATACAAAACTGTTTTCTCTCGTGCATAAATTATGCAAATTAGCCAGCCATCTTAGTTTTTGAGAACTGTTTGTTTGTGGGTGTGATTGTTCGACATCTTCTACCACTGGTTGGTCCGATCATCACCAAACTTGGCGCATGGGTGTATGTGAAAATTAGATAATTGCGACTGAGGGACTGGCTTTAAAGTCCAAGTAGTAAAACAAAACAAAATAATGGAAATCTCCTCCCAAAACGTGGCATTACATCCCTGTTCTATATCTTCCACGTGGATGGTCTGATCGCCAATAGACTTCTGCAACAGGTGTTTGTGGCCTTCACAGTTGCCTCTGGGTGGGCTGTAAATAGTTTGCTGTAAAACAAAGACAATAGTTCCACATCTCCTGTATGGATAGTCTAATCGTCACAAAGTTTACGTAACATATGTGTGGATCTCACAATTTCTACTGGGTGTTGGATTCCTCTCCCTGCTTAAGCCAAAGACATGTGTTTATGACTTGTGTTACAAATAAGTCCATCTTGGAATTATGAGAGGGGGAATTTGCCATGTTTGTCGCTCTTCGTAAATTTACATTACTCTGTATTGTTTATTTTTTTGTTTGTGGGCTTTTTTTTTTTTTTTGCTTTAAAATGAGTTTTTAAGAATTTCAAGTGATTTTATGCAAAAAACGATTTCTCCTTGGGATATGTGGCTGGGTCGGCCCGTTGGGTGAGAGGTGTTATCCTTCCTGACACAGCCTTATCCCTTGACTTGGTGCCGGTGGGTGTATGTCAGCATGTCTAGTGCAATATCTTGTTATAAAGTGTGGCGCGAGAATCCCACTCCCCACTTTATAAGTACTATTGTAGCAATATAACTTGTGACCTCTGTACTCGGGTGCTCATGTTACCTGTGTCACGCGCATGCTGCAAGGATAATATGCATGACAATTTGATAAAACAACAAATGATTTCACGGAAATTGTTTCGCACTGTTTTCCGATTATATTCGGATTCGGTTTGTTGCGCCCTGCACGATCGAAAAAGCCGTCTTTTTCTCGATCAGTTCGCGGTCTCGTGATTACACACTTACACAACTGGAACGAAATTTCTTAAATACACTACTGCTGAATTGGCCGAATCAAAGAAAACGAGTCAAAAATAGCACCTGCAATTCAATGTGGTCATATTTCTTTTTCGACAATTGACATGCTTTTGTGATGTGGGGAAAAAGGTGGCTAGACATTTCGATCACATCGAACCGAGTTGCCATCCTGTTTGAATTCTCGACCCGCTTTTTTAATCAATGTTCTGTCATTTTACGGTTGATCACAACAAAACAATTGTTACATTACGGTGGTCGTGAATTGGTCACTTTCCACGAGTGGACAATATTTCTACGGACGCAATAATATTAGTTTCCAAGCAGAAATTATAAAAATAATCATCAAAAATTTAATTAATGAAGCACCGGGTACAACCCGGTGCTTCATTAATTAAAATTTTGCTGATGATGATTTTTATTACCTGGTAAACGCATGCGTGGGCATCACTACCCGTGCGGGGATTACGACCAGTCCACTGCGACTGTACTGTACAATTCTTCCTTGGCAAATAGCACTTACCAGTTGCTAGTGTTTTATTTGAAATCTTTTGGAGAGCTCACCAGAGAATGGGGTTAAGAAAAGAAAATTAATATCAGTTAGCCTATAACATATTTTCACTGAGAAAGAAAATAATAGGTTATTTATCATTTTCTTCGACTGCAAGGATAAACTGCTATCTTTGAAAGCCGAATGATTTCATTTAATGGTCAATACAATGGGAAGAAAGTTAACAATGGTTTCCCATCGGATAATTGTATTTTGTTGGTAACCTCGTATTGATCCAATACCTACAGAAATCTAACACATGCCATATCTTCTCGGGGCATGGTTTTTAAATTATAAAATGTTTATCGATGTTAACAAAGTGGTCTTTATTTGCAAATATTTATTTCCGAATTTCAATAATTGGTTTTTACACAGAGTTGATTTTACGGAAGCCTTAAAGGGACATATTTTTTTTTTATTTTGTATTTTATTATTTTTTATTACTATTTTAATTATTTTTTTTTTTTTTAACTTTTTACCTGGGTCGGAAAGCGTTCAGTTCGGGACAAACGTTTTCACCTGAGTAAATGAAATAAAGAAAGAAAGATTTAAATAAGGTAAAAACTTTCCACCCAAGTGGAATTTTTCTCCCACCTTACAGAATTTGACTGGTGGCTTGAGAGCTTGTGGGAGTGTTTGTAGATTGGGTTGTGTGAGTGGGTGTGTACATGTGAGTTTGTGTGTGAGGGTGAGGGTGAGGCTGTGTGAATACGTATTTGTGTGTTTGTTGGGGCGGAGTAAGTCGTTCACTTCCATATTTGAAAAGATAATGCCAAGTTTATAACCGTTACTTTTATAATTTATTGGTAAATATATTTCGGACCAACTATTCCAAGGCTGATAATACGAAAGATTGCAGCATTTCCGTTGCACCTGTTTGTACTACATGGCATCTGGCTTGAGCAAGAATATTTTATTAACGTCATCAGAGCAACTAAATTCTGCTGTAAATAGTGATGCAGCAACAAAACGTACACATCGGTGTCGTCTGCGAACACAACTACATCTTCTGTTCATCAGAAGCAACCTTAACCCTTTACCTAACATGAAAAGCAGACGACACTTGCAAATAAAATTCTTGAATAACTATTTTTTTTCATTTTTTATCTCAAAAACATAGGTTATGACCCCTCATTGGAACGAGCGCGACGAGCTCGTTCCAAAGAGGGGTCATAACCTATGTTTTTGAGACAAAAAATGAAAAAATAATGAAAATTAATTGGCGATTTTTGTGAATAACGCTGGTCGGTTTTGACCGTTACGTTAGGTAAAGGGTTAATGGCTTGTTGAACGATAATATTGTCTGCTTCTTCGTGCGTCGTTGTCAGGTCGAGTCGTTTCCTTACTAATCCTTTGCTCAGTTCGACGGAGGTTTCATTTTTTCCAGTTATAACCAGTCTATGCTTCATTGTATTCAACCCAAATAACTCGTCAGTGACAAACTGTTCACATATTTTGTCTGTTAACTTCGACTTGCTTGCAGCGACCGTCAACACTTGTTTTTCTTTTTTGTGGTGGGAGAATAGTAGTATAGCACGTATGAATCGACCCCTATTACCCGGAGCTTTGCCGGTGCAGCTAGTGTTAACTTCCCATAGGAACCGGAGCCACTGCCGGTGCAACTTTTGCCGGTGTAAAATGTCGGCACCATACATCTGGATCCGACAAGTGGTGTACCTACTGCATATATAGTATACTATGGTATGTATAGTGATATAATTAAACACAGGGCTTTGTGTATATAGTATGGGTTTGTGATGGAAAATTAATAGTGAAGATGGATTTTCTTGAAAGTTTTTCCCGCGACACGGTTGACGTTGCTATTGACGTCATGACGTCATAATACGCGCGCGACGTCATAGAGATGCTGACCACTGTTATTGTCCACTATCCAATCTGACATAACGTTATTCGGGTCAGTGGATGTCGAACTTCTTGTAGGGGGTGATCTGGTAGTAGTGGTATATATCCATGTTAGTATACTATAAGTCCTTGGGTCGTCATATTAGCCTATGTCCGCTACAGCTAGGTCAAGCAGTGGGTGTTGGAAGGGGGGTGGTAGTGTGGTATTGCGAGATAGTCATTGGTGGTTTAGATTGGCAGTACAGGATGAATGATCTGTTGGTCTATTACCCCCTTAGTACTATTAACATACCGAATCCTTTGCATTATCATATGGCTGGTATTGGTAGTTTAGTGTTAGGTCAGGCAGTATTATAATCGTTTGTTTAGAACGGGTGGCATAGGATGCATGGTATATACCCCAGTAGATCCAGTACTTGATATTATTAACCAGCCGATTGCTTTGTACTATTCTATGACTGGTATAGGTAGTACGTTATGGCAGGTCAAGTGGAATTGTGAAGTGGGGTGGGGTGAGGTGGGGTAATGCATTGTAGTATAGAACGGCAGTATAGTATGGGCGATATATACCTCAGTGCTCCCCCTGAAAGTCATTGGTGCTACTAATCGACTTACTGCTTTATGCCAACCCATGACTAGTGTAGATAGTATGTAATGCGTGGTCAGGCGTTATTGTGGGGTGGTGGGGGTAATGCCTGGTAGTATAGAACAGCAGTATAGTATACGCGATATATACCTCTGTGCCCCCCCCCCCCCCCAAAAAAAGCCATTGATACTACTAATCGACTTAATGCTATATGTCATCCCATGACTAATATAGGTAGTATGTAATGCGGGGCCAGATGTTATTGTGGGGTGGGTGGGTGTAATGCATGGTCGTCTAGTGTGGTAAGGTAGGATGTACACGTGCTCCCCCTACAGGTCCCATGTTAGTCCTCAGTACTATTAATCCGCCTAATGCTTCATGTTATCCTATGACTTGTATAGGTAGTATGTAATGCTAGGCCAAGAGGTAATGTGGGTAAGGGTAATGCCCATTTTACGGAATCCCTTTTTAAGAATCCCTTTTTGGAAAATGCCTGTGGCTATAGAATCCCATTTTTCTGAAATGAGTCGAAGAGTTGTATGTCGAGTCACTCGAAGGAGCAATTGCTCGTTGGCTCATTTTCTCGATGGGATTCGAGTCGTTCGAGCAGTATGTCGAGTCACTCGATCGAGCAATTACTCGATAGCTCATTTGCTCGATTTAACGGCCATATCCCGTGGCACCCCAATTTCAGCACCCCTTTTCGGAAAACAACTGGCCTTCGGCACCCCTTTTTCTGAAATGTGTCGTCGAGCAGTATGTCGAGTCACTCGAACGAGCAATTGCTCGTTAGCTCATTTTTTCGATAGGATTCGAGTCATTCGAGCAATATGTGCGAGTCACTAGACATAAGACGGAATCCCATTTATGGAATCCCTTTTTGGGAATCTTATTTGTGGAATCCTTTTTTTGAAAACGCCTGTGGCTATAGAATCCCATTTTTCTGAAATGAGTCGTATGTCGAGTCACTCGAAAGAGCAATTGCTCGTTAGCTCTTTTGCTCTATGGGATTCGAGTTGTTCGAGCAGTATGTCGAGTCACTCGATCGACTCGAACGACTCGAATCCCATCGAGCAAATGAGCTATAGAGCAATTGTTCGTTCGAGTGACTCGACTTACGACTCTTCGACTCATTTCAGAAAAATGGGATTCTATAGCCACAACATTGAGCCTGAAAGATCTGTTCTCTTTATTGGAAGATTTAAGTTATGAAAGTCGGACAACGAAAATGTGGGTGGGTGATTTTCTGAAGCCGGTTTTCCTCATGATGTTGTATGTTCGCTCTGAACGGAAAGGTATCGTCTATTAGACGAAACAACCATCGTCTTATTTTTTAAATCCGACTTTGATTTAGAAGTCCGCATGTCACCAGTCTCGTCAGAGAGTGATGTGGAGACAATTTGTAAGAGAGAAGTCCCTAAACATCGAAGTTGTGGGAGCTTGATAGTAGTTCGATTACTCTGGAGTATATGACGTTCGTATCATAAACTTTAGCATCACCAACCTTGACAGATTTTCTTGAAAGGACCATGGGCTGGAATAGGGTCGTAGAATCCCACGGGAAGGTTCTGTTCGAATTTGATCATCCTTACTGAAACTAACTCTATGACCTTGTCCACGTTGATAGACCCAGGACTTACATTTCCGGTTACGACATTGACAATGGTTTCAGGGTGCTATGGCGGATCCATAGGATCTATACACATCTCAAGTTTGGAGCGAAGACCTTTACGGTCAACAGCATCGGACGCAATTCGCTCTTTGCCCTCCTCTTTGTGGATAATGTGGGATTTTTCTGTGCTCTTGTTCTCGTGTATCCCTGATATGCTATGAGCTAAGGATCCACAGGCATGGAAACTTGGAGACCATTTTCCTTAAGGGTTTTTGATTTGAGAGTAATGCCTATAATACCAGAGTTACCGTGGCCATATCTCAAAAATGTAGTCTGTATGAACATGTCACTCCATAACCCTTCCAAAGACCCGAAATGTGTCTCATAACATGTTCACCTCTCAGGAAATGCGCCAAAACAAGTTTCTCCATTTGGCGGAGGTAGTACAGGCCATACCTCGTGTAATTCCTATGGCCGGATGCGAAAGATATGGCAACGTACTTCGCACAACATGAAGGTGAAGGGGCCAGACACCTTCCGTTCAGAGCGAACATACAACATCATGAGGAAAACCGGCTTCAGAAAATCATCCACCCACATTTTCGTTGTCCGACTTCCATTACTTAAATCTTCCAAAAAAGAGGACAGATCTTTCAGGCTCAATGTTGTTTTTCTCGAATAATTTACGGAGAAGTTCTTCTGCCAATAAACGCATAGCTCTCATGTTCATTGGAATTTTTTTTCCAACTAGAACTTTGTCCATCCCTCTAACACCGATTGTATAACAGCTCTTGTTTTCAAAACAAAATAACAGTTTTTGGCGAACATGCACTTATTTATGAATTGAATAATGTCATTAATTTTGTGCTCATATAAGTAAAACGTCTAGATTTTTTTCTAGTAAATACCGATTACATATGAGAATTTCAGCACCTAGGCTAACTATGCGAATTGAAATTGGGTATCCCTTTTCTGCAACGAATATATCAAATTGCTTAATGCTGCCAGACGTCCAGAATTTTTTTTTTTTTGGGGGGGGGGGGGGAGGGGGAATCAAGAGATGTCCCTCCATCAGAAACCACCGAGAAAAAAATTTGGACGTGACTTTGAGGTTGGGCAGATAGTTGGCTTTTGGTGATTAAACGATCATTAGCTTAAGATCGGCAGGGGCGGCGGAACGATTTTTTTAAAGTGTTGGGGGGGGGGGCTGAATCGGGCGATGGATGGTCGTCGGTATGAGGGGCCGAGCATGGTTCGACCCGTCGTACGAAAATTGTAAATTCCAGGGTCCACAAACCACCATTTCCATGCATCTGAGCGGATTTTTTTAGATTTTTCAGGAGATGTATTTGAAAGATTTCACACTTTGAGAGCCGTTAAAAAACTTCGGTATAGCATACAGGTGAGGTCTATTTATCAGTTTTGGTCGCAACGACCAAAGCTGATAAATAGACCTCACCTGTATACTTTACTAGACGTTAACAGCAATTATACTATCTGTGGATTATCTTGTCTGGGGTGGATTTGGTACTTGTATGTCTGTAAGATTACGATCTATTTCAGTTAACCGATTTTTAACAGACTGTTTACATTTTAGCGTTTGCTGCCACTTACTGCAAAAAAATGATCCGAAATCCATACCTGGAGAAACATTGCTGGCGAAAATATGGGGGAGGCTCTGGATCCGCCCCTTGTTTCACCAGTCATTGGTTGTGTTAAAATATATGCATACAAAAAAACACAGCCCGGCAAAAAAGTGTTGGGGGGGGGGGGCTGAAGCCCCTCCCCGGTTCCGCCTCCCCTGATCGGAGAAAGTGTTTTGCAGATGTATTTGTAGGCAATCAAGGGAGGCGAGGACATCTCCACCAGTCAATTATGGTAGGTTGGAAACGCTCGCTAGGCAATATAGTAAAGCGGGGAAATGTCCCGTGGACAAATATCCGCGGTGGGGAAATGCCCACTTTGGAAGGGTTGGAAATGTCCGGTAAGGAAATATCAGGAAACCGAAAAGAAAACTTCTCCCTCAGTTCGCCAGCTCTTGTTTTGCAAATAAAGTATGATGAATTCTGAATGAAGAAAGAGTGGAATTAAATTCACTTTCTGTAAGTACAAACTCATTCCTAACTCTAACGAAAGACAATGACGACTTGATTGAAAAAGTTGCTATAATCCCATTCGTTCATAAATCATGTAAACTTCGATTTTTGTTGTACAAATTCATCTCAGTCGTCCATTAAGCATGTAAACGTCGTTTATAAATATGTATTGATAATCATAGAGTTAGGATACAAATATCACTTGTCTATAGTTTCTGAAACTGCGATGGGCAAAATGACAACGTTGGGAATAAAAAAGAATCGAAGTGCATGAATCTCTCATCCGCACTTAATTGGTAGAGTGCTGGAAGCCCATATTTGGGCTTTGTTCTGCAGTGCAGTTACAGCAACCTGAAGGCTTCGTACTGTGTGGGTGTGCTTCATATTATCTTTGAAGTCAAATTATTTCGACTGTATGGATTTGCCTTGTTGCAGTTTATGGGAGAGTGCCTTTTGGTACTCTCCCATAAATTGCAACATGGCAAAGACTGATGAATAAATTTTGATGACCAGAAATAATTTAGCACTCTAGCACTTAATAAGAATATAAAGTGAATCGACTTGGGATTTTTTTTATACGTGCTTGTTATCCAGAGTGAAACTGTGCGTGCAGTGGTGTCGCAAGAAAGGGTGCAGGTGTGCTACAGACTAGAGGGAGGGGGTGAGAGCACAGGGATGAGCACCGTAATCAATCACGTTGATTTTTAGATGCCGAACATATGTAAGTCGTTGACCAAGTGCAAAAGTTGAATCAAATTCCTTTCTCGGTGCCAACTCTTCCTCTTACCCTGGTTTTGGTTTTGACAGATAATCATTCAGTTCGATGGCAATTTCAAAGCTGCCATTTTTAAAAATGTACACCTTATTGAATTAACTCAATAACGCTGTGGTAGATTGAATTAAAATATGAAGCGTAGATTATTTGATGATAAGGTACTAAGCACGTTGTAACACACGGTTAACACTTGTACATCACTTTGCAGCACATTCAGGAACGATGACTAGGGTTTCAACAGCAGTTAAAGCTGGTCGTGGGACAGACAGTGACAGCCGTGACACAAACCAATAGTAGTGACCGCAAAATTAGCAGATGGTAGAAGCGAAATTGACTATCCAACACCAAGATGGGTGGTCCTCATAGCACTCATATCTCCATATGGGAAAACGAACTGACACGTTCGGTCTAGGGGGTAACTCGGTATGGGTTGATACTGGTCGAGTGTGCGCATGTGAGAGGGTAAGCTAACGTTTACTAGAATACAAACTGATAGGTTGTTCGATCCGTGCTGAGTGATCTTATTGGTGAGTGGGTAGAGAGTTTGGTGCATGGTTGAAGAAAGCCAGGGATAGAATAAGGCAACTAGAGCAAAGAATGGTGGCATCGGGCTATACATCACTACTCTGGCAGAACATTGTAGGAATTGGTGGAAGACGTTTGTGTGGTCAGTAGAGAGTCGGGGATGTTTACATTTAACAACCAGATTCGAAGGAAATTAAACAAATTAAAAAGGTTCGGGATAAATAGAAAGTTGGATCCGGAGAGATCCAAACACTTACTTTATATCGAACTAGCCAATACAACTCACAAAGTACATAGTGGAGTGATAGAACTAGTAACACCTTAATATACCCAATACGTTAAAACAAACAGAGGCCTGGAGTACGTCGTGACGTACACGATGCCAATTGGGAAAAAGTTCAATCGAGCCACGACGCCATAAATCCAATGTCCTTAACTGGTAGAGTGCTGGAAGCCCATATTTGGGCTTTATGCTGAAGTGTGGACACCGCAGCTTGAAGGCTCATATTCAGTGAATGTGCTTTGTATTATCTTTGAAATGATATTATTTAGTCTGTAAAGGTTTGCCTTGTTATAATTTATAGGGCACTCTCCCATAAATTGTAACAAGGCAAAGACATGTGTACAAGATTTGATGGCCAAAAATAATTTACCACTCTACCAGTTAATAATACCACAACCAAAACCATCAAATTCATCAATCAATTTCTGTTCAGCGATTCTCCGCTCTGACAAATTTTGTAAATTACCCCTCAAAACCTGATGTCTTTTTCAGACACCGAATATCCCGATTTATTAAAGTTGACCGGGACTGTGTGTTTAAAGTTTCGGGCACGGATGTCCTGATAATGTCCAGTTACTCTCCTGTACAGGGTGTGTCCCGTTTCCGCGATGTAAAACATATCGGGACACTTCGAACAAATCATGAGGTATACATCACACAGTGTACAGGAGAGAGAGACTGTTGAAGGGGAGATGCTTTCATTATTCCTCTGTTTAGGATCATTACCGATCAGACTACATGTCCCAAATCTGTCCCAGTTGCACGCCCATGTTCCATTTCTAACATCTGATGTAATATTTACGGAGCTCCGAACTGGTTGATTCCTGGGTGGTGGGGCTGTCTCATGGCCACCAGGGCTTTCTCCGGAAACACCTTATCAAGATAACTGTCCTCCATCAAAATGTTGTGGAGATCGGACGCGATAACAAGTAGATTTTCCAACACTAGCGGTACTCGTTCAGATTTTACTTGAGGTTTGTAGACCAGTAAGTCTTCACGATCCTTCATTTTAGCTTGTTCCATTTCTAACATCTGATGTAATATTTACGGAGCTCCGAACTGGTTGATTCCTGGGTGGTGGGGCTGTCTCATGGCCAACAGGGCTTTCTCCGGAAACACCTTATCAAGATAACTGTCCTCCATCAAAATGTTGTGGAGATCGGACGCGATAACAAGTAGATTTTCCAACACTAGCGGTACTCGTTCAGATTTTACTTGAGGTTTGTAGACCAGTACGTCTTCACGATCCTTCATTTTAGCGTTTTCTGAATCCCGATTCTACAGTCCGTTTGTCAAATCCCAAGTCGAGAAACACCCCCGATAACATGTCCAGCTATTAAACTCGATTTTCAGTGTCAGAAATAATTCTTGCGTATCTCAACCCTTGACTGTATATAACCGAACGTTTAGTGTGGTTAGGGTGAGATAAGTATATCTGTCTGTTTGGTTTTCGATACACTTCGGTATTGTGTTTCTCATAAGTTTCGTGTACTTTTACATCTAAGAAACTAACCCATTGTGCGACTATTCCATTTTGAATTTTGTAGTGGGATGAAATGTTTTGATTTCATCCACAAAGTCTTGTAGTTTTTTCCATCCCGTGATTCTATAGTAAGAAAAAGTCGTCGATATACCTCAAGTAGACATCAGGCTTTAGACTTTGTTTCTATTAAACAAAATAATCCTCCAAGGAGGCCATAAACAAATTCGCAAATTGAGGAGACATTTGGGATCCCATTCTACATCCTGATTTCTGAAAGTAGTCTTTTCTATCAAACGTGAAGTAATTGTGTTTTAAAGCATATTCCGCCGGTTTCAGAGCAGTCTCTTTAGACATGGTTTTAGAGGCCAAATCCGCCAGCCTATATTGTCAAGTTCAGAAAGTCAGTGGTGTCTTGCATTAAACTCTTACGTTGTCTGGCAACTGGTTTAAGAATTGAATCCACTTACCTCGATGACTGCTCTGCAATGGTTCCAATTCCAGAAACGATCGGCCTCCCAGGACGCCCTCTTTATGAATCTTCGGTAAGGAAAAGCAAATTCAGGCGGTACTATTCTCAGGAACAGGACATCGAACAGGAACGGGCACCAAATCTCGGGAATGCTGGAACGGGAAACTTACTCATTAAAAAGTTAAATTGTGCTCGCGATTATTAATGCATTCTTACCAGGTCAAAACTATGAATCTCACCTTTTTCCCAATGGAATAGCTAAATTAGAAGCGCTGTCAATGCGGGTGTTTGCAAGTTAATTTACGTGAAATTCACAGGAACAGTTACCGCCGACGGAACGATTAATTTACAGGGGAGGAGATTTCAACAGCCAAACACGATTGATGAACGTGCGGGCACCTTCTTATTCATATTTATTTATTTATTTATTTATTTATTTAGTGGTGTTTAAGGTCACATATTTCTGCACAATGGCTAACCATGACCGTGACAGTTTTACGGGTGGAGGAAGCCGGAGTACCCGGAGAGAACCACCGAGCAACGGCGAGCAACTGTCAGCTCCTCAACATATCAACTCCACACAAGCAGGGTTAGCATTGGTTGAAGACAGGTGCACTATCGACGTGCAGTACGCCTTAGTACACAACGTCACCGTGCCCCCACGTGGGCAAGGGGGGGGGGGGGTGAAGTGTCTTGCCCAAGGACACAACGCGGTTGCCGCAGATGGGATTCGAACCGAGGACCTCTCGGCTTGCAGCCTGCACCTCTACCAACTGAGCCACCGCACCCCCTTCTTATTCATAAAACAATGGGCTGATTGGTATATGTCAACAATATGATAACTATCCTTTATATTTGTTGTTTATATAATTCTTTTTTCAGTATTATATTTTTGTTTTGTGTTTGACTAGTATTATTTTTTATGATAAACAATTGAAAAATGTGTCATGTTTAAGTGCATTTTTTATAAAATTTCGAGAAACCTTTTCGAGAATGTTTTTTTATAAAACTGTACAGTAAAGAATTAATGTATGAGGCGTATTTAGTTCACATTTTACTACATCCAATGTGAAAGGAAAGTTACACATATTTGTTGTAAGTGGGATGGGAGGGGGGGGGTGAATATTCAACTTAAAACTAAAATTTATTTAGGGGTTTTGTCAACCTTTCATTTAATCTTTCAGTTGAAAGGAATAAGTTACCTGAATTTTAATTCTTTTTTCTTAATTGGTCTTAAGCTAGTAAACAAAAGTGAAATCTGTGAAAACAATTTCTTTTTTATTTATTTTATTTTATTTTTTTGTGGTGGTGATGGGGGGGGGTGCATTGTCATCGCGGAAAATGTCCACTGGGTGAATTTTCTTATCTCCTCCCAAAAAGACGTCACCTTTAGCTAATGTGACAAGTTGTGATTGCAGTGTTTTTTGCCATAAATTCTTCTCTTCTAACAGCTGATCTACCTTTAGCGTATTATCAATAAGCATAGTGTGTCGCGAATTGCGTTAGGATTATCATTTGGACATTCGACACACTCGACTGTTGATCAGCTCGGACGCTTACTGGACTCTCCGTTAGCTCCACTAATTACAGCCAGAATGATTCTACCGCAGAAGCTATCTGACATGTTAACATGTCTAAATGTGGGTAACACCAGAAACTGGACCATCCATGTTTCTGGTGATACCTGCCAAGTGATATTGGACATTCCTATACCACCTGGAATGGCTCCAACAAGGAGACAAAAGAAGCCAGCAGCCAGACCATCGGCCTCTCTGGGGAGTGGTAGTACCTTAGCCCAGTCGGGCTCTGGTCCACACCCAGAGGACCCTGAAAAGGCCAAGTGCAAGAGAAAGAAGAAAAGCCCATCCACTAAGCGACGGGATGCCAATGGCCTAGAGGCCTGGAGGAGAAAGTCTGGTGAAAGCCGCAAAGAGAAGAAAGAGGAAATGGAAATCCACTCCCATATGGGTTTACCAAGTATAACGTATGGCACGGACGTGGTGGGTTTACCAAGTATAACGTATGGCACGGACGTGATTCCATTAAACCAAACCGTTATTAAGAAGTTGGAAAGTACTCAGAATGATGCCGGCAGATGGATAACAGGGTCGAGTAATGCTGCAGCTTTGGAAGCAGTAAGGGGTGAGCTTGGGTGGATGAAAATCAAGGACAGGGTAGATTTGGGAAAACTGTGTTACTTTAACTACTTGAGAAACCTGCCTGACAACCGGTGGTGCAAATTGATGCTCGATACCATTTGGAATTCTAATATAGAAACGGGGTGGTCAAAACATGTGAGGGAACTAATGGACAGTTACTCTATAGAGGTCACAAACATAGAAGTAGGAATGAAAGAAGGCAAAAGGTTTGTCAAAGAGAGAGTCATGGAAGATTGCAATCGAAACTGGCGAGCAGGGGTTAGCGTGAAAAGATCACTGCAGGGGTTACAATATAAAGAAAAGCCAGCTTTTGAGAAGTACCTAGATGGCACCTTTGGAGGGTCACTGCTGTTCAAACTGAGATCAAGATCACTGGAGCTTCGGGGAAAAATTGGGAGAGATGGGGAAAAGGGATGCCAAATGTGCCACTCTGGAGTAGTGGAGACCCTGGAACATTTTCTCTTGGAATGCCCACAGTATATACCTCATAGAATAAAATTTACTGGAAGAATAATGCAGAAGTGGGGTGAAGAAACAAAGGATAGATGGCTGAAGGGGGACACGAGGGAGAGGGTAGGAATGCTTATTGAAGAAATTGAAAAAGAGGAAGTGAGGGACACTATTAAGCAGTTTATATCTGAATGCTGGGAGGAGAGGAGGGGAAGAGGGGGTGGGGTGCAGGGGGAATGATGGCCTTCTCTTATGAGGACCGCGACAAATCAGCGGCTGGCCAAAGAGTTATTATTATATTATTATATCCAGACGGAAAAAATAGACACCACATTGTCATCAAATCCTTCCATCCCCAGTTCCATCTCAAGCTTGGAACCCCACGCTGAGATGGAACAGGATGAAGAACTAAGCATGCTCGCCCTAGTCTTTGTAAGACTGTGACCCGGGGCCCTCCTGGCCCTCACAGTCTTTGAGCAACCCGTTCAAATTTCATCTGACTGAAACTGAAAGAAACTGGCCGCATTTGGATCGACTCAATTCACGCTTCATATCGAACCGCAAGATGCGTTCCAATGAGTAGCTGTAAAAATAGCTTCAAGCTTTGGTGCACAGTGCTAATACACGGGCAAATACAGTTAAATGGTTGGTAGATCATATGTTAGAATGTTTTCCTTCTCATTATTTTGCAACTATCTATTGGGAAATACCTCTATATGCTTTCCAAAGAGTAGTTGTAAAGAAATAATTTCAAGCTTTTGCGCAGTATTTTGTCTTGTTACAGGAAAACATCGCTAGCCGAGTTAATTTTTTTTTAAAAAAACTTTTATGTCTTTGGGAAATAAGGACCAAATATTTCGGGTCCACCTATTCTCGGGAGCAGGACATGGAACGGGTACCTAATCTCGGGGAAAAGTTTAAGCAAAATGAAATTCTTTCGAATATATTATGTTACTGCAGTTAATAAAGGTCAAAGGTAACATGGTTGTCTTTTTTTCACATTTTTCGTTTTCGGTCTGATTAACAAGATATGTAAGTCTCTGCCTTACACTTACCCTGAAAAAAAAATAATAGTTTATTTCAAATTTTTGATAAGATTTTCAGTAATCGTAGCACCTCTTCATCTTTTCCACACAACAAATTTAGAGAGAAAAAAATACTGGAAAATGAAATTTCCAGAATTATTGTCTCATCTATTTGTTAAATATTCCTCGAATAATTGTCGTGTTAGACATAGTCCCCTCCCCCTCCCCTCCAATCCGCCAAGTTTACTCCACACACAGTTGAGATCATTGGCAACCTGTTGAGCAGCAATATTTGGCTGTTGAAATTTACTCCCGCTGCAAAGAGAACCGTTCCGCCGGCGGTAACTGTTCCTGTGAATTCAATGAAAATTGAAAAAGGTGAGAAGGTGAGAAAAAGACACATTCAAAAAATTATATGGACGAGACGCCTAGGGGGTTAAAAACATATGACTAGAGTGTTGTTATGGTGGGCATACATTTTAAAGTTTATTCACTGTGTGGACTAATGCTCTTTTTCTCTGTTCCTGCATTCCTGAGATTAGGTACCCGTTCCTGTTCCTGCTCCATGTCCTGTTCCTGAGAATAGGTGGCCCCAATATTTCTCCACATTTACGCAATAAGTCTGAGGATGACAATTCACCAGATAAATACATTTCCCAGCACTCAAACAATTTACTTTGTGCTCGACAATACAGTGTTTGGTGTTGGGGAAAGTTGGTTTCTGACACAGATAATTACCTCCAGTTGGAAGCAAATTTCACGGGATCCAGTCATGTCGCCCCAAGTCAAGACGGCCTCTGGTCACTTCGGGCCCAAAGTCATTTCAGACCTAGTCACTTCGGCCCTAGTCACTTCCGCCCCAAAATCATTTCGACCCCAAAGTCATTTCGACCCCAAAATCATTTCGGTCCCAGGGTAAGGTATATTACACAGGAGTTTTTTAACCCCTAATCCGAACGTTGTGGACAGCTACAACGTTCAGATAGCTGAACTATGTAAGGTATATGGGTAAGTTCTGCAAACAACAACACATTATTATGTCATCTCCTCGGTACCTCTGTTGAAGTCGTTTCGGCACTTCAGTCAAGTCGTTTCGGCACCTGATCTCGGGAGTGTGTTCGTTAATGTTGGAAATTGTTCTGTTGATTATTGATTATCGTCCAACGATGTTTTCACAGGAAAACACAGTTTACCATTTTCGGTGCTTTAGAAATGTGTTCTTAAAAGAAATCATTTTGTATATAATGATGGGGGCAAATTAAGTAGGTTCCAGAGTTCTTCAAAAACAAAGAGGCAACATCAATCTCTTTGTTTTTGTTAATCAAACTTCTGTCAGAAGATAAGCTACAACGCCGACAGAGAAGAGATGTGACAAAAACATGAGGACAGTTACTTGAACTTTGGGATAAATATTCTAAGGGGGGCATCAGTACTAGAAAACTATAAAAAAAATGTGCAGGGATTTATGGGCCTTAAATGTGACACTGATTACTATTATTACCCCTTTATTGTCCCTTTTCTTGATTAAAGGGGAAGTATGTTGATTAATTCTCGATTTTGTTTAAACAATTGACTGGCAGTTATTTTGAAGTCACTTGAATGTTCTTCCCAATCCCTATTCAAAATAACTGCACGTCATGTTTTCAAACCGGAGAATTATTTAACACATTTGCCCTTTAATCAAGAACTTATTGTCCTTATCCTTCCTACATGCTATGTGTTTATTCGTTCTTGGATTTGTTGTGATACTGATTAATATTGTTTAGAGTGGGTTATATTGTATTAATCTTTTACCTACAAGAAAAACGCCATTCATTTTTTTTATATTTTTATATTTTCACTTTTTGCTTCCAGAACATAGGTTATGACCCCTCATTGGGACGAGCTCGACCTATGTTTTGGAAGCAAAAAATGAGAAATTTTAGTTATACGAAGATGTTTTTTCCAAGTGCCGTCTGCAAGTTAGGTGATGGGTTAAAAGTCATACTAAGCGGCTAATTTGTGCGTGTGTGTCATACGATAAATAGAATATGGAATGAGTGTTTTTCTCATATAATATTTATGAAACTCGCCAGAGGCTCGCCAAAACGGAAAATTCTTAAGACTCGTTTCATAAATATTGTTGTATAATTGTGTCAGTGGACACAAGTTGTCAACAATGACCCAGTGAGCTGTGTTCACGGTAATGCTCCATTGATTACTGTGTGGAATTGAGATGTGACATTGTGTTCTAATACAGTTGCTGATTTGAATGTTCAGGTGTTCGGACTTATTTGTTCACTGTGTGTCTTGTATTTCTATACTACTGTGTGTGGTTTTGTTGTATTTACTGCTGTGAGAATTATTCAACATACTTGCCCTTTAATCAAAAAGTTATAATATCCTACATGCCATATCAGTCTTATTATTTCTTTTGTAGTAATGTAAATGTTATTTATTAATTGTTATTGCAAAAAAGTCTGTTAAAATAAAGTTTGTTATCAGAAATGTTTTATTGTTTTTTGTTGTTTTTTGTCCACAGTAAAATGAATTCCCTAGGTGCCGAAACGACTTGGCCAATTGCCGAAACGACTCGGTGCCGAAACGACTCGGTGTCGAATCGACCTGAAGTGGTGCCGAAACGACTTGGCCAAGTGCCGAAACGACTCGGTGCCGAAACGACTCGATGCCGAAACGACCTGCATGCCCCTCTGAATATTGCTGTGCCCCCCCCCCCCCCCTCCTTATTTGAGAATCCGAGCTCCGCCACTGCGTTCCAGTTATACATTTTAAATCCAGATGTCTCGAGAGATCAGAGGCTGATTCGTCTTAATCCGTCATTTATAGTGTCACCGTTATCCATTTCCTCGAACCATTTCCAACAACCTTCCCGAAAACATTTTTCGTCTTTAAGTTATTTTGGACCCTCTTCAATATCTTCAATATTCGTGATTTGTCAATATCAGTATGCTTTAAATCGACGAAAACACTGAGATGCCACTGAAAACTCTCTTAAGGTTGAGTTTCCGTTTGCATGAGTGTCCTTTCTGCAATATTATCTACACCGATAGCATCAAAACGAACGTCGAATTACCGACATGACCCATGAGTCCTGTGTTATGACGCAAATTCCATTGTTATTGCAGTGACCTGAGAACAGTTTGCCCCATACTATTAAAAGGTCACTAACAATAAAATTATTTATGTAAATACTAAAATCAACTTGAACGGTATTCTGCTCCTCTGGAGCTTCTGCTTTCGTATACATTGAAGAATCCAATTATCCAACTTCCAAACAGGCTTTTAAGGGGTCGTACTAAACACAGCAAGTCCCTAAGTCCCCTCGGATACTAAATACAGCAAGTTGCTCTAAAACACATCGTTGATTATATTCTATCTTTGCTTGGCACATCCGCGATCGTCGGGGCCTGTACTAAAGTAGAATCTGGGTTTGGGTAAATCTCTACTTTAGAAATAAGTTGCGGATAAAATACTAGGCATGTCATGTACACTGCCCATATGAACACAGAAATTGAGACCCCACTAATTACACTACGAGGTGGGGTCTCAAAACCCCACCACGTGACTTCAATTTGTCTATAATTAACTTGTGTTTTTTGCATGTGCGGTAATCAGGTTTATTCTTCCACCAAAAATAGTTTCAGTTCATTGTTGTTTAGTGATTGTTAGGAATTGTATTAAAGTATAAATTGAATACGTATGCTCCATACATGTTTTTTGATAATAAAAAGCATTAATATGGCAGAAAAAACGATCAAAATATGGAGTTTGAATCGTGTTTTTAATCTCGCATGAATATGTCAAACTGTGTGATGGGATGTTCGGCTGATGTCGGTTTCTCTTTTGATCTCTCAGTCACCAGCTCTTAATTAGATCAAATTTTTTCACAGTCAGTGAAAAATTACTTTTACTTTTACTTGAAATATTAAAAAGATAGTTCAATATTTGAAAAAGTTATTAAAAGCTATTGCGATTCCGAATGTTGTTCATCAAAATCGATTCAGAACTCGAGGAATTACGAAAATATAAATATTATACCGTACTGAAATCATGGATGTGAATTGAAAAAAATTATAACTTGACCAGCACAATATCTGGACATTCCCCCGACGGTCTTTTACCTAACTGTAGCTATTGACGGAAAAGAATCATCTTACCGGAACTGAATTTTGAATAAATTGTGGGTTGGGGAGGAAGGAAATCCGATTTAAGATTTTAAAAGTTAAGTTCAGAGTGGAATGTTAAAATGTACATGTTGAGAGTGGAATTAACATAAATAAACTACATTTACGAAAAAGGAATGCTTGTGGTGGCTCTGGGACGTTTCAGCCCAAGACGCTTGATGGAGGGGGGGGGGGGGGGGTGGCAGATGGGCAAGCAATCAATGATATAGGACTATTTGTGCGTGTGGGTTTATGGGAGTCAGGGGTCCAGTTGCCTCGTTTCGGGGATGGGGAGGGAGGAGGAGGGGGGGGGGGACTATTTACTTCACCATTTAGGAGTGGTATGGATGACTGAATCTTACACTGCCAAGACAGTGAATTTTTTGATGTGCTGGCTGCACGCAAAAATCAGGGGTGGTGCCAGAAAATCTCCGATAGAGGACTTAAAATCTCCTGCCTGAAAGACCTATTTTAATTTTTGAGGTTTCAAGACACGTGTTGGGGGACAAAACCAAAAAATTATAATTCGAAATTTTGGGGCTTGTTTGATATAGGGTTATGATGTGTGGTGGTCTGGCTTGTCGATCGGCATGTCATTATTGAAAAATGAAAAAAAATATTATTTTCTATTGATTTTATTTACATATGGTTATAATTATGATTGCTGAATTAATAAAAAGTAATTGAAAATGATTTGTCTCTTATTTTTTCTCAAGCTTGTCCTGTGCAGAGGTGTTAAAACAGATGTTGGTTTGAAGGACAGCTCTGAACTTTGTCGTGCCACTCAAATGTCATTTCACACCTTGTGCAGGTGGTAGTTTAATCTACTATATTTAATTAATCACTTCAATCCCAACTACTTTAATGTAGTAGTAGTAGCAGAATATTTTATTTAAGTGGCACATTTCAATACACATACATAGTATACATAGGCTATTTACAGAATATTTATATCCAATCAAGCCTATGAAGGCTTATGAGACACATTTTCATCAGAGGTGAGTCTTTTTTTACAGTAGTTCATAACCCCCCCCCCCCCCCCCCCCCCCTCAAAAAAAAGAAACAAAAAACCCAAACCCGAAAAACCAAAACACATGCACGCACACCAACAAACACACACAACCTTGTGGACCCCCCCCCCCACACACACACAGAGTAATATGCAGACATACGCCCACATGCACTTGCCTATACTTTCGTGTACTAATTTTCTTTCACTTTTTCTTACTCTTTTTTTCTCAAGCTTGTCCTGTGCAGAGGTGTTAAAACAGATGTTGGTTTGAAGGACAGCTCTGAACTTTGTCGTGCCACTCAAATGTCATTTCACACCTTGTGCAGGTGGTAGTTTAATCTACTATATTTAATTAATCACTTCAATCCCAACTACTTTAATGTAGTAGTAGTAGCAGAATATTTTATTTAAGTGGCACATTTCAATACACATACATAGTATACATAGGGTATTTACAGAATATTTATATCCAATCAAGCCTATGAAGGCTTATGAGACACATTTTCATCAGAGGTGAGTCTTTTTTTACAGTAGTTCATAACCCCCCCCCCCCCCCCCCCCTCAAAAAAAAAGAAACAAAAAACCCAAACCCGAAAAACCAAAACACATGCACGCACACCAACAAACACACACAACCTTGTGGACCCCCCCACACACACACACAGAGTAATATGCAGACATACGCCCACATGCACTTGCCTATACTTTCGTGTACTAATTTTCTTTCGCTTTTTCTTACTCCCCCCCCCCCCCCCCCCCCCCCCCCCCCCTTCACGCATATCTGTCTCTCTGTATCTCTTTCCAAATGAAGTGTACTCTCTCTTAGAATGGCACATTCACAGATATTTTAATTCGGTATCTCCCTTATATTCACCCACATATTTTTACATACACACAGGCTTAGCTATTTCAATTGATAATACAAATAACAACAATGTAGAGAAACGTTGAAAAATCTTCAAATGCAAAGAGTATAAAAGTATGTACAAAACCCTGCAGAATTGGATGAAGGATATTTGTTTCGGTATGCAAATATCTCCCGTCCAACCCTCCCCTCCCCCTCCCCGTGAAATAATCATTAGTTTCAGTCACGAGTGAGATAATTTTTGGTATCCATTCAAAAACATTATATTTTCTTTTTACTGTATACTTTTTATGAGAATCTTTAATTGCGAAGCCCGACAAGAGTAAGACGGGAAAGAGGATGGGCTGGTCGAGTTGACTCAATGTCAAAAACTGGTATCACTTCGATCATTAGCCGTGCGCCGCAGGCGCTTTTGTGATACAGGAGGCCCCTACTTCCCACCCAGCTGTAAACAAAATGTG
Source organism: Pictodentalium vernedei (assembly GCA_031216915.1). NCBI lineage: Eukaryota > Metazoa > Mollusca > Scaphopoda > Dentaliida > Dentaliidae > Pictodentalium > Pictodentalium vernedei. The sequence continues at coordinate 250,545,792 of CM062289.1, forward strand.
AAATTGGGAACTTCGCGAATATTAGTTTTTTTTCTCAAGTCTGGTTTATTTATTTCCTCCATCAAATCGATCGCGCAAACACAACAGTTTAGTTTCAAAAGTGACGAGGACTTTGTACTTAACCAAATGGAACTGACTGTTCTATTCCCAATTTACAATTTCAAACCACAGCAATAGTCGCCGTCTGCCTCCTCCAAATTCCAATTTTAATTTAAAATAAATTATCTACTACCAGTAACAAACGCAGTTGTCTTGCCAGTGGACGTCACAAGACAGTATTTATTAATCAGCAGAGAAACTGACATACAAAAGCAATTAAGCTAATCCTTAACGCTCGTGACCACGGTCTTCCACTGACAGATCAAACACTGCGGTCCACTGGAACTCCACGATGGAGAACACATCGCGGCGGCGTCTTTTTTTGTTTCAATCCACGTTGAACGTACTGTAAATTGTTAGTTATAAGAAACCAAATGAAGTTAAAAGATTAAAAAAAAACAACTCTTTTATGTAAATATCTATGTGCAAAAAACAAACTTATTTATGTTAATATCTATGTGAATGTATTATGTTTCTACATTTTATCGCTTTTAAAAGTTAAAACACTTGAATGAAATAAAATATATCAAAGCCAATGTTTTTGTTATTGTTGCTATGTTGTCAATGAAGATAAGTAATTAATTGTTCACGCCCACTCATAAATAGTTCCTCTATAAATAGACAGCACTAATCTAAATTTAGCATCAATAACTGGGGTATTAATTGACCAGTCTCATATGGGTACTGTACACGTAATGGGTTCTTACCAATTACTCCTGATGAAAACACTTAAATTTGAAACTGTTTGTGAATTGCCAACTGACACTTTCGCGGTCCTGTTGAAAAAGAGAAGAGGCTGGTCTTCTTCTTGGTTCTTTTATTCCAATTGGTTAATCCCTATCACATGAGGCCTCAGAGTGGTGGTATACATCTTCACAGCTGGAACAGGTTCTGGAGAGTTCTGGAAGTCTTTCCTGGTTCGCAGACTGTCTCTGATGACGTCATGCGAGTGGGATTATATAGCAATTCTACAACACTCTTCCCCATTTAATTTAAAAAGCCAAAGATTATCATGCCAAAGAAAAAACTGTCGGGAACCCAACTGACCTGGAGTATTTCCGGGAAGTCAGGAAAGAAGAGTGCGCTCAAACTTTAAGAGTTTGATCTTTTGATCCCCTATACCAAATGGGGTGACCTAAACATGTAGCAATAAAAGATCCCGATAAATGCCTAAAAGAGATCATGACATGATCTACCACTGGGGAATTCCCCGGTGGACAAGAGGAGCCCTCAATGAATACTGTCATAACCAATTTTTGACTACGCCCTTTGATAGTGGATGGATAAGGAATTCATAAATATTGACCTGAGGGTTAATCCTCAGGTCGCCAGCCTAACAATTTTTGATTATCCTCCACCCCTTGCACCCCCCTGGAAATAGTGATTCACCATTTCCTGTCTAGGGTGATGGGGGCAACATTCTGAACAACCAGCGGACTTTCCTAGTTGTTTTGGGCTAATACGTCCTCCATTAATTCTCTGCAGATGACAGACACTGTTAATTTGGGGTTGGAATCTCTCAAGCCCCAGCCGTTGGTCTAGACCAAATCTGTTCCCCCAAGTTTAACTCTTTTGGTTGGGCTTCATTTGTTGGCACTATTTTTTTTTTTTTAGCTTCGTAAATTATAGGAGTCTACATTTCTGCTGGGGGCTTCCCGGCAGGTGAGACTTCACCCCAATGTTTGAATTCAGGGTCCTCAAGGAAGATATCACCATTCCGAACCTGCTCAGGGGACTTCCCGGAGCGACTCTTATTCCCTTTTTGCGAAGCCTAACTTTTCCCTGTCTGGTGCAGCAGGATTGGACCAAGGTTCTTCCTAGCCCATTCACGCCCTGACTGGTCTGCCCATATCTGCCAAGTTTTGAGTCTCTTTCTGTCTGCTGTAAGTTGGGAATGAACCAACCCTGCAGCAGGGCAAATGCACCCCACATCCTGTGAATATTCTGTCCAACCTTCCCCAGGGTCCCAGGGTATTCCTAAGACTCCAGGTCCAAGTTGACGTACCTCATAACCCGATCTTATTTTGTCAGTTGTCAGCTTCAACTATGACCCCACCGGGGTCCCATGGTTGCCCAGACAACCCTGGTTCAATGTATGAATTCGTATATCTCTGTTTTTCGGTACTATTCCTGTCTGCTTGTGATTGGTAGGGTATGGCCCCTGGATCCCAGGGTATTCCTAGGCTTCCTTGTCTAGTTTTAACCTTACACTGCTCTATTTATTCATTTGTTTAATGCCATGGGATTCTGCGCCACCTGTCAGGATTTGCGACAACTCTTTAGCCACCTGAGCAAATGTTTCCTCCCAGTCTGCCTTACCGACATGTTGGCCTGACTTTGTACCCAGAGCAGCATCAGTTCCATTGGCTTCTGCAATGATTTGGGAGTTGTGCAATGATCGACTGCGATGGTTTACGTTGAGAACACGTCCAACAGGTTGCGTCTGTTTATCATGCACCGATTGGCACTGAAACATTGGTTCTGTTTTTGCTGGTTTAATTATAAAATCGGTTATCTGTGGCCCCTTTTCCCATTTTAGCGATGTGACAGAGCTTGCTGGACTCACAGCGTCTTTACACAGAGTCACCTGGGCAACCCCCTGAGGCAACAGGGATATTCCCTGTACTTCAGTTTGTTTGGTCTCGGAATTAGTTCCAAGACTCTGTGGGTTCCCTAGGTCCAATGTTGTCCGACACTCTTTTTCGTATACTTTTCGGAGATGGTTTCACTCAATTCCTGACATTCATTAGTTACTTTAGGAACAACCCAATCCCCCAAGGAGAGAACTTCCTCCCTGAAGTAGGCTCTTCCATCGTGTTTAATCAGGAAATCACACCCTAGTAAGACAGCATCGCTGATTGGTGCCACATGTAGGAATTCATTAAAAATTCTGTCACCTATTTTGATTTTCAGTGGGCCTACATAGTAACCTTGCAGTTTACTGTCCCTCTCTGCAGTTTGGAGCACTACTTTCTTAATTATGGGTGGAGTTGGTTTCAATTTCTCAAATAGTTTGTCGGACATGACTGTAACCATGGCACCAGAGTCCACGGTCGCAGTTGCCTCCACTGTCCCTATCTGGAGAGCAACCCGGACAGAGAATGACGGTTTACAGTGCCGAATAGTAATCAGCCCATTCGGATCACTGATGCTATTATGTGGGAGGTCATTTCGATAATGATGGGCTGGGGTCAGACCTCGCGATCCCCGCCCTACTAGTTTGACTCTTGAGCGGAAAATCTCACTTTCCAATCCCTATTCGACTGGTTTCGGGAATTTTTTGATGGACAGTTCCACTGGAAATGCCCATACCCTGAACAGGAGTAGCACTGAGACCTACCAGACGAGGGTGACCGTGACCTAGGGCGTTCCTGGGTCTGCACCTTCTCTCCCAGGGAAGACTCCTTCTGACCATCCAACTTGGTTAAAACCCTTTCTACCATCGATGTGAGCTTAGTTAGTCCCTCCTCGTTCCCAGTCACTTTCTTTTCGACCTTCTCAATCTGCGTCTTCATAGCGAACGACTCTGCTTTCAAACCCTTTATTTCAGTGGCATAGTTCATATAATTTGGTGAGGGGGATCGTTTGGAAAAATCTTCCCCTTTATTGAACTCTGACCTATTTCCTGGGTATTTCTCTCTCCTGGTTGGACTACCACTCCCAGACTGTTTAAATGCTCGAAGTTGGAGAGGGTCTTCCTCCTCATCCGAGTCGTCAAAAAAGGGACCAACTTCCCAGACCTCACGTCTGATTCGATCGCTCTTTTGCCCATGGATAGCTGTCTGATTGTGTTGATACCACCTGATCTTATTTATGGCATCCTCAATGGTGGTGGGGTGCTGATTTACTGCTGCCTCCCCTGCTCGTATGTCATTACAGGCATGACAAAATCTGATAATGGCCTGCTCTAATATGAAATGTGCAGGGCAATCACAGAAAGCCCGATTAGCCAATGCCAAAATGGTGTTGGCCCATTCCTCTAGGCCCTCCGTTTGCCCCTGCTTAGCCTGTTGAAACTGAAGCTGGGCAGTTATTGGCAAGTCATGGAAACCAAATCGGCTCTCCATGCTCTGCAGCAACTCGGCCCATGTCATGTTTTGGGTACGTTCTGCCAACAGGTTAGCGTGCTCCACTGCCCTGCCCTTCAAACACAACCCAAACAGACATTTCCGGTCATTTTCCTCTAGTACCTCCTCATACTGGAGCCAATCCTGAAACCTTCTTTTAAATAAATGCCACGGTTCCGACCCATCATACTGCATAGACTTGGGTACCTGCGTTTTCCTCCTATATGGCCCTTGTCTGTTATCCACGGAAAACTGCACTGGGGAAGAATGGTACCCCGCCCGGCTTTGCTGGTAACCTACCGGCAGAGTCGGTTGGAGGGGGGGGGGGGGGCACTGCTTGCCATTGTGGGTCCTGTCCGACCTGAGCGGACATAGGCCACATGCCCTGTCCCCCCATAGTTGGCTGATCCCCCACCGGACCCCACTCCTGATTTTGAATGTTCGATACCCCAGTGAGTCCTGGTGCAATCGACGCCTCCCATGGCCCCTGGTCTGCATTCCGGGCTTCATTCACATTTAGTCCTACTGGTCTTGTGTTCACGACTGGGGTACCTGTTTCCGACCACCTCCGTACCCTCTCGCGAAAAGCACCATCACTTTCACCTACTGACTGTACCAGGCAGTTCAACTTTGGCGAAGCTTGGGGCCCTAAGGTGTCTGTGTACCCAGGTGATCCTGTCCTCGAGCAGTAGGTTTGTTCCTCACTGTGGACTGCATTCCCCCTGGACTTAAGGTCTGACACGACATAGGGATTGGGGGCACCCTGCTGGTAAACCTCCCCCAAACCAGGAATTTCCCAACCGGCCACCTTAGACTGTATAGGCCTCTCCCACACTTCAGGGGTTGCCCCTACCCTGCCTCTGTTGGGGCCTATCATGCCTGGATTCCCATACCTAGCTTGCACGCCCTCAGTGGTATACCATCACCTCCAACACCCCGACAGTCTCCTCTACCATTACGCGTCGTCGTGATTTCTGACCTGGTCCCACTATCCTGGTAATTGGAATGGGGACCACCTCTCCAACCACTCTGGTACTCACTCCCACCTATATTGGCTAACTTTCTATCATGTATCCGGGGTTCCCTCAAATCCTGGGATGCCCCTCGGAAATCGGACTTCACCAAATTGACTAGTCGCTGCTTTTCATCCCAACCGGGCCATCCTGGACCAGCCGACTGGGATAATCCCAACCAGACTGGACCCTCTGTGAACCGGTCTGATCAACATTTACTTTGTCTACACTCGTCTTCCCGTCGCCACCATCCGACCCAAAAAAGGGCAGTAAGACCCGACTCTGCAAGGGTGTATGGGCACCCTCAGATGGCGACAAGTTTGTTGTCAACAAGGATTCTTCCGGGTTGTATGGATTACACCTATCCTGTAACCCTGGCTTTCCGACTACCGTTTCCGTTGGTGGTGGGGTAATCAGCCCGGAAATGCCCCAGGCTGCCCCCAGCCCTGGCGATGAAAAATCCATCAACACCTGACTCTTCAATTGCTTAACTAAGCCCTCATCCACCTCATTGCTCACAATAATTCCTGGTGGGGGCCTAGAGAAGTCTATCACCCCCCACTGGTCCTTTGACCCTCTGAAATGGGGTATCGAGGAGAGATCCTCCCTCGAAAGGGTCCCATACTGAGCCCTTTTTTCTATTATTGCCAGGGCAATCTTTGGCCCTATGTTGGGTATTCTTTGCAATTCCCCAAATGTGGTATAATTTACTTTAACCTTCTCCGCTGCCATATTTCTATCTCTCACTCAATGAAATTCAATTTATATAATTGACAAATTGACAGTTACCCAGAACTAGTCTGCTCAGTACCTCAGCTTTCCTAGTCCGTTGGTACTTCTGGAGCCTACCTATATACTGCACGCAGCCAGTATATTCACAACAAAATCTACAAATTCGCTAATCCCGACTAATACTCAAGTCAACCTCCCAACCTCAGCTTTCCTAGGCCTGTGGTAAGGGAGCACTATGTGATCTACAGCCAAAATACAATTCACAATATTACAACAATACTATCAATTCACTGCCACAGACAAACCGTATCCTTAGCAGAATGCTATGGTCACAGCAATTTTTACAAAATAATGTGAATCAATGTTGTTCCTGTAGCATCTCTAGAAGATCCACAGCAACAATGAAATATTCAAATTCAATCAATTATCTGTCTCAGTAGCCTGTGCTACTGCCACAGCAAAATTTTCACAAACAAACTGTCTTGGTAGCATTTGTTGCTACCACAACAGCAAATTAAATTTTGTACAATTTCTGCAGCAATCTACAATACCATAACTGTCTCTGTAGTCTATGCCACATCAACAGCAAAATTTTCCTGTATCTATGAAATTTAATTCAAAGCCACAGAAATTTAAAAAATCAACCTGTATCTGCAGAAATTAGACTGCAGCCACAGAAAATTTAATGTCAATCAAATCTGTATCCGAAGAAATTAATCCACGGCCACAGAACATATATACACAATTAATTTTAATTTTCACATATCACAAAACCCGCCTCTGCAAAAACTGAAAATTGCGGCAACGGTAATTTTCCAACATAAAAATCCATTTTTTACACAAATAATTTTGAAATCTCAATATCTGTAATCGCAGATAATATCGATCACTGCAGTTTATTACCACAGCCCGATCGAAAAAACAAACATTTTTTAATTTATAATCTGCGAACAGAAATCACAAATTTGGAAATCAATGTTAGGTAAATTACCCAACAATTGATTTTCAAGGTTATTGCAAATGCATCAATAAGATAAATTTGACGATGTCAGTGGATTAATTCCCGCTGTCATCGTCAACAATGGAATTGGTAAACCCCGACCTCGTGACTTGTGGAAACTTTGCAAAAGTTTACAAAGTTCCCCCCGCAAACTGGTTCTAATGTGGGCGACGTCAATAAAGTAGAATCTGGGTTTGGGTAAATCTCTACTTTAGAAATAAGTTGCGGATAAAATACTAGGGTTCTTACCAATTACTCCTGATGAAAACACTTAAATTCTAAACTGTTTGGGAATTGCCAACTGATGCTTTCGCGGTCCTGTTGAAAAAGAGACAGAGGCTGGTCTTCTTCTTGGTTCTTTTATTCCAATTGGTTAATCCCTGTCACATGAGGCCTCAGAGTGGTGGTATTCATCTTCACAGCTGGAACAGGTTCCAGAGAGTTCTGGAAGTCTTTCCTGGTTTGCAGACTGTCTCTGATGACGTCACGCGAGTGGGATTATATAGCAATTCTACAACAGTACCAAGGATAGAACAACTTTACTGACACGGAAACCGACCAGTTACTGAGGACCACAACAGGGGAAATTTTCTTGAGAAGCTGTAATTAGCTCTACTCACCAAATAATTCCACCACTGGCGATCTGCGCACAATACTCTGATGACAGGATTTGTACAGCAACTGGATCCAGATCCAATCTATAATCTTCCTCAAGGAGCAGCCAAGACAGACTGACACCAAAAGTGTCTCTAGCAACCTGGACATCGATCTCCGAGGTGGCGCATCATTCAAACGAACCAATCACCAGCCCGTATTCAGTATTTCTATTCATCAGGAGGTCGTAATTCACGGATCGTGGTGTTCAGTTTCCCGCCACTACGAAGTACCGTTACTTGCATACAACGTCACTGGGTGCAGATATAACACCCTTCCCCGTTTTCTTTTGGAGGGTTGTGTCATGGGTTTTAATTTTACGGTGAATTTCAAATTGGGGGTCCGAATACACTGGCTTCAGAGGTTACGACCAGATTCCCGATTCATGAGTAATGAGCTTCAACAGCCGAGGTCTCCTCAGCCTGTGTAAAACAGCAGTATCAATATCTAAAGTTTATACATGGTTTGGGCGTTTCTCAAGGTCTGGGAGCCAGCATCTTCCAAATTACGCCCAATAACCCACCCAATTGAATGGGCAACCTCAGCCACCAATTTGGGCATTGAGATTCGGGAACCACCAAAGTATGGACTGTCAGTTTCGAGCATTAACCTCTCAAAAGGCACAGACTTCAGACCCTCTAACTGAAAACCATCAAAACTATTTACCTGGGCAGTGAAACCAAAGTAAACATTCGAAAACGAACCAAGCCACTTCTGGATTTCGACCGCACTACCCGTACAACAATGAACATGAATGGGTTGTGATTCCCAACGCATCTCCAGCAAGATATCCCTAGCCAAGGAACCTTCACGGCCAGAATAGGGATCACTCTTCTCACCCCGAAGATGAAGAATAAGGGGATCCTCCACACGAGACATGCCAACCAAACGGCGAAAAATGGACTCCTGTGCCCGACAACCCTGAAGACCGTTGGAGAAGTCAAAACCGATTTCCCCCAAAGCAACGACACCAGGACTATCTTGGAATTGGCTGATTCTATGGAATGTAGACTTGTTGACTTGGCGCCAGTGCTTTGGGTAAAACCCAATTGCAACCCTCCATTTATCATCAAACGAGAATTCAGTTGGCCAGGAAACTGGGTCACAGAAAACTGCGATGCCACCAACCACCCTACAAGGAATACGATCACCCTCAACAGCAGCAAACGATTGGGCACACATGGACAAATCAATACATCTAAACCACCTGTTGAGGGTTCGATCCATGTGGAAATGGCTATCAAAAACCTCCGCAGCCTCCGGAGCACTGGGTATGCTGACTTCTGAGGTTACGACTGGATTCCCGACACATGAGTGACGAGCTTCAACAGCCAAGGCCTCTTCAGCCTCCCAAGCTCCAAAACTACCATCCTCCAACTCCAGCTCATCGCCTACCTCTATGGAAACCTGCAGACAAGGCTTCTTACTCTCCGGCTCCTCGTTTGAACCCGGCACATCTGGAGCTTCCCTGCCAAACACACCATAACCAGACTCCCAGAGGTCACCCCTACCAACTAACCCTTCCCTGCAACTTTCCATGACGACATCCCTATCCTTCTCTTCCAACTTCGCCCAAAGAAACATGGTGACCCGTCAGTAGGCCAAACAAACACCAGAATTAATGGGATGGATACTTAGAGCAGAACCACCTTCAGGGGCACCTAAAAGGGATCCATACTCTTCAAGCATAAGATCAAAGACTTCCAAGTACAAATCACCTTGAATTCCTACTTGGTATGTAATACCCCCTTCACTACTTAGGGTATCGATCGCAAGATTGTCAGAGGAAATAGGCTCCCATAAAAATTCTGGGAGATGGGAACCCATGACATGACGTTTGAGTTTTTTATGCCTGGTCTCACAAACAGCACACTTGGGGTTATCCAGGCCCTTTTCCCTCCTCTTTTGTTGACGCCTTTTATTTCTGGCATGGCGATTTGTATTGTGCCTAGGATGTTGAGCATCTGCAATTGAAACAATTTTGTGACCATCAGTCCGGGGACTGTCACCACCCTTATCAATCTCTACCAGTCTGGTTGTTTCAGCACCAGCACTAGCCGGCAAAACAACTGGACTGGTATCAACTTCTGGAGATAAACTTTCCCTGGTCCCAGTTTGGGATTTGGCCAAATATTCCAAATTGGTTTGGGAATTTTCAATTGTAATTTTTAAGGTTTGTCCGGGGTCAATGCCACTTTCAACATTTTCCAATGCTGCCAAATTTCCAAAAGTAGTAGGGGTATTCCCAATTGTTACTTCAATTGCTTCTGCAGGGTCAATATTACTTTTAACATTAGTTGCTTTTGAAACAATTTCTTTCATCCTAGGAAAATTGGGGTCTGCCAGTCTAAAATCAGTTGTTGCTGATTGGCTGGGGGCCTTACTTGACCTGTTGGGTCGAGCTATCTTAACCCTTTACCCAACGAATCGGCCGCATCCGCCCGCGTAATATGCAAATTCAGCAGTTGAAAAAATATTATTTTTTCACAAAATTCAACAAAACCATATCATGTGACCCCGCGTTGGAACGAGCTCGTCGAGCTCGTTTCAACGAGGGGTTACATGATATGGTTTTGTTGAAGTTTTTCGAAAAATTTAAAAAAATAATATTAAAAATAATAAATTTTGATATCATCTGTGTTGGGTAAAGGGTTTAACATAATCCCCTAAATTTTCTTCCAGCCAAGCAGTATCAAAAACATCTAGCGCATAGCGCTTTAAAGTTTTTATCCAATAATTGTTTTTAATTTCTTTTGCTATCTTTATCTGGCAGGCAAGTAACTCCTTCCTTTGAATTGGACTTAAATTTTTGTCCAAGGCCAAATCATATGCAATTTTGTCCGCAGGCAATAGCCTGAACTCATGATTTGCTTGTCAAACTTTAGCCCCAAAATTTTCTCCCCTCGTTTCCTGATAGCATGAAGCACGGGCTGCTGGGTTAGAAAATGGCTTACCAGATGTTCTCTTAGACATTTCCTCAGGCTTGGTGATTGGTTTAGGCATCTTCTATGAAAAAATAAAAAGAATGATATAAATACACGGTTAAAAACAAATCACAGCGCCCATAATTTTCACAAATGTACTAAAATTTCGAGTCTGGAGACAACTTTTCACAACAAACTCTGAACTATCTCCAAAAATACACACCAATTGTAGGCAAACAGCCGCCACAACTGAGGCAAGCTCAGTTAAATACTTCCCAGCTCTGCCTCATCCACTTTGCAGAGCTCGAGTCCAAAGCTCAAACGCAGTTACGCACCCAGCGCACCACACTAGGAGATTTAAATAGTGCCTAAACTGCCTGGTGAATAATACCACAGCTAATAATTCTTTACGAGTTGTACAGTAGTTTAGCTGTTCCTTTGACAAAGCCAAACTACCATAACAAATAACTCGTTCTATCCCATCTTGGACCTGCAACAACTCGGCACAGGTTTGCGCAACATTCTGAGCAATCTGTATCTAAGATAAAGGGGTCAGACTTGTTGGGCAGGGCTAACACACAAGGTCCGGCTAAAACACTTTTAATTTTCTCCCAAGCATCATCCTCCTCTCTACCCCAGGTGAAAGGTTGGGATTTGATTGCAGCATACATGGGACGTGCAAGTCCCGCAAAATCTTTTACAAAGTTTCTGTGGTAATTCAATAAACCTAAAAGTTTTTCAACATGTTTAGCAGATTGTGGGCGTGGCCAATTTTTAACTACATCGGCGGCATGGTCGCCGATTTCAACACCTTGAGAAGTAATGTAACGGCCAAGAAAATGAACTTCTTTTTGGAACAAAATGCATTTCCTAGGTTTTAATTTCAACCCTTATTGCCGAAAACGGGGAAGAACTTGATGTAAGTTTTCAAAGTGATTCTCCACAGACTTCCCCAGGACCAGACAATCATCAACGAAAGCTAGCGCTGCCTTCCAAAGCAAACCACTCAAAACCAAATTAATAGCTCTACAATAACTGGCGACTGCCCCAGTCAGACCCATGGACAGACGTTCAAACTCAAATAATCCATACCTGGTCACAAACGCTGTTTTGTATTGGTCTTCTGGGCGAATTCTCAACTGGTAATATGCTTGATTACAATCAAGTTTTGAGCTAAAAACATTGTCAGACATACAGGCTAGGCAATCGTCAATCAAGGGAAGTGGGAATGAGTCCTTTTTAGTTACGGCATTCAATTTCCGGTAATCTAACGTCCACTGAACAGAACCGTCAGATTTCCAAATAAGAACAGGTGCACTGGCCCATTCAGACTCTGATGGTTTAATTACACTTTCAGCAAATTTTTCAATACATTTTCTTCCCAACGAACGCCTCGGGGGTGTGTCTCATGCGCAATTTAATTGGTGTTGCCTCCCCAGTTGGGATTTTATGTTCAATTGCAGTGAAATTTCCCAGGTCATAATCATGTTGCACAAAAATATCTTGAAACTCTCTAAGCAGATTTTTCAACTCTATTTTAGTTTCTTCATCGATGAGTGTTTTTGACCTCTCGTACAAATCAGTCAAATGAGAACAGTTGCCACATTCAAGATCTCATTTACCGGGAGTAATTCTTCATTTAATTTGTCATTTGACACTGGTTTAACCCTCAACTCCCATGGTTCGCCACAATTCACTTTAATAGCATCCCCATTCACTATTAATTGTCCCATCAACAAATCAGTAACCATTCCGTGTTTCCACAGAATGTCATAACCGAGCAGCATAGAGTCAGCTATTGGAGCCACAAAGACATATTCATGAAAAATGCATGCCTTCCTAGATTAAATTTTATAGACCCAACTATTCTGGCCGTCATTCCCGAATCTCTGGCGGCAAGTTTCAAACCAACTGTTCTCAAGACACTAGGTCTTGGGCCCAGCTGATCGAAAACCTCGTCAGAAATTATTGTAACTTCAGCCACTGAATCTATAACTGCTACACACTCAATATTATTTATTGTTGTTGGTAGGGTTACGAGGGGTTTTTGAATTCTCTGGATACGCTTTTCCTCAGTCACAAGATATATGCCTGCTGGGATTGTCAAAGTTTCAATATTAAATATTGGATCTTTTAGATAGTCAGGAATTTCAGAAATATCAGTTTCTAAAATTTCAGTATAGCCCATGTTACTGCCAAGTTCGGGCTCTTCAGGGTTTGCAGAACACAAGTCCGGAAACGCATTCAAGTCCTTCGCTTGGCATTTAGGCTTGGGCTGAGGCTCGGCTGCAGGTTCTACACGGGGTTGATCTGTGACTGTGAAAAATGCATTGCTAGGGCACAAATCACCAGAACTAGATTTGTTAAAATCAATCAAATTAAAATCAATAAAGTTTTTGTCTAGCTCCGCATTTTGACTAATTGTTTCTTTTGTGCCAAGGTGCAGGCATGGAAACTCTTCATTTTTTGTCTCCCGAGTGTCTGGCATTGGCCTGGGAGAACCCACTGGGAAAAACCCAGTGACTTCTTCCAAGCAACTACCAGGCACTTCATCCGAAGTAAACATCGGAGCATCAATTAAACAAATTTGACTGCCAGTGCTCTGACCACAACTTTTAAGGTCTATTTGCCCATTAGGGGTTTCAGGGTCCGACCTAGGAGAATTCACAGGAAATAAATCCGCAAACTCAAGTCATCTCCATTCACCTCCAACTCGAGGCTACTGGCTCTGCCAATATTAGTATTTTCGGTTTCCACCTTAGCGCCTTTTTCCAGAACATTTGATTTCTTTTGTTTACTATTTTTGGGGCCTTTCCTCCTACGACGTCTCCGGCCCCTAGAGACGCCTAATTCCCATTTTTTGAATTGTCTCCATGATAACTGGGTGGGACACCCCTGCCTCTACCCCTCATTTTATTATTGCCTCTATTACTTGGGCATAACGAGGCTCTATGTCCTCGGCCGCCACAAGTCCAGCAAACAAAATCGGTCCTATTTCCGGCGCCCCAGCCCCTTGGACCTGATTTATTTTTGCACTGGGTCACCTCTAATTTTAGGGCTTCTATCTGTTTTAATAAGGTGTCATACCCATTTTCGGTATTACAGGCCGTGGTCACCATTTGTGGAGTTCCAATTTGCATGATGGAGGGCTCTGATTGAAATCGGACCTCACTCACCTGTTTTGGGCTCCGGTGGGTAGCTTGAATATATTCTACTTTGTCGACAGCGAGATCTAAAGTTTGGAGTTGTAATCCATCGATATAATCTCCCACAGATTTATCATAGAGTCCATGACAGAACTTAGATACAGCATGGGCCTGCACAACATATGCCGCAGCGCCAGTCCAGACCTTGTCTGCCATTACATGGACCCTATTTGCCCAGTCCCGCAATTCTTCATCTCGCCCCTGGGAGAGAGCATGAAATTCAGCGCTAAGGGTCTGTGGGGGTTGTTGGCTTCCAAACCAAGCTTCCAATTTACGCATTAAAGAGTGGAAGGTAAGATGGCGGTCATTTCTTGTTAAAAATACATAAAAATCTAAAACTTTACCTTCCAAACTCATACACAGGGCCTTAATTTTCTGATTATCACTTAAACCCGGAGTTAAACAAGCAAATTTAACTTTGAAACCTTGGAAACTGGCTTGCCCATTATATTTCAAACTCGATGCCACATTTACATAGCAGGGGGTTTGTTTTGAAGCACCCTTATTATTTTTATCTTCATCAAATTCTAATTCTGATTCTGAATCTGCGTGTAAGATTGTCGTTGGGCAATATCTCCCTCAACACTGGAGTGCCAACGTTCCCGTTTAATTTGACGAGCCCTGGATGGCACATCCCCAGGACCATCACGTTCATATCCATGAGGACACGCTCACTCCGATCTAGGCATATCATGATGGGAGGAGGTCAGCCCCCTCTGTGCATGACGACTGGATATTGTCTTTAATTCCCGAAACCTTTTAAAGTCTTCCCACTCTGTTTCCTCCCCCTCCTCGTTGTCTTGGAATAATATTCGGGGTGTAGGGGGAAAGCCTTTAATATTCTTCCTTTTTTCAACACCTTTTGCTGGTGTAGGAAAATTTAAAAAAGTAGAAGAATCTGCATCCACCCCCCAACCTGGATAAGAAACATCCAACCTGTTATCCCGCAAGGATGCTGGGGTAATTGTAGGAGGGGTGGCTTTTATTTCTGACTTGCGTGGGTGTGAAAGTTGTTCCCCAGTAGTAACCCTAGTTTTGGGTTTAGTTTGTGAATCAGAATCAGAATCACTTGTGCTTGAGCCAAGAAATTCATGCTTGGTATTCTGTATTACGGAATATACATGGCACAGCATGTCACGGGTAGCTAAGTCTTTTTCTGTTGCCGTATTGTATTGACCTGGGATGTATAACTCGAAATCAATGCTTTCAATTAGTGAGTCAAAATTAATTCTCATAGGGATTCTATAAATGTTTTTCTTTGTAATATTAACATATTTCTCCATATAATAAGTAATAATTTGGCCCTTTTCATTTTTATTTGAGGAAGGGTTAAAAGTTGCCTGTAAGAACATTTATTTATCTTGACCCTTTCCTAAGTAGCCATTATGTAGCTGTTCAAGCTGTGATTATATATGGAAACAAATATGTGTCAGTATTGGATTGGTATGAAAATATTTATCCTAGGATTCCAAGAAATAATCTCGGCTTCACTACGGCAAACACATTCAAACTATAGTCGCCGACAGCTGACTTTGGAAAAAAAAAATCAAAAATAATCCAATGGACACAAATCATACTATTATCTAAGAGAAATTTTAACCTAGAAAATATAATTTCACGAAAAATAATCTCCGTAAACTATATGAACTAGTTGCCGACAGCGAATAAATTTCTCACTTAATCTGGTCAATACTGTACTTCAGTCAACAGCCCTGACCTTTAAACATCGCAATTACCGACCGACAGTTAATAATTGAGAATACAAAAAACTATTTAGGAACCGACAGTTCTCAAACAATAAAATATTTACAATTTTGTCACAAACAACGATGAATCAGACGCAATCCAACTACAATAAGTTACGCTAGGCCAATAAAATATTTACAATCTACAGATATTTGCAACGTTTGTGATTGCATCATTGTTTGTAAACAAAACCATGCCTAATATCACGTGATCAATACATGAGTACTAAACAGCGAATCAGACAGAGATCGTGATGATCCCGATCAGTTGTCTCCCTTCTAAGTCAGTAAAAAACAACAACTATCATTGCGAAAGCTAATATTGTTCTATTTTCCGACAGAATATATATTCAATCAGCAGTCGGCGACGCCATTATTCTATCTTTGCTTGGCACATCTGCGATAGTTGGGCCCCGTACCAAGGATAGAACAACTTTACTGACACGGAAACCGACCAGTTACTGAGGACCACAACAGGGGAAATTTTCTTGAGAAGCTGTAATTAGCTCTACTCACCGAATAATTCCACCACTGGCGATCTGCTCACAATACTCTGATGACAGGATTTGTACAGCAACTGGATCCGGATCCAATCTATAATCCTCCTCAAGGAGCAGCCAAGACAGACTGACACCAAAAGCGTCTCTAGCAACCTGGAAATCGATCTCCGAGGTGGCGCATCATTCAAACGAACCAATCACCAGCCCGTATTCAGTATTCCTATTCATCAGGAGATTGTAGTTCACGGATCGTGGTGTTCAATTTCCCGCCACTACGAAGTACCGTTACTTGCATACAACATCACTGGGTGCAGATATAACAATTATGTAAAACAGAAAAAAAATAACCTTAGATGTTGATATGTAAAGTGACTATGAAGTTAAATTGTTTATTATGTGCAATTATTCAGTACTTATCAAGACTTTTCATCAATAAATTCTGAACTTTTTTGACACCTAATAAACAAACACATCGGAAATGTGGGTCGGCAGTTTCGTTGTTCATAATTATTTGTTACATTATATCCGCAATTATTTACTGACAATGTAATTCTCAAATTATGCTTTTCGGTGATGATATTTTTATACTGTACCAATGACCCAGACATAGCTGGTGCTAACTCTTAAAATATAGGGCCAAACACAAATTTTGCCCCCCAATCCCCAAAATTTGCATCTAAAACTAAAGAAAACATGTCCTGAAAGGCCCTCCACACTTCGCCCCTACTGCGCATGCGCAGTGTCAAGGACGTTCCGAAATTGGTGCCATTAATCATTCTAAGTTTCGCCCTTCATCAGTTAACATCTGACTGATCTTTGTGCTTATAAATCTCAGTTTAAATGATGCCAGACACATAAATATTAGTGAAATGGTGATTCTAAGGAGGATAGAGAAGGAGGAGAGGAAAAGAATGTGTGACAGAATATTATCAGGGCTGTAACTTAAAATTTTTTAATGAAATTATGTTAAGTTACCTATTTTCAAGGCAGCAGCCATTTTGTTGTCATTCTGATTATTTAGTTACACTGTTTTTTTAAGTGTTTTCCTCTCTCCCTGTCCTTTAAGTTCCCCCTTGCTATTCTCCCATGCTTTTGGCATAGTTTCTGTAATTATTATTACTAAAATTTCTTGGGAGTATTAGCTGAATAACAGAATGAATTCTGTTCTTTCCCCATGTTTACGTCTTCACCTAGGGGTGGTTAGACGTTGTGTTCTGCATCTACCATCTGATGTTCTGCAGTTTCTTCCCTGGAAGTCTCTGTTTTGCATCAGATAGTGTATTTTTGGTAACTGATTTCGGGCCTGGGTGCCTGGAGTCTTATTTTAGTGTTTTTACACTCATTGTTTACATTTTCAACAGCCCTCTGTGTGAGGGGGGGATTTCTAAAAAATAATATCTTGATGTTATTTTAATCATAACTAGATACATTATTATTGTTCGTAAGTGTTGAATAAATTGTTTAAAATATTTTTAAAATTTTTGTCCACACTTAGGCTTGGGATCCATTGGGGCTCAACGTTACTTTTCAGAAACTTGGGCTGTTCTGAAAAAATATTTTTTCAAAATATTTTGATTTCAATTATTTTTTCTATATCAATGGATCATATTATTATTATGTATTTTGATTGCCAGGGGTTAGTGCGAGTACCAGGACTTGTTTTCTTTTCACATTGAAAGGATATTGATCAATTGTTTTAAGAGGAAGTCTTCCTCTGACTTTATTATCATTCTATATGTGGTCAGTGTACTCGCATTAACTCCTGTTCTGTATCGTATGATTTCGATGACAATATGGGAAGCGTTTGTCACGGTATGTTGTTGGGGATTTGGACACTCCGGTCCTTTCCCCGCAGGGTCACTCTACTTTATCAATTTCTATTTCAGACGATCAAGATTAGGGTGATGTATCTGTGATGTCTTCCAACAGTGTGCCTCCGTCGTCACAATTAATGAAGGGCTAGCGGAAAAGTGCTCATGTAAATACGTCAATTGCCTAAGAGGACCCTAGTAGGTTCGACGGCCTTTGACGTCCGCTAGCTCGCCCGGTGTAGCGTCCATTCACCGAATGGTTCGGCAGCCGGGTTCGTCCGTTGCGGTCTAGAAGGAATTTTGGGGTGATGCGAGCACTATAAACTAACCTAATGCACACCCAGTGACGGCGGATCGGAGGGAGAACGCAGGAAGCCTTTTAGTCCGGTTCATAGCTCGTTCCGGTCCATCCGGATGGCAAGCGAGAGAGGCCCCTCTCTCGTTCAACAACATCTGGCCCCAGATGTTGTGGTACAAAATGTGTCGTAAGCGGAGCATACGTACGTCGCTCGGGACGCTCCGTTGTATAGGCAGTCCGCTGAGACTGCTAAGGCTTCCTCTTCTCGTCAGCGCACACGACCGCACCTTGGCTGCATGACCGCCGATATATTACCAGCTTCGCCGATCAAGGATTCTTCGGCGACCAGGTCACACCATCCGGTAGCCAGGGACACGAGGCCTGCAGACTCCGGACGTTCGCATAGGAAGTGTGCGGGAGTCAACGTACACGGAGCTTCCGGCGGCAATGCACCGTAATTCCGCTACTGCACAGGCCTCGGGAACAGACGTGCTTTCCTTAATAGCACAGTTTATCGCAGCATCCCAGCATCAACTGAATCTGTCGCATATATTTTATCCTACGATGCTGGGTCGGGACGCTCCGCGGAAGCGGGTACGGACGTCCGAAAGTTTCATCCGGTCCGACGGGATACCGAAAGGGATTCGGAGGATTTCGAGCTTTCCCTTTCGGAACAACATATGCTGTTGTGTATGTCATCTGACTTGGTCTTCTCCAGCTTCTTTCGTCGGACCAGAATGCTGCGATGCCGGATAAGAAACTGATAGCGTCGGTGGACTTAGAAATTTTTGGTTCGGTTCAGGGACATTGTCCCTCAGTTCCGACATAGTCCAATAATGTCACACAAACTTTTGAATTATTGAACGACGCTATATATATTATTATTTTATGCTTGCTAACCAAGCATTTCTGGTTTCTTGTTCGAAGAGTTATGGAGATGTCTTTCAAAAGTGTGCCTCTGTCGTCATAGTTAATGAAGAGTTAGCGGCAATAAGTGCTCATGGAATATGTCTATCGCCTACGGAGTGACATTCGCTAGCTCACCCGGTGTAGCGTACATTCATCGAATGGTTCGGCTGCCGGGTTCGTCCGTTGCGGTCTAGGAAGGAGATTTGGGTGATGCGAGCACTTTAATTACTTTAGTACTCACCCAGTGACGGCAGATTGAGGACAGATCGGAGGAAGCCTGTTAGTCCGGTTCCTGGCTGGTCCAGGTCCGTCCGGGCTGTGAGCGAGAGAGGTCCCTCTCTCGCCCAACAACATAGGGGACCGCATGTTGTGGTTCAGATATTTTACATTCGGAGCATATGTCCGTTGGTCGGGACGCTCCGTTATATTGACAGTCCGAGAGACTGTCTTTAATGCTTCCTCATCCTCACACCAGGGCACACGACCGCACATTGGCTACGTGACCTCGAGTATCCGATCAGTTTCAGCATTCAGTGATTCCACGGCGAATAGGTCGCGCCATCCGGTAGCCAAGGGACACGAGGCCTATACACTCCGTTCGCTCGCATATTGGTAGTATGCACGGGGTAGCGATCACAGAGCTTCCAGCAGCAATGCATCGTAAGACCGCTTCTCCTCAGGCCTCAGTGACGGACGTGCTATCCGAGTTAGCACAGTTGTTTCGCAGCATCCCAGCAATTGACAGTTTCTCGGTCGAATCAGGAATTATCCGACGGCGCTGGGTCGGTGCGGTCCGCGGTTGCATCAGGTACGGACGACCGAACGCTTTATAGGGTCCGACAGGATGGCGAAAGGGATTCGAAAGATTTCGAGTTTTCCCTTTAGTAGTATCGGAAGATGCCTTTCATATCTTTTGGCATTATCTTCCAGTGATTATTATTTCGGACTTCATTGCTGCGATCTTGGATAAGAGACTTATAGCGTCATTGGACTCGGATTTTTCGATCGGTTCGGGGACATTGTCCCTGACTTACCGACGTAGTCCAATATTGTCATTACAACATGTGTTTTATTTTTCGACGCTATATATATATATACAAGCCTGCTACTAAGCATGATAGTTTAGTTTCTTGTCCGCGCTGCTCATTTCTGCCATTTTATCATTTATACAAATAGTTTATTTTGGCAGAGCAGGGCATACCGAGAGTTCATATGCGTCTAGACGGTGTGATTAAAAACTGCATATATTCTTTTTCGCCGTTTATGTCTTTTCCAATTTCAATGTTGGGAACGACATTATGTATAGTAGACTTAACTTAGACGCTTTATTATACGTAATCCGCCTTACTGAGGCGTTATCATTACGTCTTCAAGAAAAGATTTACGGGATATTATTCTCAATGTAATTTCTTTTGAGGGCAGTAGTTTGTTCACGTATAACTCCGCCCTTCAGTGGCTGATTGGAGTTAGTTAGACGTGACGCAGCCCTAGCTACATCCACTCGCGTGGATAGTAAGGTTAAGAACTCTCTCAGAGTCGCTTCGTTCTCGGAGGAGCTTCTCTTCGACGGCAACTTTTCGGCAATCCATGAATTGCTCGATTTACACGTTCTCTTGTCTATCTAGTGTTACAAGAGATTCAGACTGGGGCAAACATTCGGTGGTTGACTCAGAGAGTGCCGCCGCAGTTGCCGGACCCGAGTGTGGCTGTTATGACGGTTGCCAGTCATACAGATTGGGATATAATACTGATCCCTACGGATTCGAAGTGCCAGGGTCTTTGGGTTCCGCAGTCTTTTAGCAATCAGTTTTCTTCCGCGGAATAATGTTTTTTAGGCTTGCTTTATGTCATTGCATGAACATTATTCAGAAAAGCATGCCCAAATTCCTGTCCTTTAATTCGACAGTAGTAGCGTATCTCCGGAACCAGGGAGGCACTCTTTCGTTTCCGTTATTCAATTTAATGGAAAGAATCCGTCTGTTGGTTATAGTACACCAAGTTCAGTTTTGGTCCGTCATATTCCGGGTCGTCTGATTGTTTTATCGGACTCCCGTTCTCTTACGGGTCGCTTGTTGCTGTCAGAATGGACTCTCAACAAACAAGTATTCAATCAGATTTGCTATCTATGGGAGCGCCCAATGATGATTTATTTATGACACAGCTTGCTAATCAATTGCAGACGTATGTGTTGGCTTGTCCAGATCTCTGAGCTAATATTCTTAACGCTCTATTGATCTATAGGACGGAATGATAGGATACGCGTATCCTCCGGCGCTGTTGTTTTAGCAGGTATTGCTAAGATAAACAACCACAATACATTTCTGTTGATAGCATCTCTATCTTCACAGAGATCATGAGTAATTTTCTCTCTTGTCTACTGTGGGTTTTAACGTGAAATCTTCCTCTATGTGAGGATCTTTTTCACTGGGTAAATCGTGTCATCTTTATCACAACCTGCAAGGTCGCAACCTTCATGTATTCCGTTGTGTGGTCCGTATTGCATTGTAAGCACTGTACTGGACGAGCTTTGGACGCGATTTCTTACTATAGGAGATCCTCTTCTTCGCTATTCTATGTGGCTAAAGTGGAAGCTCTTCCGTCGTGGTGTAGGGATCATTATGTTCATATTGTTGATCCCTCCATACTACTCATTGCTATTTTTTTTAGTATACTTGTTTCACAAGATCTACTGCAGCCTGTTATTATTTAGGTTATAGGTTTATGTTACCTCATACCTATGCACTCTACGATAGTTTACAATTGAGTCTTTTGTCTCTTTATCTAAGTCAGTTAGTAACTTTTTGATAAATAGACTTAGAATCTTTAGATTAAATTCCTATACGGATTTTAACTTCGGTTCTTATTTAGCTAAGTAATCATTTGAGCCTCTGGAAACAGTAGTTTTCAAATTCTGACCTTTTAGACAGTAATTCTGTTGGTTTCTCTTTTACTGTAGAGTCAGTGAGTTTCATGCACTATCGATGGATGATTTTCACTTTCATAGTTTCGGAATCAATACTTCCGTTACTATTTAGGTTGGATTGTTGCATAAGAGTTAGGCTCCTATTATCCGGAACCTATTATTTTAAGGTCCTTCCGTCTTCGTATGGGCATAGGCCTTTACTCTTTCCGGGTACAGTTTATGTATTTATAAACAGATTTCTGTTTATTACTATGGGCGTAAGCTTCTTCTGTCTTTGATGTCTAGTAGAAGGACGTTACGCTCCATTTTATTGTTAATGGATTCTATTAACTATCGGTACTGCTTATAGTATATCATTGACTTAGCAGTTGTGCTTAAGATTTCGGCTCATGAAGTAAGAGTTCTTCTACTTCTTGGGCTTACATTAATAGTGTCGCTATTATAGATTTTTGAAGGCCGCTCATTGCGCTCAGCCATCCACATTCATGAATTTTATCTCAGAAATATCGAGTCCATTTCTGGAGGCCTCTATTGTTAGGTCTATTATCTACTGCTCAGAATGTCATTCACTTAACAGTTGCTACTATAGCTAGGTAGGCTGTCTGTTTCGGCAGTGTCTCCGTTCGGCTGCCCTCTTCGCTCTGGGCTATTTGACCCAGGGCAAGAAAAAGGGGGGGGGGGGGGAGGGTGTTCCCTTGGGTCACCTGTTTTACTATGAAAACAAGGGGATACCTCCTCCGGAGTTAGTAATTCTGAGCTGTTATTGGGATGGTTGTTTAGTGAGAAGTTTAGGTTTTTAAAATTCATTCAAGTCTTAGTTTTTAAAGTATAGCTTTTGAATATTGCATATGTCAACGGACATGATTATGCAATCCTCAGACACTTTTAGGAGTATAAGAGTCTCTATTCTCTAGACTTACTTTATTTATTGGCTTACTTTAAAAATTATTAGTATAAGGATTATATTGGATATTAATAGAGTACATGGATGTATGAAGCTCAATTTTGGAAGGTGTTGTATCTTTCTAATTTATCATAAATAAGAAAGATACATGTAAGGCCTATTACTTCTTTTCCCTACAGGGGATGACTCTATTTTATTTTATTGAGCGTATTCCATTTTGCTCTATGTCCTTGGCCCTCCAGCCTTTTTACTATTCAGCTATGTCTGGGTCATTGGTACAGTATGAAAATGTTAAAAAATTTATAGTAATTTATATATTTTTTATACTTACCAATGACCCAGACGGGGATGGCCCTCCCAGGAGTTGGGAACTCTTGCCTCCCCGCTGAGTACATAGCGCTTACCAGGCACTGGTTATTAGAATGATTAATGGCGCCAATTTCGGAACGTCCTTGACACTGCGCATGCGCAGTAGGGGCGAAGTGTGGAGGGCCTTTCAGGACATGTTTTCTTTAGTTTTAGATGCAAATTTTGGGGATTGGGGGGCAAAATTTGTGTTTGGCCCTATATTTTAAGAGTTAGCACCAGCTATGTCTGGGTCATTGGTAAGTATAAAAAATATATAAATTACTATAAATTTTTTAACTTTCGTAGATAAATTTCCATATATAATGCACAAAACATATAATGATATTAAAGCAGATTAGCTATTTATTTGAGCTTGTTTGACTCACTACGACTTTCGTTGAATAGTTTCGCTTTGCCCCGACGATGTTTGCATGATGATTGCCTCCAAAACTATTTATTTGTTTATTTATTTTCCAGAGAGATTTACTTGCGGAAGCTGGAATGCATGCGATCCACAGTGTGGTCACACCACTCCCAGCACAGAAACATCAATAAAATGGGCCTGTAAGATAGGTGGGACAGGGTGATTGTGTCACCCGGATAAGACTAATTATTTAACCCTTAAGGGCCCATTTGCAACTTTTACAACATTTTTAGCCACAAAACAGAGACTCCAGGTAGCAGTCTTGTTGGAGTTATCCTTACCCTGGCAGTGATTTCTAGTCAAGTCTTGGCTGCCTGTTCGGCAGCCAAGACTTGACTCAAAATCAATGCAAATGCAACGTGATTGAAATACTGAGGGCTGGGGCATAAATTCCTGAAAAATCTCTGGGCCCCTAACTTAGAGTTAATGATTGAAGGGACTTCTCGCCCAAGAACTGCGACATATCAGTGCCCGACAGTGTTATTACTATTTACCACTGGCTCACAAACTATAATTTTGAGCTTCATGTCATAAATTGGAGAAGGGAGATAGAGAGAACATGGAAAGTGGATTTTGATTTTGTAGCATTTATTTGAAAAGACATAATAATAAATATACAAAAAGCACTTTCAATCGGTGAAATCAAGGACAATTCTATGCCCATTATTAAAATAGTTTACATATCATCCTCATGGTATTACTCTCTCACTCTTAGTGTTTTTGCTGTTTTTAAAAGGGACAAAGTTTTTGCAGCACATTTATGACGCTTTACTTGTGCCGGTTTTTTCCCACCATGCTTTGCTGGCAAAATGATTCTTACTCCATCAGTTGATCTCATTACCCCTTCCCTGATTGGTTTTACGTGACCTAAAAACTTTACAAAATGACGTCTTGCTTCTTGGCTTCTTTGGTTCCATACTTCTGCAGCTAAAGCAAAACGCTGATACTCAGTGGTAATTTTATATTGCCCAAACCCAATTAAACTCCTCTCTAGCTCCTTATACTCTTCCTTAGCAATCTTGTAAATGGCATTAACAAGGTCTGTTAATGGCTTGGATTTCCATTCGACTGCTTGTTTAAGTGAATGGTTTAAAGATTCGCAGTTGTTGTTTGTCCAGGACATTAAATCTGGTGGAGCACCCTGAAGTTGGGAAGTTTGAAAATTTTCTTCTAACATTGGTCGTACTCGTGATTGAAAATAATCGCCAAACTTGCTTGAAACACTGTTCGCAGTCTCTTGTGATTTTTGCAGATGGTAGTCGAAAGTAGTGCTACTGTCTGATTTAGTTATGCCATTTTCCCCAAAAATATCTTCTACCTCAGACTTTCTTTCTTCGGCATTTGACCCAATCGAATCTCGAAGATGCTGGATGATATTACTCTTAAGATCTCGGCACAAGAAATTTTGTTGCAACTTTTAAACCCGAATTCTATACCCAATTTCATCGCTTTTTCGTCATCAGTCCCAATGATTGGCATCGGCCGATTGTCAGATAGGGCTGCTGCAATTTCTGAGAAGAACGTTCCAAATGTCATCCAGTCAGAGTTTCCATGTAATAATGCCGTTCCCGGAAAAATAGGGTGATCCTGTGTCCTACGCCTAGTAACTGACAAAGTTTTAAAACATGCAATTGTTACATCTACTTGTCCAAGGTTGAACGTTTTATCAAAACCTAGAACTGTTTTGGCTGCTGTGGGTCGGTTGCAGCAAAATCGCTTGATATCCAAGATCTGATCTGGCGTGTAAAGAATGACTAATGGGTCTTTGTCTTTACAGTGGATAACTTTTTGAACAAAGGGGTGTGTTTGAACCATATTTTCCAAGTGGACCACGTGATCGGCAAAATGAACCCTTGCAGATATAAAACCATTATTTCTCTTTTTTTGTTGATATTTATCATTTTGTACCTGTTTCAAATTTTTGGCAAATGATGGCTTATAACCCATGTTTTGGAAACAAGAGATAAAAATATAAACAAAACTTAATAGCGATTTTTAGCTCTCCTACATCTGTAAGATGTGGTGAGCTATTGTGATAACCTCGGGCGTCGGCATCCGGCGTGTCCAATATTGTAAGATTTAATGTTAAGGTGAATTTCTCAAACATCAGTGGGCTCAGGCCTTTGATATTGCATATGTAGATTGTAGGGGACTATCAGAACAGTATTTAACCCTGAAACTACAACTTTTTTCCTAATTTCAGCTAAAATTTTCTGCCAAAAGTTGTTGTAAGAATTTGCGTTTAGGTGTTGTAAGAATTTGTGTTAAAGTCAGCTTTTGTGCAGATTGTGCTTGTTTAACTTCTCATTACTGTTGATTTTCATATTTCAATAACAACTGTAGGTATTAACCCTACTGTATGCAGAAATTTAACGAAAATTTTCTTTTTTTTCACTCAAAATTTTCATGTTTTTCTCGGACTTAGTAAATTTTAAGTTGTAAAACTTTGTAAACTTTGTGTTTAGGTGAGCGGTGTTTCTATGTGTCTTTCCAGGCGATTAATATTCTACACTTGGGTTACTGAACTCCATTGCAGTAATATTTAACCCTCATTATATGCATATTTGAGGAATTTGAGGCTGATTTTCTGCCAAAACTTGTTGTAAGAATTAGCGTTTAGGTGTTGTAAGAATTTGCGTTAAAGTCAGCTTTTGTGCAGATTGTGGTGCTTTAACTTCTCATTACTGTTGATTTTCATATTTTAATAACAACTGTAGGTATTAACCCGACTGTATGCAGAAATTTAACGGAAATTTTCTTTTTTTTCAGTCAAAATTTTCATGTTTTTCTCGGACTTAGTAAATTTTAAGTTCTAAAAGTTTGTGTTAAGGTGAGGTGTTAAGCTGAGTTCTCAATGATCAGTTGGCTCAGGCCTTTGATATTGCATATGTAGGTTGTAGGGGACTATCAGAACAGTATTTAACCCTGATACTATGACTTTTTTCCAAATTTCACCTAAAATGTTCTGCCAAAATTTGTTGTAAGAATTTGCGTTTAGGTGTTGTAAGAATTTGCGTTAAAGTCAGCTTTTGTGCAGATTGTGCTGCTTTAACTTCTCATTACTGTTGATTTTCATATTTCAATAACAACTGTAGGTATTAACCCTACTGTATGCAGAAATTTAACGGAAATTTTCTTTTTTTTCACTCAAAATTTTCATGTTTTTCTCGGACTTAGTAAATTTTAAGTTGTAAAACTTTGTAAACTTTGTGTTTAGGTGAGTTGTGTTTCTATGTGTCTTTCTAGGCGATTAATATTCTACGCTTGGGTTACTGAACTCCATTGCAGTAATATTTAACCCTCATTACATGCATATTTGAGGAATTTGAGGCTGATTTTCTGCCAAAACTTGTTGTAAGAATTAGCGTTTAGGTGTTGTAAGAATTTGCGTTAAAGTCAGCTTTTGTGCAGATTGTGGTGCCTTCACCTCTCATTACTGTTTATTTTCTCATTTTAATAACAACTGTAGGTATTAACCCTACTGTATGCAGAAATTTAACTGATTTCTTTTCTTTTTTTCAGTCACAATGTTCACGTTTTTGTCTGACTTACTCAATTTTAAGTTCTAAAAGTTTGTGTTAAGGTGAGGTGTTAAGGTGAGTTCTGTTTCTATGTGTCTTTCCAGGCAATTGATATTGTACGCATGGGTTACTGAACTACATTGCGGTAACGTTGTGCCCTTATTACATGCATATTTGAGGAATTTAATGGGGATTTTTGGGATTTATATTCACTTTCTTTAAAAAAATTTTTTTTTAACTTTTTTTTTTTATTTAATACTTTCTCATACTTGTTACTAGTAACATTAAGGCTTATTTTAGTTGTTGATGTGATGTATTTTTGTTGGGACTTATAGTCACTTTCTTGAATGAATGTTTTTCCGCAACTCCTCTTTAACCAATGAATGTACTTCAATTACAATTACAGTGATTTATGAAAGCCTTTCCTAATTCTTATTTATGATTTAATACCTGGCCTCACAATTCATATTCTTAATCATAAACATTTCTAAAAGAAAAAAATGCTTTTATATCCAATGATTCTATGTTGAATTGATATATAATAAATGCAGAAATATAGACTATCCAAAGCCATCACATAAACCACATTAATCATTTGATGCCTAGTTAATGATTTATATTAACTAAATATTAGGCATGTTACATTGGAACGACATTATCAAGCGCGAATGTAGGTGAGCGTTGGGATGTAACATCCCTCTTGTTGTGTATAGCATTTGCCGGTTCTGGCCGTTACGTTAGGTAAAGGGTTATTTATAGAAAACATATTTTAAATTTTACGTACCTGTTTAGAGCAGCTGTGAAATTATAATTTTCACCATTAAATGCGCAATTTCGACAAAAAAAGGAAAGCTTTACCCCTGTTGATGTTGTATATCTATTGGATAGCTGCTATTTTTATACTAATAACCAATGGCCCAGACTAGCTGATGCAAACTCGATATTTGCAAGAGCCAAACACAAATTTTGAACCCCCAATCTCCAAAATTTGCATACAGTACCGAAAATTAAAAGTCCTTTCTGGCCCTCCATACTTTTAGCATCTGCACATGTGCAGTAGTCAGGAAGAGACCGGAATTGGTGCAGACATCTTTCTTTGTTTGGCCCTAAAGTCAGTAACAATGATCTGACATCTGTGCTTTAAAATCTCCTTTTTTGAGGATGCCAGACACAAATCAATGAAAGAATTGGTGGATCCAATGCTGTAAATGGTTGATGGAAGTGAACGACAGTGGTTTTAAATGTTCAGGACTGTACATGTAACTTTATAATAATTATAAAAATTATTTCATGTTTCCCAATTTCGGAACATATGCCTGACGTCATCATTCTTGCTAATGAGTCATCCACTGTTTGTTAAGTGTTCCTTCCCTATCCTTCCTTGAAACCCTACTGTTAAACTCCCAAGCTCTTTGGCTATTTTTTATTGAAATTTTTTATTAAATTTCTTGGGAGTTCAACGTTCATTACAGAATGTTCATTCTGTTTATCTCCATAGTTACGTCCTCACCCTAGGGGTGTCAGGTCGTTTTGGTCTTGCATCTTCTATCCGATGTATCATTTTTTCTTTGTATGAAGATCTAGCTTTGCATCTGGTAGCATTTAAATCGGTTTCTGACTTTGGGCCTTTTTTTGTGTGCCTGATGTCTTGTTTCCGGTTTTCTCCTTTGATGTTGTTTACATTGGCAACGTCCTCAAATATATGCAGTATTTAATTTTATATTACTGTAGGATACATGGATTATTATTCCGGTAGTGTAGCTCAAAAAATTTGGATTTTGTCCACACTTAGTCTCTATCGGAATGCCCTTGGGCTCATCATATTCCCTTGGGGAACTAAGGCATTTTTTCAAAACTTTTTCGAAAAATGTTTTGTTTAATTTTTCGAATTTAATTTTGATTGCTATTATTCAAGTATCTTTATCATATATTTATTGTGGAGTTTGTTGGAGTGCTATCAACTTTGTATTTTGATTGTAATTATAAAAGCTTTCTGCTCTAAATGCAAGGCGAGGAAGTCAACCTTGGATTTACTTGCTTGTTCCCTTGCCTGTAGTCGATAAACGCCTGCAGATTCTTGTCCTACATGTGTACATTGGGATGACAAATGTTGGAGATGGGTGTCGCGGTACGTTGTTGGCGGTGAGATTCATATGTCGGAACTCTCACCGCAAGATAATTCAAGTTTTTCAGTTTACAAGAACATGGTGATGGTATTGTGACACTTATCCAAAGTGTGCTACTGTCATTGCAAACAGAGCTAGCTGCAAAGGTGCTCATGAATATTAAGCAAGGGATAAGGCCTCTAGTTAGTGTTCTTAATCCCTTGCAAGCAGCTAGCTCGATTGGTGAAGCGGTTACTCCGTCCGTGGGAGCCGTGACACTGGGTAAGTCTGCTGTGGTCGAAGGAAGTGTAGATTTGGATAGAGCGAGCACCTCAAAATCAAAAGCTCACCCAGCGATGAAGGAAATAGGAAGGAAGTCAGCAAGTTTCTTTTTGGGAGGCTCAGCGAGGTCTAAGAAGGCCGCGAGCGGGAGAGGCCCCTCTCTAACCCAACAACTTTTGGAGTCAAATATTGTTTAGAGAAACTTGCTTGAGCCAGAGCATACGTCCACACCCGCCACTCGGGATGCTCTGTCTAGACTGCAGCCGGGGTTGGCTACAGTCACGGCTTCCTCCGCTACGTTACAAAAGCACACACGACTGCATGCTAACTGCCTGACTTTGGATATCCAGCCAGCTGCGCGAAGACAGAGCCAGTCTTCACCTGTGAAGTCGGACCATCCATCAGCTAGCGATCCGAGGCTTTGATCATCGGGACATTCGGAGAAGAGATCTATCTCCGGATCTTCGTCCCAGGAGCAACAAGCGGCAAAAAACCCAGAAGACCGCTGCTCCTCAGATTGCGCAGCTAATCGCAGCATCCCAGCAAGCGCAAGAGCAGCCTTCCGCAGACTCCGGTGGTGAGCTGTCATACGGTGCTGGGTCGGTCCAGTCATCTGCACACGCAGATGCGATGGACCGAACATCACAGCTGAATCAGGCGGATGGTGAAAGGGACAAGGAAGAGGATTTCCCTTTCGGAACAGTATATGGTAGCGATGACTTTTGATTCATCAATTCCATCCTGACTTTGTTCCGCCTGATCAGGAAGCTGCGACTTCTAGAGAGAAACCGCTGTCGTCTCTGGACACAGATTTAATGCGGAGGAAGGAGGATGTTCTTTCCTTCCCGAAACAGTCTCGACAGGTGTCGGAGGCCTTCGTCCATGTTAACAACGCCATATTGAACCTTTCTTGATCTAAGGAAAGGCAGTTTCTTATCGACATCTTCAATAAATATACCATTCCTTGGACCACATTTATTTAAAACAGTTGGAGAATATGTCCACAGAGCTCCTCTGCATTTAGATGAGCAGGCCGGGGATTTAGATATGTCCCTACCTGCATCATTCAGTATATGCTCGGAAGTGATGGAATGTGCTATTTCATCCAATAGAGTGAATCTGGATGCGATGTCCTATGCAGATCACCTCAACTCGCTTAGAGTTCTTTCCAGGACAGTCATGTATGCCACGTACAACTCCGCTCTGACAGTGGCAAATTTGGGGTTGATCAGACGTGATGCTGCCTTTGCGTCCTCAGCACTTATAGATGACAAGGTGAAAAGCTCTCTCTGAGTCGCTCCGGTCTCCGGATACACTCTATTTGACGACAAGCTTTTGTTAGTCTATGAACAGGCTACAAAGAAAGCTTCCAGTGTACTGCTACTGAAGTCTGTGTCTCAACAACATGCTTCAGCAGACCGGGGAAGCGAGGCCGTTTCACTTCAAAATCAACTACAGAGAACTTCTCGTGAGGGTACAAAACCCTCTTAAACTTACTCTGGAGGTCGTCAGTATACCGACTCGGGAAAGGGGCACAGGTCTGATCCAGACTGTAGGTCAGATGCCCCTAAGCCGACTGGACAAGGTTCTTCGTGGGGAGGATGTACTTTCTCCTCCCATAAGCTTCGTAAGTCGTACAGGTGCTGGACAAGACCTCTATTGCTTACCATTTGGCGGAAGGTTATCAAACTTTGCGAGAAACTGGACAGAAGTCATGGAAGATCAGTGGGTGAGAAGTGTTGTCTCGGAAGACCTACAGCTATCATTCCGAACAAAAACCCACACTTACAAGATGTCCGCATTGGACAAATCTTCCGGTGGATCCTTTCAAAAGAGAGTCTCTCCTGGCGGAGGTACTTGCTCTCTTATTGAAGGAAGCAGTAGAGGTCATTGAGAATAGACTTCTGTTGCTTTCCACTTAGTGGAAGGTTATCAACCTCGCAAAAAAGTGGTTGAAAATTGTGGAAGATCAGTGGATGAGAATGTAGTCTTGGCAGGCCTTCAGCTATCAGTCCGAGCAAAGCTCCACTTACAAGAAGTACGTGTTGGACAAATCTTCCGGCGAATTCTTCCAAGAGAGTCTCTCCTTGCAGAGGTACAGGCTCTCCTATTGAAGAAAAGCAATAGAGGTCGTCAAAATATTTTCCAGGTTTTTTCAAGTCACCTGTTTCTTGTCCCGCAGCTGGACAGATAGTGCATAGATAGGCTGAGACAGCTGTATTGTTTGGAATAGAGTCGTTAGAGGGAATAAGTATGTCTTTTCCCTCTCGGTGTTGTATTACTTGGCGTCAAGACATTTAATACCATTGTGGACGCCATAGTAGCCTTATGTACTGTTACAGCGGTCTTTTCTTATAATTAGTGGCTAGTGTTGTAAGTCTCCATTTAGTGAGCTTTCAAAGGCTGCAAGTGACACAGATATGTCTTCACATAGACGAAGACTCATAATTGCGTATCTGCCTTGAGATTACTGTCTCTTTGGGAATTACGGCTGTTAGAATAGCGGCTCGTCATTCTCTACTTTACGTGATGATGGTTGTAAGTCTCCGTTTAGTGAGCTTTCAAGGTTGCTAGTTACACCGAGATATCTGTCTTCACAGAGAGGAAGACTTCTAAGCTATGTTAGCTAGGCTCTGACCGCTGTCTTTTGGGAATTAAACCAATAAAGGTAGAGTGCTTTTCGGTTTGTTTTCCTAGGTGTCATAGACTTGAGTCTTATTGTTTACACCATAGTAGCCTAGCTAGAATCATGAGCGATGTTTTTTCAGTAATTACATGTATGCAGTGACATAACTGAATTTATTATCTCTTGGGACTGCTGTCTCTTTGGGAATTTAGGGCTGTTAAAATAGTGGCTCTTCATTCCTTACCTTGCACGACGTTCAGTGAGCCTTCAAGGTCGCAACTTACACCGATATATTTGTCTTCACGGAGAAGAAGACATATAAGCTACGGCTAGCATTGTAAGTCTCCTTAGTGAGCTTCTAACGCCACAGTTATCAGCCTTTTATTGTCTTCACATTTAGGAAGACCTTTAGCTGCTTCAGCTAGGCTGAGTTCGTTGTCCTATAGGACATGATACCATATGTTAGAGGAGGTTATTCTCTTCCTACCGGTATAGTTTGGTGTTAG
Organism: Pictodentalium vernedei; assembly: GCA_031216915.1. Taxonomy (NCBI): domain Eukaryota; kingdom Metazoa; phylum Mollusca; class Scaphopoda; order Dentaliida; family Dentaliidae; genus Pictodentalium; species Pictodentalium vernedei. The sequence continues at coordinate 250,578,389 of CM062289.1, forward strand.
TTATATGAGTTGATAAGCTCTATTGATGACGCCATATTTACCTAGTGTGATTATGTTAATATGGTGTATTATTTGTTCATCACGTCCCTCTCCGTCCTTAGTGGCATTTTGGAGTCGGTCAAACGTGAGGGAGTTCTGCTGTTCCTATACTATATGATAACTAGCACAAGATTGATTTCCCCCTCCCCCCCCCCCCCCCCCACCAATTAAGCGGCGCTTACAGGGCAGGACGTAGTTTTCTTCCTGTAAGCCTTGTATGAATTCCAGTATATGCATGCCTTTTATGGCTCCTTGATTGGCGGCTGGGTCGTGTTCGAACGGCGACCTCATGGGCACATCCACTATTTAGTTGGTTTGTTTCCTGTGGTTGTTTTTTTATAAGTCATATACGAGCATATGATTCCTTATCAATAAAATTGCTAGCCGTGCTGTACATGTGTGGCAGACATGTCAGTTATCTGGGCGACATTTTCCAATGTGGCAATTAGTCCACTCTGAAAAGTTTTGCTCGGGGTGGTCTGGCCTTTTCTTACAACGTATGAGTTTATTACTCAGTTAACTGCTTATTAACATCGTATTATTTATTCAGTTTCCTGGTTACACTTGTATCACTCGGTCATACCATGGATACAGGCTGTATTCAGATGAGTACATGTGGGATTTCATTGCTCGCGTGCATAATATGTGTATTTATTAGGCAAACGCATTATTGTACAGATTATATAAATTCTTGCTCTGCTTATAGAGCTCATGAGAATTTTGGAGCTATTTTAATCAGTTATGGAACTGCCAGTAGGCTGTCTATGCATACATTCTCAATTTTTGGCACCATTATCCAGAGTAGTATATTCTTTCTCCGAACAGTCATTGGTTGTTACAGACCTAGGAAACAATGAATTATTTTGGGTGCGGTCTGTGACGAGTCTGTTAATCATAGCTCGTTCCATGTTCTAATCCAGGTTCTCTTTGAGATACAGTACGCATTCTCGTATACAGGGTTTACACTAGTGGAAAGGGAATGAGGGAGTTTGCGTGGTGGCCATTGATCGTCGGTACCACGGGCCGAACATGGTTGGGCCCGTGGTAGGAAAATTTTGAATTCAGGAATCCCAAAACCCCCATTTCCTTGCATCTGAGAGGATGTTTTGCATCTTTTCACAGAGATATATCTGTCCAATTTTACACCCTGACAGCCAGTAATTTCTGATGAATAAGACGTAAATAAGAGAAAATGGTTGCTCATCCGAATAATAATTTGTAGTATACGTGACTTTCTATTCGCCCAGGGCGTTTCGTCCCAATAAAACTGTCAAGCCTTGGCATTTTCATTGGGACTAAACGTCCATGGCAAATAGAAAGTGTGAGTGGGAAGGGAAGATTCTCCCATAATTTAAAAATTAAATTTTAAATTAGGAGCGAAACGATGCTTGTGAGATATTTTAGCAGACACAAGCACTGCGCAAAAATCTCATTGCATGTGCATGGTACAAATTTTGATGTTTGCAGCCACTGTGAAAACGAATACTAAAGTAGACTTGGGTTCGGTAAATCTCTACTTTAGAAAAACATTGCGGGTAAAATAGCTAGGATCTTACCAATTTTTTGCGACAATCACACCAAATTTTAAATCTGTGCAGAATTTCTGAACTCCTGATTCTCGTGGTCAAGTCGAAAAAAGACAGAGGCTGGTCTTCTTGACTTCTGTGTTCTCTGATTCCAATTGGTTAATCCCGGTCACAGGAGGCCTCAGAGTGGTGGAATTTGTCTTCACGGCTAGAACAGGTTCCGGAGAGTTCTGGAAGTCTTTCCTGGTTCACAGACTATCTCTGATGACATCACGCGAGTGGGATTATATAGCAATTCTACAACAATACTCGACATTACTATTGTTTGATGTCTTTGATGTTGAAAAACCGCTTTGAAATCAATTACTCTCCGGGTGCTGTGACAGAACGGTGAAATGGACATGCGTTTTGTTTTCAATAAAATATGTGTACGGAAATCGGCAAAAGAAGTTTAGAAATTGCAATTCTACAAGCTACGAACTAAATGTATTCTCGGGGGACAGGCAGATCAGGGCGAATTTTAAAAAATTCTGTTATGTCAGAAAGGTGACCTGGCAGGAGAATGCGGCCGTTTGACGGCCACTGTACCGGTATAGCAGAAACCCTGCATATATTCGCACAGTTCAATTGGAGTGTTATTATTGGAATTAATTGTCACCTTAACGTGCACGTGGTCGCCTGTTGGTTGCCTTAGAAGCGTGTTTGCTCTTCAGATACTTCCCATGGTGATTCAGTTGGAAAGATGTATGGTTGTACACATTATATCTCTGGTTTTCGACCTATCTACATATTCCGACTCCGGTATACGTTAGAAGCGTGCACTGTTAATTACTGGGATCGCCACGATAGCCTTAGCTTCTGAAGTGGCGTTATGCACCAATAATTAATAATAATTAATAACTGGGTGCCTGTTGGGTGAATATAAATTGATTATTTGGTACCGCTTTTCACTGATTCCAGGGTGCTCCCCTCTTTGCTTTGAAGAAGGGGGGGGGGGTGATTTTTCTTCATCTCCTCCAGCTTGATAAGTGTGTAACTCTGAGTGATTCTGTTTTGTCTGTAGATTATTACTGATCCTAGATACAGCTTGTTTATTTTTTATACATGTATATGGCGTATGTTTGTGGGGGTTAGTCTCTCACTCTCGAATATGCCATCCTAATTTACGGGGCTTAGTCCGGACTAGCCTTAAAAATTGGGGGCTTGTTACACCCAATTAGCATATTCTTCATGCTAAGATTACGGAATTACTTGGATATGGCTCCTTATTTATGATATGTCTTTTCTATTATTGTACAGAGAGACATGCATGTAATTCCTTTTAAATTTAATTTCCTTTCACCGTGGAATGCAGACTTAGGAGCTATATTTGGTCTGCTAATTATTAAGTCCTAGGCCCTCTGCCTTTTTATACGCCCGTTTGAAAAATGGGACGTATTATGTAAATGGTCTTGCCGTCCGTCTGTCTGCCTGTCCATCCGTGGACAGATTTCTTTTCCGGACGATAAGTTTAGTTGTAATGGTTTGAGCTGAGTTAAATTTGGCTTATGGATTTTGTACAACAAAATACAGGTTGGGTTCGATTTCTGTCTTTAGCGGCCCATTTTTAGTGGAGTTATGGCCCTTTATTTATGAGAATTTTGCCCAAATTCTTGTTTCTGGACGATAACTTTAGTTGTAATCGTTTGAGATGAGTTAAATTTGGCGTGTGAATTTAGTATAACAAAATACAGTTTGGGTTCGATTTCCGTCTTTAGTGGCCCATTTTTATTTACATATGTTCTCACTCTCATGGGCAGAACTCAGTCAAAAGTTCTTACATTTCAATAATATTTGGTATGGTTCACCACCAAGTCTCCTTGCTGTACAAACTGAGGGACATTACCCTCAAAATACATGTCAAGCTGTATTTTTATTTTGTGTATCCCCCATTACATGAGATACAGCACTTGGCACTGTCAACAGTGCAATGGAACCCTGTTAATTGAATAGCCACTTTGCCAATGAAAATTATTCAATTAATATGAGTATTCAGTTAACAGATTTTGGTCACTTTCCTGTATTCTAGAGATAAACTGTGCATTTATTCTATTATATCTTATTTTAGAGATGGGCGGTATTGGAATTTTGAGTTCGGTATCGGTTTCGGTATTTTTAGTGGGATATACCTCGGTATCGGTTTGGTATTCGGTATCTGACTTGACTGAGAATTACTGATTGTATCAATAAGGAATTCACATTTGGAAAAACAGAATAAGTTATTGTAATATCATTCTACCACAACACTATGAATGACACCGCCAATGAGCTCAACAGTGGTATTCCTTTGCTACAGTAATTTTGTGACTTGTTCTAAATGCACTTTAGTTTAACACTTAACCCGCTGAGTATATTTGAGATAGTTTTCATCAAATCTAGTCCTGGCTGCTTTAAAACAGCCATGACTAGATTTGATGAAAAATTCATCTAAGTTTAGCTCAAGAAATCATATGTGAAGAAATGCATTCAATTTACAGGGTGGAAATTGAATTAAATATGCCCAAATTATACATATTTCAGTGACAAGAGAAATTCTGTGCTGGGCAGGAATAACCGCCAGCAGCATGCAAGGAGTTAAACAATATTTATTCAACATTTTCAAGAGATACAAAGTACAGCATAGTTGATGGTGTATCCATGTACTTTAATGTTTAAAGATCTATTTCAGGCTTTTGCGATTTCAGATCATGCGCACTGACATGCCATCTTTAGGAGGTCCTGCTAACAATAGACAAAACACCTGGGCAGTGATTTTTAGTCAGGTCTTGGCTGCCTTATCAGGCAGCCAATACTTGACTAGAAATCACTGCTGAGCAGTTGGACATGTACAGGTTGTAGTCTAGCCAGAATTCAGGACAGTTGCCCACTCCATTGAGGGTTAATAGAACTGAAAAGAAAATCAGTAACTTCTTTCATGAAAATGAGCCTTTCAACTATTATCAAGCCTCAACAGGGAGTCATAAATAGCGAAAGTTTGAAAATTCAGACAGTTACGGTATTCAACAATTGGTTCGGTTTGGTTTTTCGGTATCCCCATGATATTGGTATCGGATCGTTTTTTTCGGTATATTGCCCATCTCTATCTTATTTGACAGAGCTTATAGAGCTCAGACAAAAACATATAATAGATTAGTTGTCTGTATTGGATGTACTGAGGCCAAATATGTCTATAAACATAGGGAATTTGGTGATTATCACTGATTATCAAGGAAATTTTTTGACATATTACAAAATTTTCATTCAATTAACAGGAGTCTACTCTATTACCTAAATGCTATTAACATGTCTAAATTGTACTTGACACAAAACAAAAAACCGTCATATTTTGCCACGCTTCAGCGGTGCTCTTGTTACGATTCAGCCAGTCTGGGCCATTGGTTATTAGTATAAAAATATGATAAATTTAAAGTAATTTGTATATTTTTTTATACTTACCAATGGCCCAGACGGGGATGGCCCTCCCATGAGTGGGCACTCATACCTCCCCGCTGAGTTATTATTAGTACACTCATCTCCAAAGAATGATGTTGGCGCCAATTCTGGTCTCTTCCTGACAACTGTGCATGCGCAGATGGTAAATGTATGGAGGGCCAGATAGGACTTTTAATTTTCGGTATTGTATGCAAATTCAGGGGATTGGGGGTTCAAAATTTGTGTTTGGCCCTTGATAATATTGAGTTTGCACCAGCTTATTTTTAAACAATCTAGTTACCCAATTCTTCTTTATTCACTGTCAACACAAAGTGGACAATATCAAATGAACATAAATACACGCATCTTCCGCTTGTTTTCACAGTCGGAGTATAACACTTCAATCTGTTGTGCATGTTCCTTATTTATGTAAACAATCTAAAAATAGTATATGGCCATTTTGTGCAGGGTCTTCTGGGATTGGTTATCATTTGTGAAACATTATATTTTTCCATTCAGGGTTTTCTGGCATTGGACACGTGCATACGAAATGGAATGAATTGCCATGTTAAAAGCTATTTGAAAACACAGCCGTTATGAATGTATTTTCAGTCATTGATTTCCGCCCCTCAAAGGAAGCAATCAGAATTACTGTGTACAAAATCGGACCTACTTTTGTTTTGACCTGTATATCCATGTGGGTTTTGAGTCTAAAATTCGAATTAGAACATAAATCAGTAATTAAATCAAGTAAATAAATATATGTTATTTAATCAATTTCATCTTGAAACTAAATTTAAATGGAGGTGGAATTTAAAAATAATATGAGCGTAAGTCACCTATTTTCAATTCGATCAAAGATGCTGCACTGCTAACATGTTTCTGCTGACGTCGTACTTTTATGTTGATACACACAGTGACTCGCTCTTGAGATCAACTGACATATCAACCTGACTGTACTGTAAAATGAACCCTATTCTATGTATTCTTGAATCTACTGATCCTTTTTGGTTGTGACTTCTGACATCGGCACTCACAATTGGCTGATTGTGCACTTGGTTAATCGGCAAGTGGATAACAGTTGCAAATCCTTATCGGTTAATCACTACCAAAATATTCAGTGAACATCCATCTAGTGGCAATTACCAACCAAATAATTTTTTAAAATATCTAAATATTCTTAAAAATGGAAAGATCGCATTATGTTTTGTTTCCCTGTGAACATATGTCCAAAGCAGAACCTCCTGAATGCTAAATAATTCAGTACAAATGTGATCAAAATGCAAAGTGTTCTGAGAATACTTTGTTTTAATTCAGACATGTTGATAGAAGGGGAAGAGGGAACATTCAACATGCAAAGAGAAAAACTTGTCACGAAAGTAACTGTTAAAATGAACTTCAGTTGTTAGTTCTAAATCAGTTAACTTTTGAAAACAAAAAAACGAAGGTTAACCAATTTTGCATGAGTGGTACTGAGTGTAAGGTGGAAAAACATTCAACCTCTGTTGGATAATTGGATTGTCTCAAGTTTGGAAGGAACTCTCCTTCTCATTACTGAGCATCAAGTGGTAACACCACTAATCAAAAAGCCGTCACTCAACCCTGACAGTCTGAAGAACTACCGCCCTGTCTCCAATCTTTCTTTCTTGTCAAAGGCTGTGGAGAGGGTTGTAGCTGTTCAGCTTCAATCTCACTTAGAATCTAACAGTCTATCCGAAGCATTTCAGTCAGCTTACAAACCATGTTGTAGCACTGAAACTGCGCTTGTGAGAGTCCAAAATGATTTACTGTTGGCAATGGATGAACAGTTGCTATCATGTCTCATGCTTCTGGATCTCAGCTCTGCGTTTGACACGATCGACCATACGACCCTCATGATGCGTCTAGAAAATAGGATTGGCGTTAAAGGCACTGTACTTCAGTGGTTTCGCTCCTATTTACAAGATCGTACACAATGTGTTGTAATTGAGGACGAGCGCTCCGATAAACTCCCACTCTCATGCGGTGTTCCTCAGGGATCGGTTCTCGGACCGATTCTGTATACCATATATGTCCTTCCACTGGGTGAAATTATCAGAAAGCATGGGCTTAAGTTTCATTGTTATGCTGATGACACACAGCTATACATTCATTTCTATAAAGATAGCGCTGCCTGTTCCGTGCAGAAATTAGAACAGTGCATTCTGGAAATAAAATCTTGGATGACTGCTAATTTCTTGAAATTAAACCACGACAAAACTGAAATTATCTTTTTTGGAACTCAACAGCAATTGTCTAAATTGCCCAAACTTGATTTACACATCCAGGATGTGTGCATTTCCTCAACCAAGTCTGTTCGTAACCTCGGCTTTTTCTTCGATGAAAACTTATCACTTGACAGACATGTCAGACACATCTGCCAGGTGGCATATTTTCATCTGAGAAACATCAGCAAAATTAGGAACTTAATAGACAACAAAACAGCTGAACAACTCGTACATGCCTTTGGACAACTCGGCACGACTACTGCAACTCCCTGCTCTCTGGATCAGCAAATGCCCACATTATAAAACTGCAGCATATACAGAACTGTGCAGCTCTAATAGTCACTAGAAATAGAAAAACTTGCCACATAACACCTATCCTTAAGGAACTGCATTGGCTGCCAGTATGCCGGAGAATCGAATATAAACTGTGTCTGCTGGTTTTTAAGCGCCTTCACGGCCTCGCACCACCCTACCTCACTGAGCTTGTAAATCGGTATGAACCAGCCCGAGCTTTAAGGTCCGGCAATGAAACTTTGCTCTCACAGCCAAGGGCAAGACTGAAGACCGCAGGTGACAGAGCATTCTCTGTGGCTGCCCCCACTGTGTGGAACTCACTCCCAAAACATATAAAAACTATCAGCACCTTAAATTCATTCAAGAAAAGCATGAAAACATATTTCTTCCAACAGGCATTCCATTAGTTTTTTGTAAAGCCAAAGAGCACTTTTGTGGATTTTAGGCTTATAAATTATTTATTAATCAGATCTGCTGTAATCATGCATGTTTGTTATTGTTTGGCCAAACTGACCAATATCAATGACTCTTTACATGTGTATTGGTTAACTGCCTTGGGATTTTAAAGATGTCCTTCTGTATCTTTTGTAAAACAACATGTAGGCAACTTACAATTTTCTTTACGCATTTTAAAATACTTTTCTGGGATTTTTAAATACATTTTTAAGTAAAGTGCCTTCGATAAATGTATTATTGTAATTTTGGTTCATTTGTTTTCAGGATTTTATAATATAAGTATTGCTGTGACTTGTTTGCAAGAATTCCATTTTAAAAGTCAAATTTCTTGTTGAAAACTATAAATTTAATTCAATATTTTCAGCAAATATACACAAAATGTTTCTCTAATCTCATTGCTTGAGTTTAATTTAATCACAATTACTTTCTTCACTTTCATTAAAAGCTTTCTTTTTTTGACAGATTTGGGGTAACGTAGTCCTTAAGTTTTATACGATGGGTATAGGTGTGCACTAATATGTTACTTCCTCAGTGACATCTTTGAACTGGTCAGCATCAGGGAAAATAAATAGTATTTGACCGTGAGACATTAGAATTCTTTTACCGATACAAGCATTGTTAAAGCTACCCAAAATTTGTTAATTTACATCATGTGTACTCGGTGTAACATGAAAGGGATAAGGTGTTGGAATGTTGAATGAACAGTTATTTTGGTCGCTTGGGCAGGCGCTGGTCCAAACGTCAAATAATCAAAATGTCACATTTCAAAGTGGTCAAAACATCACATTTTTTGGTCAAAAAGTCACATACTTATGTTCAAAACGTCACACATTCAGAAAGCAAGATAACAAGGCATTTACCCTTGCAAACTATTTCTTGTGCAGTGTCCAAGCAAGAAATGAAAAGAATGAAAGTTTCAGTGTGCCGAAGGCACACAGAGACAATGAGCATGTATGTAACTCTAGCATGTTAGTCATAAAACAATAGCATATTATATGTGTAGAATGATAGTTTATTGAGACAGAACTGTTTTCTTATAGTTTATTGGAGAGAGCTCATGGGCACTCTTCAGAAAACTGTGAATGAACAGACATTGAAACCTTGGCTCTTTGTACGGGTGTAATAGAAGTTTCCTCAGTTTTCAGCACCTTTTCACACAGTGCTGCATTATGGAATTTTTTTTAATCAGTATCCAGCTGCAGGTGGTTAACAATAATTTTCGACACCTTGACATTTCTACCCCTCCAGGTAGCTTGTAGAGAGGGTCAGATCTATATATAGATTTGGGAAATCTAAAGTCATAAAACAAGGGTTACTAGCAGTAAGGAAATTTCTCATACCATTGATCCTAGTTTGCAAGGGTGCAGGCAAAAATGGCACCAATTCTCGTTGGCAAAAATGGCACCAACTGGTGAAAACGGCACCAAGCATGGCTGGTGAAAATGGCACCAAATTGGCAAAAACAGCACCAACTGGTGAGAACAACACCAATCATGGCTGTCGAAAATGGCACTAAGCTGGCGAAAATGGCACCAAGTCTGGATGGCAAAAACGGAAGCAAACCAAAAGAAGAACAACACTCTAGATCTGTTACGCGATCAAAAATTTAATATTTTTATACTGTACCAATGACCCAGACTTAGCTGGTGCTAACTCTAACAAAACCAGGGCCAAACACAAATTTTGCCCCCCAATCCCCAAAATTTGCATCCAAAACCAAAAGAAATCATGTCCTATAGGATCTCCATACTTCGCCCCTACTGCGCATGAGCAGTGTCATGGACGTTCCGAAATTGGTGCCAATTATCATTCTCTGTTTGGCCCTTCATCAGTCAACATCTCAATGATCTTTGTGCTTGTAAATCTCAGTTTAAAGGATGCCAGACACGTAATTATTGGAGAAATGGTGATTCTAAGGTGGATATAGAAGGAGGAGAGGAAAAAGGAGTGACAAAAAATAATCAGGGCTGTACTTAAAATTTTTTATGAAATTATGTTAAGTTGCCTATTTTCGAGGCATGGGCCTCTTGTTGTCATTCTTGCTAAAAAGTTGCACTGCTTATTCAGTGTTTCCTCTCCCCTGGTCTTCTAAGTCCCCCCTTGCAATTCTCCCATGCTTTTGGCATATTTTTGAGAAAGATCATTTCTAAATTTTCTTGGGAGAGTTGCTTGGTTACAGAATGTTTTCTGTTATTTTCCCCATAGTTACATTTTCACCCATGGGTGTATAAACGTTGTGTTCTGCATCTTCCATCTGATGTTCTGCAGATTCTCCCCTGGGAGTCTCTGTCTTGTATCAGATAGAGTGTAATTTTGATGACTGATTTCGGGCCAGTTTTTTCAGTGCCTGGAGTCATGTTTTCTGGTGTTTTACACTGTTTGTTTACATTGGCAACAGTCTCTTTTGAGGGGGGCTGTTTGCCTTTGGTGTAGTTTATCTCACTATAAGATACATTTTTATTATCCGTAAGTGTTGCATTAATTATTTAATATAAATTTAAAATTTTTGACCACACTTAGCCATCGGATTCACCGGGGCTCAACGTTACTTTTCAGAAACTTGGGCTTCGCTGAAAAAATATTTTTCAAAAATTATTTTGATTTGCAATTGTTTTTTCATTATTAATGGATCATGTTATTATGTATCTTTGTGTCAGGGGTTTGTGCGAGTAACTAGGACTGGTTGTTGACTTTTCACAATGAAAGGATATTGTTCAAATTGTAATAGGAAGAAATCTTCCTCTGACTTTCATGATCATTGTATTAATTGTAGTCAGTGTTCTCGCACTAATCCCTGTTCTATATGTCAATATTGGGATGACAAACATTGGAAACGTGTGTCACGATATGTTGTTAGTGGAGAAAGGGCTATGCCGGCTCTTTCTCCGCAAGGTCACTCTACTCTCTCAGTTTCTATTTCAGAGGAACAAAAACAGGGTGATGTTTCCATGTTATCTTCCGCAAGTGTGCTTCCGTCGTCACAAATGAATACAGAGCTAGCAGCAAAAGTGCTCATGGAGATTAAACAAATGTCGTCCGCTAGCTCGCCTGGTGTAGCGTCCATTCACCGAATGGTTCGGCAGCCGGGTTCGTCCGATGCGGTCCAGGAGGAAATATTGGGTGATGCGAGCACTATAAACATTCAACGTGCACACCCAGTGACGGCGGATAGTAGGCGAGATCGGAGGAAGCCTTTGAGTCCGGTTCCTAGCTCGTCCAGGTCCAGCCGGGCCGCGAGCGAGAGAGGCCCCTCTCTCGTACAACAACATCTGGGACCAGATGTTGTGGTACAAAATGTGTCGCAAGCGGAGCATACGTCCGTCGCTCGGGACGCTCCGTTGTATAGGCAGTCCGCGGAGACTGTTCAGGCTTCTTCCTCTCGTCAGCGCACACGACCGCACCTTGGCTACGTGACCGCCAATATTTTACCAGCTTCGCCGATCAGGGATTCTTCGGCGACCAGGTCACACCATCTGGTAGCCAGGGACACGAGGCCGATGGACTCCGGACGTTCGCATAGGAAGAGTATGCGGGAGTCATCAGATGCGGAGCTGCCCTCGGCGAAGCAGCGAAAGACTGCGCCTCCGCAGGTCTCGATGCCGGACGTACTTGTGCAGATAGCACAACTTATCGCAGCATCCCAGCAGCCGACAGAAACGGTGTCGGATCGGGAATTATCCGATGGCGCTGGGTCGGTACGCTCCGCCGAAGCATAGGGGGCGGACAACCAGGAGCATCATGAGGTCCGACCGGATGGTGAAAGGGATACGGATGACTTGGAGCTATCCCTTTCGGAACAACATAAAGCTGCCGTGGACTTCATCCGGCACTTTCTCCCTCAAGTTGTTCCGTCGGGCCAGACTGCTGCGGTTCCGGACAAGAGGATTATAGCGTCATTGGACTCTGATTTTTTTGAGCGGTTCAGGGACATCGCTCCCGAGTTTCCGTCTCAGTCCAATAATGTTGCAAGAACATTTGAATTATTGAACGACGCTATATTCAAACTTGCTTCCAAAATGGGGAAAGCAGGTTTCTTGTCCGCCAATTCTCTCAACCTGCCTTTCATTAATGCAAGGAATAAATTCGACACGGCAGGACAAGGTATTCCGAGAGTTCCTCTGCGTATGGACGACGAGGCGGAAGACTTAGAGTTATCATTACCGTCGTCGGCGTCTATTCCAACCGCGGTGTTGGAAACAACTATTTCGTCTAACAGAGCCAGTTTAGATGCCTTATCTTACGCAGATCACCTTACTAAGGCGTTATCACTGCGCCTTCAAGGGAAAGAATTTCAGGATATACAATCCTCTTTAAGACTTCTTTCAAGGGCAGTAGCTTATTCCACGTGTAACTCCGCCCTTTCAGTGGCAAACCTGGAGTTGGTTAGACGTGACACAGCCCTAGCTACATCCACACTCGTGGATACTAAGGTGAAGAACTCTCTCAGAGTCGCTTCGGTCTCCGGAGAACTTCTCTTTGACGGCAAGCTTTCTGCAATTTATGATAAAATTACAAAGAAAGCTTCGGATTCTCTGTTGTTCAAATCTGCTTCTAAGAAGTCGGATACGGCAGACAAGAATAAGACAGGCACTTCTGGGTCTAATGCGCCCAAGAGAGGTTCCTATAGAGGTTCCGGTGCGTCCTCTTGGTCTTATTCAAGAGACCGTCAAGGTAGCGACTCACGTTCGGGACGTCTTTCGGGCCGGGACAACCGGTCGGACACCCCGAGGTCGACGGGACGAGGCGCGGGTCGTGGAGGACGTGGTTTCTCCTACCGCAGGCCTCGCAGGTCCAGGAGGTGATGGCTTAAACCTCTATCGCGTACCGGTTGGCGGAAGGTTGACGAGCTTTTCACAAGAGTGGGCGTCGATTACGAACGACCCTTGGGTGAGAGGAGTGACTTCAGAAGGTCTAAAGATATCCTTCAAACGAAAGCCTCCATTAACTCGAAGTCCAAAATGGACTCAACTTCCGTCAAATCCGCAGAAAAGAGACGCTCTATTATCAGAGGTGCAGTCTCTTTTAATGAAGAACGCGGTAGAGGTCGTAGAAAACCAGGAGACTCCGGGATTCTACAGCCATCTGTTTCTGGTTCCGAAACCAGACGGCTCGTTCCGTCCAGTCATAGATTTGAGCTGGATAAACAAGCTGATCGTCGCTCCGAAGTTTTATATGGAGACGATTCGGTCGGTCAGAGCGAGTATTCGGGTGAACGATTATGCAACGAGCATAGATCTCAAAGATGCGTACTTTCACGTCATGGTACATCCGACATTCAGAAAGTATCTACGCTTTGCAGTCCTAGGAGTGGTGTATCAATTCCGGGCGATGTGCTTCGGATTGAATCTAGCACCCTGGGCTTTCACTCGGGTAATGAACTCGGTAATGATCTATTTCCGAGCTCATTCGTCTGCGGTAACGTCGGCCTACCTGGACGACATTCTTCAGAGGTACGGCAACAATATAACGCTTCAGAACGATGTTCAGAATCTACTTCTATTGCTCCGACGTCTCGGTTTTATAGTAAACGAGGAGAAGTCGGATCTGGTGCCGTCCAAGTCATTCACACATCTGGGAATGAGCTTCGAGACGCACAACAATCTCGTTCGTCTGCCGTTAACCAGAGCGAAATTAGTCAGTTGTTACGCTCGCTATTGTCTGCACGCAGACAAAGTCACAGCGAGAGAATTTATGAGACTGATAGGTCTGTGCGGAGCCGCTGCGGATCTCATTCCGATGGGGCGGTTACGCACGCGTCCTCTCCAAATTTTCTTGACTCAGAATTGGAGTGTGAAAATTCATTCGCTCGACATAGACGTTCTCTTGTCAGATCAAGTGAAACAAGAGATTCAGACTTGGGCAAACATTCAGTGGTTAACTCAGGGAGTTCCGCTGCAGTTGCCGGATCCGAGTTTTACCATTATGACGGATGCCAGTCAAACAGGTTGGGGTGCATCATTGATCCCAACGGATTCGAGATGCCAGGGTCTTTGGGATCCGCAATTCCTGGGCAAGCACATAAACATCAAGGAAATGATGTCAATTTGGCTTGCGTTACGTCATTGGATGGACATTATTCACAATGCTCATGTCCAAATCCTATCCGACAATACGACAGTAGTGGCGTATATACGGAATCAGGGAGGCACTCATTCAGTTCCGTTGTTCAATCTAACGGAAAGAATCCTTCTGTTTGCTCTAGAACATCAGGTTCTTCTTTCGGTCCGTCACATACCGGGTCGTCTGAATGTACTAGCAGACTCCCTTTCACGAAAGGGTCGCTTGTTGCCGTCGGAGTGGACTCTCAACAAACAAGTATTCAATCAGATTTGCTACCAATGGGAACGGCCAATGATAGATTTATTTGCGACACATCTCAACAATCAGTTGCAGACGTATGTGTCTCCGTGTCCGGATCCAAGAGCATTTGCAGTAGACGCTCTGTCGATCCCTTGGGACGGAATGATAGGATATGCGTATTCTCCAGCGCCGTTAATTCAGCAAGTATTGCTAAAGATAAAACAATCTCAATGCAAGATTCTGTTGGTAGCATCTCTGTCTCCACAGAGACCGTGGATAAATCTACTCAGGTGTCTGTTGTGGGACCTACCGCGAAAGCTTCCTCCACGGGAGGATCTTCTTTTGCAGGGGAAATCGCGTCAACTCCATCACAACCCGCAAGGTCTCAACCTTCACGTTTTTCCGTTGTGCGGTCCTTCTTGCATGGCAAGCACTTTACAGGATGAGCAGTGGATGCGATTTCTAACTGTAGGAGGACCTCCTCTTCGCTAAACTATGCGGCTAAGTGGAAGGTTTTTCGTCGTTGGTGTAGGGATCATTCTGTAGATATTTTCGATCCCTCTATACCAGACATTGCAAACTTTCTCGTATACTTGTTTGACGAAATCAAACTGCAGCCTGTTACTATTAAGGGTTATAGGTCTATGTTATCTGATACCTATGCACATCATGATAGTTTACAAATTGGATCTAATGTCTCTTTATCTAAGTTGGTTAGAAACTTCTCGATAAATAGACCCAGAACTCTTAGGTTAATTCCTAAATGGAATTTAGCTTGGGTTCTTCTTAAACTGAAGGAAAAGCCATTTGAACCTCTTGGGACAGTAGATTTCAAATTCTTATCTTATAAGACAGCTTTTCTCTTAGCTTTCTCTTCTGCTAGAAGAGTCAGTGAGCTTCATGCACTGTCGGTGGATGATTCTCACTATCGTAGTGTCGGGAACACTATCACCTTCACTACTAATGTGGGTTTTTTAGCTAAGAATCAGGCTCCTAATAAATATCCGGAACCTATTGTCATTAAGGCTCTTCCGTCTTCAGACGGGCGTAGGCCTTTACTCTGTCCTGTTAGAGCGTTACGTATCTATAAACAGAGATCTCAGTTTATCAGAAAGGGACGAAAACGTTTCTTTCTGTCTTTGATGCGTAATAGAAGGGACATTTCGGTCCATTCTATTGCTAGATGGATTCAATTAACTATCCGTATTGCTTATGAGAGTTTATCTTCTTCTCAGCAGTCTGTGCTTAAGATTTCCGCTCATGAAGTAAGAGCTCTTGCTCCTTCTTGGGCTTACGCTAATAGTATTGCTTTTACAGATTTAATGAAGGCTGCTTATTGGTCTCAGCCATCCACATTCACGAATTTTTATCTCAGAAATATTGAGTCCATTTCTGGAGACCTGCATTGTTTAGGTCCGTTATCTGTTGCTCAGAATGTTGTCCACTAAACAGTTGCAACTATAGTTATGCAGGCTTTCTGTTCCGGCAGTGAATCCATCCGGCTGCCCTCTTCGCTCTGGGCTATTTGACCCAGGGCAAGGGGAAGGGGGGGGGGGGAGGGTGTTCCCTTAGGTCACCTGCTTTATAGTGAAAAGCAAGGGAATGCCTCCTCCGAAGTCAGTATTTCTGAGTCGCTTCCGGGATGGTTTTAAAGTGTAATATTAATATTAAAATTCATTCATGTCATATTTTTAAAGTGTAGCTCGGTGTGAAGCATTTGTATATGTCAAGTGTCAAACGGGCGTTAATATACAATCCTCGGACACTTTTAAAAGAATATAAAGAGTCTCAATTCTCTGGACTAACTTTATTTATTGGCTTACTTTAAAAATAATTAGTATAAAGGGTTATACTGGATGTTAATAGAGAACATGAATGTTATTGTGCTCAATTATGAAGGGTATTGTATCTTTCTAATTTAACATAAAATAAGAAAGATACATGTAAAGCCTAATACTCCTTTTCTCCTTGAGGGGTTGCCTCTATATTATATAGTTGAGCTTATTGGATTTTCCTCTATGTTCTAGGCCCTCCAGCCTTTTTACTATTCAGCTAAGTCTGGGTCATTGGTACAGTATAAAAATGTTAAAAAATTTATAGTAATTTATATATTTTTTATACTTACCAATGACCCAGATGGGGATGGCCCTCCCAGGAGTTGGGAACTCTTACCTCCCCACTGAGTACATAGTGCTGACCAGGCACTGCCAGTAAGAATGATAATTGGCGCCAATTTCGGAACGTCCTTGACACTGCACATGTGCAGTAGGGGCGAAGTATGGAGGTCCTATAGGACATGATTTCTTTTGGTTTTGGATGCAAATTTTGGGGATTGGGGGGCAAAATTTGTGTTTGGCCCTGGTTTTGTTAGAGTTAGCACCAGCTAAGTCTGGGTCATTGGTAAGTATAAAAAATATATAAATTACTATAAATTTTTTAACTTTCACCAGAAGCAATTACACCAATTTCATTGGTTGAATTTTTTTTTTAAATATAAAACATGTAACTTCTATCTCTGTAAATTGCATAGATTCATGTGGATTAGTGAAAAATAATCTACGCCTCATACAACAAAGTGACATCAGAAGAGTACTTTATTAGATATTATCTGATGGTGAAAATAACCTGTTGTTCCCATATTTCCCTGGGTTTATCATCCCTTGAGTTCCAATGTGTTCTATGTGTCTACTGGCACATAGAACACATTGGAACTCGGGATGTTATGGCATTGGTTGCTATTTCTTGGCCTATCTGATTACAGTGAAAACAAGCTGTGGCTCTCGCATTATACTCAGTTCATCAGTTATTCCATTGGTTGATTATCTTTGCATTATCAACACAGGAAGTGGCTTGCCAATGTTTGAGATTCATGTGATACAGTGGCATAGCCAGTGGTGGGGGGGGGGGGCACATTATATTAAATCTGATAAAAAATGTAATTTTGTGTTTATTCGTGGAAAAAGTTGAAGTGGAGCATTTTCAGTGAATAATTACACAAAAGTATTGGAGACAAATATATATAACAATTAATGTTACACTTACACTTAGCTGTCAATTTATTAATTTAAATGAAATCTGGTAAAAATAATCAAATAATTTTAGTTTATTTTTTATAAAGTAACTTACCTTTCCTGCAAGTCATCTTCTGTTTGTTCTGCTTTTTTGGGGAAGGGTGTGTTCTTGCCTTTAATGCCTAGAAGTCATTGCTAAAGAACAAGAAATTCATTTAAGAGAGTGCATGGGGGGAGGGCAGGGGGGGGGGGGGGCGGGGGATATGCATCCATTTTTAACTGCTCTTTTTTTTGTTTGGCATTCTTAAAAATGCTGGAGGGCTAACATCGCTCCCCTCCCATGGCCTAGGGATGCAATTAGCTCTCCCGAAGCTTACAAAATCTAAAATTAGCAAAATGAAATTTTTCTATTAATGAATTCTCCCTAGTGGGCTTTGTACATTTTATTTGGTGCAGCTAACAAGGTAGTCTCTGTGAGATGTCTACACTGCTCCTCCCACACCTCAAGGCCTCAGCAAGGCCCGGAGGTGTGAGAGGGACATTGTGGCTGTCTTACAGAGACCACTAACACAGCAGAGATCTGAAAAGATGTAGGTGATGAGAATAGGCTGTTATGGTAATCATTATTTCTAGGGCCAGGAGGGTTAGTTTTCACCCTCCTTCATTTTTTTAAGGTGAACAGTAGGCGAGCAAATAAATTGCTCTCCTGAAAATGCCAGGCCTGATTAAAGAATCTAAAATGCATCTGCATGTGTAATTCTGTTTCAAAATACAACACAGAAAAGGGCAAATGAAATAAATTAAATACTGGTGCCATTTTCTCTATCCAAACTGATGCCATTTTTGCCTGCGCAGTTGGTGCCATTTTCACCACCCATGGTGCCATTTTTATTCCTTTGGTACCATTTTCACATGGTGCCATTTTCACTATAACACATTTACAACGGGTAGTTAATGCAGGATGGAATTTACTCATATCATTGAGCTAAGCATGGAAACTTTCAAGGGTTAAGAACATTTTTCTCGGACAAGAGATTCTGAGAGGTACATTTGTATGAATCACATCACAACATCAAAATGGTCCCATTCTGGTTAATAGATATATTTTCATCACCCTGCTCATTTCAAGCCACACCCTCCCCAAGATCAATGAAAGAGTGGAACATTTATCAAACATTTTCTATGACGAGATTGTTTCCATGTAAATATTTGAAAGATACATTTATAAATACCACTGTTGCGCTCCCCTTTTAAAATATGATCAAGCAAAGTGAATGGCTTGAGTCCCTTATATTTGGTAAGTTGTCAGCTTTGAAATAATTAATATGAGATGTTTTGATAAAAAATTGTGGGACGTTTTGACCAAAATTGTGTGACGTTTTGACCTGTTCACACTTGGGATGTCAATTTGCAGATAAACGTTTGTTATCAAACTGCCAACAGTTGTTTTCTGCAGTGCACTACAGATTGTTTTCTGCATGGACAGCACTGAATAAGTGCCTGTCAGTGTAACATAATCTTCTACAAATTTGATATTCTTCTTTTTGATGAGGTGTTGTTAATTGCAGATTATAATGATGAAAAAATCCCTCACTGTGAGTAATGCTGCTTCCAAAATAAATTGACTGTTTGGTACTTTACAAACGTGTTTCATAAAAAAAACATGTTTTGATTTTATTGAACAATTTAAAAGTATGAACATATGTCATAAAAAAAACTATTTTAAAATCTAGCATTTTAAAATTTGTTTTTCAATGGTCAGTGAAACGTGGGGCTCTAGATCTTGGACAATGGATTGGGGCATTTTTTACCGCACCACTTTCATGACTCACAACATATTCCCGCCAGAAATTTCATTGTAAGGAATAGGTAAATGTAAATGTGGAACTGTTTGTGGCATTTGTCTTAGAAGTGAACAGAAAAAGGTACTCAAAAAATTAGGAATACATATTCACCCTACAATCACATCAAATTCAAGCCACTCAAGATAAGAGGCTTTTTGCTAATGCAGTTAACTATGCCTAACTACAATTTACAAACTGGTAGGAAAATTCTTAACTAATATAAATGACAATCGTCCCTCACTTCAAATGCGCGCCTGTGGGAACAAATTGCACATGCAAACTTTATTTCAGATGTGTGACCTGCCATGTGCCTGTGATTTTCTAACAGCAAGTCCTGATTTTGTGGCTGGGCAATGCAGGGTGACTATAGTTACGGTGTATCTTCACTATTATGTGGGGCCATTGCAGTCATAAATTGTTAACGATCGTTTGCACATCGGCGATTTCCGTTGAAACTCGATGGTGTTCATTTGTTAACCTTTTGTGGAAGTCAGGTTGTAGTGCTTTGAACTGATTTCTTGCTATTCCTTGCTGATTTTGCATTGTGGACAATGCAGTAATACCAGCTGTTGAAATTAATGGATATACGGTTGAAATCTGGTTATGCCCGATGGTAAGCCAGTTACAAAAATGGACCAACCATTTCAACACTATCTGCAAGGATAGAATTTTTATAGTCCAGCTATCCATCCATCAACTCAAGGCAGACCTGTACATCCAGATTCCATTTTGTCAAATAAGTGGAAACAATTCCCAGTGATTTGAAGGGGATGATGTCCAAACATGAAATTAGGAATATTAATCAACTGTAAGAGCTTCTTTCGGACTGTCATCAATAATAGAACTATTTACATTTGTGCATGATATTTAGTCTGAATCCATTTTTTTCATAGCTAATTGTGTATTGGATATAAACGATAGACTAAAGGTGACTTTATCTCCACGTTGTGGTCACGAATAGCCATTGTGCTGAAATATTTGACCTTAAACCCCAATAAATAAATAAATAAACAAACACATGTTGTCCCCCCCCCCCCCCCCCCCATTGGCAGGGGGGAGGGGGATGCCACCAAATTTTGAAAAAGTTTTCTTTTCTTGGCCAATAGATGCAGTGACCCAATATTTGGTACTGAGCTGCCTTTTGAGATGTAGAATAAAATTTGTTAAAACAAACTTCAAAGAGCATTATTTTGCCTTTTGTTTTGGGAGGGGCAAATTTTTAGCCCTGTCTGAAATTCTTTTCTGATTCGATTGGCCAATTTGTACCAAATTTGGTATAATTGTGGTATTATTGGGTCATAGGTACTTGATTCATGCCAAACAAATTTCCTGTGGCCCCATGGGAACCACAGGAGCTAAAAATATAAATATTTTCAAAAGCACATATCTGCCAATCTACACAGAACAGAGAACTGTTATTTTGTATGAAGCATCCTTTGGATCAAGAATCAAATGGTTAAAAAATCACAATGGATTGTATCATACAGGAAGAGTTCCGTGGGGGAATCATAAAAATGCTTAGAAAGCTTATGAGGGAGTGGTGGAGGAGACATAGGGTCATATTAAGGTTGTTCAAATCAAGTCACTGGGTTAATATTTGGGTTCTCTGTGGGAGCCCAAATTTTAACGTAGTTTAATTTAAAAAATTTTCTTTAAAAATCTTCTCCTGAACCATCTGTCAAAATCATTTAATATGCAGTATGGCTGCCGTGGGATTAATCACTTTCCGTGGGTGGGCAAAATTTCCACGGACGCAATAATATTAGATTTCAAACACTAATTACAGGAATAATCATCAAAAATTTAAAAGTTTGCTGATGATGATTTTTGTCCCCTAAAAAATTGTTTTGGGAGACTATTAAAATAGCCGGTGTCCATCCGTGCATCCGTCCCACGCTGGTTTCCCAATGATAATTTTAATTATAGTTGGCTAAATTAAATGGAATTTGGTATTAAGGTGTATCAACATAAAATATGGCCAAGTTTGAATCGGGGTGCGGTCTGACAATGTTTGCCAGAGTTATGCCCCTTTTTCACCTTCGAAAAATCTTCTTTTTTTGGTTTCCCGATGATAACTTTAGTTGTTGACCGAATCATATAAAATTTGGTATGTAGGCGTATCAACATGAAATACAGGTTTATTTCAAATCTGGGCTTGGTCTGACATTTTTTGCCAGAGTTATGTCCTTTTTTCGATTTCCTCGAATTGAACACATTTTATTTTGGGGGACGTGTGGCTGAGCGGTCTTTTATTATTACCTGGTAAATGCATGCATGGACATCACTGCCCACACATGGATTATGACCAGTCCATGGCAACTGTACTGGACATTATGCAACATCCTTAGGCAGGGCTTAAAATTTTGAATTCTTGCAAAAGTGAACAGGATTCATGTCCTGTTTAGGGTGAGAGGGCCCCCAGTTGGGGGATGGGATTGATCTTTGTTCATACCAAATTCCTCGGTTAATATTTGGGCTCAGATTGAGTCCCTGGGAAGTATCACCTTGGGTGTCAGATACAGGTTTGTTCAAATCAAGTCTCTGGGTTCATGTTTCAAGTTCTAGGTTCATAACTTCATATATTTTTCTCTGTGGGAGCCTGAATCTCAATTTTGTGTAATCTGATGAATAATCTTCAAAAATCTTCTTCAGATCCACCATTCAAAATCTTTTGATATTTGATAATGAGCATCCCTGGGTGGGTGGGGCAGATTCAAGTTTGTTCAGATCAAGCCCCTGGCTTGATAAATGGACCCCCTAGTCTGATTTTTAACATCATGTAACATGAGGAATATTCTTCAAAGATCATCTTCACTCTTCACACCCACAACAAGTATGCCAAATATTTTGAATTTTGGTAACAGTATTGAGTGGGTGAGGTTGAAACCATTGGGAGATTTTTTTTTTCTTTTGCCCTTTATGGGGACAGGAGAAAGGGGATTGAAATGAGGGTGAAGTTTGAATGATTTCGAGTGATTTGGACATAAAAAAAAATTGCTCAATTGACTGGGAAACTCTCCCACTTCCCACTTCATAATTTGGAGACATGGCCATATTAAGGTTGTATTGTTAAACAGCTTGAATTTGGGCTCACCTAAATATTATTTCTGTAACATTGGTATGGTTTTCAAGGGCAATGCAATTTATTAGATGCCCAACAGGACGGATTAGCATCCTGACATGTTTGCTAATAAATATAGAGAGCTGCTAAGTATACATGTAGTTCTGGGGGATGCTGACAAAACGTAATATCAGACAAAGTCATGTTATTACCATTACTTACATTATGTTAGTATTTTACCGAGTTGCATACAAAGGCAAGTAAATCAGCCCAGTGTCAAGCTTGAAACAATTTATTGGGTTTTACTTCAGCATGAAATGAACAAAGTTCTAATTTCAGGCCTGCTGTTTTCAAATTTTTGCGTAACCCATTTATCATTCACCTGGACTGAGCTTTGGTAACCTATCATTTGTCCCCCTGTACTTGATTCTGGTAACCCATTAGGTAACCCAAATACATGTATATATGTACACAACTATGCTGATATATGAACTGTTGTATTATAGCCAAGGTCATGCTCCTGTGGGTAGTATCCTATTGAATAGAGATGAATCCTTAGGAGCAATAATGAGGCTGAGTTGCAGCAATTCAGATACAAATTAGTTGCATTTGTAGACTAATCTTGGCATAGGCTAGCATGCTTCAGAAAAGTATGGCATCCATAATCACTATTTGTGGCAGAGACACAATTATTGCCATTTCTTGCATTGATTTTGTACTATGTTATATCTTCAGATGATTAACAGTTTAAAATGATGTTGAGCATCAACCAATCACCAGCATAGGTATTTGCATCTACCTGAAGTATAGCTGCTCTTTTGGCCAATAATTGGCCAACAGAGCAGCTATAGTACGCAGCTGATGATTGGTTGATGCTCAACATCATTCCACCACTCATTTGTACTAGATTATTCAACCTGGCAAAAATTTTGTGTGACCCGGCAACAATTGGACACAACCCATTTTTCATTCGCGTGTTTTTCATTTTAGGTAACCTCCACGTGACCCAAACAGCCATGTGCCTCAAATTGACAGGCTTGAATTTGATTGGGGTTTTCTGGGAAAATATTGAAAATTTGTCCCTCTCAAACTATAATTCATTTACAGTACTGTGAACTCAATCATGGTAATATTTTTTATACTGTACCAATGACCCAGACTTAGCTGGTGCTAACTCTAACAAAACCAGGGCCAAACACAAATTTTGCCCCCCAATCCCGAAAATTTGCATCCAAAACAAAAAGAAATCATGTCCTAAAGAACCTCCATACTACGCCTCTACTGCGCATGCGCAGTGACGCAGACGTCCCGAAATTGGCACCAATTATCATTCTCTGTTTGGCCCTTCATCAGTCAACATCTCACTGATCTTTGTGCTTGTAAATCTCAGTTTAAAGGATGCCAGACACGTAATTTTTGGAGAAAATGTGATTCTAAGAAGGATAGAAGGAGGAGAGGAAAAAGAAGTGACAAAAAATAATCAGGGCTGTACTTAAAATTTTTTGATGAAATTATGTTAAGTTGCCTATTTTCGAGGCATGGGCCTCTTGTTGTCATTCTTGCTAAATGTTGCACTGCTTATTCAGTGTTTCCTCTCCCCTAGCCTTCTAAAGTCCCCCCTTGCAATTCTCCCATGCTTTTGGCATATTTTTGAGAAAGTTCATTTCTAAAATTTCCTGGGAGAGTTGCTTGGTTACAGAATGTTTTCTGTTATTTTCCCCATAGTTACGTTTTCACCCATGGGTGTATAACGTTGTGTTCTGCATCTTCCATCTGATGTTCTGCAGATTCTCCCCTGGGAGTCTCTGTTTTGCATCAGATAGAGTGTAATTTTGATGACTGATTCCGGGCCAGTTTTTTCAGTGCCTGGAGTCATGTTTTCTGGTGTTTTACACTATTTGTTTACATTGGCAACAGCCTTTTTTGAGGGGGGCTGTTTGCCTTTGCTGTAGTTTATCTCACTATAAGATACATTTATATTTTCCATAAGTGTCTCATTAATTATTTAATATAAATTTAAAATTTTTGACCACACTTTGCCATCGGATCCATCGGGGCTCAGCGTTACTTTTCAGCAACTTGGGCTTCGCTGAAAAAATATTTTTTCAAAATTATTTTGATTTGCAATTGTTTTTTCATTTATTAATGGATCATGTTATTATGTATCTTTGTGTCAGGGGTTTTTGCGAGTAACTAGGACTTGTTGTTGTCCTTTCACAATGAAGGGACATTGTTCAAATTGTAATAGGAAGAAATCTTCCTCTGACTTTCATGATCATTGTATTAATTGTAGTCAGTGTTCTCGCATTAATCCCTGTCCTATATGTGAATATTGGGATGAGAAACATTGGAAACATGTGTCACGATATGTTGTTTATGGAGAAAGGGCTATGCCGGCTCTTTCTCCGCAAGGTCACTCTACTCTCTCAGTTTCTATTTCAGAGGAACAAGAACAGGGTGATGTTTCCATGTTATCTTCTACAAGTGTGCGTCCGTCGTCACAAATGAATTCAGAGCTAGCGGCAGAAGTGCTCATGGAGATTAGACAAATGTCGTCCACTAGCTCGCCCGGTGTAGCGTCCATTCACCGAATGGTTTGGCAGCCGGGTTCGTCCAATGCGGTCCAGGAGGAAATTTTGGGTGATGCGAGCACTATAAACATAATAGATGCACACCCAGTGACGGCGGATAGTAAGCGAGAACGGAGGAAGCCTTTGAGTCCGGTTCCTAGCTCGTCCAGGTCCAGCCGGGCCGCGAGCGAGAGAGGCCCCTCTCTCGTACAACAACATCTGGGACCAGATGTTGTGGTACAAAATGTGTCGCAAGCGGAGCATACGTCCGTCGCTCGGGACGCTCCGTTGTATAGGCAGTCCGCGGAGACTGCTAAGGCTTCCTCTTCTCGTCAGCGCACACGACCGCACCTTGGCTGCGTGACCGCCGATATATTACCAGCTTCTCCGATCAAGGATTCTTCGGCGACCAGGTCACACCATCCGGCAGCCAGGGATTCGAGACCGATGGACTCCAGACGTTCGCATAGGAAAAGTATGCGGGAGCCATCTGATGCGAAGCTGCCCTTGGCGAAGCAGCGAAAGACTGCGCCTCCGCAGGTCTCGACGCCAGACATTCTTGTGCAGATAGCACAGCTTATCGCAGCATCCCAGCAGCCGACAGAAACGGTGTCGGATCGAGAATTATCCGACGGCGCTGGGTCGGTACGCTCCGCCGAAGCATCGGGGGCAGACGACCGGGAACATCATGAGGTCTGACCGGATGGTGAAAGGGATACGGATGATTTGGAGCTATCCCTTTCAGAACAACATAAAGCTGCCATGGACTTCATCCGGCACTTTCTCCCTCAAATTGTTCCGTCGGGCCAGACTGCTGCGGTTCCGGACAAGAGGATTATAGCGTCATTGGACTCTGAATTTTTTGAGCGGTTCAGGGACATCGCTCCCGAGTTTCCGTCGCAATAATGTTGCAAGAACATTTGAATTATTGAACGACGCTATATTTAAACTTGCTTCCAAGACGGGGAAAGCAGGTTTCTTGTCCGCTAATACTCTCAACCTGCCTTTCATTAATGCAAGGAATAAATTCGATACGGCAGGACAGGGTATCCCAAGAGTTCCTCTGCGTATGGACGACGAGGCGGAAGACTTAGAGCTATCATTACCGTCGTCGGCTTCTATTCCAACCGCGGTGTTGGAAACAGCTATTGCGTCTAACAGAGCCAATTTAGATGCCTTATCTTACGCAGATCACCTTACTAAGGCGTTATCACTGCGCCTTCAAGGGAAAGAGTTTCAGGATATACAATCCTCTTTAAGACTTCTTTCAAGGGCAGTAGCTTATTCCACGTGTAACTCCGCCCTTTCAGTGGCAAATCTGGAGTTGGTTAGACGTGACGCAGCCCTAGCTACATCCACACTAGTGGATACTAAGGTGAAGAACTCTCTTAGAGTCGCTTCAGTCTCCGGAGAACTTCTCTTTGACGGCAAGCTTTCTGCTATTTATGATAAAATTACAAAGAAAGCTTCGGATTCTCTGTTGTTCAAATCTGCTTCTAAGAAGTCGGATGCAGCAGACAAGAATAAGACAGGCACTTCTGGGTCTAATGCGCCCAAGAGAGGTTCCTATATATTCGAGAGACCGTCAGGGTAGCGACTCTCGTTCGGGACGTCCTTCGGGCCGGGACAATCGGTCGGACGCCCCGAGGTCGACGGGGCGAGGTGCGGGTCGTGGAGGACGTGGTTTCTCCTACCGCAGGCCTCGCAGGTCCAGGAGGTGATGGCTTAAACCTCTATCGCGTACCGGTTGGCGGAAGGTTGTCGAGCTTTTCACAAGAATGGGCGTCGATTACGGACGACCCTTGGGTGAGAGGAGTGACTTCGGAAGGTCTAAAGATATCCTTCAAACTAAAGCCTCCATTAACTCGAAGTCCAAAGTGGACTCATCTTCCGTCAAATCCGCAGAAAAGAGACGCTCTGTTGTCAGAGGTGCAGTCTCTTTTAATGAAGAACGCGGTAGAGGTCGTAGAAAACCAGGAATCTCTGGGATTCTACAGCCATCTGTTTCTGGTTCCGAAACCAGACGGCTCGTTCCGTCCAGTCATAGATTTGAGCTGGATAAACAAGCTGATCGTCGCTCCGAAGTTTTATATGGAGACGATTCGGTCAGTCAGAGCGAGTATTCGGGTGAACGATTATGCACCAAGCATAGATCTCAAAGATGCGTACTTTCACGTCATGGTACATCCGACATTCCGAAAGTACCTACGCTTCGCAGTCCTAGGAGTGGTGTATCAATTCCGGGCGATGTGCTTCCGATTGAATCTAGCACCCTGGGCTTTCACTCGGGTAATGAACTCGGTAATGATCTATTTCCGAGCTCATTCGTCTGCGGTAACGTCGGCCTACCTGGACGACATTCTTCAGAGGTACGGCAACGAGTTAACGCTTCAGAACGATGTTCAGAATCTTCTTCTATTGCTCCGACGTCTCGGTTTTATAGTAAACGAGGAGAAGTTGGATCTGGTGCCGTCCAAGTCATTCACTCATCTGGGAATGAGCTTCGAGACGCACAACAATCTCGTTCGTCTGCCGTTAACCAGAGCGAAATTAGTCAGTTGTTACGCTCGCTATTGTCTGCACGCAGACAAAGTCACAGCGAGAGAATTTATGAGACTGATAGGTCTGTGCAGAGCCGCTGCGGATCTCATTCCGATGGGTCGGTTACGCACACGTCCTCTTAAAATTTTCTTGACTCAGAATTGGAGTGTGAAAATTCATTCGCTCGACGTAGACGTTCTCTTGTCAGATCAAGTAAAACAAGAGATTCAGACTTGGGCAAACATTCAGTGGTTAACTCAGGGAGTTCCGCTGCAGTTGCCGGATCCGAGTTTTACCATTATGACGGATGCCAGTCAAACAGGTTGGGGTGCATCATTAATCACAACGGATTCGAGATGCCAGGGTCTTTGGGATCCGCAATTCCTGTGCAAGCACATAAACATCAAGGAAATGATGTCAATTTGGCTTGCGTTACATCACTGGATGGACTTTATTCACAATGCTCATGTCCAAATCCTATCCGACAATACGACATTAGTGGCGTATATACGGAATCAGGGAGGCACTCATTCAGTTCCGTTGTTCAATCTAACGGAAAGAATCCTTCTGTTTGCGCTAGAACATCACGTTCTTCTTTCGGTCCGTCACATACCGGGTCGTCTGAATGTGCTAGCAGACTCCCTTTCACGAAAGGGTCGCTTGTTGCCGTCAGAATGGACTCTCAACAAACAAGTATTCAATCAGATTTGCTACCAATGGGAACGGCCAATGATAGACTTATTTGCGACACATCTCAACAATCAGTTGCAGACGTATGTGTCTCCGTGTCCGGATCCAAGAGCATTTGCAGTAGACGCTCTGTCGATCCCTTGGGACGGAATGATAGGATATGCGTATCCTCCAGCGCCGTTAATTCAACAAGTATTGCTAAAGATAAAACAATCTCAATCAAGATTCTGTTGGTAGCATCTCTGTCGCCACAGAGACCGTGGATAAATCTACTCAGGTGTCTGTTGTGGGACCTACCGCAAAAGCTTCCTCCACGGGAGGATCTTCTTTCGCAGGGGAAATCGCGCCAACTCCATCACAACCCGCAAGGTCTCAACCTTCACGTTTTTCCGTTGTGCGGTCCTTCTTGCATGGCAAACACTTTACAGGACGAGCAGTGGACGCGATTTCTAACTGTAGGAGGACCTCCTCTTCGCTAAACTATGCGGCTAAGTGGAAGGTTTTTCGTTGTTGGTGTAGGGATCATTCTGTAGATATATTCGATCCCTCTATACCAGACATTGCAAACTTTCTAGTATACTTGTTTGACGAAATCAAACTGCAGCCTGTTACTATAAAGGGTTATAGGTCTATGTTATCTGATACCTATGCACATCATGATAGTTTACAAATTGGATCTAATGTCTCTTTATCTAAGTTGGTTAGAAACTTTTCGATAAATAGACCCAGAACTCTTAGATTAATTCCTAAGTGGAATTTAGCTTGGGTTCTTCTTAAATTGAAGGAAAAGCCTTCATGCACTGTCGGTGGATGATTCTCACTATCATAGTGTCGGGAACACTATCACCTTCACTACTAATGTGGGTTTTTTAGCTAAGAATCAGGCTCCTAATAAATATCCGGAACCTATTGTTATTAAGGCTCTTCCGTCTTCAGACGGGCGTAGGCCTTTACTCTGTCCTGTTAGAGCGTTACGTATCTATAAACAGAGATCTCAGTTTATCAGAAAGGGACGGAAACGTTTCTTTCTGTCTTTGATGCCTAATAGAAAGGACATTTCGGTCCATTCTATTGCTAGATGGATTCAATTAACTATCCGTACTGCTTATGAGAGTTTATCTTCTTCTCAGCAGTCTGTGCTTAAGATTTCCGCTCATGAAGTAAGAGCTCTTGCTACTTCTTGGGCTTATGCTAATAGTGTTGCTATTACAGATTTAATGAAGGCTGCTTATTGGTCTCAGACATCCACATTTACGAATTTTTATCTCAGAAATCTTGAGTCCATTTCTGGAGACCTGCATTGTTTAGGTCCATTATCTGTTGCTCAGAATGTCGTCCACTAAACAGTTGCAACTATAGTTATGCAGGCTTTCTGTTCCGGCAGTGACTCCGTCCGGCTGCCCTCTTCGCTCTGGGCTATTTGACCCAGGGCAAGGGGGTGGGGGGGGGTTCCCTTAGGTCACCTGCTTTATAGTGAAAAGCAAGGGAATGCCTCCTCCAAGTCAGTATTTCTGAGTCGCTTCCGGGATGGTTTTAAAGTGTAATATTAATGTTAAATTCATTCATGTCTTATTTTTAAAGTGTAGCTCGGTGTGAAGCATTTGTATATGTCAAGTGTCAAACGGGCTTTAATATACAATACTCGGACACTTTTAAATGACTATAAAGAGTCTCAATTCTCTGGACTACTTTATTTATTGGCTTACTTTAAAAATAATTTGTATAAGGGATATACTGGATGTTAATAGAGAACATGAATGTTATTGTGCTCAATTATTAAGGGTAGTGTATCGTTCTAATTTAATATTAAATAAGAAAGATACATGTAAAGCCTAATACTCCTTTTCTCCTTAAGGGGTTACCTCTTTACTATATAGTTGAGCTTATTGGATTTTCCTCTATGTCCTAGGCCCTCCAGCCTGTTTACTATTCAGCTAAGTCTGGGTCATTGGTACAGTATAAAAATGTTAAAAAATTTATAGTAATTTATATATTTTTTATACTTACCAATGACCCAGACGGGGATGGCCCTCCCTGGAGTTGGGAACTCTTGCCTCCCCGCTGAGTACATAGCGCTGACCAGGCACTGTCAGTAAGAATGATAATTGGCGCCAATTTCGGGACGTCTGCATCACTGCGCATGCGCAGTAGAGGCGTAGTATGGAGGTCCTTTAGGACATGATTTCTTTTTGTTTTGGATGCAAATTTTGGGGATTGGGGGCAAAATTTGTGTTTGGCCCTGGTTTTGTTAGAGTTAGCACCAGCTAAGTCTGGGTCATTGGTAAGTATAAAAAATATATAAATTACTATAAATTTTTTAACTTTCTTGATAAGATCAATGTCAAGTCGCGATGCAGTTAACCACCAGTGCATCAAATTTTAAAAAATAAAATATGGCAAAATCAAGACTGATCACAAAATCAAATGCAAATAGCTTCACAGATTCAGTGTTCTTATTCAGGGATTCTTCTGCCCTCTTTGAGAAAGAGTCTGAAACCATGGCCATGTAGTTGGGAAATCTGTATCATGAAAGCTCCAATTGGGAATTTATTTGGGGAAAGAAACACACAAAAAATAAGAAATGTTGCCTTCATATTGAACTGAAACATTCATACAGAAGTTACTAAATATATAGTACATATTGTAAGTTTTATAATAAACAGTTTCATTAAATAATGATCGGTCTCTGTACTCTCTATTAAATAAATTGTTCTTATACTATTAAATAATGAAGATATTTATGCATTTGTGTTACCCTTCAACAGTCGACTTCCTTTGGCTTTGCAGTAGTGTCTACAGTTAAAACTAGAAGTCCTGTCATGAAATGCGCACAAATAGCACGTCGATATGCACGTTAATCTACGCGTTATGACCATAGTAAGGCTCTCAAATTCTGTACATATGGCCTGTGCACAAGCAATGTTTCAGCCAATGGACCTCCGGGTAACCCGGAGGTCCATTGGCCGAAACATTGCCTGTCTTTGCTATGAATAACAAGGTGAACCTGCCGTGCTTTGGATGCCATTCGATATGGCAATTGCGCACAATTCCTACGCGCAATTAAGCCTAGATAAGCACACAATTCATGACAGGACTTCTAGTTTTAACTGTAGGTGAGTTTTGGCTGTCTGTATGGGCAGCCAAGACTTGCCTAGAAATAACCAACAAGGTTCTTGAATGTAACTTGCACATGTATCAAAAACAGCTTGTTGATGTACAGTGTACTTCTTTGTTTTTTTTGCAGTAAAAAGCAATAAAAGTCAAATTAGGCCTTCAAGACTTAAAAGAAGGATTAAGTTTTTTTATTTGAATGAGGACTGTAGATTGGGAAATTTGGGGTTTGAATTTGGAAAAATCCTGCCAAAATGCCATTGGGAATGGGTCCCATATTCGGTCCCTGTAAACACCCAAAAGAATCCCTGTTATAGACGCCCAAAAGAATCCCTGTTATTTATCTTTTCCAGTTGGTGAGATTCTACAGTGCTAGAGAGGGAACAGCAGAAAGACAATTTCGAGCGGATCATAATCCAGTCACAATCTGATTGAAATTCTCTGTCTGCTTTTATGATTCCTGTACTTTAAGTCTGTAAACAGAATCCAAGATTTTGATGTAGATGCATGTAAATACATTAACTTGTGGACTGCTAAATTATTTTTGGTTATCAAAATTTATTCACAAGTCTCTTGGCACTCTCACATAAAATGTAGCAAGTCAAATACATACAGACTAAGTAATTTCACTTCAAAGATAATATGATGCACATCCACAGAATATGATGCCTTTAAGCTGGACACCTGCCCTTCATATCAAAGCCCAAATATGGGCTTTCAGCACTCTACCAGTTAACAAGTGTCACTGTCTTGATCTTTCTGACAAGTTTCTTGCTCATTGCTAACCAGAAAAGATAACTCGAAAGTTTAAATAACCAAAACAAATGCATTCACTTTGTTACCATCAGTCTTTTGACTTTCAGGCTGTCACTCTTGTGCCCAGTTGCACCTACAATTTTTCCTTTTTGCCAGTAGACAACAGCATGTCTCGGTTCCACCTAGTGAGCAATTAACCCTTGCCCCAAAAATTGGCTGCATCCCCCACATGATATACAAATTGTGTAGCAGAAAATATTTAACAAAACTGCATCACTTGACCCCTTCCCCTCATTGGAACAAGCTCGTTCCAATGAGGAGGGGGGGGGTCACATAATATGCTTTTCTTTTATTCAATTTTTAGCTCACCTGACTGAAAATCGGGGGGAGCTTAAGTGATCACTTTTTGTCTGTCCATCCATCCGTAATCTCTCCAGCATTAACTTTACTTTACATTACTGACTTCTCCTCATCAACCTCAGGACCAAATTGAACCAACTTTGATATGCATGTTCCTTATCATATGTCAATTCAAGTTGGTTCAAATAAAGTTGCCACGCCCACAGGGGGCACCACAAGGGGCATTACTCTGATAGCACCCATAAATTGTTTTCAAAAATTAAATAAATCTTCTTCCTCAGATTCAGCAGTTAGAATGCTTTCATAATTGGTATACAACATCTCTAGGGGGGTAAGATTCAAGTTTGATCAAATTGGGTTCCTGCATTGATATTTGGGCTCCCTGTTGGAGCCCAAAGTTTAATTTAGTGCAATATGAGGAAATGTCTTTGAATATCTTCCTCAGATCCACTAGTCAGAATCCTTTCATATTTAGTATACAACTTCTCTAGGAGGGGTGGGCAGATTCGAATTTGTTCAAATCGGGTCCCTGGGTTAATATTTGGGCTCTCTATTGGAGGAGATGCAATGACAAAACAATCCTTGGAAGTTTGGCAGTGCTTGTCTACAGCTGATAGAATTGGAAGCACTCAGGAAGACCTATGATAATCATCTGATATGGACACTAGAGTTATGAATACTTTCATGACTTCATTCCTGTGTAGCGTTGATAGACCATGACTAACTGAATATGACCCAAAATACTTCTTTGAACCACTTTGTCAGGTGAGCGATTAAGGCCCCTTGGGGCCTCTTGTTTTTTATCAGAATTGGGGGGAAAAAATAAAATAAAAAATTTGATATGAGTTTTCTGTAAAAGGTAAAAGCTGTTTGTGGGAAATAGGCCAAATAATACAATGCTTGCACGAAAATGAGAGCAATAAACCATGAATTATAAGCTGTAGCATTCCAAGACTTTAAACTTATAAAAATTCACTTTCCAAGAATTGGAACATAAACAAATTAGTTCACCAAACTTCAAAGGCCTGTAATGCTAGTCACTGTCTTTTCGCTCATGCATTCTGTGGAGAATCATTTGATTGACCTATGATTGCTGAATTGATGTTGCATTTCATGTTTTGTAGTGAACTCAAATAAATTTGATTGTTGCTGTGAAAAGCTTATTTGAATAATTGGTAATACTTTTGGAACCCGAACTTAAAGCACCAATGGAGTGAACTGTGTGCAGATACCAAGAGACTCATTGATGACAGCATGCAGTTGGAGATACATTCTTTCAGATAAATAGGTTCAACCCATATTGTCTAGGCATGCAATTGTCAACACTTGGAAGATATGGTATGAGGACTGAAAGCAGTTGAGCAGTTCAGACAGTAATATGTGAAATTGTGATGCTTGAAGCGGGTGAAATGATTGTCCAGTCTATATTGTAATGCTTGGCTGCTCCATTGTTTTCATAGTTCATTTGTCTCAATTGTCATATTTGTGACAGACAGGTTTGTGTATACTGCGCTCAGTTGTGTTTTGCTAGCTGACCACTGTAGTTTGTGGCTTTTGTTTCATCATTCAGTTTGTTCAACATTCAAGTGTTGCATTTTTTGTTACCTTACACATTTACGATGTCAATATACATGTATTCTAATGTACATCTGATCCATCTTCACACTGCAAAAGAAGTGGATTCTGTAGAATAATTAGAGTTGGGTATTAAAACATACCTTTTCCAAAAGGGATTTTTGTTAGATCTGCCTGGAAAATACTGCAAGATTTCTTCCTCACTAATGAAAAACTCAAACTCAGGTTGTTGAATCCAGTCCTCCATACTTCAGCCTTATGCTCTGCAGGTATTCTTCTGCTCTCTTTGGGAAAGAGTCCGGGGCCCATGCCATTGGGAAAAGTTGCATCATGAGGGGAGGGGGTAGCTCCAATTGGGAATTTGTTTGTTTTGGAGGGGAAAAAAACATACAAAGACCAAGAAATTTTACATTTGAATTGAGCAGAGAACATTAAGACCCCTCCCTTAGCAACTGCATGTGTACTACAAGTAAG
Organism: Pictodentalium vernedei; assembly: GCA_031216915.1. NCBI lineage: Eukaryota > Metazoa > Mollusca > Scaphopoda > Dentaliida > Dentaliidae > Pictodentalium > Pictodentalium vernedei. Next base: position 250,612,693 of record CM062289.1, read on the forward strand.
TTTTAGTTTTATAACAAGCTGTCACATGGAATCAATGTTCATGCAGTCTCTGTAGTCTGTATTAAACTGTTCTTATACTATTTAAGAACTTTTCATTTGCCTTTGAATTAAGAGACTTTGTTAGGTATGAAATTTAAATTTAATGTACAATTGGTGTCCTGAACTGGGTGCTCATAAGGTCTCAGAAAACAATGGTTTTCTGAGGCCTTATGACTACCCAGTTCAGAGCCCGCCGGTTGTGCATTAAATGTTTGTTTGAGTAGGAACTGAGATTGGGAAATTTGGGATTAAGAACTGGGAAAAATCATGCCCAAGAGGAAAGGGTCCCATAAACAGCCCCTGTAGTTACCCAAAATAATCCCTACTTTTTCTTAATATTCTCTTTTGTTACTTTTCAGGTTTCTTCTGAACAATGAGCAAGTGATACAAAAGGTTTGTATGAAACACACAGTTGGTGTTTTGGTACTGTGTCAATTTTCACGACCAGGTTAATTGTAAACCCCAAAGCTGTAAAAAATTTTATTGGAGAGCTTCTTGAATGACTAACAGACTGGGACATCTTTATGTCATAACATGTGCATGTGTGTAAAAAATGTACATGTAGGTCACAGACTGACATCAAGATTGTAGAGGCAAGCTAATTCATAGACTTAGCTTAACCCTTTACCCAACGAATCGGCTGCATCTGCCCGCATAATATGCAAATTCAGCAGTTGAAAAAATATTATTTTTCTAAAAATTTCAACAAAACCATATCATGTGACCCCTCGTTGGAACGAGCTCGTTCCAGCGAGGGGTCACATGATATGGTTTTGTTGAAATTTTTTGAAAAATTTGAAAAAATGATATTTAAAATAATAAATTTTGATATCGTCTGCATTGGGTAAAGGGTTAACCCTCTGTTTATCTCTTTTGCTGCCATACAGCACCACAACAGTACATGCCACTTCCATGTATCCAGTGGAATTTCACAGTAATAATACATATAGTTTGGATATAGGGGAATAACATTTTTGTTTAGAGGAATACCTTGCTGAAACTTGGTATGCTGGTATGTATATGTCCAGACGCTGAACTGCAAATGATACTTGGTCATATAAGGTCATGTGACCATGGCAACCAAGATGGCCACCACACCAAAGTAAGGAAATATCATGTTTTTTGTGAAGGAATCAAACTACTGGTAGCCAAATAATGGATTTTTATACTAAATATTGTACTACTGAAGTAGTATAGTACAAACTGATCAGCAGTTTTGAAAAAGAATATTACAATAGTCCTTATATTGATTGGGGGGGGGGGGGGGGGCATATTGAAAACCATGATGCCTTGTCGTGGCCGGTATGGTTGAATCCAGCGTAGATCAAACAAATCTCCTAAACCATATATTTGCCATGAGAACTAACTGGGTCATTTGCTGATTCTGACAACTCTTCTACCTCGAATCCTGCAGAATTTTCGACAGCACCAACATTTTAAACCCAATCTTGGCTTTGAGGGGTTAATACATCCATATCTTGGCCTTGAGGGGTTAATATGTCCATATCCTTGGCCGTATCATTGAGAGATTTTCCATCTGCAGTTTCAGAACCATATTCGCTATGTTAGTCCTGAAAAATAAGCTCTATAATCTCACTTTTCTTGAAATGTTTCCGAGTATAATTCCTTGCGGACATTTTGTCTGAAAGACATGCCAAAACAAACATACATTTTGATTCAAGTTTTATTCCTATCCTTGAGCATTTGTGAATCAAAATTGTACTTGACCTTTGATATAGAACATAAACAGAATACTACGGTATTGTAAATCACAAAAGATAAGAGAGTTACTTCCCCTAGAACAGTCGTACTGCTATCTCGTTTCAAATTTCGACTTCAGTCGCGATCGGCAGCAATTGGGTAATTTGACTTTAGTGACGTTTGGCAGCGAAAGAGAAAATGAAAATACACTTACAGCACAAATCCTTTTTAAAATTTATTCTTTCATTTTTGCATTAAAATCATAGCGTTTGTGACCTGATTGGGAAAAGCTCAAAGAGCTTATTCCACTGAGGGATGAAAAGTTATTATTTGAGAAAAAAATACCAACAGAGTTAGTTGTTGAGAAAAGAGAATTATTACTACTATTGGCAGCTATCATGTTTGAGAAAATGGCTAAATTTGAAGTATTTGTTATGGAGCTTTAAAATTGTATCTTGGACCATTCTTGGTTCCAGATTCACTTTTGTTAACACTGGGTTCCCGCGGGGCCTTGAAAACCTGGAAAAGCCTGGAATTCATCAAAAGGTCATTCAAGGCCTTGAATGCCTTGAATTTCCAATGGGAGCCTTGAAAAGCCTGGAAAATCTGAGAATTTTGTGATGCGTAATTTAATCCGAACATATTTTACGGCATTTACAGCAAATGTAACTGTGTGGTTTATTAATCTGGTCATATTTTGGAGTATTTACGGCAGTGCCAATGCATGCATTATTGATAGAACTTTGCAGTGATGTGACACTGAAATCCTTTGAATCAAGCATTGTGAATGGTTGCTATTGATGTGGGCGAGCACAATGGTGTATATTTAAGCCAATGGGAAGATTTATTGTCAATTCTGCCTGTTCGAATGCTGAGCGCACGTGCGTGGATAATTTATTCATGTTGAAAATATTACAAATGGATGATTGTTCATTTGAACTATTTGAGTATTTCCGAAGCATGTATGTCTGATGAATTTGCCACAACGTCATCTTAAAGTCCTGGCACGGGCAGTCGCCATCACGGTGGATTCCGAGTTTCGATTTCCAAATGAAAGTGTTATTGTCTTATTCACCTCAAATGTTAACATGTGTGATTTTAAGGATGAATCGCCCATATATGAAACATTAAAAACTTTTCGACACTTACTGCATTTAGCTGAATACCGTTCAACTGGAACAGGCAGTAACCAGTTATAGTATGCAGTTGATTTAATCCAAGCTTGTTGGAAGGTACACTTCCCCACAATGGAATTACATTTTGCTTTTCGAATGACATTTCCGGAGACATTGTGGGTTACGAAATGTGTCATTTACATTTAACATGTAGTTTACTCATTGGGAGAAAGGATGACATCAATTCATTTGCATTCAGTAAGTATTCAGTTAGAATAGCAGTACATGTGCAAGAGACATAGCTGTTGTGCCACCTGGTAATTACACTGCAGTTGTAGGATAAACACAAGAAAATGTCTTTCTCAGGCTCACTAATTCTAATCAGTGATATCATTGCTTGGATAGCTTCCAGAAAGAGTTTTCCAAGAAATGATGTCAAGTGTTAGAATTACCAACAAAGGGAAATATAAGAGAAAGTTTCTAGTCGTTATCTGATAATTTAGGGTACTTTGCCAGCCTCGGCCTTGAAAAGCCTTGAATTTCATAAATGGGGGCCTTGAAAATCCATGAAAATTGCCGAGAAATGGCCTGGAATGACCTTGAATTTCAAAGATTTTAACCTGGGGGATGTTCAGTCAGTGTTTTTATTTCTATTTTCTTTGACAAATGTTTGTCTGCTAATATTTCCGAAACGAGACACCATGTTGTTTGTTTACAGAAGAACATGCAATGATTGAATAGTTCTGCACTCTTTAAATATGCTAATAAGCCAGTATAGGTTGGTCATGTGGGTGGGGTGAGATAGCTGTCACATGGATGGGGTGAGACATGCACGTCTCTCCCAGCTGTGTCACAGGACTTTATATTTCTTTTCAACCTACTCACAATTGTTTACAATTGGCTGTAACGTAAGTGCAAGCTCTACTACGGAACTAACTCAAGCTTTTAGAAACTTTTCCAAACAAGCTGCAAAAGCACGAAAAAGATCGAAAAAAGGGTCGAGCGAGACCAGAGCTCAAAATTACAGGTACTCTCTCTGCACACCTCTTGCGTTTACCGAGCGCATGCGCAACAACCATGACGTCAATTCCTTTTATTTCCGCCATTTGTACATGGTTGGAAATTTTTGTGACTCGTGCTATTCTTAGCTATTATCTTCGTGAACAACTTATTGTATGTGTTAATCTTCATCTGATTGTGTGCAAGTGGATTGTATCCTTTGTCAAGCTTTCAAAATTATTGATATTTAATGCTATTTTTGATCATTTTTGCTTGTATTTTCACACATAGACTTGTTTTTCCTCCACATGTGAACACAACCTTTGTTGTTTTCCATTGGCGGGAAGCTTGATTTCATTATTCACATTCATATTATACCAAAGACTATTCCTTGTACCTCTTGCTTGCAGGTGAAACATGTGAACGGCTCTCATTCCACATGTGTCACTTGCAACAATTGTACTCAGGCCCAATCATGTGGTATTTGTAGGGTTTGGTCCTCAAAATTCTGGGCTTCTGTTAACAAGGTGGTTCTGTCCAGACCTAGAACCCCTTGTTCTCGGGGTAAGGGTAGCCGTGCCATAGCAGACATTTCTGTTAGTGCACGTGGTGACACTGTCACACAGGATTCTGATCTGTCTTTTTCTGTGGCGAGTTCCTCGGCAACTGTTGACGGTGCTAGTTCAGTGATACCTGACGTGGAGACAGTGGTCTCTTTGTCTTCTGATGTCACTCTTGAGGCGTCTGTTTTCGTAGAGAGCTTCTCCGAGGTCAGCTCGGTGACCCTCTCCGATTTGCCTCCTACGCCGTCGACAGTTGCTGAGGAAGTTGTTACTACAGATTCTATTCTGTATGATGGTGGCTCTTCCATCTCCTCTGGGGATGGTACACAGCCTCGGGTGACCGAGGCTGTATCTGCTGGCGTGTCTGTGAGCTCTCAGCCTCCCCTGGCTTTGCGGCGAAGCTGTGCGGGTTTGCTATCTGCTCCGTCTCATCTGGCTTGGTTTACTCCTAGTTGGTTGAGCCGTTCGGTCACTTCGGCAACGATTCCTCGCCCCTCAAGCGAATCGTTTAGTGTTCCTCCTTCCCCTACTAGTGTGCCGACTAGAAGGATTGGGTTGGGACATTGGCATCCAGGGCCTGCTGTTTGGCAGAGGTCAGTGACAGCCCCGGTTAGCTGTCACTCTCGGAACCTTCCTCCGGTGATTCCTCACTGTGTTCCGAGTCTGGATGTCGATCGATGCTTGCCTTCAGTCTCAGAGGATGGGCAGTTGGGGCCTTCTGCCGCACAGAGGCCAATGACAGGTTTCTGTCATTCTTGGGACTATTTTGCAGGCAGGATCTTCTGTTCCGCAGAGGTCAGTGATTGCCCCTGGGCGTCACAATCGGGACTATCCTCTGGTGTCTTCTCACCATCTCCCTATTCTATCTGTCGATTGACGTTTGATGTCGGTCTCTTCTGGGGATTTGGGTTCTTCTACCAGAAGGGTCCATTGAGAGGACACTCCGTCGGGCGATGCTGCTGCGACAGATTCTCAGGGTGACCTGCGTCAGGCCGTTTTGGCGCTCACCCAGTTGCTTTCTGGCAACCCTCATGTTGGCCTCCCTGTGCCTCCTGAGGCACAACCTCCTTTGGTCGGTCACCGAGATGTCTCGCCTGGCCCCTTGGATACTGCACAGTATTCACAGGAGGTTTCTGCTGGTCAGCCCGAGTTGGGCAACGTCTCCTCTGCAACAGAGGATGATGATTTTTTTTAAGGTGATGGGCCCCCTTGTCAGTCTTGGGGCAGGCTTTGGATTTCGTCTTTGGCTTATTGCCGGACATTCAACCTTCAGACCAGCCATCTGTGACCATCTGGCCGCGGTCCTCTGTGGAGCGCCGTAACCCTGTTGAGCCTTCTAGCTCTGGGGCTTTGCGTCCTTTGCAATCAGCTCAGGTTGTTGAGTCCTTCCAGGGCTTAGATGCCAAAATGCATTCTAAGGCCCTCAAGGGTTCTTTCTTTTCTAGAGCTGATGCCTTTCTGCCTCCATCGCGGTTTCGTGTTTACGATTCCATCTGTCCACCAGTCTTCCAAGGGATGACTACTGTGGATGAGGATTCTTCTTCCCTCGGGTTAACTAAGCCTAAGTCGGCAGTTCTCCCGATGTCGGTAGTTGAATCTATGGTGGGCCTGTCCCGAGAGATGCTGGGTATGTTATCTCTCGCGGACCATGTCGTCGCTGCCCTGGCTGAATATTTTCCACCAGGGGAGTTTGATGATGCTCAGGTGCCTTTTCGCGTTTTGTCACAGGCTCTCATGAACTTAACACACGCTCACGCCTGTAACATGGCTGATTTGGAGCTGGCACGCCAGGATGCGATGTTGGATTCTTCTCCATCCCTTCCTTCTGAGCAGCGTGCTGTTCTGAGGTCTGCCTCTTTGGTTGGACCTCAGTTGTTCCATGGTTCCGTGGAAGCTGTCCGTGGCGAGGTTCTTCGTCATTCGAAAGACCAGCTTTTGCTGCGCCACCTGGACCAACCTGCTGCAGCGGGTGGTGGTCGTTCCAGGCCCGCCAAGCGTACTGCTGTGTCTGCCTCATTGGCAACATCGGCTACACCTTCAGCTCCGTCTGCTCCTTCTGCTCAGAAGAAGCGCTGACGCGACCAGGCTCGCTGGCAGCCTCAGGCAGGAAAGTCTCAGGACTTGAGGCCTCAAGTGAAGGTTCTCACCTCGATTCGCCTCCAGTCGGGGGAAGGCTGTCGCTGTTTTACGACCAGACACTTGGGTCCTCGACGTCATACAATCCGGTCTGCGACTGTCCTTCCATCGGCACCCCAGTTTATCTCGGGTGCCCCTCCTGACTCGGGTCCCTTCCGATTCTCTATGTCGGGACCTTCTGGTGCAGGAGATTGACAATCTCCTCTCCAAAGGAGCGTTCGAGGTGGTCAGGAACACCCTTTCACCGGGGTTTTACTTGAGACTTTTCTTGGTGCCGAGGAAAAACGGCCAATTTCGTCCTGTCATCGATCTGAGTATCCTGAACGAGTACGTAATAGCTCCTCGTTTCAGTATGGAGACTTTCCGGTCGGTTCGACGTTCTGTTTATCAGGGCGACTTTGCTCCCAGTATCGACCTGAAGGATGCCTACTTCCATGTACCTATCATCTGGCGTCACGGAAATACCGTCGGTTCTCGTTTCGGGATCGAGTCTATCAATTCAGTCTATCTCCCGTTCGGTTTGAACCTGGCTCCTTGGGCCTTCACCCGACTGATGTCACATGTGCTTGCTTTCCACCATACTCAGTCGGCTGTGACTTCGTCAGCCTACCTGGAGGACATCCTCAAACGGCACCACGATGCTGCTGTTCTGGAGTTAGATGTCCGGCAGTTTCTTTGCCTACTAGCGTCGCTGGGTTTCAGAGTCAATCGCGAGAAGTCGGATCTCCTTCCTTCTCAGCGATTTCGTCATTTGGGGATGGATTTCGACACTCTTCACAATGTAGTGTTGGTCCCCCATGCTCGGGCGACGATTCTTTCCGCTTTGACTCGGAACCTGCTTCAATCTTCCTCGGTCTCGGCCAGGACTTTCCTTCGGATGCTGGGCCTTTGCGGTTCGGTGACAGATCTCATTCCGCTCGGTCACTTGTTTGTCCGACCTCTCCAACACTTCCTGTCGGATCATTGGCGTCCAAATGTAGATCCGCTGGACCTGAAACTTCCTATTCCTCGGTCCCTGCTTTGTCACCTCCACTCTTGGGCCGATGTTCCCTGGCTGACACAGGGTGTTCCGTTGGATCTTCCTTTGGCTGATCGCATCCTTACTGCGGATGCCAGCGATCGGGGCTGGGGTGCGACGTTGGATCCTCTCGGTCTGTCCACTCATGACGAGCAGGTGGGCCTTCATATCAACCAGAAGGAGCTCCTTGCTCTTCTGTTGAGTTTTCGGCTTTGGATCCCTCACCTGTCGGACCATATTGTCCTACTTCTTTCGGACAATTCGACAGTAGTGGCCTACATACGGAATCAAGGAGGCACACATTCGATTCCCATGTATCGGCTATCTCGGGATCTTCTGATAGCGTGGGATGTAAACGCTCGACACATTCGACACATTCCCGGGCATCTCAACGTCCTAGCAGACTCCCTGTCCGACACGACAGTGTCCTTCCAACCAAATGGATGCTACCTCGGTCGGTGTTTCAGGCAATTTGCAAGCAGTGGGGCCATCCTCAGGTCGACCTTTTCGCTACTCGCTGGAATCATCAGGTAAAGACCTTTGTCTCCCCTTGTCCAGATCCTCTGGCATTTGTGGTAGACGCTTTGTCCCTGGACTGGACAGGTTGGATCAGCTATGCCTTCCCTCCTGCACCAATTCTTCCTCACGTATTAGCGAAGATTCGTGCTTGCAGTTGCAGGATCATTCTGATCGCACCTGTCTCCACAGAGGGTGTGGATCAATCTGCTGCTGCCTCTGTTGGCAGATCGGCCGATTCGTCTACCTCTACGTCGCGATCTTCTTTCCCAGGGTCATCCCAGGAAGTATCACAACAACCTGGCGAGCATGTCCTTTCACGCCTGTTTTTTATCAGGTCCTGTCTCCGACGTAGAGGTTTTTCGAGACGAACAGTGGAGTGCATTTCTGCATCGCGGCGACATTCCACTGGCATGACTTATGTTGCGAAGTGGAAGGTTTTCTGCCACTGGTGTGCAGATCACAATGTGGATTACCGTGATCCGTCAATCGCTCAAATTGCGGATTTTCTGGTATATCTTTTTGATTCCAAAGGCCTCCAGCCTATTAAGATTAAGGGCTATCGATCTATGCTGTCTGATACTTTCTCTTATGTGGGAAAGCGGTGCATCGGTCGTAATCTTTTTCTCTCCAAACTCATTCGGCACTTTTCTTTGAAGAGGCCTTGAGTTTTGCGTCTTACACCCAAGTGGAACTTGGCATGGGTGTTGCACTGTTTGGAGGGGGCACCATTCGAGCCTTTATCTGAGACCGATATGTATTTTCTCGCCTATAAGACGGCTTTCCTTCTAGCATTTGGTTCTGCTCGACGAGTCAGTGAGCTTCATGCGCTATCTGTTGATTCTGCTTTCTTCAGAAATGAGGCTAACAGTGTCACCTTCACTACTGATTACTCTTTTCTGGCTAAGAATCAACTTCCTGATTCGGTACCTCCTCCCATCTGCATTCGGGCTCTCCCCGCTGTCGATGGTCATAGACCTCTTCTTTGTCCTGTTCATGCGATCAAGACTTACATTACTCGCTCTCATTAGTTCATTAGGAAGGGTTGGAAGAGATTCTTTCTGTCTCTCATTCCTAAGAGGCAGTCTATCTCTTCCCATTCTATTTCCAGGTGGATCTGTCTTGCAATCAAGCTGGCTTATTCCTGCTTGTCTGCTTCGGATCTTGTTTCGAACCAGTTTAATGCTCATGAGGTTCGTGCCATTTCTACATCCTGGGCGTTCTCCAATTCTGTTTCGTTCCGGGATGTTATGAATGTGGCTTACTGGAGGAATGCTTCTACCTTCTCTTCCTTTTATCTCCGCCACCTACAGCAGCAATCTGAGGACCTTTATTCTTTAGGCCCTCTCATTGCTGCTCAGGCTGTTGTGCACCCTCGTTAAAATTGTTTTTATCGAGGTTGTGCTTCGCTCAGCCTTGTTCTTTTCAGGTGCCTTCTCTCTATCTTCATTACAGGTTTCGCTATTGTTCTCTGCCCTCCTTGCTTTTCTTTCTACTGCTCTTGTTGGTATTGGTTATGTGATTCACCTCCTCCTATTGTTTATTCAGCCAATTGTAAACAATTGTGAGTAGGTTGAAAAGAAATTAAAATTTTTTAGTAAATTTTGTTTCTTAACATACCTACCGCAATTGTTTACCAGAGGCCCACCCTCCTTGGGGATATCTTTGATATCGGTGCCTCCCCGCTAAATCACAAACTTCTCGTTGGCGGAAATACGGAATTGACGTCACGGTTGTTGCACATGCGCTCAGTAAACGCAAGAGGTGTGCAGAGAGAGTACCTGTAATTTCGAGCGCTGGTCTCGCTCAACCCTTTTTTCGATCTTTTTCGTGCTTTTGCACTCTATTACTTTTCCAGCTTGTTTGGAAAAGTTTCTAAAAGCTTGAGTTAGTTCCGAAGTAGGGCTTGCACTTACGTTACAGCCAATTGTAAACAATTGTGGTAGGTATGTTAAGAAACAAAATTTACTAAAAAATTTTAATATTTCTCCCACCACTCAGGTATTGAGATATATATAAAGTCGTGTGGGACAGCTGGGAGAGATATGCCTGTCTCACCCCGCCCACGTGACAGCTATCTTATCCCAACCACGTGGCCAACCTATTTGCATATTTAATTGGCGCCGGAACTATATAATCATCGCAAATTAGGTCTGCACATGTACAAACAAACAAAATGGAAGGCTGTTTGCTTCCGTAAATACAACTGACTTTATAAACGGAAATCGAAACCAGAACACTCAAAGAACAACTTCTGCACACCTCAAATTGCTCGATCAGTTTATCAGACAGAAATATACATCTGATATCATAGCGCCCTGTCAAACTGAAGTGCAAGTCTGGAAATGACGTGTGCAGGCATGTCGATTTCATTTGAGGTCGCTTCAGTGTATTAACCCTCAACATGTGGTGCTAGTCTGCTTGTTTTGAAATGTATACCTTTGGTATATACCACACTTCTCGACAAGATTTCCGAATATCTTATTGGTTTTCTCCTAGAATGAACGCACTAAGAATTATTTTTTCCTGGTAAATATGGTATTTTCTAAATGGTGGGGGAAAAATCATCCCGATAGATATCTGGGTTGGATGGGTAAATCTCACCCATGGGGCAAGATATTTGAGCCAAACACTCGGCAAGCCTTGTGTCTGGCTCAAATATCTTGCCCCTCAGGTGAGATTTCCCCATCCCATCCAGATACCCATCGAGGATAATAATAGTCTCAGTACCTTAGTGGTGGGAGAAAAATCCTGTCCTGGTCAGTGTCTTGGGCAGGAATATCCATCAGCAGCACACAAGGAGTTAAAATATAATACTTGAGTGGTGACAGGCAATATTTATGGGTGTCAGAGGGTGCAATATTTACAATTTGAAGAGCCATGAGATTCGATTTGGGATTCGATTCAGATCAGGATTAAATTTGATTCTGGAATCTATTTGAAATCCACTGCCTGATTCGATTTGGGGATTCAATTCAACCTGAAGTTTGAGATTCACAGAGCCCTCCATTTTAGTCAGAAATCATCATTTTTGTTTTTTGTTACTGTCATTGGTTTTTAGCTTTGTTTTGTTTTTAAAAAACTGAATCTGGCTTACAAAATTGATAAATCACATTACATTAGATATTGTTAGAGATGGTATTGTACTTTGTCTATATATACTACTGCAGCTGGATCCAGCAAGATTTCAGCTAATAGTGTGGTTAGCTCTAGTATGTGGCTTGATCAGCCAACTACATCATTTTACACCTAGGAAATCTTATCATACATTATAAGGCTGAAAAAAACAATTACTCCAAGGCTTCAAGGCTGGTAACAGTACAGTTTGGTGTCATCCCAAGACGAATTGGTAAAATATCCCAACAAGACGATCCCAACAAGACGAAAAAAAAAATTTCTCCTCAGATGAGGGGGAAATTTACTTTAAAAAGAACGTGTACATTACAACGTATGCTATTTGAAAAATTTAAGGGTTTTATTTTATGCATGTGTTTGGGAGTTTTGTTGATAAAAAAGATACAAAAAAAATATAGCAAATAGCGTCTTGTAACAAAGCGTGGCACCTCTGTTAACTTGTAGCGTGCTAAGTTTTTTTTGGTTGTCAAAATTTTGTTCACATATTATTGCCTTGTTACAATTAATAGGAGAGTGCCTATAGGCACTCTCCAATTAATTGTAACAGGGCAAATCCACCCAGACTTAATAATATCACAGTAAAAATTAATTGAAGTACATCCACAGAATATGAAGCTCTGGTACCCACACTTCAGGATAAAGCCCCAAAATGGGGTTCCAGCACTCAATCAGTTAATTGAAGTCTCTTTGTCCAAACGTAAGCCGTGTTAGCAGTTTATGATGGAAAACCTAAAAATAAATGGTTTATGTAGTCATTTTAATTAAATTCGTCTTGTTGGGATTTGTCTTGTTGGGATGACCTTTCAACATTCATCTTGTTGGGATTCGTCTTGTTGGGAACAAACCTACAGTTTCAGTTGTTTACAGCACAGTGGTCTCAAAGTCTTCAAGGCTGGTGTTTACAGCAGTTCCCTGTCTTGTGTCTACTACTCAGTGAAAGTTGGGTGGATAGTGATTGAAGTAACTGCTTTCACTTGTTTACAGTACAGTGATTGCAAAGGCTGTAAACCTGGTGGTAATGGCAGTTTCCTGTCTAGTGACATTCAGAAAATGAGTTGGTGAAAGTGGAGTGGTAGTGATTGAAGATGGACTGATTGTTTTCACTGTTTAGAGTACAGTGATTACAAACAGCTGTCTTTTATAATCAGATAGTGATCAGAGATGGGCGGTATAATAAAAATACCGAATGGTAAAGGTATTGTAGTAATACCCAAATACCTTACCAAGGGAGGAAGAATATACCGAAAACCCTGTACTTTAAAATACCAGCTACAAACATAGAAAATATGAAGGAATCATCAGAGTTACCTTGTTCATTCTGACCTAACATGGCCAGTTTATAGCCTAGTAAGTAGCCAGAATAAGGCTAAGACAGCCAAAATACCTTGAAATTTTCTCAATAAAACTGTACAAATTTGGATGTCCTATGACATCCAAATTTGTATGGTTTTATCAACATTAGTGATATAATTTTTAAACAAGGCTAAAAATTATGACCTTGATCTGCGACCTTCACCTCCATTGAACAAAAAAAAAATATTGTGCATGACACATCGTCTCCCCATAAGCAACATGTATGCCAAGTTTCAACAAAATCCATCAAAGCATCTCCAAGTTATGGAGTGGACATGAAATTTTCCTGAAAGACAGACAGACGGATGGATGGAAATGACAAACACCATATGCCCCCAAAAATTTATTGGTGGGAATAAAAATATCAAAATTATATTTTATTTTGTTGTGTTGAGTATGGGATTAAGTGTCAAATAAAAATGTTGGTGCATTAAAGCTATTTTTTTATGTAGGTACCATATACCATACTGAAACTGAGGTATATGGTCAGAAATATACCGGTACCGATACCGAACCTAAAATTTCAATACCGTCCATCTCTGATAATGATTTGGTTATAACTCAGTCACACAGTTGGTCAAAAATCATATAATACTGTGAAAATAGCATGAGTTTCAATGGTGTTGCATTTCTTTTTTGACAGGTGACATTCTACAGTATTGAGAGGAGGAAAGTAGACCGTGATTTTTTGATTAGTCATAATCTGGACGAAATTCATTTTTTTGTTGTTGTTGTAATCACAGTACTGGACCATTCTTGAAATGATCTTTGCCACTTATGCTGGCAGCTGAACCATTGTGTTCTTTCAGGGTCATGTTCTGTGTTATAATAATACTATAATAGTTCAGGGCTGTAATCACAAAAGCATACCATGAATTTTGACGACACTACAATCATGTCAAAATGTTCTGTCCACGTTTTTTGCCATAGGATAGACCTTCACAAATTTGGGGAAAAATCATTTGATTTTAGTCAGAAGAAATATGGCGACCAGTTTCTTTTGATATTTCATCTCAAATGCATAACGAGAATGTTTACTTAAACTCCCATCATATTCATTTCTTAGCTCTTTAGAACAATGATCTGTTCTAAAATAATGATTAAACTTTGCATCCATTGACTCTGTCAATAAAATACTTTGAGGTAATGCATTGGTGGAAAGGGCTCACTGCATCTTTTTAGCCCTTTATTAGTCGAGTTGTGACGAAGTCAAACTCGACTTATAGTTTGGTGAATGGCGGGCGGGCGGGCGGGCAGGCGGGTGGGCGGGCGGGTGGGCGGGCGGGCGGGCGGGTGGGCGGGCGGGCGTAAACAATTGGTTTCCGGATGATAACTTGATAGTGGTTCAACTCACATTCATTAAACTTCATACGTAGGTTGGTCTTGGTGGGAGGAAGAACCCTATTGATTTTGGACATGCTACGTCGAAGGTCAAGGTCACAGTGACCTTGAACATAGTAAATCTTAAACAATTGGTTTCCGGATGATAACTTGATAATGGTTCAACTCACATTCATGAAACTTCATAGGTAGATTGGCCTTGGTGAGGGGAAGAACCCTATTGATTTTGGACTCGCTACGTCAAAGGTCAAGGTCACAGTGACCTTTAACATAGTATATCGCAACAATTGGTTTCCGGATGATAACTTGATAGTGGTTCAACCTAGAGTCATGAAACTTCATAGGTGTGTTGGCCTTGGTGCGAGGAAGAACCCTATTGATCTTGGACTCACCAGGTCAAAGGTCAAGGTCACAGTGACCTTGAACATAGTATATCGCAACAATTGGTTTCCGGATGAACTTGATAGTGGTTCAACCTAGAGTCATGAAACTTTATAGGTGTGTTGGCCTTGGTGCGAGGAAGAACCCTATTGATCTTGGACTCACCAGGTCAAAGGTCAAGGTCACAGTGACCTTGAACATAGTATATCGCAACAATTGGTTTCCGGATGATAACTTGATAGTGGTTCAACCTAGAGTCATGAAACTTCATAGGTATGTTGGCCTTGGTGCGAGGAAGAACCCTATTGATCTTGGACTCACCAGGTCAAAGGTCAAGGTCACAGTGACCTTGAACATAGTATATTGCAACAATTGGTTTCCGGATGATAACTTGATAGTGGTTCAACCTAGAGCCATGAAACTTTACAGGCGTGTTGGCCTTGGTGCGAGGAAGAACCCTATTGATGTTGGACTCACCAGGTCAAAGGTCAAGGTCACAGTGACCTTGAACATAGTATATCGCAACAATTGGTTTCCGGATGATAACTTGATAGTGGTTCAACCTAGAGTCATGAAACTTCATAGGTGTGTTGGCCTTGGTGCGAGGAAGAACCCTATTGACCTTGGACTTGCCAGGTCAAAGGTCAAGGTCACAACTCGACATTGGATCTGTGATCCTGAGCGGCATTTTTACCTTCCACACATGATATAAGAATTTGTTCATAATTTATATTTTTCTCAAAGTTTTCAAAACATTTCACAAAAACCATATCAAATGACCCCTCGTTGGAACGAGCTTGATGGGCTGGTTCCATTGAGTCATTTCATGATACAGTTTTGGTGACATTCTTTAAAAATAATCTTTTTCAACTGCTCAGTTTATAAATTACGTGAGTGGATGCAGCTGATTCATTAGATTGATGGTTAACCCTTTACCTGACATGAAAAGCAGACACTTGCAAACAAAATTCTTGAATAACTTTTTTTCATTTTTTGTCTCAAAAACATTGGTTATGACCCCTCATTGGAACAAGCTCATTGAAAATGGAAATATAATGAAAATTAAATGGCGATTTTTTAGAACAGCGCTGGCCGGTTTTGGCTGTTATGTTGGTTAAAGGGTTAAACAGTATAGTAGAGCACTGCATATTGCCTTTTTGAAAGAAACTCTTGAAATAAAGACTTATTGTAGTAACTGGGGTTCCTCATTTCACCTTTTGCAGTAACAGTGATAAACATATTTGCATAGCATTGTTTTGCCATTTTTCTTGGTCTTCCTGAAAGTATGGTTCTTGACAAATTGGTTGCCAAAAAAAAAATTAGATAACCTTCTTTATTATACACTAAACAATAGATTATTGAAAAAATTGCGGAAAGATAGAAATCATATCCCCCCTTTGTGAAGATATAGAAATTTTCACTTTCACAGTATCAGTCAAAATGGCAGCTTTGAAAATGATCAATTTGTTCTTAAAACTTATAATGAAAAGAAAATCTAGTGTTTTGGAGTGGATACTGATCATTTCCAGCAATAATTCAACACGTATTCACCTTGAATTGATTCCCCGTGGGAACCCCGGGCAGTAAGCAGCACTTGTTTACTGTGGTAAACCAGTTCCGCTTTACTAGTAAAATAGGACCCAGTCACCAATGCTTGGGGTGAAAGTCCTCTAAAATGGGCAACATGTTGATAAACGATTGACTAAACTTGACTTCATCTCCATGTTGTGTCACGATTAGCCATGGTGCATAAATATGTGACGTTAACCACCAACAAACAAACAAACAAACACCTTGAATTGATGCATGAAACCCACCAGCTGAATCAGTTTGCAAGACCTATACCGAGTATCGGTCAGATCACTTCGCGTATCAATGCGCATCAGCTGTTTACTTTCATGCATCAATTCAAGGTTGAAATGAGTGAAATTATTGATAGGAATGATCATATTCTTATAAAAAGTGTATAATAAAAAGCAGTCGCGAAAAATAAACATTTGTCTCGGTCACGAGTGAGATAATTTTTGGTATCCACTCAAAAACACTAGATATCCTCTATTTACACTCACCTTAACCCTATGAGCACTGGTTGTTTTTCTACAGCCTTAGGACTGCACGTTGAAAATATTGATTGGTCTTCTCCACACATTCACTTAGCAGCCACCGGGTCCCTACCGGTACTTAATGAAATTATGAGACTTCATGTTCCTGAGCCGGAAAAGCGGCCTCTAATTCAGAGGGATAATTTCTAATCTGTGCAGGCTTTCAGGAGGGTAATATCTTTCTGTCAATAATAAGCATCTAGTCACTGCTTCATGGTACATTTCTCAATGGGTTTTTTTCAGATTCGGTTTGGTTTCCGAAACAAAAACATTTCAGTTAGGTTTTTCTATGAACATGCATGTATAGTAAACAACATTTCAGTCTCCTTAGCTTAGAAAATAATCCAGAATAGTTTGTGCAATATCACTCGTCACAAAAGGCACTGTTTGTAAATACTGCCATTGGGTTCAGCCCTACTTTGCGTTGATCATTCTTAAAGATTTCAGAGTATTAGTTGCTAAGCCTATTGAGACATAAAAACACAAATTTGGGTAACAAATGAATAAAGTTTATCTAATTGATATCATGTTCTCACTGTCACTTTTTCTAGGAGGAGCCAATAAGGGAGAAAGTGTGATGAGAACATGATGTATTTGCCCCTTTGCTGGATAGACTAAGTGATGAGAGTCCATAGGGGGAACAAGTCCAATTTGCTCCCAGTAAGTTAATTTGAAGAGTTTATGCACAAACACAGTAAAAACGTTTGGTCAGTTTTTGGTGGGTTTTGCTGTTCGGTTTTCCGTAGAAACCGAAAAATAATGAAAATGCTCAGCTCATTTGATACTGCACTTCATGTTGGAAATAAACATTCTAACCTGGGCAGTTTGCACCGTGATACAATTGGATCATCTTCCGATGAGCAGAAAGAATGCTTTTGAAATCACAGTACTGTAAAAAGCTATAAATGTGCTTTTTCTATGTCTTTGTTAACTGGTGGAGTGCTTAATTATTTTGGGTCTCCCAAATTTGTCCACGTCGCTTTGCCTTGTTACACTGCATGGGAGAGTGCCTAGTGTCACTCTCCCATAAATTATAACAAGGCAAATCCTCACAGATTAAATATTTCAATTCAAAAATTTTATGAAGCACATCCACAGTATAGGAAACCATTAAGTTGCGGCACCTGCACTTCAGAGTAAAGCCCAAATATGGGCTTCTAGCACTCTACCAGTTAATGAGATGCTAGTATGTGAGAAAGACAGTGGAATATCAGAGTGTGACATGTACACTCTGTTGGAAATGACCAAAGTGGACTATTTCCTACAGGATATCCAGTTATTGAATATCATCAGTTTCAGTTCAAGAATTAAATTTCTTACCCTTGGACTAACATGTAAGATCAACAGAATGACACCCAATGATTAGAGTTAAAGGGACAATAAGCTGCTAATTTGAAAAAATCAATTTGACAAAAACACAACATTCATTGTGCAAAAGTACTCTTATGCTTTGAATGTCATTTGTATGAAAGCACCCATTTTGAGAAATAAATTAACTTGAGGGTGATAATTTACAGAATTTTTCAAAAAGGCTTGCAGCCCTCAGAAATCTTGATTTAGTTACCAGATCACTCATGGAAATTTCTGGGATATCACAACCACTAAGTCATTTTCCATTTTCATCATAATTTGCTTTCTGCAAAGGACAAAGGTAAAGTCTGTGTACACGTGTTCTATTTATAGCATGTGAGTTTGTTCTTTAAACACTTTCTCGGGTGAACAATTAAGCCCCCTTGTTTTTTAGCTCACCGAAGGGACCTTAACTTATCACTTGCCGTCCGTCGCCGTCTGTCGTCGTGAACATTTTTCAAACAACTTCTCCTCTGAAACCACTGGTCCGATTTACATGAAACTTCATGTGGATGTTCATTACTATATGGAAATTCAGGTTTGTTCAAATGAAATGGCCATGTCCCTTGGGGGCTCTGTATGAGGCATAACTCTGATAGCACCGTATAAATTAAAGAAAAATTATTAAAAAATCTTCTTCTCCGGAACCAGTGGGCAGAATCTTTTGATACTTGGTATGCAGCATCTTGGTATGGGTCTGATTCAAGTTTGTTCAAATCGGCCCCCTGGATTCATATTTGGGCTCACTATAGAAGCCCAAATTCGAACTTAGTGCATTTCAGATAAATTTCTTAAAAAATCTTCTTCTCCAGATCCAGCAGGCAGAATCTTTTGATATTTGGTATGCAACATTGTGGAGTGGATCTGATTCAAGTTTGTTCAAATCGGCCCCCTGGATTCACATTTGGGTTGTGTATAGAAGCCCGAATTCGAATTTAGTGCATTTCAGGCAAATTTCTTAAAAAATCTTCTCCAGATTCATCAGGCAGAATCTTTTGATATTTGGTATGCAACATTGTGGGGTGGATCTGATTCAAGTTTGTTCAAATCGGATCCCTGGGTTCATATGTGGGCTCAGTATATGAGCCCAATTTGAACTTAGTGCATTTCAGGCAAATTTCTTAAAAAATCTTCTTCTCCAGATCCATCAGGCAGAATCTTTTGATATTTGGTAAGCAACATTGTGGGGTGGATATGATTCAAGTTTGTTCAAATCGGCCCCCTGGATTTATATTTGGGCTCACTGTAGAAGCCCGAATTCGAACTTAGTGCATTTCAGGCACATTTCTTAAAAAATCTTCTTCTCCAGATCCAGCAGGCAGAATCTTTTGATATTTGGTATGCAACATTGTGGGGTAGATCTGATTCAAGTTTGTTCAAATCGGACCCCTGGGTTCATATTTGGGCTCAGTATATGAGCCCAATTTGAACTTAGTGCATTTCAGGCAAATTTCTTTAAAAATCTTCTTCTCAAGATCCAGCAGGCAGAATCTTTTGATATAGGGTATGCAGCATGCTTAGGGGGGGGGGGGGGGGGGGGGGGGGGGGGGGGGGGGGTGAGATTCAAGTTTGTTCAAGCCAAGTCCCTGGGTTCATATTTGGGCTCACTGTGGTAGCCCGAATTATAACTTAGTTCAAAATGAGGAATTTTCTTTAAAAATCTTCTTCTTCAGATCCAGCAGTCGGAATGTTTTGATATTTGGTATGCAGCATCCTTAGGGGGGTGAGATTCAAGTTTGTTCAAGCCATGTCCCTAGGTCCATATTTGGGCTCACTGTGGGAGCTTGAATTGTATCTTAGTTCGAAATGAGGAATTTTTAGCTCACCGAAGGAAGCTCAACTTATCACTTGCCGTCCGTCGTCATCCGTCGTTGTGAACATTTTTCAAACGACTTCTCCTCTGAAACCACTGGTCCAATTTTATGAAACTTCATGTGGATGTTCATTACTATATGGCAATTCATGTTTGTTCAAATGAAATGGCCACATCCCTTGGGGGCTCTGTATGGGGCATAACTCTGATAGCACCGTATGAATTATAGAAAAATTATTAAAAAATCTTCTTCTCCAGAACCAGTGGACAGAATCTTTTGATACTTGGTATGCAGCATCTTGGTATGGGTCTGATTCAAGTTTGTGCAAATCGAGTCCATCAACCAATATTGGGTCTCACTATGGGGGCGTGAATTTTTACTTAGTGCAATTTAAGAAAAATTCTTTAAAAATCTTCTTCTCCAGACATCACGAAACTTCATGTGGATGTTCATTACTATATGGCAATTCAGGTTTGTTCAAATGAAATGGCCACGTCCCTTGGGGGGCTCTGTATGGGGCATAACTCTGATAGCACCGTATGAATTATAGAAAAATTATTAAAAAATCTTCTTCTCCAGAACTAATGGGCAGAATCTTTTGATATTTGGTATGCAGCATCTTGGTATGGGTCTGATTCAAGTTTGTTCAAATCGAGTCCCTTGATCAATATTGGGGCTTCCTATAGGGGCATGATTTTTTCCTTAGTGCAGTTTAAGGTAAAATCTTCTTCTCCAGAACCAGTGGGCAGAATCTTTTGATATTTGGTATACAGCATCTTGGTATGGGTCTGATTCAAGTTTGTTCAAATCGAGTTCCTTGATCAATATTGGGGCTTCCTATAGGGGCATGAATTTTTCCTTAGTGCAGTTTAAGGTTAAATCTTCTTCTCCAGAACCAGTGGGCAGAATCTTTTGATATTTGGTATACAGCATCTTGGTATGGGTCTGATTCAGGTTTGTTCAAATGGAGTCCCTTGATCAATTTTGGGGCTCCCTATGGGGACCTGAATTTTTACTTAGTGCAATTTAAGAAAAAAAAATTTAAAAATATTCTTCTCCAGAACCAATGGGCGGGATCTTTTGATATTTGGTATACAGCATCTTGGTATAGGTCTGATTCAAGTTTGTTCAAATTAAGTCCCACGATCAATATTGGGGCTTACTAAAGGGGTGTGAATTTTTAGCTCAACTTTGGCGAAGCCAAATTTGAGCTTATGCCATGGCCAGTCGTCCGTCTGTCTGTCAACAATTCAATACGGCTCGGGCTAGAGGCCGTATTTATGAACCGATCTTTATGAAACTTCTAGGGTACCTTTGTTGTGACCGTGGGACGAGAACGAGTGTTTTTGGGTCCGATCCGAAATTCAAGTTGGCCGCTGGCGGCCATTTTGTACAGACTTAGGTGAAATCAGAATTTTGCGCAGAACTTCCATATGAAAGCGCTGATTTGAATAATTTTTTGTATGAATGTTTAGTACCATGGGATACATCACATATAATACGGGTTTTTTTCTCGTACGTAAATTATGCAAATTAGACTAACTTTGATGTATTTAGTGTTACTTTCAGCACTGTAAGTGCAAATGCCAATACGGCTCGGGCTAGAGGCCGTATTTATAAACCAATCTTTACCAAACTTCTTGGGTACCTTTGGTATCACCGTGGGACGAGAACGAGTGTTTTTGGGTGCACTCCAAAATTCAAGATGGCCAATGGCCGCCATTTTGTACAAAATTATGTGCAATCAGATTTTTGCACAGAACTTCCATATGAAAGCGCTGATTTGAAAAAATTTTTGTGTGAATGTTTAGTACTATGGGATACATCACATATAATACGGGTTTTTTTCTCGTGCAGAAATTATGCAAATTAGATGAACTTTGATTTTTTCAGTACTACTTACACACAGTAAGTACACATGTCAATACGGCTCGGGCTAGAGGCTGTTTTTATCAACCGATCTTCACGAAACTTCTTCGGTACCTCTGTTATTACCTTGGGACGAGAACGAGTGTTTCTGAGTGCGGTCCAAAATTCAAGATGGCTGCCAGTGGCCATTTTGTACCGAAATTAGGTCTAATCAGTTTTTTGTACACAACTTCTATACGGCTCAGGCTAGAGGCCTTATTTATGAACCGATCTTTACGAAACTTCTTGGGTACCTCTGTTATCACCGTGGGATGAGAATGGGTGTTTTTGGGAGTGGTCCGAAATTCAAGATAGCCACCAGCAGCCATTTTGTACCAAAATTAGTGCAATCAGTCTTTTGTACAGAACTTCTGTATGAAAGTTCTGATTTGAATAAATTTTTGTAGGAATGTTTAGTAAAATGGAATACATCACATACAGTACAGGTTTTTTTCTCGTGCAGAAATTATGCAAATTAGATGAATTTTGATTTATTTAGTGCTACTTATAAACTGTAAGTGCACATGTCAATACATCTCTGGCTAGAGGCTGTATTTATCAACCCGATCTTCACGAAATGTCTTGGGTACCTTTGTTATCACCTTGGGATGAGAACGAGTGTTTCTGAGTGCGGTCCAAAAGTCAAGATGGCTGCCAGTGGCCATTTTGTACCGAAATTAGGTCTAATCAGTTTTTTGTACACAACTTCTATACGGCTCAGGCTAGAGGCCTTATTTATGAACCGATCTTTACGAAACTTCTTGGGTACCTCTGTTATCACCGTGGGATGAGAATGGGTGTTTTTGGGAGTGGTCCGAAATTCAAGATAGCCACCAGCAGCCATTTTGTACCAAAATTAGTGCAATCAGTCTTTTGTACAGAACTTCTGTATGAAAGTTCTGATTTGAATAAATTTTTGTAGGAATGTTTAGTAAAATGGAATACATCACATACAGTACAGGTTTTTTTCTCGTGCAGAAATTATGCAAATTAGATGAATTTTGATTTATTTAGTGCTACTTATAAACTGTAAGTGCACATGTCAATACATCTCTGGCTAGAGGCTGTATTTATCAACCCGATCTTCACGAAATGTCTTGGGTACCTTTGTTATCACCTTGGGATGAGAACGAGTGTTTCTGAGTGCGGTCCAAAAGTCAAGATGGCTGCCAGTGGCCATTTTGTACCGAAATTAGGTCTAATCAGTTTTTTGTACACAACTTCTATACGGCTCAGGCTAGAGGCCTTATTTATGAACCGATCTTTACGAAACTTCTTGGGTACCTCTGTTATCACCGTGGGATGAGAATGGGTGTTTTTGGGTGTGGTCCGAAATTCAAGATAGCCACCAGCAGCCATTTTGTACCAAAATTAGTGCAATCAGTCTTTTGTACAGAACTTCTGTATGAAAGTTCTGATTTGAATAAATTTTTGTATGAATGTTTAGTAAAATGGAATACATCACATACAGTACGGGTTTTTTTCTCGTGCAGAAATTATGCAAATTAGATGAATTTTGATTTATTTAGTGCTACTTATAAACTGTAAGTGCACATGTCAATACATCTCTGGCTAGAGGCTGTATTTATCAACCGATCTTCACGAAATGTCTTGGGTACCTTTGTTATCACCTTGGGATGAGAACGAGTGTTTCTGAGTGCGGTCCAAAAGTCAAGATGGCTGCCAGTGGCCATTTTGTACCGAAATTAGGTCCAATCAGTTTTTTGTCACAACTTCTATACAGCTCGTATTTATGAACTGATATTCACGAAACTTCTTGGGTACCTTTGTTTTCACCTTGGGACGGGAATGAGTGTGTTTTGGGGTGCCTTTGTTATCACTGTGCTATGAGAACAAATATTTTGGGGTTCAGTCAGATCCACTCTGGGACTCAAAGATTTCTTTTCTAGTTTAGCATCTGACTGTCACCGACCTTTACAATACTTTACCTATACATTTGTTACAGACTACAGTCAGTATTTATGTACAGACCGTTACAGTACTTTATATGTACCTTTGTTATCAGGTCATTACCTAGATGTTTGTCATTGCTGTGTCACATACTATACATGTACATGTCTTGACAAGTTGAGCTACAGTGTCATTGACACTTTCATTACTCAGTGCAATTTAAGAAAATTTCTTTCAAAATCTTCTTCTCCAGAACCAATGGGCATAATCTTTTGATATTTGGTATGCAGCATCTTGGTATGGGTCTGATTCAAGTTTGTTCAAATCGAGTCCCTTGATCAATATTGGGGCTCCCTATAGGGGCATGAATTTTTCCTTAGTGCAATTTAAGGTAAAATCTTCTTCTCCAGAACCAGTGGGCAGAATCTTTTGATATTTGGTATACATCATCTTGGTATGGGTCTGATTCAAGTTTGTTCAAATTGAATCCCCCGTGCAATATTGGGGATCACTATAGGGGTGTGAATTGTTACTTAGTGCAATTTAACAAAAAATCTTTAACAATCTTCTTCACCAGAACCAGTGGGCAGAATGTTTAGATATTTGGTATGCAGCATCTGGTATGGGTTGGATTCACGTTTGTTCAAATTGAGTCTTTTGATCAATATTGGGGCTCACTATGGGGGTGTGAATGTTTACTTTGTGCAATTCAAATTCTTTAAAAATCTTCTTCAGAACCATCATGCAGAATCTTTTGATATTTGATAAGCAGCATTGTCCCATTCAGTCTCGTTGATGTGTTAGCTCACAGAGAGTATATATTTACTCTGTAGAACCTTAAGAATAGCTTTTGATAAAATTTGAGTCTTAACAGTATGGAACATTCGGTGAGCGCCTAAGGCCCCCTGGGGCCTCTTGTTTTAACATGCACTTTCATATGCATGCAAAATCTGAGAATTGAGATTTTTATGCCCTGAAACATTTTTTCGGGGGCATATAGTGTTTGTCATTTACATCCATCCACCTGTCCGTCCATCGGGAAGATTTTCCTGTCTACTCTATAACTCTGAGATGCTTCATTGGAATTTGTTGAAACTTGGCATACATTTTACTTGTGGGGAGACGATGTGTCATGCACAAAATCAAGGAAGTCATTGCCACGTCGGGGGCATAGTCACTTCTGAGTGACAATCTCTTGTTTCAATTTAGTGGCTTTTTGTCCATTCAACATTTAGTGGAAACATAATTCATTGAAATGGAAATTATTGCAAGAAAAAAGAAGCTGCACAACTCTTTACTTAACACAACTAGAGGACGATAATTTCAAAACTATTTTTTTCAGTAAACTTAATGTGTCCATGTTTTGCCTTCAAAACATGTCTTATAAATCCTCATTAAGGGTTTATATGTTATGCATTGGTGCAAAATTGAAAAAAAAAAAAATAGAATTTTTTTTACTCAGACCACAATAAAAAAAATTAAAAGTTTAGGGTCGGGCCCTAAAAAATAGAGTACATATAGGTTGGTGGGAAACACATCACATTTTTGGCCTAAATGAATTCAGAAGGGTGGGAAAATAATGTTTTCTTACATACTTGACACTTTATTATACTTTGGTACATAGTTGCCTGATATATGGTATTCACATCTTGGAGAACTCTAAAGCAACAAAAAAATTTCAGTTTCTGCAAAAAAAGATCTATACGAATTATCAGTCATAAAAGATTTAATGCCCACACCAAGAATCTATTCATGAAGGATCGTATCCTCAAAGTTAACATCTTATTATACCCCACAAAATGAATTTTTGGGGGGATAAATACGAGTCAAATTGTCGGTCGGTCTGTCGTCATCGGTCCGTTGCACATGTAAACTTGTGGAGCGAGCTACTTCCACAGTTTTAGCCGTATTTTCCTGAAACTTCAGAAAAATGATCAACATGATGAGGAGCAGTGCGTGACATAATTTTTTTCTTGATCGGATTCAAGATGGCCGACTGGTGGCCATATTGGATTTTTTTAGCTCAACTTTGGCGAAGCCAAATTTGAGCTTATGCCATGGCCCGTCGTCCGTCTGGCCATCTGTCCGTCAACAATTGGATACGGCTCGGGCTAGAGGCCGTATTTATGAACCGATCTTTACAAAACTTCTTGGGTATCTTTGTTATGACCGTGGGACGAGAACGAGTGTTTTTGGGTGCAGTCCGAAATTCAAGATGGCTGCCAGCCACCATTTTGTACCGACGATGCAGAAATCTGTTTTTTGTACAGAACTTCCATATGAAAGCTTTGATTTGAATAATTTTTTGTATGAATGTTTAGTACCATGGGATACATCACATATAATACGGGTTTTTTTCTCGTGCGTAAATTATGCAAATTAGACTAACTTGGATGTTTTTTGGTGTTACTTTCAGCACTGTAAGTGCAAATGCCAATACGGCTCGGGCTAGAGGCCGTATTTATGAGCCGATCTTTACGAAACTCCTTGGGTACCTTTGTTATCACCGTGGGATGAGAACGAGTGTTTTGGGGTCCGGTCCGAAATTCAAGATGGCCGATGGCAGCCATTTTGTACAAAATTTGGTGCAATCAGATTTTTGCACAGAACTTCCATATGAAAGCGCTGATTTGAATAATTTGTTGTGTGAATGTTTAGTACCATGGGATACATCACATATAATACGGGTTTTTTTCTCGTGCAGAAATTATGCAAATTAGATGAACTTTGATTTTTTCAGTGCTACTTACACACAGTAAGTACACATGTCAATACGGCTCGGGCTAGAGTCTGTATTTATGAACCAATCTTCACGAAATGTCTTTGGTACCTTTGTTATCACCTTGGGACGAGAACGAGTGTTTCTGGGTGCGGTCCAAAATTCAATATGGCTGCCAGTAGCCATTTTGTACCGAAATTAGGTCTAATCAGTTTTTTGTACACAACTTCTATACGGCTCAGGCTAGAGGCCGTATTTATGAACCGATCTTTACGAAACTTCTTGGGTACCTTTGTTATCACCGTGGGATGAGAACGAGTGTTTTTGGGTGTGGTCCGAAATTCAAGATGGCCACCAGCAGCCATTTTGTACCAAAATTAGTGCAATCAGTCTTTTGTACAGAACTTCTGTATGAAAGTTCTGATTTGAATAAAGTTTTGTATGAATGTTTAGTAACATGGAATACATCACATATAGTACAGGTTTTTTTCTCGTGCAGAAATTATGCAAATTAGATGAACTTTGATTTATTTAGTGCTACTTATACACTGTAAGTGCACATGTCAATACGGCTCGGGCTAGAGGCTGTATTTATGAACTGATCTTCACAAAACTTCCTGGGTACCTTTGTTATCACCTTAGGACGAGAACAAGTGTTTCTGAGTGTGGTCCAAAATTCAAGATGGCTGCCAGTGGCCATTTTGTACCGAAATTAGGTCCGATCAGTTTTTTGTCACAACTTCTACACAGCTCATATTTGTGAACTGATCTTCACGAAACTTCTTGGGTACCTTTGTTTTCACCTTGGGACAGGAATGAGTGTGTTTTGGGGTGCCTTTGTTATCACTGTGCTATGAGAACAAATATTTTAGGGTTCAGTCAGACCCACTCTGGGACTCCAAGATTTTTTTCTAGTTTAGCATCTGACTGTCACCCACCTTTACAATACTTTACCTATACATTTGTTACAGGCAACGGCCAGTATTTATGTACAGACCGTTACAATACTTTATATGTACCTTTGTTATCAGGTCATTACCTAGATGTTTGTCATTGCTGTGTCACATACTATACATGTACATGTCTTTGTCTTGACAAGTTGAGCTACAGTGTCATTGACACTTTCATTTTATGTAAACTAGTGGAGCGAACTACTTCCACAGTTTTAGCCACATTTTCATGAAACTTCACAAAAATGATCAAAATGATGAGGGGAAGTGTGCGACATAATTTTTTTCCCGCTCGGTTTCCAGATGGCCGACTGGTGGCCATATTGGATTTTTTTTTTACTTAGAAAAATTGAATGCCCCTTTTCAGTCACCCACACTAGGTGGTATGCCATGGTGGGGGTATATATAGCGGGCAACAGACCATCTCTAGTTCAATCTACAGTTGGAAAAAGTCCAACCTTCCTGCATTGTTTGTCAATTTCTTCATATACGTTAATAGCCAGACCCAAGAAGATACTAGGCAGTCTGATCTTCTTCGCATAAGTAGAACACGGAATAAATTATTAGAAAACCTACCATCGTACCTGTATCAAAAAATATGGAATGAGCTGGACGTTGAAATTCCTCAGCTACATAATAGAAAGATGTTAAAAAAAAACTTGACTTTTAAACTTTTATCTTACTTAGATTCTATACTGTGTAGTAATCTGCACTGTCCTCACTGTTTGCTTCACATTTCATGATTTGGTAAGAAACTCTATGATCCAGGAAATTTGTTTTAACATAGCCAACAAAACATCTTGAGCCTGTTATATTTTAACTGGTTGAGTGCTAGAAGCCACTATCAGGGCTTTCAAAAAAATTAAGGTACCATGCAGAGCAAAAGCCAACATTTTCCTCGCTCATGTTTCATATTCAGTTAAATGCAAATAATATTTCCTTTAAATAAACTTGTTTTATAACAAATTATTGCAGAGTGCCTGAAAGCAGCCATGACTTGATTTGATGGAATATTCAAAGGAGACTGACCTTAAAAATGTTGTTTAAAGGATTATGACTGTAAAGGTATATTTCATCAACAACGGTTCAGTAAAATAACTCCATTAGGTAACATGTCTATTATTCCAGGAAACTTTGCCAGCAGCATGCAAAAACTTAAGGGAGACCATGTTGAAAATGTACTCCCATCAGTTTAAGCTTTGTCCTCCTTGTCAAGTTTAAATTTATTTGATCACCCATCATATATATAAACATGAATATTCTGTTAGTTACTATTACGAGGGATCAAAGTTTCTGGACACCAGGTCTCCAAATGCCAATATCCATTAAGGAGTATACTCATCAGTGATGTTCTGGGCCTTCTTCATGCTGTGGTGGCTGATTCAGGACACTGAACATTTTTATGCCCCCACCAATTTTGGCAGGGGCATTGAGTGTTACCTTTGTCCGTCCATCTATACATACATAAGTCTATATATCTGTCCAAAATATGGTCCTGGATGATAACTTTAGTTTGAACGAAATGAAACAAAATTTTATACATAGGTTTATAACCACATAATACAGGTTGGGGTTGATAGTGAGCACGGTCTGATATTTTTGGGCAGAGTTATGGCCCATTTTCAACTTAGAAAACATGTTGATATTGGTTTCCAGATAAATTTATTTTGACTGAACGAAATGAAACAAAATTTTATACATAGGTTTATAACCACATAATACAGGTTGGTATTGATAGTGGGCTTGGTGCGATATTTTTTGGCAGAGTTATGGCCCTTTTCTGACTTGGAAGACATGTTGATATTGGTAACTTCAGTTCTAGGTATCTGATTTCAATCAAATTTAGAATATAGAATATAGCTTACTGTAGACAATATACCAGACAAGTTTGATTTTGAGTTTGGTGCAATAATTTTTATCTGAGTCATGGCCACTTTTTGGACCTTGTTAACCACTAAATATAGTTAATCACAAAGTGGGGGGCATTGGTGTCCTATGGACACATTTGGTGGCCTGCTGTGTTGGTGTTATGGTTTAATGGAAATAAGATAAGATATTTTTAATTCAATATCCACAAAGATAAATGACTAGAAAGTTAGAAACTCACGCTTGGCAGTGGGGGTGGGGGGGGGGGAGGGGGTGGTAATAGCCACCTTGGCATTGAACTTGTTTTTATTTTGTTACAAAGCGATAAAAGATCTTGTTTAATGAGAAAACACCTTATTTAAATGACATAGTATCCCATTATAATGAGATAATTTCTTGCTATAGTGTTATATATCTCTTTATAATGAGATAATTTCTTTTTATTGCTAGATGTTTTCTTGTTGTAATGAAATACATTCCCATAGTAATGATGTTTTATTTTTATAAAGAGATGCTTTCTTGTTATAAAGAGGCATTTTTTCATTTCAATGAGAATGCATCTCATGATGAGATAAAATCATTATAATGAAAGGGCAAGATAGTACCAGTGGACAAAAAGAAATGGATAGCATTTGAGATGTGAAGTTGCTAAATTCCTGATGCATAGAGGAGAACAATCGATGGCAGACTGTAGGGAAACACTACAATAAGATTTTTGTCAGGAAAAAAATATGTTAACAAGTAGGAGAGGACCAATCTGCCGCTACCATGTGTAGTGGATGTGATCCTCATTAATCACTTCATGTTTACAAGCATAGAGACGAGACTACTTCAGTGCAGCTCAATAGATGACAGGTTCATGCAATGCTGTTCCATCCAAGTGAAGTATCTTCTTGATCTTGAAATGGTGGGGGCCAATGATATAATCTGGCAGAGGGGGCAGCTAGCCCACCTATACAGATATACATGCATGTGAATGTTTGTGATCAAAATTAGAGAATAATGTGAATACATAGAAGGTATCTATGCTATTTTAGTGAATATCTGGAATTATGAGTGTGGACCTGAAAGTTTTATTTTTCACGAGTGCTTGGGATGAGATAATTCACGATATTCACTAAAATAGCGTAGATTTTCTTTTTATTATATGCTACATGACATTTTACTGTGCAATATTCAACCCAATTCGACTGCAAACAGTTTCAAGACAATAACAAAAATCTGCTGATCGTTCCCTCAAGGTGACATCATGCGCAAAAGCGTGTGAACCTGAAAGAATTATTTTTCACTCTCACAAGGGCTTGTGAAAAATAAAACTTTCAGATCCACACTCATGAGATAATTCCATATATTCACTAAAACAGTGCAGATTTTCTTTTTATTATACATTACATGACATTTTACTGCTACTTATTCAGTCTAATTCGACTGCAAGCAGTTTCAAGACAATAACAAAGATCTGCCGATCGTTCCTTCAAGGCGACGTTCAAGATGATGTCATATACCGAAGCGTGACATCATTTAGGAAGCTACTCAGGGATATTTCTCGATATCCATCAAGTCGATGGATATCGAGAAATATCTTGTAGATAATTTGCGATAATTCACAGGCTAGCATATAATACAAATTATTTTTGTGTATTTTTTTCTAGCTTGCAGAAAGTTATCCAATCAGAAGGGCAGCACAGTTGTCGGCATATTTGTTTCACAAATCTAAGGAATTGGGTTAGTAGTCATTTATTATTTGTAGATGTTGGGTCATATTCATATGTAATACCAGGAACCGACCTAGTAAGTAACCAGTGTGAATTTAACTCGTAAAATTCTGATTTGGATTCTGAATCTTAAATATTGGCTTCTAAGTTGACTTGCAACCCCATAAGACCCCATTTCCTTTATTGGTCACTTAAGACTTGACTAGGAACTATTGTGAAAATGAATGATTATTGTGGTGTGATAAAAATAATTTTCATTTATTTGAAAAACAACTTTAGTTATGCCAAAAAAGAATGTAATTAAATGCATAAATGTAATTCCTACACAGCTGAAAGCTTCTAACAAGAAGATAGTAAAGAAAAGTAATATAACTACAGGGGGCCCAGTGGCTCAGTTGGTAGAGGTGCAGGCTGCAAGCCGAGAGGTCCTCGGTTCGAATCCCACCTGCGGCAACCGCGTTGTGCCCTTGGGCAAGACACTTCACCCCCATTGCCCATGTGGGGGCACGGTGACGCTGTGTACTAAGGCGTACTGCACGTCGATGGTGCACCTGTCTTCAACCAATGCTAACCCTGCTTGTGTGGAGTTTGTATGTTGGAGAGCTGACAGTTGCTTGTCATTGCTCGGTGGTTCTCTCTGGGTACTCCGGCTTCCTCCACCCGTAAAACTGTCACGGTCATGATTAGCCATTGTTCAGAAATATGTGACCTTAAACACTAATAAATAAATAAATAAATAAATAAATAAATAAATAAATAAATAAATAAATATAACTACAGTTAACTGTTGAGTGCTTGATGCCCATGCAGGTGTGAAGGTTCTACAACTTAAAAGCATCATGTTCTGTAAATGTACTTCATATTATATTTGAAGTGAAATTATATCATCTGTATGGACTTGCCTTGTTACAATGTATGGGAGAGTTCACTCTTCCATAAATTGTAACAAGGAACAAAACATGAACAAATTTTGACAAACAACAATTTTGCACTCTACCAATTAAGAAGTAAATCTGGCTTCCAGATTTCAGAAGTAGGCTGCATGACTGGCTCTTATTTTTAAATGCTCAGGTCGGTCCCTGTGTAATACCTTACAATCACAACCTTCTGAGGATTTCATTATATGTGAGACATCATATTCACCCTTTGTTTTTATCAAACAGGTCTTTTTAAATGACATAGCTTACAATTAGAGTGATCCTCCCTTTGTTTTTTTCATCTAATAGAATGGTGGCAGATAATAACCACTTATTGTTAACCCTTCAACCATGCAGACACTATCAAAATTTTCTTACTTCAAAATTTGTTTTCGAAACTTTTTCAGAATATTTCAACAAAACCATGTCATGTGACCCCCTCATTGGAATGAGCTCAACGTCTCATTCCAATGAGAGGTCACCTGACATGGTTTTGTTGAATTTTTCTTTTCACTTTCTGTTGTTAACTACTCAATTTATAAATTACTTTGGCAGACACCAGGCTTGAAAATAAGCAGTCTGACATTTGCAGAATGAGGTCCCCAGAGGGTGAATTTGATGATGCTATCCCATACAGTGGGCCAGTTTATCCTCTGGGTACCTCTTTCTGTTTAGTTTTGAGACCCTGATTCAGATTGAGGTTCACAGAGGGTAAATTTAGTGATGCAAACCTGCACAGCAGAGCAGCATCACTAAATTCACCCTCTGGGGACCTCATTTTGCAGATGACAGTCTGCTTTTTTTCTGGCTTGGCAGACAAAACAGATTTGTTACGAAAAGGATCAGAAAAGTAAGAAAACAAAGTAAGAAGTGCATCATTTATTATTAATTCCCAATGTCATTTCAGTATATGGAATTAGTTACTAAGATATTTGCTGCACATTTTTTAGTGACCTAATATACAGTGTCAATTGATACATGTATGGTATATTTGGCACAAGCTTCACTCCCATCCAGTATGGAATTAACTAGCACCATATTTTCTTTATTAGGTCACAAACAAATAGTATAATATTAATTTATGGGTTTTTTTTTTCAAATTGCCGGCCTTGTGTAAGAAG
Organism: Pictodentalium vernedei; assembly: GCA_031216915.1. Taxonomy (NCBI): domain Eukaryota; kingdom Metazoa; phylum Mollusca; class Scaphopoda; order Dentaliida; family Dentaliidae; genus Pictodentalium; species Pictodentalium vernedei. The sequence goes on from CM062289.1 coordinate 250,645,363, forward strand.
CAGAAGCAAATGTTTCAGCATTCATATGAATCATTAGCTCACTGGACTCAAAGAGCTGGTCATTTTTTGTTTTGGTTTGGTTTTGGTTTTGTAAAAAAAAGTACTAACGTGAAGTATATAAAGTCAATTGATACATGTATGGTATATTTGGCACAAGCTTCACTCCCATCCAGTATGGAATTAACTAGCACCATATTTTCTTTATTAGGTCACAAACAAATAGTGTAATATTAATTTATGGGTTCTTTTTTCAAATTGCCTGCCTTGTGTAAGAAGCAGAAGCAAATGTTTCAGCATTCATATGAATCATTAGCTCACTGGACTCAAAGAGCTGGTCATTTTTTGTTTTGGTTTGGTTTTGGTTTTGGTCTTGTAAAAAAAAGTACTGACGTGAAGTATATAAATAGCTGCTCAGCTGACTCAATGTCAGAGTGATCTAAAAAGTCATCATTTTTCATGTATTGTCTGTTGCCCAGCATCATAAAATTGGTGTTTGAGTATTCTTCGAAACCACCGGGCTAATTCCAATAAAACTCATCGTGAATGATGGTTGGGGTCGGGCATTTGAAGTTCATTTAAATCAAGTTGCTTTTTCCTGATCTAGTAACACTAGTAATTCATATTTGGTATGGAACATCTCTTAGGGGAGAATAATCATAGTGGTGAAAAGAATTCTTACCTTATTTTTTATGTGGCCCCCATTTCAGTGGCCTGTATTTCAACACCGTAGATAATGGATAGTGATACGTACCATACCGGACCACCATTGGTGGTCTGGTCCAAAAAATTGCAGTCTGGTACACAGGTAGGTGGTCTGTTTCTTTTCAACCTACTCACAATTGTTTACAATTGTCTGTAACGTAAGTGCAAGCCCTACTTCGGAACTAACTCAAGCCTTTAAGAAACTTTTCCAAACAAGTTGGAAAAGTAATAGAGTGCAAAAGCACGAAAATGATCGAAAAAGGGTCGAGCGACACCAGCGCTCAAAATTACAGGTACTCTCTCTGCAAACCTCTTGCATTTACCGAGCGCATGCGCAACAACCATGACATCAATTCCTTTTATTTCCGCCATTGTACATGGTCAGAAATTTTTGTGACTTTTGCTATTCTTAGCAATTATCTTCGTGAATAACTTATTGTATGTGGTAATCTTCATCTGATTGTGTGCAAATGGATTGTATCTTTTGTCAAGCTTTCAAAATTATTGATATTTAATGCTGTTTTTGATCATTTTTGCTTGTATTTTCACACATAGACTTGTTTTTCCCCCACATGTACATGTGAATACAACCTTTGTTGTTTTCCGTTGGAGGGAAGCTTGATTTCATTATTCACATTCATATTATGCCAAAGACTATTCCTTGTACCTCTTGCTTGCAGGTGAAACATGTGGACGACTTTCATTCCACATGTGTCACTTGCAACAATTGTACTCAGGCCCAATCATGTGGTATTTGTGGGGTTTGGTCCTCAAAATTCTGGGCTTCTGTTAACAAGGTGGTTCTGTCCAGAGCTAGAACCCCTCGTTCTCAGGGTAAGGGTAGCTGTGCCGTAGCAGACATTTCTGTTAGTGCATGTGATGACTCTGTCACACAGGATTCTGATCTGTTTTTTTCTGTGGCGAGTTCCTCTGCAACTGTTGACGGTGCTAGTTCAGTCATACCTGACGTGGAGACCATGGTCTCTTTGTCTTCTGATGTCACTCTTGAGGTGCCTGTTTTCATGGGGAGCTTCTCCGAGGTCAGCTTGGTGATCCTCTCCGATTTGCCTCCTATGCCATCGACAGTTGCTGAGGAAGTTGTTACTACAGATCCTATTCTGTATGATGGTGGCTCTTCCATCTCCTCAGGGGATGGTATACAGTCTCGGGGGACCGAGGCTGTATCTGCTGGTGCGTCTGTGAGCTCTCAGCCTCCCCTGCCTTCGCAGCGAAGCTGTGCGGGTTTGCCATCTGCTCCGCTTCATCTGGCTAGGTTTGCTCCTAGTCGGTTGAGCTGTTCGGTCGCTTCAGCAGCGATTCCTCGCCCCTCGAGTGAATCATTTATTGTTCCTCCTTCCCCTGCTAGTGTGCCGACTAGCAGGATGGGGTTGGGACATTGGCATCCAGAGCCTGCTGTTCGGCAAAGGTCAGTGACAGCCCCAGTTAGCTGTCACTCTCGGAACCTTCCTCCGGTGATTCCTCACTGTGTTCCGAGTCTGGATGTCGATCGATGCTTGCCGTCGGTCTCAGAGGATGGGCAGTTGGGGCCGTCTGCCGCGCAGAGGCCAATGACAGGTTCCTGTCATTCTTGGGCCAATCCTCCGGTGTCTTCTCACTGTGTCCCAGGTCTAGCTACCGATCGACATACGCCATCGATCTCTTTAGAGGATTTACAGGCAGGACTTTCTGTTCCGCAGAGGTCAGTGATGGCCCCTGGGCGTCACAATCAGGACTATCCTCCAGTGTCTTCTCACCGTCTCCCTATTCTGTCTGCCGATTGACGTTACGTTCGACGTCGGTCTCTTCTGAGGATTTGGGTTCTTCTACCAGAAGGGTCCATTGGGAGGACACTCCGTTGGGCTATGCTGCTGCGACGGATTCTCAAGGTGACCTGCGTCAGACCGTTTTGGCGCTCACCTGGTTGCTTTCTGGCAACCCTCAGGTTGGCCTCCCTGTGCCTCCTGAGGCACAACCTCCTTTGGTCGTTCGCCGAGATGTCTCGCCTGGCCCCTTGGATACTGCACAGTATTCACAGGAGGTTTCTTTTCTGCTGGTCAGCCCGAGTTGGGCTACGTCTCCTCTGCAACAGAGGATGACGATTTTCTTGAAGGTGATGGGCCCCCTTTGTCAGTCTTGGGGCAGGCTTTGGATTTCGTCTTTGGCTTATTGCCGGACATTTTTTTTTCCAAGTGGACCAGTCCAGGAGTGTCCAATGTCCATTACAGTGTTTCTAGTTTAACTGGCATTTTGGGTATCAATTTGGTGTAAATGTAACATGTTAAGTGCTGATAACTTGCTGGTTTCTACAGTCCATATCTAGCTTCCACTGTATACCCTGCAAACACACAACATTAATACATTATATAATGTTGTCACAAAATCATTGGCATTGTGACAATGTTATTATGTCTACTGTTTTACCCTGAATTGTTCTCCTCGTTCTTGTTCTTGTTTTTCTTCTCATATAACCGTGTCCGGGCCAGAACTATTTTATCTTTTGACCTAGGCTTATGATATTCAGCATGTGGGTGTATCACCATGAGGTGATGTGTCGCGTACCATCATGACCCACATATGGCCTTGACCTTTGACCTCCAGGTCAAATTACTGATTTTTTGGCAAGTAAGCTTGTCTGGGCCAGAACTTATTTGCCTTTTCACCTCGGCTTATGATATTTGGCATGTGGGTGTATCACCATGTGACATGATGTGTCGCGTGCTATCATGACCCACATATGACCTTGAACATTGATCTCAAGGTAAAATTATTGATTTTTTTTTATCTTTTGACCTAGACTTATGACATTTGGCATGTGGGTGTAGCACCATGAGTCAATGTGTTTCATACCATCATGATCCACATATGACATTGACCTCAAGGTCAAATTACTGATTTTTTGGCAAGTAAGCTTGTTCGGGCGAGAACTTATTTACCTTTTCACCTTGGCTTATGCTATTAGGCATGTGGGTGTATCACCATGAGACGATGTGTAGCATACTATCATGACCCACATATGACCTTAGACCTTTGACGTCAAGGTCAGATTATTGATTTTTGTCTTTTGACCTAGGCTTATGATATTTGGCATGTGGGTGTATGAGCTGATGTACCATCATGACCCACATATGACATTGACCTCAAGGTTAAATTACTGATTTTTTTGGCGAGCTTTTCCGGGCAATAACTTATTTACTTTTTCACCCTGGCTTATGATATTTGACATGCAAGTATATCACCATAAGAAGATGTGTCGCGTATCTTCGTGACTCATATTTGACATTGACTTTTGACCTCAAGGTCAAATTACTGATTTTTTGGCAAGTAGGCTTGTCTGGGCCAGAACTTTTTTACCTTTTCACCCCAGTTTATGATATTAGGCATGTGGGTGTATCACCATGAGACGATGTGTCACTTACTATCATGATCCATATATGACATTGACCTCAAGGTCACATTATTGACTTTTTTTTTAATCTTTTGACCTAGGCATATGATTTTTGGCATGTGAGTGTATCACCAAAAGACGATGTGTCACAGACCATCATGACCTACATATGACCTTGACCTTTGACATCAAGGTCAAATTATTGAATTGTTCAGCTAGGTTTATGATATTTGGTATATGAATACAAAAGCCAGACTGATGTGTCACATTCTATCTTGAACTTCCATGATCTTGACAATTGACCTTTAGTTTGATCATTGTTAGTCGTAAGTTGGAAGCATGGAACTAATCGAAGGGGAGACATGTGTTTTAGTTCACTAAAACAGTTCCCTCTAGTTGAATGTTGTATTGACGTGTGTTTGCAGGGTATATGTCCTGGTGGGTATACTGTATGTTTAGGGTAACGTTAATGTATACTATGAGACAACATTTCCTGTAGTGATTTTTACCTGTGACACATTTTGATTATGATAGTTATATCAATATAGACTTCACCTTTAGCCTATAAGAGAAGGGGCAATCGTGAAATGTATGCTAATACCTCATACACAGCTGGCATGTTGTAAATAGTTCAGTGGGTCTGAAGCACTCAAGTTCGGCAATAGGCATGCTTACGAATTATCATTCTTGGTCTCATCGAAGAACATGCTGACTTATGTAACAGATCTTCATCAAGAGACTCGCTCAATGCACAGTTAAAAGATGTATGCTATGTCGCTAAACGACTCCACCATTTATAAATTTTGTAGTATGGTTTTTGAGTTCATAAAGTTTTGAGACCATGAACTATAAAAAATAAATATGAATGGTTAAAGTCTCTATTATGTTTGCCTGTGGTAATGACCAACTCACAAAAATCCGTTTTATGCATTTTTAGATGAAAGTTTTTTTTCTGGAAAGAAATGCCAAGAGTGATAACTCCAACTTTAGAGCACCTCTATGAAGCAGAACCTGCTATACAAATACATCAGGAATCTGATCACTAAAGGTGGGAAGTCAGGCCATTAAATTTATCAACCTGACTATGGTGCCATGTTAGTAGACTTTACACCTCACTTTCAATGAGATCTTGTCTATTCTGAATGACCTAGCTTCAGATTGAGGTTCCCAAAATGGTAAACGCTTTGTTTGCCTGAACACTGGTACAGAGGTGCCCGACTGCTCATCTATCTGGTTACCTTAGTGTCACTAAATTAACCTATTAGGGACCTCATTCTACAGACGCCCTACTAATTATGTTCAGCCTCATTTGGCATTTTCTTAAATGAAACCAAAACAATCTTAGTCGAGCTAAACATGATTAGCATGAGGGTCTGCAGTCAGCATAGTGATCCCACAGAGACACAGACATAGACAGGCATAATCAGCATATGTCATATTTTGCGCCCACGGATTGTACCCCTTGTGATCTTGCCTGACGATTCAATGTGCCACTATGATTAGATAGCATGAGAGAAATCTGTTCTTCTCATTTTGTGCTGGTCTCATTTAAGTTGCAAGTTAAGAAAAATATAAGCAAGTGTTTTATTCCAAACTAGCAATAAATCAGAAATTAAAATTACCCACTGGTCAGTCCAGAACTCCCCCCTGGACCACCCTAGGGTGGTCCTGTATGTCAGTTTACCAGTACAGAAGGGGTGGTCCAGTACAGACCATTGTCCAGCCTTTTACAGGAACCGTACCGTTGTTTTGCGGTACGGTCCACATCACATGATCAGAAATAATGGAAACATTTGTAAAAATCTTCTGACAAACCAGCCACCAGTCCCAAGGTTTCCACATTTGATATATAAGAATTATTCACAAGTTTGTTTAAGACAAGCACAAGTGTCACATTTGTAGGATGTTGGGGATGCAGATTTTAACACTGGGATTTTGAGAAAACATTTAAAAACTCTTCTACCAAGCCCCTGCTTCAAAACCTTACATGATGTTTAACGTATTACATCTTTTTAAGGATGATTTACAAGTTTGTTCAAATTAAACCCCTGACTTCATATTGAGAGTGCTGTTGGCCCATAGATTTTTTACACTATTGGATGATGGGGAAATCTTTTCTCCCATACCACTGTTTCAAATGCTTTTATGTTTAACATATAACACCTTTGCCAGGATTTACAAGTTTATTCATAACAAGCTTAGGATTTAAAATTCGTCTCTGCCTAACCACTGCTTCAGACACTTCCATAGATGATTTCAGTGGTGTGATTTTTCATTTTTAGCTCATCTTGGCAAAGTCAAGCTGAGCTAATCTCATCACTCTCCATCTGTCGTCCGGCGTCCGTCAACACCATGTTTTGGTCTTTTCCTCCAAAACCACTGGGCCAATTCAAGTGAAAGTTTGTGTGAGTGATGGTCCCGAAGGGGCATTGCATTTTTGTTCAACTCAACATGCCCAGCCCCATAGGGAGGGAATGGGGGAAAATGCTCCAAAATATTTTTAAAATCTTCTCATGAACCAGTGGGTACAATGACTTGATATTTGTTATGGAGCTTCCTTTGAGGTGTAGAATCAAGTTTGTTCAAACGAAGTTCGTGAAGCAATATTTGGCTCTGTAATGGGAGGGGTAAGATTTTTGGCTCCGCCCAAAATTTCTATTTTCTGAACCGATGGTCCGATTTGAACCAAATTTGGTATGTGGTATTATTGGGTCATAAGTACTTGACTCGTGTAACAAAAAAATTCCCGCATCCCAAAAAAATTCCCGCATCCCCATGGGAACCCTGGGAGCTAAAAATAGAATTTTTTTCAAACACCCATATTTCCCAAACCACATGGAAGAGAGAACTGTTATTTGGTATGAAGCATCCTTAGGACCAGTAGAATTGAATGGTAAAAAAAAGCTGCCATCGGTTATGTTAGGGTGTTCTGTAGTGGGCATCGAAAAAATGCTGAGTCAGCATATTTGCAAACATTTTTAAAAATCATTTCTCCAGAACCAATCATCAGAATCTTTTGATATTCGGTATACAGCATTCAAAGGGGGGTCAGATACAAGATAAAGCCCATTGGTTCATATTTGGGCTCAATACAGGAGCCTGAATTTTTAACTTAGGGTAATATGGGGGAATATTCTTTAAAAATCTTCTTCTTCAGAACCACCAGTCAGAATCTTTTAATGTTCGGTATACAACATCATTGTTATGAGGGTCAGATTCAAGATTGTTCAAATGAAGTCCCTAGGTTAATAGTCCAAATTTTAACTTAGTTCAATATGGGGGATAATTTTTAAAAATCTTCTTCTTCAGATCCACTAGTCAGAATGCTTTCATATTTGGTATGCAACATCTTTAGGGGGGTCAGATTCAAGTTTGTTCAAATCGGCTCCCTATGTATATATTTGGGCTCGGTACGGTAGCCCAAATTTTAACTTAGTGCAATATGAGGAAATTTCTTTAAAAATCTTCTTCTTCAGATCCACCAGTCGGAATGCTTTCATATTTGGTATACAACATCTCTAGGGGGGTCAGATTCAAGTTTGTTCAATTCGAGTGCCTGGGTTAATATTTGGGCTCCATATGGGAACCTGAAATTTAACTTAGTACAATATGAGGGAATTTCTTCAAAAATCTTCTTCAGATCCACTAGTCAAAATGCTTTCATATTTCGTATACAACATCTCTAGGGGGGTCAGATTCAAGTTTGTTCAATTTGCATCCGTAAGTTAATATTTGAGCTCGCTATGATAGCCCAAATTTCAACATAGGGCAATATGAAGAAATTTCTTTAAAGTTTCTCTTCTTCAGATCCAGCAGTCAGAATGCTTTCACATTTGGTATACAACATCTCTTGGGAAGTCAGAATCAACTTTGTTCAAATCGAGAGCCTGAGTTAATAATTGGGCTCCCTATGGGAGCCGGAATTTGCCACGTAGCTGAAGAATAAGAAATTTTGCGTTCAGTACCCTCTGGAGGTGTGTAACTAAGATTAATTCACATAGGTTGTATCAAGGGGCTTCATAGGGGAGCGCTACATTATAAATTATGATCAACTGAAGAAAAGGCATGATGCCCGGATTATTTTTGTCACTCCTGAGGGGCTCAAAGATTGACAGTGTATCCTGTGGAGATGGATTGTTAAATGTAGACTCATTCTTGGGCTCTGTTTATATTGTGTTTTGTTCAAGATGAACGTTTCAGGCCCTGTGGGACCTTTTGTTTTATGTGATTTCATTTTTTTCTTTCCTAACTTCAATTTTTTTTATTTCTTTAAATTTACATGAAAATGGTCATTCAGCGCATTTTCATGAAAATTCAAAGAATTAAAATGCCATTGAAAGCATTATTTCAACAGGATATTAGTAAGGCCTAAGAAAGTTAAAAATATGTTCCTCAGGCCCTCCTGCATGGTCATTTTGGCTGCCACATGCTCTCTTTTTATAACCAATGCAAACGTAAAAAAAATAAAAATGAAATGGTTTATGTCTGATATTTTTCCCATGTGAATAAAATTGATAAATTTGTCCACTGAGTGCAACAAGGCTTTGCAATGCTTCAGTGCACAAGGGACGAAATACACCACTACCCATGCTATTATGTAGATTCTGAGGCCTAAAACATAAAACAAACCAAGAACATGAACTGTTGATGGCAAAGAAATAATTACAAAAATAAAAAATAAAATAAAAAACTGCCCACACACATGCAATTTTACAAAAACTGGCTTGAGAAACAGAAGATCTACTTTGTGGGGCCTAAGTTCATCTTTGTAGTAATGATATATATGTTTGTTCAAAACAAGCTCCTTGGGTAATATTTAGGAGTGTCAAGGGGGTGCTCAATTTTACACTGTGGTTGATGGAGAATAGTTTCAAAAATAATTTTAAATGCTTTTATGTTTGATATATGGGATATTTATAATGAATATATACAGGTTTGTTCAAATCAGTAAATCAATCTGCCTATATTATATTAGGCATGTTAGCAGCCCAATATTTTAACACCCTGGGTAATGGAAGAAATTGGGAGCATGGTGGCTCAGTAGGTAGAGGTGCAGGCTGCAAGCCGAGAGGTCCTCGGTTTGAATCCCACCTGCGGCAACTGCGTTGTGTCCTTGGGCAAGACACTTCATCTCCATTTCCTGTGTGGGGGCATGGTGGCATTGTGTACTAAGGCGTACTGCACGTCGATGGTGCACTTGTCTTCATCCAATGCTAACCCTGCTTGTGTGGAGTTAGTATGTAGGGGAGCTGACAGTTGCTCGCCGTTGCTCGTTGGTTCTCTCCGGGTACTCTGGCTTCCTCCACCCGTAAAACTGTCACAGTCATGCTTAGCCATTGTGCATAAATATGTGACCTTAAACACCATTAAATAAATAAATGGAAGAAATTTTAAAAAAGAATCTATTCCTGAACATTGGTCATAATAATTTCATTTTTGGCAATATACCAGAGCAATTTTCAGGGATGTTTGCCCTTTTACGTCACTAACTCTAAAGGATGCCATCTCACTGTAAGGAGAGGAGTACAATGATTAAAAAGCTTTTTGGTGACAATATCTCGAAGGGGTTCACAGATCAGACTCTGGGTATTTTTTCCGAACTTATGCCTATCTGGGTATTTTTTTTTTTAAACTTATTGCTCTTCGGTTTGGGTTTTTTAGCTCACCTGACTGAAAGTCAGGGTGAGCTTATCTGATCACTTTTCGTCCATCATCCGTCGTCCATCATCTGTCGTCCGTCGTCTGTTGTCCGTCATGAAGGTGGTGTTTGGGCCTTTTTCGCCCAAACCACTGGCCGCATGTTAATGAAATTTCATGTGAGTAGGGGTTATATAAGGGCATTTTGATTTTTATCCAAATTAGGTTTCAGCTCATATTGAGCAGAGGTGTGGGGAAAAAATGGCCAAATTTTTTGAAAATCTTCTAATGAACCACCAGTAGCAGAGACTTGATATGTGGTATACATAGTCCTTTTGAGGTTTAGAATCAAGTTTGTTCAAGAGAAGTTTGCCGGGCATTATTTGCCTTCGTTATGGGAGGGGCAAAAATTTTTGCCACGCCTAAAATTTCTATTTTCAGAACCGTGAGGTCGATTTGAACCAAATTTGATATGAGATGATAATGGGTCATAAGTAGTTGATTGATGCAAAAAAAAAATTTCTCATTGCCCCGTGGGAACCTCAGGAGCTAAAAATAGGAAAAACCTTAAAACTGCCATATCTCCAAAACTACACGGCACAGAGAATTCTTATTTTGTATAAAGCTTACTTTTATCCAGTAGAACATAGTGGTTAAAAAAAAGTTTGATCACAAGGTACTTTTTTCAGGACTTTGAAAAAGTGCTGAGTCAGCACTTTTTAACACTGTAGGCAATGGGAAAAAGATTAAAAAATCTCCTTCTCCAGATCCAGCGGGCAGAATCTTTTGATATTTGGTATGCAACATTGTAGGGTGGATCTGATTCAAGTTTGTTCAAATCGGCCCCCTGGATTCATATTTGGGCTCAGTATAGGAGCCCGATTTTCGAACTTAGTGCATTTCAGGCAAATTTCTTCAAAAATCTTCTTCTCCAGATCCAGCATGCAGAATCCTTTGATATTTGGTATGCAACATTGTGGGGTGGATCTGATTCAAGTTTGTTCAAATCGGCTCCCTAGATTCATATTTGGGCTCACTATAGAAGCCTGAATTCGAACGTAGTGCATTTCAGGCAAATTTCTTCAAAAATCTTTTTCTCCAGATCCAGCAGGAAGAATCTTTTGATATTTGGTATGCACCATTGTGGGGTAGATCTGATTCAAGTTTGTTCAAATTGGCCCCCTGGGTTCATATTTGGGCTCACTATAGAAGCCCGAATTCGAACTTAGTGCATTTCAAGCAAATTTCTTAAAAAATCTTCTTCTCCAGATCCAGCAGGCAGAATCTTTTGATATTTGGTATGCCACATTGTGGGGTGGATCTGATTCAGGTTTGTTCAAATCGGCCCCCTGGGTTTATATTTGGGCTCAGTATAGAAGCTCGAATTCGAACTTAGTGCATTTCAGGCAAATTTCTTCAAAAATCTTCTTCTCCAGATCCAGCAGGCAGAATCCTTTGATATTTGGTATGCAACATTGCGGGGTGGATCTGATTCAAGTTTGTTCAAATCGGCTCCCTAGATTCATATTTGGGCTCACTATAGAAGCCTGAATTCGAATTTAGTGCATTTCAGGCAAATTTCTTCAAAAATCTTCTTCTCCAGATCCAGCAGACAGAATCTTTTGATATTTTGTATGCAACATTGTGGGGTAGATCTGATTCAAGTTTGTTCAAATTGGCCCCCTGGATTCATATTTGGGCTCACTATAGAAGCTCGAATTCAAACTTAGTGCATTTCAGGCAAATTTCTTAAAAAATCTTCTTCTCCAGGTCCAGCAGGCAGAATCTTTTGATATTTGGTATGTCACATTGTGGGGTGGATCTGATTCAGGTTTGTTCAAATCGGCCTCCTGGGTTTATATTTGGGCTCAGTATAGAAGCTTGAATTCGAACTTAGTGCATTTCAGTCAAATTTCTTAAAAAACCTTCTTCTCCAGATCCTGCAGGCAGAATCTTTTGATATTTGGTATGCAACATTGTGGGGTGGATCTGATTTAAGTTTGTTCAAATCGGCTCCCTAGATTCCGATTTGGGCTCACTATAGAAGCTTGAATTCCAACTTAGTGCATTTCAGGCAAATGTCTTTGAAAATCCTCGTCTCAAGATCCAGCAGGCAGAATCTTTTGATATTGGGTATGCACCATGCTTAGGGGGGTGAGATTCAAGTTTGTTCAAGCCAAGTCCCTGGGTTCATATTTGGGCTCACTGTGGTAGCCCGAATTATAACTTAGTTCAAAATGAGGAATTTTCTTTAAAAATCTTCTTCAGATCGAGCAATCGGAATGTTTTGATATTTGATGTGCAGCATCCTTAGAGGGGTGAGATTCAAGTTTGTTAAAGCCAAGTCCCTGGTTTCATATATGGGCTCCCTGTGGGAGCCCGAATTATAACTTAGTTCCATATGAGGAATATTCTTTAAAATCTTCTTTTTTTTAGATCCACTAGTCAGAATCTTTGGATATTTGGTATAAGCTTTTCTTAGGAGGAGCAGATGCAACTTGTTGAAATCAATTCTCTGGGTTGATATTTAGGCTACCATGTCAGGTGAGCACCCTCAGGCCCCTTGGGGCCTCTTGTTTTTATAAGGGTGGGAGGGGGGGGGGGGCTATTTTCTGTAATTTTTAACATATTCTGATGGACAGGATTTGGCGATGCATTCCATGGTATTTTGCTTGTTATCATAAAACAATGGTAACAAACCAGTTAATTTAATAAATAAACATCAGTGATCAGGAACAAAATTGTTGTGAACCACACACTTGGACCTGAAAATAAGCAGTCTGACATTTGCAGAATGAGGTCCTCAGAGGTTGAATTTGATGATGCTATCGCATACAGTGGGTCAATTTATCCTCTGGGTACCTCTATCTGTTTAGTTTTGAGACCTTGATTCAGATTGAGGTTCACAGAGGGTAAATTTAGTGATGCAGGGTAGCATCACTAAATTCACCCTCTGGGGACCTCATTTTGCAGATGACTGACTGCTTATTTTCTGGCTTGCACACACTATTCACATTTTTCAGAAATCAAGTGACATTTTTGTAATTGTAGGACAAGAGGGACTAGAGCAGTTTCAGAAATCAGACACTGTTAACAGACTGAAGGATGAATCAAAAGAGACTGGAAAAAAGATTGTTTCATTCAAGAATACATTTAGCCGTGAATTGAAAGAGGAGTTTAAGGATTTTAGTGAAAAGATTAAAAAGAAGTGATACTGCACAAGATGTACAAAGTGCAATTGTGAAGTTTTACCTTGAACATTTTAGAGCTCTATAATAAGTAAACACATCTCTCCTTGTGCTAGTTGATTGCAGGATTAAGTACTGCCATCATGTTATATATCAATAGTGGCCGGTGGTGAAGGCATTTCACTTCAAAGTGTAAGTGAAGAACTACTAGTGTTAATAAAATGTCTTGAATATATTATGAGCTCCAAATTACATCCATTCTTTAGAGTGGTTAGTTTCCACTGTTGATAAAAAAATGTAAAGTGTTATTTTTGTAAATCCATTGTTCTAAAGTAGAACTTTTTAGATGAATTTACATGATAGCCCTACAGTACAGTCACCGTGGATCGATTGTAATCCACGTGTGGGCAGTAATGTCCCTGCATGCATTTACAAGGTAATAAAAATCATCACCCGCAAAATTTTTATTAATGAAGCATCAGGTTGTACCTGGTGCTTCATTAATTAAATTTATCATGATTATTCCTATAATTAGTGTTTGGAATCTAATATTATTGCCGTGGAAATATTGGCCCACCTGTGGAAAGTGACCAGTCTACGGCATCTGTACTGTAGGCTACTGAAAATATAATTTTGTGTACATTTATCAAACTCTGTATTCTAGATGGCTGGAGTTAAAAAGAATAAGCTTTCTTAAAAATTTAAAATTTTCATTATGCTGTGGAGGCATAATTTGAAAAATAATAAATTTTTAATAACGATTTTTGTGAATAGTGTTAATCCAGAATGGCCATTATGTTAGGCAAAGGGGTAGGCTAATGGACATAGAGTTTACCCTGCAGGCCATGGAAATTCTTCATGTTCTTTTATCAATATTTATGCATGTAAATAATCACATACACACCTTTTTCAAAGGTGAAGGCTATTTGGGGATCACCTGAATTGCCTTCTCATCCTGTCAGTACGATGTTCAGGGGTTTTGGAAACATTATACTGTACATGTAGAATGGTCTCAAGCTTTGAAACACTCCCCAACTGGTATCAAAAGAATTTTTTTTTTTTTCAAAACAATTATGTTGTATGCAATCACCATTTCTTTGATATACATTGAGTGCTCACATAATACAACATTTGGTACAATGGCTTCAACTGTCATGGATATATTTATCAGAGTGTAAATTAGATAAAATAATACCATTTTAGAAAATGTTGAAAAAAAGCTTCTTAAAAATCAGAAAGATTTTCTATTCCGAATCAATAGAGAAAACGTATTTATATATTTTACTTTTCTATTAAAATGATGCTCAATTCTTATACTTTGTTGGTAAAATCCTTCTTGAGCACATGTGAATAATGTTCCATATTACAGTTTATTAGCACAAGCAAAGAACTCCCAGAATGTTATAAGCGGCTATTGGAATAACTGTACATGTTGCAATAAAATAGATGAAAGCTGATACATTGTAGATACATACAAATGGAACAATGGCATTAGAGGTATTAACTGTTTTGGTGAACCCTCTTTAACTGGTTGAGTGCTAGAAGCCACTATCAGGGCTCTACTGAAAAGTGCTGAAAGCCACTATAGTGGCTTTACACTATTCATTACCTTGTTCGCTTAGCAGTTGAAACAAAAAAAAATGTTTAAGCAAATTGTCTTATTACAATTTATTGGAGAGTGCCAAGAGGCACTCTCCAATAAATTGTAACAAACAATTGTTTATGAGAAAAATCTTACTACACTCCTTTTGCTTGTAGTATTATACCTTTGAAAAAGAATACTCACATTACAAACAACCTTTGAAAAATAATTTACGTAGTACTTTACCAGTTAACTCCTAGCACTCTGGTAGTATTTCAGTGTTTTTTTCATTGACTCCATATTGCCCATGCAGCATGAAAAATTTAACAAATTATATCTTGTGTGACAGGGCTCAATGAGCTCTGTCAAACAATATATAATTTTTTAAATTCTCTGTTGCATCGTGGGAAATATTTGCTGCTGAAAACTAAATATTTTGACATCAGAGTGCAGAGGGTTAATGTACAAGGCATGTAGGTCTCTCAGTAAGTAAATTGAAGACTGGGACAGTACTGTGATAACAAAAGAAATCTTTTTTTATGATCAGATTGTGATTTGATCACAATACAGTTACAACAGTAAGTAAAATACTGCAAACTCAAAACTGTATCAAGAAACGAAAATAGCCTCTTAGGTTCAATGTGCTCACATTTCTTCATTGACAGGTGAGATTCTACAGTGTTGTGGGAAAGAAAGCAGACTGATAATTTAGACCGAATCTTGTACCAAATCACGATCCAATCGAAATTCTCCATCCGCTTTTGTGATCACAGTAATGAAGAGAGACCAGTGAATAACTATCAATGACACCAATAGAATATATAACGCAAGACTTGAAGTACATTTTAGTTTTTCTAAATTTAATACGAATAATATATTTCATCAGAAATCCTTCTTGTTCAAGCCGATTGGTGTGAGCGTGCGGAGAGTATGGATCCACTCTATTTCGCATTTCCATTGATGTTGCATGGAAATGACATTGTCGGGATCTGATCGGAGGATTTGTATGATTCTGTACGTAAAGTTTTTTAAAGAATGATTTTCATCATTGAAGTGTAGTGCTCCCGTTTGTGGCGGATATCTGCAATGTCTTCTTTGATTCTCAATTCGAAGTTTATTTTGGTTTCACCCACATATTGTTTCTTGCACATTTTGCAAGTAATGAGACAAATACAATTTAGAGTTAAACAATTTGTTTATTTATTTCATTTTTCTAAATTTATACAGTGGAATCCTGTTAACTGAATTTCTAGTTGCATTATGAGAAATTTTTCTGCCTGAAATTTAGATATTTTGACATCAGTGTGCAGGGGGTTAAATGAGTGTATTGAATGTACTAAGGCCAATTGCCCTACAGACATTATATATTCAGGGTTTGTCAGAGTAATTCTTTTGATAGATTACAAGTTTTCTCAATTCAGTCAACACTGCCTTTGCTCCGCACCTATTCATCAGGCTGTCTCACATGATAAATGCACTGAGAATGAAACATTTCAAACACTGAAAAGTCTCTCTGGGTTAGAGCATCACACTAAAAACTGAATGGTTGTTGGCTTGATCTCAGCCAGCACCATCTGCACTGTGTTTTTGTGTAAGACATTCAATCCTTATTGCCCACATGGTGGTGCTGTGTTGTAAGGCATACTGTATGTTGATGGTGTACTTGCAAGGCTCAAAATAAAAAGTGGGACAAGGACAATGACCAATACCAAACTTACTTTGACCTACACACTTTGAAATCCATAGGACATTTTGACCGACGCAAAATTCTGTTCAATTTTAGAATCTGGGTTTAAAAAACACTGGTAATTTGCTATAAACTTAACCCTTTGAACACTGGTGGTATCTTCCATGTCAGTTGAAATACAGCAATTAGAAGAGTCTATATTCATTATTTGGGAATAGACCAATCAATATATTCAATGTGCAGCCATGTGGCTGGCTGCTCATTGAAAATATTGATTGGACTAACCCACCATTAAATTAGCAGGCATCCTACTTAATGTGAGTATGGCGTACGATGTCCCTGGGCCAGTAAAGCAGCCTCTCATGTTCAGAGGGCAAAATATCATTGCAAATTAACAAATCATTTCCTTATTTAGTAGTCACCATATGTCAGTTTACAATGTGAAATGCAATATGTTGAAAAAGACCTACATTAAATTAAAATGACCTGTACCAACTACTTGGGGCAGGATATTTTGACGTGCATGGGAAAAATAATTATTTTTAGCCTTGTGCACTTGCCTTCAACTGTGACTAATCCTGCTTGTGCCAGGTAAGTAATATAATGATCTGACAGTTGTTCGGTGGTTCTCTCTGAGTACTCCAGCTTTCTCCACCCATAAAACTGTTCGACATGTTGAGAACCTGGCTGTTGAAAGTTTTGTTAAACCCCAGTAAACAAGCAAAACAAAATCAGTTTTCCATCTTGCACCTTATCATTTTTCGTTACGTGATACACATTTATATAAAGTGGTCTGAAATAGCTCTTCCTGTCTTCATGTCATGAAAGTTGCTTGTTAGTAAAGGCAAAGATGCTACAAGTTTCTATGGCCATTGTAACATTTATCTTGACACTGAAACATTAGCATGTATAAATTCATTGCCCTGTATTTGAAAATAAGACGAGCAGCAAATGCCCTCGTAGAAGCATCTTGGTAAACTAAGGGATGCTAAAAGACATGTTTGCACAATAAATATAATGAGAAACATACCAAGTCTAGCAGCTATATCTAGTGATATCTAGCCAAGTCTCTAGAGGCAGCCAAGACTTGCTAGACTGGCAGCCAAGACTTGACTAGAAACAACTCTCAATGTAATTTGATTATTGTCCACTAAATCTCTTTTTGATTGCATTTCAAAATACCTCTTCTGAAACCAGAGAGTTTGTTGATGATGGATAAAGAACTTTGATGGTTAACTTCTCCCAATGAATGGTATGAAAGATAAGCCTTGGGTACATGTTTCCCATCATGCATGAAGTGAAATGACTGTTATACTATGGGTACAGTTAATCTCCTTCAGCACTTCATAGGAGGGTGTTAGTCACTCACCTGTGATTTTCAGAACAATTCATTCTGAGAGTCTTAAGAATGGGTTTTGAGTTTTGGGAAATATGGCCGATTTCACAACAAAAGTGAATCAGTGATGTAGATCATTTTTCTTAAACTTCAGGTAGAAACTGGCAATGTAAAGTATTGCTACATGTAACTGGAACTCTGTGATGCTTCTCATCACTAATTTCTTTCAGACATTCATGATTCTGACTCTCCACCCCCATATAAAGAAAGGGTGTTGCCCCACCCACTGTCTGACTCAGAATGATTTGAAAATTGATGACGGGAGAGCATAGTTTCTTTGATCCTTAACAACTGCAATTGGCTAGCATTTATTGTGTGTGAAGGGGCCACTGAGTAAGTTAGAACATGCACACATCTTTATGTTTTCCACAAAATCCTTGTTGCGAGGGCCGAATGCATAGCCAGGGATCTATGTTTGGAAGTGGGGCACAAGGATCTCTTGGCAGGAGGGGAGGGGCAGGATCTATGCATTTTTATGCCACAGGCATATCCCAAAGGTGGAAATCTTGGGTTGGAGAAAGGTATGGAGTTGGTACCCCTTTTATGTTGGTATGATGGGGTGGGGTGAGGGGGGTTAAACAGAATTCACTGGGGGAGAAATTTTTTTAAAAATATGTACCAAATAGCTATAATGCTATTAGTGAACATTCTGCAAGCTCAAAAGAAAGTCAGTTTTCACCAAATGTGGTATATCATTTATAATTTCATTAGTTAATGTCCCATGTAGCTTGTAGAATTCAAGAACCCTTTCACATCCTCGCCACAAAATAAAAAGTAAAACTTGATGAAGAGTTAACACCCAAAACCTTGTACATTCTTAATTTTTTGTTTCCATCTGTAATCATATATGAATGTGTTTTGAAAAAGAATGCATTACAAAGAGGTTAATTTTTGTTAGAAAAAAATAAATGATTTATTTATTGTTTCTTGTTTGTCTAATACAGATACATAGATACATGCACCTTTTAGGTACATGTATAAGTGTTGGCACTAAATAGTTTTGTTGTTTTTTTGTTTTTTTTTATAAATTTTCCAAGATATGACCCCTTCCCATGCTGCCCTTGCCTAGCTTTCAATCCTCAGTGTAATTAGAATGAGATGAAGAGAAGATATTCTGCATTCCATTTTTAGCTTACCTTAGTCACACTCCAAACGAGTGGTTACAGCTTTTCTCTGTTGCCCATCTTCAGTTAGAACCAAGCCTGGGAATAAGCAATCTGCTGTTTGCAGAATGAGGTCCCTAGAGGATGAACTTGCTGATGCTATCCCATACAGCCAATTTCTCCTCTGGGTACTTCTTTCTGTTTAGGCCCGGGTCCTTGATTCAGATTGAGGTTTACAGAGGGTAAATTTAATGATGCTTCCCTACTGTGCAGGGAAGCATCTCTAAATACATCCTCTGGAGATCTCAGTCACGAGATGGCAGTCTGCTTATTTCCTGGCTTGGTTAGAACAGGTGTGGAGTAATATTTGCTAAAATGATTGGCATCAAAATGTTTGTCTGAGGTAATTGATCAGCCAGTTCCTTGGAATTTCTGCATGTGGTTTGAGTACATCAATAATGGCAGGTGCCTGATTAAAGGCTGATGTGCCATGCAGGGTAACATCATCAAATTCACCCACTGGGGACTTCATTCTGTAGATGACAGTTCACGACTTCTTGAAGACCACAGGTTCAATTTCATTTTCAAATCTACTTGTCACACCTCGATGGGAGACAGTGCTCCCAAATTTTAAAAAAAAATCTCATGAACCGATGGATACAGTGATTGATATTTGGTACTGAGCTTCTTTTTGGGATGTAGAATCAAGTCTGTTCATATGAAGTTCAAAGGTCAATATTCACATTTATAGAAGTAATTCTTTATTAGCGTGACATGTGCAACAGATTCAGTACCTTTTACCTTTACAATAATGCACCCGGCTAAGTTGACCTATATGTCATGTTAGATTAACCATTACTAACTGGCATGCTCGAATGTATGCTTGTCACAATCATACAACCCCACTCCACCCCAATTTGACTACCACCCCAACCCACCTCTGTATCCTCCTCCTCCCCCCACCCAGTATTTTATCCAAATCCCCCCTCCCCCCCCCCCCCCCCATCACTCTCTCCCACTCAGTCTCTTACTACACACATTCATCTTTCCACACACACATGCCTTGTATAAAGGCAGTCATGTCTTGTTTTCTCTAACAGGGTCATTGCACAAACATCATTTACCATCAATACCTACAAACCATCCATCCGTGGCAAGCAGAAGTCGGGAATACAAGTCATCGCCTTAGTAAGATGGGCTCTGGGAGACAACTAAAGTTTAAATAGCTATTATTTATAATCTGAAGGGGCAAGATTTTTGTCCCTGTCTGAAATTTCTATTTTCTGAACCGATGAGCAAATTTGTTAGGTGGTATTATTTAGTCATAAGTACTTTATGCTAAAAAAACAAAGATTTTCCTTTTTCAAATGCCCATATTATTTGGTATGAAGCATCCTTAGGGCTAGTGGAATGGAATGGTAAAAAGAATTTCCATCGGTTGTGTCACAGTGTACTGTAGGGTGAAAAGGGGTGAATTGGAATGTGATGAGTCAGTATATTTTCCCACATTAAAAAAAATCTTCTCCAGAACCACCAATCAGAATCTTTTAACATTTGGTATACAGCATCCATGGGAGGAGGGGTGTTCAGATACAAGATTGTTAAAATTAAATCCCTCGGTTCATATTTGGGTTCAATACAGGAGCGCAAATTTAAACTTTGTGCAATATGAGAAGTACTTTTTGAAGATTTTTTTCTCTCCAGATTCTTCAATCAGAATCATTTGATATTTGGTATTCAACATCGTTATGGGGGTCAGATTCAAGTCTGTTCAAATCGAGGCCCTCAGTTAATATTTGGGCTCCACGTGGGGGGCCAAATTTTAACTTTATGCAATGTGAGGAATAATCTTTAAAAACTTCCAATCCACTTGCCCAAATCGTTTGATGTTCGGTATACAGCATCCCCAGAGAGATCAGATCTAAGTTTGTTCAAACCATGTCCCTGGTTTAATATTTGGACTCTCTATTGCAACCCACATTTTAACTTAATCTAATATGAGAAGCAATATTTAACCCTTTACTCAACGTAACGACCAAAACCAGCCAGCGCTATTCACAAAAATCGGCAATTACTTATTATTTTTCTCAATTTTTGCCTCAAAAATATAGGTTATGACCTCTCTTTGGGACGAGCTCGTTTCAATGAGGGGTCATAACCTATGTTTTTGAGACAAAAAATGAAAAAAATTAGTTATTCAAGAATTTTGTTTGCAAGTGTCGTTTGCTTTTCATGTTAGGTAAAGGGTTTACTACTCTTTGTCGCCAGAACCACTGGTTAGAATCTTTTGATATATGGTATACAGAATACTTACAGGGGTCAGATTCAAATATGTTCAATCAAGTCCATTGGTTGATAATGGGGCTCTCTATGGGAGCCTGAATGTTAACTTGGAACAATATGGGAAACATCTCTTCGTGGGACTCCCGGCAAGTGAAGCACTGCTTGCTTACTGTGGTAAACAGGCTCTGTTTTACTGGTGAAATAGGACCCAGTCACTAATGCTTGGGGTGGAAGTCTTCTAAAATAGGCAACATTGATATAAACGATTGACTAAACTTTAGTCCAATATGAGGATAGAGGAATAATCTTTAAAAATCTCCTTCTTGAGACATAGAATCTTTTGATACACAACATCCTCGGAGGGGTCGGATTCAATTCGTTTAAAGGAAGTCTCTGGGCAGATATTTGTGGTCCATATGGGAGCCCCAATTTTAACTTGATGCTATATGTGGAATATTCTCAAAATATTCTTCTCCAGAACAATCTGTCAGAATCTTTTGATATTTGGTATACATTATCCTTAGGGCCGATTTCAAGTTTGTTCAAAAAAGTCCCTGGGTTAATATTAGGGCTCCCTGTTTTAACTTGGTGCAAAAGAGGAATATTCTTTGAAATCTATTTGAGAACCACCATTCAGAATAATTTGATATACAACACCCTAGCCAGGTGCAGATTCAGATTTGTTCAAATTGAGTCCATGGATATTTGAAGGACTAAAATTTAAATGAGTGTAATATGACGAATTATCTTTAAAAATTCCCTTCTTCCAATCCGCCATTCAGAAACTATTCATATCTGGTTTACGTCGCCCTAGGGGGGATTGTCAGATTCAGGTTTGTTCAAGTAATGTACCTTGGTTGATATTGGGTTCCCTAGTGTTGAATTACATTACTGGACAATATTTCTACGGTAGCATCCCAATACTAGAAATGAAAGTGTCAATGACACTGCAGCTCAACTTGACCAAAAAGGGGCTGAACTAAATAGCAAGTTCCAGTAATGTCAAGTCATTCGCTCAAGTTTCCACAGAAAAGACATCACACCAAAGTTACATGTGAAATCAGAAAAAAATCGGGTATGGGATGCTAATGGAATTGTTGTCAGTTTATATGACAAATTCTAGATGGCCAAGTTTTTTAATGAAATTTAGAGAAAGTTCAATAAAAAAAAATATTGATAGCTTCCATCTAGACATAACACCGAAGCAATACATGAAATTTGAAAAAGATCCGGCGAGAGGTGAGGCCTGTAGAGTGTGCTAATGGAATTGTTGACAATTTATGATATGCAGTCAAAAGGGTACACAAATTGAATTGTTGACAAAAAATGTGCCAGATCCAATATGGCTACTGGTGGCCATATTTTTCAACGAAATTCGGAAAATTTGGATGGCTCCCATCTAGATATTACTCCCAAAGACATGAATGAAATATGAAATTTGAAACTGATCGTGTGGGAGATGCGGCATGTAGGGTGTGCTAAAGGAATTGTGGTCAGGCAGGGGGACGAACAGATGTATGGATGGACATACGACAGTCGCAACCCATATCCCAGTAGCTCATGCTTGACGTTGCCAAATTGAACTAAAAATGGTACCTACACCATATCACAAACTACGTGAAAATATACGCTGATTGAAGCTGTAACAACTTCACATGGTTACTTGGTTACATGTTACATTGTGTGCAGGATTCAAGGAACTAATAGAAATACTTATGTTGGATTGTAGAAATGTTTTTAACTGAAATCAAAAAATTGAAAACATTTTCTATTTTCAATTAATAGCCTTTTTCAGTGGTCCTGGTTATACTATAGCAACATTTCCATGATTTCCCAGGCCTGTGAATTTCAAAACTGTGCATAAATGGTTCATTGTTTTCATATATACTATTGTATATTATGTACTGTCCCTCTCCGATAAATTGTAACAAAACGTTTTCTCCTAATATTTTGTTTCTACTGATGGGCCAAAAAGCCAATGCATACTATGAAAGCCACTATGGAGGCTTTCGGCACTTTTCAATAGAGCCACGATAGTGGCTTTTAGCACTCTACCAGTTAAATGAATATGTATCCTCACCAAACATAGAAAATTGTAGAAAAATGGATAACAAAACAGGACAAACTGGCACAAATATGGCTTTGAGTGCAGTGACAAATCAGGGGTGGGGAGGGGGCGGTGGCTCCGTAGGTAGAGGTGCAGGCTGCAAGCCGAGAGATCCTCTGTTCGAATCCCACTTGCGGCAACCGCGGTGTGTCCTTGGGCAAGGCACTTCACCTACACTGCTCACGTGGGGGCGCTGTGGCGTTGCGTACTAAGACGTACTGCACGTCGATTGTGCACTTGTCTTCAACTAATGCTAACCCTGCTTGTGTGGAGTTGGTATGTTGGGGAGCTGACAGTTGCTCGCCGTTGCTCGGTGATTCTCTCCGAGTACTTCGGCTTCCCCCACCCGTAAAACTGTCATGGTCATGGTAAGCCGTTGTACAGAAATATGTGACCTTAAACACCAATAAATACTTCTTCTAATAATAGTAGTGAAAATCAGGTGAAAACCCTTTGAACCCGAGCGGTAGTGTTTCCGGCCCAGAAGCATGATGCGTCATAATTTCATTAAGTAGGATGACTGCTGAGTGATGTGTGGGCAGAACAATTAATATTTTCAACGTGCAGCCCCCTGGCTGCATGTTGAAAATATTAATTGGTCTACCCCCAAACAACGAATGTGGACTCTTCCGATTGTTGCTATTGAACTGACATGGAAGATACCACCGGGGTTCAAAGGCAAACGCAGCAGTTATATAAATTTGTTCAAGTGTGAAAAACATCTTCCAACAAGAAAAAAATATTACAAGTGCTTCCGTTATCAAGGCATTCAGAAGATGCAAATTTCCTGAAATTTCAGCACTCCTGATTGCCGCGATGACCCTCTAGATATTCATCCCAAGATTGAATGAATGGCAGATAAAATAAAATTCCAGCATCCCAGACATCAAAAGAAGAAAGAACATCCTGAGTTTTCACGTCTTTGAAAAACATAACACTTGACACGCTTGCAACTAATGGCTCAGAGAACAATTGTAAACAAAGCACATGTTTCTTGGCAGTGCTTTTTAAAACAGAAATGTCTTGAAAGAGAAATATGATCAAAGATGAGAAAAATATATTCTCTTTGCTTGCAGAAGAGTGAAGAACAAAGAAAGATGTTGCCAGCAGGGACATTTTTTGTTCTGGAAAAAATTATACAACAGATACTCATGAAAATGAGAGCATTTGAGAAATTGTGCAAAGTGGTAGAGATATTGTGTTCGGCATAATATGTAACCTGTGAATGTTCAAAGTCTTTTCTCATCCTCCCCACCACCAAAAAGTCTTGCCAGGCACTAGTAAGGAAGAGAACCAATACTTTGCCCTGTTATTGGCATGTTCAAAGACCTCTGTCCAGGCATGAAACCGCCCGAGGTGGTAACTAGTGCAGTGATAGGTGACTCACAATTAGCCGATTCAACTTGCAGGTTCATAGCAGTGACTGCAGACTCTAAGCCACATAAAATAAATTGACTGATTCACAGGCAATTTTTTTTCAAACCAGTGTGTGTGTGGGGGTGGGGGGGGGGGATATTCACACAAAAATATAGAAAGTGTATATTTATAGAAATAAATTCATTTTTAATTTGAAAAATAAAACATTCCTCTAAAACTGCAATTCAAGGCTTCATATCCTTTCGATGCTCTTCAAATTATCCTTGAAGTAAAATATTTAATCTATGAGGAGTTGCTTTGTTACAATTTATTGTAAATAAATTGTAACAAGGCAAACATTTTGGAGACGCAACAAAATAAATATACATCATTCAAAAAATGTAAAAGGTTTCGGGTCTCCCTGAGTTTGTATTAATATTGGAAGACACTGAAAGGCAATAAAAATGTCCAATGATGGGGTTCAAATTCAATGAGGGATTGTCTAAGAATCAAAACACTTGTTTTAGCCTTTGACATGTGTACATAAGAAATGGGTCACGATCGAGCAATTATGTGTCACATCCGTCAATGTCTGAAGATAGTTATGGGCCACATTTTCGTGCATATATGATGAATAAATATTGGTACCAATCCAAAGGGTGTTACAAAGACCATAAGAGAACTCAACAGACTGATAAAGAGTTTCCCGAAATTCCCAGCTGGTCAATAATGGATACATACTACTCAGAGTTTGCTAAGCCCCAAATATTTGACACATCATTGTGAAATTTGCTTGTGACATATTTGCGATATTTGTGGTGGATATGATTGAGGAATGTATTGAGATGGTCCCCAGTGTTTACATTAGCTCTCTTGAAAGGCATACTTTTCTTGACAGTCATGGAAAGCATGTACCCCTTGCTTTTCATGATGTGTTCGTGTCCTGTCTACATGTACATGACATGTGTAGGGTATTCGATCTTCATTTGAATACAAACCCTTGTGATTTAATGATTGAATATGGCAAATGTAAGAAGACGTTTGTCTGAAGCAGAAATGTGACGGACTGTAGGGATGGTGGAGCAAGGGGCTACCCATCGTCAGGTTAGTGAAGATCATGGTGTGCACTATACGGTGATCACCAGAGCCTGGGCAAGATTTCAGCAGTATGGCACACCAGTAAGACGGCATGGTGGTGGCAGAGACAGGGCAACATCTGCAGCTGAAGACCAGTTTTTGATCATTCAGACCCGTAGGAACCGCTTTGCCACAGCAACCCAGCTTCGCAGTGACCTTCAGAATGCATCCGGGGTAAATGTTTCGACGCAGACTATCCGGGCAAGGTTGCCCGAAGGTGGTCTCCGATCGAGAAGATCATGTATTCGCATTCCGCTGTCCCAGAACCACCTCTAGGGGAAGGGGCACAGATTCAGTTTTGTTCAAATTTTAACTTCGTGCAACATGAGGAAATTTCTTTTAAAATCTTCTTTAGATCCACCAGTCAGAATGCTTTGAGATTTGGTATACAACACCTCTAGTGGGGTGAGATTTAAGTTTGTTCAAATCGAGTGTCTGTGTTAATGTTTGAGCTCCCTATGGGAGCCGGAATTGGCCATGTAGCTGACGAATTAGACATTTTTATTAAGTACCCACCAGAGGTGTGTAACTACGATTAATCCACATACGTTGTATCAAGGGGCTCCACAGAGGATTTTAGCCTCTACTGAGGGGCTCAAGGATTGATAATAAATCCAATGGAGATTGATTGCTTAATGTAGATTTATTCTTGGACTCTGTTTATATCGGGTTCTGTTCAAGGTGAGCACTTCAGGCCCCATGGGGCCTCTTGTTTATCAACTGTTAGGTGGTGAGGTTACTTCACTTAGGGCCATATAATGTTCTATACATGCCGTTAACAACTCTTACGTGTATTCCACACCAATATCACCTGCATCTTACGCCCTTCTCTGTGATCAGCGTTAGGTCAGGGTATTCTCTTACCCCTGGATATAAAATTTCATTAAGCACTGGATGGATGGATGGATGGGTGGGTGGGTGGGTGGATGGATGGATGGATGGATGGATGGATGGATTATTGAAGCAATATTACACCTACAGTGAGGCAGATTGCACAAATAACATATAATGTGAATTATAATGTGAATTATAAAATATATACAATGATTGTTAAAAAGATCAACAAGACTATTTAAAGGAAAGGCAAACAATCTGGCTCGTGTTTTTGGCAATTAATGCATCTCTCTCCCTGAAGAACAGCAGGATCATGTTACAGATGGGATTGATGATTGTCAGACTGTCATTCTTCATAATGAGTTCAAATTGCTGACATTTACTGGCTTTTATAAAATCTGGTCTATCTCTGCGTATAATGTTGAACAACTGGGCTCTACTGTTTGAATAGGCCGGGCAATCCATAATAAAGTGAATTTCACTTTCTACTTCACCGGCAGCTGCACAAACACTAGAAGCCTTGCAGAGCCTACGCTCTAGTGGAATGGGGGATTGGGAGTGTCTGACTCTCTCAATATTCAAATTATGATTGCTTATTCTCAGCATGATAAACATAATCCTCGCCTCGCGGGCTTTAGTATGGGTAAGATATGGTTCAAATATCTCATCACGTTTGAACGTACGATAAGTACGAAGTTTGTTATTAGCACGTTTTTTATTGTCGTCATAAACAGATGCATGTAAATAGTGTACTTATTCCATATTTAATTTATCATATAATGTTCTGGATTCAGTATTGCCGACTTTATCACCAGGCACATTATACTGTTCCAGCATATGTTGGAATGCGCTATATTCTGATGTGAGTTTATATTCCGCAAAAGAGTCTTTCAGTAAGGTACCTGGGCTTGTGTAGTGCAATTTGATAATGAATTTGTGTACTTTTACAAGAGACTCAACCGAAAGTGGGGGCCTTCCGAGCTCCGCGCGTACGGCGAGATTGGAGGAATTTTTATTTACTCCGAGTACCATCTTACAAAATTTGAGATGTACTGCCTCATGCGTCAGTTTATCACAGTTTGTAAAATGACAATCAGGATTCCATAGTTCACAACCGTAGAGCAAAATTGGTTTGATTAATTGATCAAATAATTTACACATTAACGCGACAGGCGGGATGTATTTTTTCTGGAGGGAGTTAAAAATTCCATGCAGTGCTTTATTCCCTTTCAGTTTTAAATCATTTTGCGCTTCTGTGAATGTTCCCCCATTGGTGAAATTATCCGGAACCATGGCCTTGATTTTCATTTTTACGCCGATGGCCTTCAGCTATTAGTTCGCATGTGATAAAACTGAACACTGCATTTCCGACATCAAGACATGAGCGGCAGAAAATTTCCTCAGATTCAACCATGACAAGGTGAAAGTGATATGCACAGGTCTGCCACATTAATTGACAAAATATCCAAATTGTTCCTCCATATTCAAAATTCGACTATTGTTCCCAGCAGCAGTGTCCGGTGTGTTGGTTTTTTCATGGATGAAAACCTGACAGCTGATGAACACGGTCAGAAATCAATTTTTCATTCACGTAATATCAGTAAAAG
The DNA here is from genome assembly GCA_031216915.1 of Pictodentalium vernedei. NCBI lineage: Eukaryota > Metazoa > Mollusca > Scaphopoda > Dentaliida > Dentaliidae > Pictodentalium > Pictodentalium vernedei. Next base: position 250,673,367 of record CM062289.1, read on the forward strand.
TCAATCTTTCATTGGCAACAAAAGCATCACAGCGTCTTGTTCGCGTCTTTGTTACTGCGGAAGTCGCCTTGACTATTGTAACTCTCTTCTGATAGGTTCTAAAATCTAAAAACTCCCCTCTTGAAAAGCTACAACACATCCAAAATTGTGCGGTACGTGTCATCACCCAGTCTAGATAGTACTGCCACTTGACACCGATCATTTTAGATCTCCACTGCTTTCCGATTGAGCAGAGAATTCAATTCAATATTTTTCTTCTCAATTTTTTCTTCTTATCTTAACCCTTTACCTAACATGAAAAGAATACGACACTTGCAAACAAAATTCTTGAATAACTATTTTTTTTCCATTTTTTGGGTCAAAAACATAGCTTATGGAACCTCATTGGAACGATCTCAACGAGCTCGTTCCAATGAGGGATCATAAGCTATGTTTTCGAGACAAAAAATGAAAAGAAAATGAAAATTGAATGGTGATTTTTGTGAACAGCGCTTTTGATCGTTACGTAGGGTAAAGGGTTAAAATGCATCAAAAGATCTGTACCACTCAACTTGTTTAATTTTCTTATCAGTCACAAGCCACAGGTCGCTTCAGTGGTCATATAAATTTAACCTGACTCGTCTAAATTAAGTTATGTGGCAACTGGGAATTTGCCATTGCCGGGCCAAAGCTGTGGAATTCTCTTCAAAACCGTGTAAGAAAAATTCATTTCCTAGAATCATTCAAGTCGGGTATTAAAATATACCTTTTCTATTTGAAACACTTGTGCAAAATAGAAGAAAGAAATGTTCGTTTCAGTTCTGGGACCTTATATTTAATCTCGAAACTTTAATTTTGATTTTTGTCCGTTGGCATCGTGAAAAAGGTACCTGCTCTACATTGAAGCAATTGAGATACTTGCACCCGGGTGATTTGTTCTTGATCATATCAATTATGTGCGTTGTCTTCCCGGGCACATCAGAGATTCGAAAGCTCTTTCAGAAAACGTTAAAGAAGATCTTCAGAAAGGTTGGACTTTTCCGAAAACTCAAGACAGATTTTCTGCCGTACCTTTAGACCAGACACACGAACAAAATAACAAGATTATTAAGGATTTTGGTGGTGCAATAGGTCTGACTGAGAGCTGAGAGAGGGACCACTAAAAAGATGGACGATTTCTGGTCCAGAGCAAGTCAGACTTCTAAATGAATTTCGGGGTGAATGATTTTAGGGGTTGTCACGGACAAGATCAGTCGTCACAAGAAGCATTCAAAATGCAGTTGAAGAAGCTGAGTCCGACAATTTCTACCATGGACAACCCATTTCTGGAGGACTCTGGTGAACTCATGACGCTTGACACCCACGGCTGTACTGATGCTGCTGTTGAACAAACGACGCAAACATAAAAAAATTGGGATAAGCTCAATATGAAGAATATGTCAAAGCTGTTCTTATAGATAGAACTCATTCCATCAAAAGTCCCATCAAGAAACATCGTCTTAATTATTCAAACGCCCACTCTCTAAAATAAAATGTAACACCAAACAACAAACAGGGGATCTGAAAAGTGACTATTGCCTCTTCAGTCAGCTTTTCATATCTTGCCACGTCCATGGAGATGACTTGCGTGAGTTTTTTGCCCATGAAAATCACCCTTGGCCTCCATCGTTGTCTCAGCATGACAAATTACGATTCCCATGCTGCAAGTCAGCGCAGCTGGACTGTCTTGAGCCAATTAATAACCAAGAACTTCCAACAATTGATCCAAAATAATTTGATGGTGTTGCTGTAGTACATTACTTACCAAGAGGTGACACATCTACGTTTGGAGACTGCAGTGTAAACATTTTCTTGCCCTGGATCAACGGGCAGCTTCAGAGTATGGAAGAATTGATACAGTTTGGGACACTAATAAGGTTGACAGTCTCTTGGGAGCCACGAGAAACACAAGGGGTAAAGGAATATGGAGAAAAGTGTCACACAATATGCAGTAAAAAGGGTGCTACAAATCGTCCCCTGAGATCCAATGTGTTCTATGTGCCAGTAGGCACATAGAACACATTGGAACTCAGGGGACGAAATGTCCTGGTCAGCACGGTTGATACGGATGTTGTAATTTTGGTTGGCGTCTTCTCAAAACTGAAACTGCTCAACTCAAACCTTAAATTTTAGGTTGAATTCGGAAAAGGGAAAACCATAAGACATTATCGTATTAACTCTGTTTGCCATCAAATAGATGATGACCTGTCCAAATCTTTAGCTTTCTGTCATGCTTTCTCTGGATGGCATACTACATATCAGGAAGAAATCTTGCTGGGAAACATGGAAAGCATACAATGCAGCGACAAATGCATTTTCCTATCTTTTGGAGCATCCTTTCACACCAGTTGATTTCACGACAGAAGTTTTTAGTTTAATACAGAGATTCACATGCATATTGTATAATCATACTACAGAGAGAGAGAGAGAGAGAGGGGGGAGAGAGAGAGAGAGAGAGAGGGGGGAGACTTGCTACAAGAACAATTCGCTCACAAAAATGTGAAAATTATGAAAACCTTGCCACCAACACGAAATTCAATCATTCAGCATCAAAGCCTTTGTCAAGCACGCAGCTGGGCGATGAGCTCTTACATTCATAGCAAAATTTGCCATCGCCAGAAAATTTTGGCTGGACTAAACTCAAAGACAACTGGCAGCCTATCTGGATCATACATCCGGAAGCCTCAAAGAGTTGCAGAGAACTAATCAAGCGTAGATATAAGGCTGAACATCTGTGTTCCAAAAATGCATCCGTAAAAACTCTCACCTAAAGTGTCCATATCTTTGTCATTGTAAAGGTAACTGCCAACAGGGACTCTGAATGGTCTAAGTACGAGCACAAAAAGAGTTTCGATTTTCCCCTTCTGTGGTATTTAGAGATTGAGTTTATACAGATTATAATGGAAATATTGATAAGGCCGTTTAAAAGTGTTGTTTTTTTTATTTTTCATTATAGAAAAATTATATATACCATAGAAAAATGGACATTGTAGGCTGAATAGTGAGATAATTCTGGGTCGATATCAGTTTTTGACTATATCGGGTGCCATATTGGATTTTGGTCACAGCAGGTCAAAAAGATCCCCCCCCCCCCCCCCCACACACACACAGCACATACACACACTTTTTGTTCTTGGTGTTGCAGTGCAATATGTCTACCAATTTTCAAACTTTAATCCGGCGTGTTTCGATATATCACTCAAGCGACATGACTATTTTAGACACCCCCCCCCCCCCCCCCCCCCATGAAACTCACCTAAGTTCCTTCCTCAGAATAGTCGAATCACTGATGTCAGTCCCACTTCAGTTAACGAGACAAACATACAGTGTACATTAAGCCGCTCCTTTAATCGAACCAAGATACACCCAACTGTCTTTTACCGGACTCTACAGTTCAAAATACTGATGCTACTTTGTTGCAGGTGATTAAATTATAAGAAATGGCTCCCTACAACTTCAGTAAACCAAACAAAATCCCACTGGATACCACAAGAAGTGAAAAAGTGGTTGTTCACTGTGGTACACAATCTCTGTTGTTCTGGTAAAATAGGACTCTGTAATCAATACCTGGGATGGATGCTCTCTAAAATAGGTAACATGGGTATAAATGATTGGCTGGACTTGACTTTATATCCATGTTGCGGTTACGATACAGAAGTAGGTGATAATTGAGAATACGAGCTCACCTGTACATGTACGTGTACACGTACATGTACATTTCCATAGGATTTAGTGTTAAATTGTGTACATGTACAAAGATTTTAACGGTTTTTTTGGGTGAGCTCGAATTTTTTTAACACTGAATTGAATCCTAGGTGCGCGTAGTTTTACGTACACGTTCGTGTACCGTTTTGATTGAAATCTGCAGACGAGTTTTCCCCATAGGGTCCAGTGTTAAATTGCGAGCAAAAAACCGTTTTGAGAGTTCGAGCTCATCGTCTTCGTCGATTCTAACGATCCACGTCCGTACACGATTTAACACTGAAACCCTATGGGGAGCGTGAAACTGCGAGCAGAAAAACGTTTTGAGAGTTCGAGCTCACCATCTTGCCGATTCTGACGAACCGTGTCCGCACGCGATTTTAACGCTAAAACCCCACGGTGATCGTCAGATTGCGAGCAAAAAAACGTTTTGAGAGTTCGAACTCAATATCGTCTTTTCCCGATTCTAACGATCGGTGAGCTCGTATTCTCAATCCCATAGGATTCAGTGTTAAAATCGTGTACGGATCTCGTCCGTACACGATTTTAACGGTGAGCTCGTATTCTCAACCCCATAGGATTCAGTGTTAAAATCGTGTACGGTTCGTACACGATTTTAACACTGAATCCTATGGGGGGAGAGGAAACTCGCTTGCGGATTTTATGTGGTTGGAAATTTGCAAACCCAGTCACGTCTTCCTGAAGTAAGCAACTAACAACACACGTTATCGTAATTGAGGTGTTTTGTTCAAAAAGAGTCGATTGTGAATATATAGTCTGTATATAGACATTGATGTTTTCTGTTGATGGGATGGATAAAAATTGAGTTTTGGGGTTTTTTTTAGAATTCCTCCACTATGAGAAAATTCTCAAAAAAAAACCACTCAGCTGATCGAGCAATCGGATCGCTCGATTCTCGTAATAAAACTCGATCTGAACGAAGAGTGTCTGTGTGTTGGAAATTTGCAAACCCAGTCACGTCTTCCTGAAGTAAGCAACTAACACACGTTATCGTAATTGAGGTGTTTTGTTCAAAAAGAGTCGATTGTGAATATATAGTCTGTATTATAGACATTGATGTTTTCTGTTGATGGGATGGATAAAAATTGAGTTTTTGGTTTTTTTTTTAGAATTCCTCCACTATGAGAAAATTCTCAAAAAAAACACTCAGCTGATCGACCGATCGGATCGCTCGATTCTCGTAATAAAACTCGATCTGAACAAAGAGTGTCTGTGTGTTGGAAATTTGCAAACCCAGTCACGTCTTCCTGAAGTAAGCAACTAACACACGTTATCGTAATTGAGGTGTTTTGTTCAAAAAGAGTCGATTGTGAATATATAGTCTGTATTATAGACATTGATGTTTTCTGTTGATGGGATGGATAAAAATTGAGTTTTGGGTTTTTTTTTTAGAATTCCTCCACTATGAGAAATGAGGTTGACTGTTAAGCGTTCCTTGAATAAAGTCAAGAAACACTTATCGGAATGTTTAAAACGCATTTTCTGCTCAGTTAGGTTTCGAGTGGTAAAATTTTTAATATATTCACGATAGCAATCGGAGAGAGAGATTTGTTAAAATCAGTTTTCCATTGTGTGTTGAAACTGTCTAACAGTCATCAAAAAAAGGATTTTCTCTTAATTCGACCCTCGATGAATTGATGTGTGAATGAATGAAGATCTTTTGACAAAAATTTAAACACCACTGTCAAAATGCGTTACATCAGAAACCGGTTTGTCATGTACTGTTTAAAACGTTTGTTTTTTTTAACTTCAATTAACACAGCGAGTTTGAGATGTGAATATTTTTCAGATATTATATTAAGACGGAAAGAGATTTTAATACTTAAAACATAAAATATAAAAAAAATATAATTAAACATTTAATTTTGAAAAATATATAAAAACAATTAAAACGAAAGATGTTTTTCCAGATGGATCCTAGACGCCGAGATCGAATTTTAGCCGAGTATTTAAGTGCTAAGAAGGCGATTCAGGCTGCTGATAGGAGCAGACGTCTCGGTGAGATGGAACTCACACGCGAAGCCACAAAAATATTTAAACCCGTGACGGAGGGTCAAGAGTGAAGCAGGAAGGAGATAGTCAAAGAATTGAGACCCATAAAGGAGAGTTCTTTGAGAATGGGTTCGTTGCCTTCTAGTTTTGGAAATCGGTATTCCGTTCAATCTACACCGGATTACGTTCCCACGAGAATCGAAACCGACGTGAGTGAGAGCGATGATACGGCTTCGACTATCACCACTGATAGCATCGCATCGTCCGATGATGATGGTGGCGGTAAGAGAGATCTGTTGTATGGAATTCGCGAGTATTCGAGTGGTAGGAAATTCGTGGGCGACACTGAAGTGGAAATGGACGATGATGAATTGATCGTGGGTTCGAATAAATATAAAGTAACCGATGGTCTGCAGAGATTGCTCCTTTTCGATAAGCCCGGAGATTACACGGAACAGGATTTCCACAATTACAGTGACATTCTAGTCCAGACCCACGCCATGAATAGAAATAACGATGCCAGAGAGACGAGACCCAAAGCCAACAGAGGTTACAAGTGGACGAAAATAGTGAAGCCCATATGGAATGCGAACAAGAAGTTCGTCGAATCGATGACCGGCAAAGGGGTGAAAACGACTACTTTTCTTCCGAGCGATCCTAACGCTCTGTCTCAGAGATTGAGTTTGTTGATGGGGAGCAGACGGGCTGGTAACACGGGATTAGATAATCAGATAGTTGCCATATCTGACGAATTGTTGAGACAGAAGGTTTTGAATAAAAACCAGTATAAAAGGCTGATGAACGAATTGAAGGATTGATGTGAATATAATAATAAGTAGAGAGAGACAAACAAACAAACAAACAAACAAACAAACAAACAAAAATAAAAGAGTAAATTCTTACACTAGAATAATAAAAGTATTTAAAAAACGACAAAACGATTTACCAGTGAAAAAAACACAAAATATATCATAAAAATAAAATATGTTGGTGATAAAGAACAGGGGATACATCAGGACTTACGTTCAAGGCGGTTCTGGCATCGTCGATTCTATAATGCGAGCGTTCACGAGCAATGCGGGTAGAAAACTCGCATCGACCCCGTTTGAGGTCGGTAAGAAGACGGCTTTGGATGCTGGTGAGAAAGCCGCTTCCGAAGCCAGTGGTAGGATAGCTTCTGTGGCTGGCAAGAGGGCAGCCAATGCGTTGATCGACAAGTTGATCAGTCCACCGGCGAAGCGAGCTGCGTTAGAGCGAACGTCGAAAAGTTGGAAAGATTTTGAGGATGTGCCCATACAAGATTTAGCCAAAATGACTAGTGGATCCGGATTGAAGAGAACTCGCGACGGTGCGATATAAACAAAATAATAATAATAACAACATTAAAAACAGAGTTTGAAAAAAACATAAAAAAAATTTGTGTTTGAAAAGAATCTAAAATAACAGACAAAAAAAAAAAATAAAACAAAAGATGAACATTAAAGATATGTCTTGGAACGACGCCGCGACCAAGAGGTCGAATAACGAGTACTTTCCCAAGAGCATAAGAGGTTTGATAGTGGGAAAATCGAATTGTGGAAAGACCAATCTGTTGATGAATCTGTTGTCCCAACCCGACTGGTTGGATTACGACAGATTATTCGTGTTTGGCAAGAGCTTGTTTCAACCCGAATACAGATTGCTTCGAGAGTGCATGGATCGCAGATTGCCCAAGGACGTCATAGCCAGAATCTTTGACAGTAGGGAGGAATTCGACAAGTGTGGAGCTCCGCTCTCGACCATTTTGGACGGCGCGGCAACGGAGCTGACGAAGAGAAATGCATCTTCAAACGTCGAGTGTCGATTTTATGAGAACGCTAGCGACGTTCCGGATCCTAGGGAACTGAAATCGGAAGATAAGAATCTCATGATTTTCGACGATCTGCTTTTGGAGAGACAGAACCGATGCGAATTATGTTAGGGGTCGACACAGCAACGTGGACTGTTTCTACCTGTGGCAGAATTATTTTCGATTGCCCAGACAGACGATAAGGGAGAACGCTAATTTTCTGTGTCTCTTTCGCCAAGATCTCAAGAATCTCAATCACATCTACGGCGATCACGTCGCAAACGACATGAGCGCTGTCGAATTCAGGAGATTCTGCAAGAGGGTTTGGGATGGTGGACTTTACAATTTCGTCGTGATCGATTTGATGAGCGAATTTAATCATGGAAAATATCGGTGCGGATTCGACAAGTTTTATGTTCCCGATGGTGATAATAATAAGATAGAGCATGAAAATAAAAAAAATTAGAAAAATAATAAATCTTCAAATAATTAGTTTTGAATAAAAAAAAAAAAAATAAAATTAAGATATAATGTTCGAACATGGAACATTGTTAGAACGGATAGCCAAGAATACGGCTGTGAAACAATCCATTCAAATCGTGGTGAGTGGCGATTCGACTCGATTCGCTACGAAATTCGAACCTTCCATCGAATTGAACAGAGAGAAAAGTTACGAGATGGCGTTGGTGAATCTGGAGACTTATTATTCCTTTCCCAACGTCACCGAAAAGAATAACTCGTTCAAGTATTCCGATGGAGTGGATTGGTTGGAGATTCGAATTCCCAAAGGGAGTTACGACATAGACGATTTGAACCATTACATTCAGACGCGAATGAAGACGGATGGAAAGGGAAGCAACAAGATCAGACTCGCTCCCAATCCTAATACCTTACAGACGATGTTGGGTTTGGAAGATAATTTTCGTGTGGATTTCAACATGGACGATTCTATAGGCAAGATGTTGGGATTCGATCGAAAGATGTATCGAGGCCACGCGGCATCTGAAAATACGGTCGACATTCTCGCTGTCAATAGCATTCTGGTGAACATGGACGTGATTGCCGGAAGCTACATGAATGGTAACGCACAGCCGACGATCTATTCCTTCTTTCCAAACATGTCGCTGGGTTATAAGATCGTGGAGCGACCTCGAAATTTAGTTTATCTACCAGTGATTTTAGACACGTTGTATAGTCTCAAAACCACGTTGACGGATCAAAATGGTGAACTGTTAGATCTTCGCGGAGAGAGAGTGACGATACGATTTCACATAAGAGAAATATAAAAAGTAAAAAAAAAAAAAAATATTATATATATATAGATAACAAAAATAAAATAAACGGTAATATTAATTTTTTACAAAATTATTTTAATATAATTATTAAACAAGAAACAACTGAAGTAAATATATTTAAAAAAAACAAACAGAATTATGACACAATACGTGGTTAAAAACATGAACATATCCGCAGGACAGAGGAAGAAACTTAAGAGAGCGTTAACAACTCGAGGCGAGGCGGTGAGATTCAAATTCACTCACGAAGATCTGACGAGAGGAGGACAGGATTCGATCGCCTGGACCAGAAGTCAAATCAAAAGGATGGAGAAAGCGATTCGCGATGGAAGAGGGTTGGCGGTGAGATTGAGTCCCGCTCTATTGAGATACAATTTGAGAATGAAAGGCGGTTTCCTACCGCTATTGGCAGGAACCACCGCCAAAGCATTACCCTTCGCCGCAAAGGTGCTACCCTTTCTCGGAAAGACTCTCGGCGTGGGAGCTCTCAAGGGACTCGCTAGTTCGGGAGTTGAGAAATTAATGGGTGGCAGCGGACTGTTTTTGAAGAAGGGAGGAGCTGTGTGTCGCGTCACGTAGACGACAGCGGTAAAGGATTGTATCTAGAACCCGTTAGAGGTGGCAACTCTCTGAGAGGAAACGGTCTCTATCTGAAGAGTGGATGGAACGTCAAGCGATTCGGCAAGGGTTTGTTGCTCGGTGAGAATTCGCCATTTAAGAACATACCGATTTTGAATATGTTATTATAAATATAAAATTATATAAAATATATAAAATCATAGAAAGTATAAAATAATATATTTAAAATGGGTGAAAAGGTGGAGAAACAAATTTATCACCTGGATGAATTTGCCGATAATGACGAACATTGCGAGCCAGAGAGTGAAGAAATAAAAAAATGGTTAGACGCTAATGATGGATATCTAAGGAAAGAGAGAGATAAAGCGCGGGATATACGGTTGGGAATGAGACGATGCTTTCCACGGTCACCACTACCTTCTGAAGCGAGTGTTACCAAGAGATGCACAACATTCGTTCATAATTATGATTCGGATAAACAAAAATGTTACCATGAACGTATCACATCACAGAGAAAAAGAAAAAAAGAAAAAGAAGAAGAATCAACGCAGAAATTTGAGAGAAAAGGAAACGTTATTATAATATATCATGATGATAGTGAAGAAGAAGGAAAACAAAAAAAAAAAAAAGTAAATGAGATCTCATTACTTTTTTTTTTTTTTTCATTTTTTCTTCGCTAAAAATCAATCACTCTATTGTTTATATTTCCAAGTCCGTTATTAGCATGTTGACGCTCGTGTCTTCTCCTTTTTCAAAAACGTATTGAATGTTTATCTTTACTCTTTTGAGTTTTTTTTACATCGTTCAACTCGCTCTCACCACCCAATTTCTTCACGAGTTCGAATGAGATGTTTGGAAATATGTAATTTCCATAGGGCAATGACAAATCGTCCTTGTCGAATTCTCTATCTTCGGCGATGACGATGTTCTGCAGATCGCTTTGGTACTCGTAAATCAAATCGAGCATGGCTTCGTTCAATTTCAGAGGCATCTTATATTTCTCGTATTTGTGCTCTAAGCCCTTCGTCTCGACATCGTTCAATTCGATGGGATCGTGTCGTTGTAATCTATAGATTTTATGACTGAATTTCTTATACGTTTCGACTCGTTTCAATTTCAATTCGCATCTTTTAGGTGTTGTTGTCTTCATGATCGATTATTTGTTTTTTTTTGTTTTTACGAATTCTTGCAATAATGTATATTTTAAATTTTGTATTTAAATAATAATTTGTTAAAAAAAAAGTTTGTTATTTTTTTTTTTTGCTCTTTATATATATATATATAAAAAAGTTGTTTTTTTTTTAATTTTTAATTTTCTTTAATGTAATATTTTTTTTAGTAAAAGCTTTTTTTCTCTTTATATATATAAAAAGTTTAAATTTTTTTAATTTCAATCTCTCTATTGTTTATATTTCCAAGTCCGTTATTAGCAAGTTGACATTCGTCATTTTTCCACATACGAAAATGGTGTGAATGTTCATCTTTACTCTTTTGAGTTTTTTTTCATAGGCGAATGCGCTCTCACCACCCGATTTCTTCATGAGTTCGGGTGAGATTATTGGATATATGTAACCTCCATAGGACAACAATAAATCACCCCTGTCGAATTCTCCGTCTTTGGCAACGATGATATTAATCAACAGTTCGCTTTGGTACTCGTAAAACAAATCGAGCACGGCTTCATCCACTTTCAAACACATTCGATATTTGTGGTAGTAGCGCTCTAAGTCCACCACCTCGACCTCATTCAATTCGATGGGATCGTGTGGTTGTAATGTATAGATATTAAAACTGGATTTCTCATACCTTTCGTCTCGTTTCAATTTCAATCCGCATCTTTTAGGTGTTGTTGTCATGATCTATTATTTGGTTATTTTTATGAATTCTTACAAATAATGTTTATTTTAAATTTTGTATTAAAAAAATTGAATTTTAAAATTTAACTTCTTTTTTTTTCTATCATATATATAGAGTAAAAAAGCAAAACTTTTTTTAACAAATTATTTAATACAAAATTCAAAAAAAATATATTCTTACAAAATGAAACAAATAGATAAAAAAAAATTGGAAAATTTAAATGAGAAAACCGTACCTCAGTTAAACGAGATTTGTAAACTATTAAAAATTTCACATTTCAGAAATCATAGAACTAAATCAAAAATGATTGAAGTCATACAGAAACATTTGCGAAACGATGGAAAGGCAAACAAAATGCCGAAAGCAACGACGTCAAAAAATGCATCGGTTGTGAAAAATGAGAAGAAGAAGAAAAAGATAGTAAAAGGAATCGAAATGCCGACGTCGAAAAAAACCGAAAACGTTTCGATTGTGAAAAATAAGAAGACAACTAAACGAAAAGCCGTTGAAGAAGAACTTCAAGTTTTCAAAGAAAAGAAAAGAAAAACGAAAACGAGTGATGCACGTCAGATTCTAGGCAAACGAGATATATCGAGCGAACTTCAACGAGCAATAGACGAAGGGAAAGGAGAAGAATATCTAGTGTGACTCACCGCGGAACTATTTCAGTTGAAGTCTGTGGAATGGGAGAGTGCGATCAAAGGCATTTTTAAAACTTTTGATGTGGTTCCCCCGTTGAAGAAAATCAATCCGAAATTGTTCATGGAACGGGTGAAGAAAAAGGTATTGGATTTGTTTCGCAAATACATGAAGGTGGGACTAAAAATTAAGATGATACTCCATTGCGTGATGAATAAAATCAACGTGAAGTCCGGCGAGAGCATCGTGAAAAATGCATATTTCAGATCTAACGTCGAACCCGTATTTCGAGGTTCAGATCTATCGGACGTTTTCGAAAAGATGAAAGACAAGATGTTGACGTCTCTCGCGAATTATCAACATGAAGGTAGTAATTGGACGTTCGATGAGATGTTGAAACTCGAAATTCACATAACTAAAAACGATTTGTTGAAAGGGTCTTCCTACGTGAAATTACCGTATTTCCTCGCTAAGAAATACGCCGTGATCAACGTGAAAAATAACGATGATCAGTGTTTTAAATGAGCAGTCACATCCGCTTTATACCCTGTCAAAATAAACTCCGATAGAGTTTCTCAGTACGAGGAAACTTCTCAAAATCTCGATTGGACCAGAGTGACTTATCCAACGCAGTTAAAACACATCGAACGTTTCGAGGCTCAAAATCCCACCGTTGCGGTGAACGTCTTGGGATACGATGACGAAAAACAGAAGATTCATCCTCTCAGACTGACTTCGTATCTCAGAAGAGAAAAGACGATTATTTTATTATTGATTTCGAATGGTGACAATCGTCATTATTGTTGGGTTAAACATCCGAGTCGATTACTGTCGAAACAAAATAATAATCATAACGGAAAGATATCTTTATGTTACAATTGCATGAACGTGTTTCACAGCGAAGACTCGTTGGCTAAACATCAGGAATATTGCAACGAAAATCAAGGTGTCGCCGTCGAAATGCCCAAGCCCAACACCATCGCGAAGTTTGAAAATCACAACAGAAGGTTAAACGTACCATTCGTCGTGTACGCCGATTTCTAATGTTTCACCGCGAAAATGAGTTCCTGTCAACCCAACGCTCTTCAAAGTTACGTCAAAAGATATCAAAAACACATACCTTCGGGCTATTGCATTTACGTGAAATGCGCTTTCGACTCGCAACACGACATGGGTCCCTTCACCTACACGAAACAGTGCGAAGACGACGACGTGGCTCAAAGGTTCATGGAAGAGTTAGAATGGAAACTTCAAATGTTATACGACAAATTCAAAACTCCGGCAGAAATGATCATCACGCGCGAGCAGCAGGACGAAAATAACAGAGCCACCGAATGTCACATATGCAGACAATCATTCGACGAGAATTCGAAGGAAAATAGGAAGGTCAGAGACCACGATCATTACACGGGTCTGTATCGCGGTCCGGCTCACAGCAGGTGTAATTTAAAATATCGAGACGCCACTTTCTATCCGGTGATGTTTCACAATCTCTCGGGTTACGACAGTCATCTGTTCGTGAAAAATCTAGGCACCTCGCACGAAGAATTAAATTGCATCACGAACAGCGAAGAAAGATACATTTCCTTCACGAAATGGAAGCTCATGGAGGAGAGAAGAGTAATCGACGGAGAGACGTTGGAAGAAAAAACGAAATCCATTCGTAGAGGCATACGTTTCATCGACAGTTTTAAATTCATGTCGACTGCTCTGGAAAAATTAGTCGATAACATGAGCAAGGATAAATTTAAAATCACGAGCGAACATTTCGGAGAACGAGTAGACGTCATGTTGAGGAAAGGAGTCTATCCTTACGATTACATGAACGATCTAAAGAGATTCGAAGACACCGCACTACCTTCAAAAGAAGATTTTTATTCGAAATTATACGAATCCGACATTTCCGATGAGAATTACGAACACGACAAAAACGTGTGGAAATCATTCGATATGAAAACCATGAGAGATTATCACAATCTCTATCTGAAGACCTACGTTCTGCTCTTGGCAGACGTGTTCGAAAATTTTCGAGACGTCTGTCGTCGAAATTACGATCTGGATCCCGCTTGGTATTTTACCGCATCCGGTCTGGCGTGGGATGCTCTGTTGAAGACCACCAAAGTCCAATTGGAATTATTATCTGACGTGGACATGTTGCTCATGTTCGAAAGGGCTGCGAGAGGTGGCGTATCGATGATCTCCCACAGACATTCTGAAGCTAACAATCCCTACATGAAAGAAGGTTTCGATTCGAAACAGTCGACTAAATACATACAGTATTGGGACGCTAATAATCTGTACAGTTGGGCTATGAGTCATCCTTTACCGATTGGAAATTTCGAATGGGTGAAGGAACCGGAAGAGATGCAAAAATGGAGAGACTATCCTTGCATTTTAGAAGTCGATTTGAACTATCCGAAAGAATTACACAATCTACACAACGATTATCCGCTAGCTCCCGAATGAATGGAACCGAACAAGGGAGACGAGGAAAAACTCATTCCCAATTTATTTAACAAATGTAACTACGTCGTCTACAGCGAGAATTTGAAAAAGTATGTCGATTACGGGATGAAATTAGTCGACATACATCGCATCATTCGATTCGACGAAGAGCCTTGGATGAAAAAATACATCGATCTCAACACGAATCTCAGAACTCGAGCCGAGAACGATTTCGAAAAAGATTTCTTCAAACTCATGAACAACTGCGTGTACGGTAAATCGATGGAAAACATCAGGAAGAGAACCGACGTTCGACTCGTCACATCTGAGAAAAGAGCTAAAACATTAGTGGCGAAACACAATTACAAACACCGAACCATATTCGACGAAAATCTAGTGGCCGTTCACATGCAAAAGACGCACCTGAAGTTCGACAAACCGTATTATCTCGGACCGATCATCTTAGATGTTAGCAAGCGATTGATGTACGAGTTTCACTACGATTACATCAAACGAAAATTTGGCGACAAAGCCAAACTACTGTTCACCCACACGGACAGTTTAGTTTACGAGATAGAGACAAAAGACGTCTACCAAGACATATCTCCGGACGTGGCCGAGTGGTTCAACATGAGCAATTATCCCATCGATCACCCGTCCAACATTCAATCGAACGACAACAAGAAGGTGTTGGGTAAATTTAAGGACGAGAGCGGCGGTAAACAGATCGTCGAATTCGTGGGCTTGAGACCCAAACTCTGTGCTTATCGTCTAGAAGATGATGAAGAGATCAAGAAGTGCAAAGGAGTTAAAGCGTGCGTGGTGAAGAAAAACATCTCTTTCCAAGAGTATAAAGATTGTCTGTTAGGAAGTGGTCTGGTGTATAAGACTATGAAATCGATTCGAAGCGAAAATCACGACTTGTATACCGAAATAGTCAACAAGATTTTGCTGCCGGCCAACGACGACAAGAGATTCATATTAGACGATAAAATAAGCACTTTGGCACTCGGACATTGGACTGCGGAACTAACTATAGACGATATGAATGTGGATGATTGAATTCCAGAAAATCAAGAGGGATTAGACGAATTCAAAATTATAGAAATCGATAGTGACATCGAGAAAGTTAGTTTAAAAAGAAAAAGAAAAAAATAGAAAAAAAAATAACGTCACTTTTAGTGAATTATAATAAAATAAATAAAAAAAAATATATACTTATTTATGAATAAGAAAATAAAGATATCCATAGAAGGTGTCGTCTTACCCAACGAACCCCTATCCAACATCGATCTGTTGAATGCGGTAAAAGATTTGAAAATCGAAGATTTTCTAGGAGTGTTTTCCAGAGATGCCTTGCTGAAGAGAAGACCTCGACAATCGGAATGCGGAATTTTAAATCTAGACGATTCATCGGGTGAAGGCACTCACTGGGTGGCGTGGTTCAAGAACGGGAAGAAGAAGAAGAATTATTATTTCGACAGCTATGGAATCTCGCCGCTGAAAGAAATAAAGAACTATTTCAACAAATCGATGGTTCTTTATAACATGGATCAAGTGCAATCACCAGATCAAGTGTTTTGCAGTCACCTGTGTCTCTACATTCTCAAGAGATGGTCTGAAGGAGATGAATTTCAAGACATTCTTAATGACTTACATTAGAGAGAGATTTTTTTTTTATAGTATATATATAAAGATAAAAAATTATTTTAAAAAAAATTTTAATCGAATAAAAAACGAAAAATAAAATAACATAGTTCATTTTTTAATAAACTGCGTTTTGAACACATTTTTTTTCTAAACAACAACAAAAAAAAAATCCCACAACAACATGACAGTCGATAAATTTGGTACAAGTGACGACGAAAAAGTCAACCCGAGAAAGAAGAGGAAGACGTTCGAAGTCGACGATGGTTACGACATTGCCAACTTGTTGGACGAGCGTTACGTTCGGAGATACGAACCTCAAGAAGAACCTTTGAACATGAACGATAAGAAGCTCTACAATCTTCCTGAGCCGATAGATCTCGCAGATGCCGCGACTAAAAAATACGTCGACAGGGGGAACGCCGATTTCGAACGAATCCTGCTGGATAATTACGTGGATAAAACCATGACCGACGATCTCGATCTGAAATCCAAACGTTTGGTGAATGTCGCAAATCCCGTAGATCCCACCGATGCCACCACCAAGAAATACGCGGACGACTCTCTCGTGAGATTCAGCGAACACCTGAGAAATAGATACGTCATGAAAACGATGCACTCGGAATTGAACGCCAATTCTTACAAGATAACGAACATGGCCGCTCCCACGAATCCCAAGGACGTGGCGACCAAACACTACGTAGATCTGGAATGGAGAAAGTCTGATGGACGTGAAATGAAATCGGATCTGAATGCGGGATTCCACAAGATATTGAATCTGTCGAAGATCGACAACACGGATGCGGACTCAACCGCGGTCAACAAGGGCTACGTGGATTCTTCCGTGTTACAATTGCAAGAATACCTAGAATCGCAAGTGGACGATCTCTACCTGAACAAAGAATCTGGCGGAACCATGGAGGGTGGCATCAACATGAACGGTCACAATTTATTCGGTCTCGATCACGATCCCGAATTCGATTCCAGCGCAGTAAGCAGGAAGTACGTGGACGACAACTCGGTCTGGAGAAAGGGCGACATCATGGAAGGTAAACTAGACATGGGCGGACACGCACTCACGAATCTACTGGGACCCGTGCACATGACGGATGCCTGCACCCTGATTTCGGTGGTGGAGAAAGTCAAATATGCCAGACAATTGATCACCGTGTGGGCCGAAGAGTCCGACGCCTTACAGGAGGGAAAAGCCGAGTGGTCTTTCGGAAATGGAGGTAGCGGATCGAAACACGGTCAGGTTGGATATCCCATGCCGTTGGGAGGTGAAATCCTTCGAATGAGTCTGGCTTCCTCGGATTTGAATAACAGAGCGGTCGTCAATCTCATGGTGAATGGTGTGGAGAGTGATAAGAGATACAGTGTCAAAAAGACTGAGAATCAACACGCGAATGTTAGCACGTTCGGCACGCCTCTCAAAGTGAACGCCGGAGACAGGATTAATTTCGTCACAAAAACCAATAATCCCGAAGCTGCCACCTCCGTGGTGAGTCTACTGATCGAACTGGATCCTTTGAACAAACAGTGAACGCGTGGAAAATAATGAATTAAAAAAAAAAAAAAATAATGTGTGATTATTAAAAACAAAAAAAAAGTAATGAGATATAGAGAGATGTTCAATCTCTCTAGATCACATTACTTTATTTATTTTTTTTTGTTTTTTTTTGTTTTTAATAATCACACATTACTTTCTATTTTTTTTTTGTTTTTTATTTTTTTTTTTTTTTTTCAAACACTCGTCTCTCATCGAATGATCGACATCTTATTTCCGTCCGATTCGAATTGTAATTCTCTGTCCGACAGGACCAGGGCGAAGGCTTTGGTTTTTCTCGGCACGTTCCTATCGAATTGCATCTTGATCTGAATGTCTAACACGCTACTCTTGAGTCGTTCACTCTGTTTACTGATGTCGAACATGAACATGGGATACATCGACTTGTATTCGCCGGGAGATATGTTGGGATTGCTCTTCAATTCGTCTAGACCGTGATACTTCTTTCTAAAATCAGCGGCGTCGCCGTACAGCATGCAGAAATCGTTCTTGTCAAACGACGCATTGTAATCGATTGCCGGATATCTCGTGGCGTTCAGAACACTTGCATGTTTCTCAAATTGCAGTGATCGAACAGCGATGCATTCTTTTCCTGAGACCCGTCCCTATCGGTCTGAAATGCAACCACGATGAAATGCGGTCTCTCAGAAGCTGATTTCACCATCAATCTCCAATCGAAGTGATTCGTGGAGGGAGGAATGCTAGCCGTGTCGCACTGTCTCATTCTAAATCCCACGGGTAATTTACTCTTGGATTGTATGATCTTGTAGAGATGCGTTTTCTCATCCATCGAAGGCTCCACGTGTGGAACGAACCACGATATCTTGTGTAGAGTTATCTTACCCGCATCGGTCGCGGTGAGTCTCACTATTGCGTCGTTGTTTCCTTTTCGAATCAACGTCAGATTGTGTTTGAATCCGTACATGATCTTGTTGTAATCGTCCGTGAATCCGAAGATGTGTTTCAAAGGTATCCTGAACGAAAACGTTCCTTTACGTCTGGACGTCTTGACGACATAGTCGAATATCAGCAGGGCCGACGGTGTCTTTCACCCACAACTGATTAAGTCCTCTGGATTTCGAAAAATCATCAGGATACGTCAAGAGTCCGAACATCGTGGTGGCCTGACCGGGATGAAAAACAGATTCTATCTCTTGTCCGGATAGCATGTATTTTATGTTACTGAATAGATGCATGATGCCATTATTGGCAAGAGTGACCGTGTCGTCGTCGGCGTAGTCGCTCCCATCTTCCTTGGTGAGACGTCCCTGCACCACTATGTAACTCTCGCTAGGATGTACGAATAGATCTTGAGTTTCGACGTTGATTCTTATCTCTCCCGCATTGTTCAAACTCGTCCCGGTTACCGGTTCGTATTCGTGAACCTCATATTCTTGAATACTTACATCTTTCACTATGCTTTGTGCTATATCTAGTATATTTGTCATTTTAAAGGATTTTTAGGGGTTTTTTTTGTTTATTAATTCACTTGCTTTTCTTTATCTAAAAAATAGTTTTTAATTATTTTTTATTATTATTTATTTTTTTTCTCTCTTATATATATGTGTGTGTAAACAAGAAAATGTCAAAGAGAGTAAATAAAAAAAAAAAATTTTTTTGTGTTCTTCATCAAAACTTCGTCTTCTGTAATTGTTGTTCGTAAAACTTCCCGATGATCTCTTCTCCATCCAAAGCTTTGATTTCGTAAGTCACCAGATTGGTGTGAAATATTTTGATGATCACGAAGATTTCTGAGGTCCATCGAGGAGTATAACCCTTTTCGAAGTGCTTCTTATAAGCGTAGATTCTCACTCGACCGTCGACCGCAAATTTCGGCGTTCTAGACTTCTTCCCGATCTTAGATCTCTCAGGATATAGATTCGCGTAGACCCGTTTTTCGTTTCGAGGATCGCTACCTTCCGCGGGAGTCATCTTGGTTGATCTGTGTCGCGTGTCGTTGTAATCTTTCACCAGACCGTTCAGAGCGTATATGTATTTCTTGGTCGAATTCGCCGTGAAGTATCTGTGCATCTTCTCCTTCATCGTTCGATTCCAACGTTCCACCACGCTGGCTTTCTCTTCATTTTCGATCGAGTAGAGGTCTACCAATCGACGAACGTCCTTGTTGTAGAATTCCTTTCCCTTATCCACCCACAATTTACTCGGTTTTCGAGAGGACGAGTCGAACACGCTCTTCAGAGCCTCGGCGACGCAAGGTCCCGATTTATTCTTCAAACCGTATTTGGAAAACACGTCGATGACCGTCAGTAGATATTTGACGCCCTCGTTCCACTTCGAAAACGATCTCATGTCGACCAAGTCGGCAGACCAAATGTCGTCCAGACCCTTCAGGAACACCCTTCTCTTTCGAAATTTACGCACTATGGGTTTGTGTACCTCCTCGGCCAATTCGCTCATCAATAATCGTTTCTTCTTCTTCTCTTTTTCAGATGCGCTTTTTTTTTTTGAACGCCCCATCCGAATCGACGTTTCGCACCGATCAGATTCCCGACCAGGGAACGTTCCATCTTCTCTCTCCTGGTCGGATTCGATATGCCTCTCAATCTCGCCAACATGTTTTTGTCGCAGACGTCGTTGCGAGTCTTGGTGTTGGGATGTCCGGCGTAGCACAGATCGTGATCGTACGCGGCCGCGTCCACCCTATTCACGGGTTTGCTCCAAGATTTGGGAGTCAGATCAGTGTTGAGTCTCTTGTTCAATTTCGTTCCTGGTCCCGTGAAACTGTGACCGGGCAGATGCATTTCGAAAGGTAGATTGTTGATCATTTTATTCACGATGCCTTTACCTTTGCTCGCATTCTTTTGTTTGACAAATCGAGTCTTTATAGAACCACACACGTCACAAATTCCGCGAAGCATGCGTCTGTCGGTTTTAGTTCGCACTTCTCTAGAATTACTCGTCTCGGTAACTCTCTTACACTTTACGCAATACATTTTTTTGAAGAGTTATTTAAATTAATTTCGTTTTTTTTTATTTTATATATAAATTTAATATTTTTTTTTTTTTTTTAAATTCTGTTCTTATTATATATATATATTTTTTTTTTTTTTCAATCGCTGCTCTTGAGTTCTATCATCTTACTGAATTCATCCCTGGCCTCTTTCCTACCCTTTTCCACGAGAGAATCCTTCAACTCTTCCTTGATGATCTGACGAGTCTTGATTCTCACGGCTTCTTTCATGGCATCGTATTTCGTTTTCTCGCTCAATATCGCGAAGTATTCTCCGTCCGATATCCTACCGTCTTTCAACACCATAGAGATCATTTCGGATATCGTGTCTATCTTGGAGTCGGCCAAGACGCGAATCTTGTTGTGTTTCCTAGCCTTCAGAAATAATTTCCTACTCAAAAAGTTTCCGATCGTGCTAAACAATCTGGCGGCGAGAGCCACTCCTTCCATGGTCAACACGATTGGAATGCTGACCGCGGTCGACAACAATCTGATGCTGGCTGCGTGTAAACCCATGGAAGTCGTGATGAGTGTCGTGTCGATCGCGTTGACGAATGTCACAAAATGCGAATACTTCTTCTTGAGGGAATGACGAGAATCTCTCTCTCGAGTCAGATACAATTGGATTCTACCGATTTGATCGATGCGATACCTCTCTCCTCTTTCTCTTTCTTCTAGTGACGGCGCTGTCAGCAAAACGCCATTCGGCTTCTCGTCCTCGTCATCCACTAACGTCGGATACAATTTATTTCTGGTTCTCATTTTTTTGTTTTTTTCTTTCTTTTCTAATATTGGATAAAAAAAAAATTATGTGTGTATTTATTTTTTTTTTTTTCAATTTCTACTCTCCCTTATTTTTATATCAATGAAAAACAAAACTTAGACGTATGCTTCATTCAGCAATAATTTCTTGATGCATCCCTTGTCTTCTAAAGTCAAACTTCCACGCGCCAATTTCAGTTCTTCCAAATCTGTGGGCCTGTCTCGATTCTTACAGAAGACTAATCTCTTCCAAAACGTGATCACATCGTTCAATTTAACACGTTCGAAAGCCGGTTCGAAATATATGATGACCATATCTTCCCTTTCCATCGTCAGACACGAATGATCCTCGTGATCGAAGTCTAGATGATCCCGACATCCGACGCATCGTTCTAACAAGATGGGACGTAGTTGTTCGTTCACACAGATTGCGTATGCTCTCATCAGCATGTTTAAAAGAAACCTCGCTTTAATAGTCTGAGAATCGCTCATGATTTACGTATTTTTTTTTTATTATCTATTCGATTTGATATATTTATTTTTTTAAATAACTATTTATTTATATATTTTTTTTTCTCCCCTATATATATATATCAATCAAAAACGTGACAGCGATTTCAGACCTAAAAATCCGCAAGCGAGTTTCCTCTCCCCCCATAGGATTCAGTGTTAAAATCGTGTACGAACCGTACACGATTTTAACACTGAATCCTATGGGGTTGAGAATACGAGCTCACCGTTAAAATCGTGTACTGACTGCGGTCCATACATGATTTAACACTGAAACCCTATGGGATTGAGAATACGAGCTCACCGATCGTTAGAATCGGGAAAAGACGATATTGAGTTCGAACTCTCAAAACGTTTTTTTGCTCGCAATCTGACGATCACCACTGGGTTTTAGCGTTAAAATCGCGTGCGGACACTGATCGTTAGAATCGGCAAGATGGTGAGCTCGAACTCTCAAAACGTTTTTCTGCTCGCAATTTCACGCTCCCCATAGGGTTTCAGTGTTAAATCGTGTACGGATGCGGATCGTTAGAATCGATGGAGACGATGAGCTCGAACTCTCAAAACGGTTTTTTGCTCGCAATTTAACACTGGACCCTATGGGAAAACTCGTCTGCAGATTTCAATCAAAACGGTACATGAACGTGTACGTAAAACTACGCGCACCTAGGATTCAATTCAGTGTTAAAAAAATTCGAGCTCACCCCAAAAAACCATTAAAATCTTTGTACATGTACACAATTTAACACTAAATCCTATGCAAATGTACATGTACATGTACACGTACATGTACAGGTGAGCTCGTATTCTCAATTATCACCTACTTACAGAAATATGATGTGGTCTTGAACACCAATAAGTAAATAACAAATAAACCAAACAAAGGTAATTTCTGGCATATTGACATGTTCAGGGTGCCCCTAATTTACTTGTGCATGTACAGTGTAAATGTATGCCAAATGTGCTTTAGAGTCGAATTTTCGTGCCCAGGAATGAGATAAGCGTTTTTATCCACTCAAAACACTGTATTCTATATTTTTATAATGCGCGCTTCAGAAAAAGTATAGGCTTATTCGATAGAGCAAACGGTGCCATCATTCAAAACACAAATCGTCGTGTTGTTGTCTAACCATTTACCTATGTCTTTAACCAATGCAGCAAATTTTAGTTGCCATCGTGTTTCCTACATTTAGTTCAAAATGGGTCGAAATTGTCTTAGAATAAGAAATTGACAAGGGAAACAAAAGGGAGCCGCCAGTGTTAAATTTCCCTAAGAACTGGACTTTGGTGGGAACAATCTTTTTCTGTGCAAAACTTCAGCTTTATCTATTTGGGTCTGGTAAATTGTATACGTACTACGCGCATGCTATAGCATATTAAGTATACATATATATGCATGAGTGTGGTTTGGGGTATATAGTATGGGCATGTGATGGAAAATTAATGGGAAAGGATGGTTTCTTGAAAGTTTCCTTGCGAAACTGTTGACGTTGCCAATGACGTTGTGACGCCATGCTGTGGATACGACGTTATAAAAAATGTTGACCCCCCCCCCCCCCCTTGTTGTCTACTGTACAATCCGATATACAGTTGATCAGGTCAGGGTGTGTCGGGTCTATCGAACTGGACTGACGTGGTAACATAGTATGGGCGTTATATACCCCTGTAGGACAAGCACATTCCACCAAACATCAGCATCACGTTCCGTGGAATCCCTTCTTAGTATCCGACAGTAGGTGATATTTGCGGATTTACGACCACTTTGTACATGTACGTGTACAACATACGTACACGATGCGTTCGCCAACGTGGAATTCAGTGTTAAATCGCAGGCTTCTTCACAAAAATGTACATTGGCAGGTAATGGTCTTGAATCCCCCCATGTTATTTTGTGACTCCTAGATCGCACTTTTAACGTTCAAATACTCGTGGTGAACGCGCATTTTTAAAAAAAAAAGGGTGAAATTGTACATCTTCACTTTTATCTTTTACTTTAAAAATTTTTGTTGACGTTCCCATCGCAGATCAGACCATCGATCCAACGTTGGCGAACACGAGCAAAAAATTCTGGGCTATCATTAAAAAACGGTCTGCGGATTCTAGACCAGTGGTCCAGAACCCGCAATTGTTTTGAGGCGGTGGGTTTTTTTTTCCATTTATGACGTCATTAGGGGAATTCCCCACTATGGGAATTCCCAAACTCAGCTAATCGAGCGATCGGATCGCTCGATTCTCCGTCAATCGACCGATAGGATCGCTCGATTCTCGTAAACTCGATCATACGGAGTTATCTCCCCTCGTCGTGGGGTGGGGGAATATCCTAGGAAATAAATAAAAGTGATCGATATATATATAGGAGAGAAAAAAAAAAACATAACATAAAAATAATTATACATTTAATTTTGAAAATAATAAATAACTCATATTAGCATACTGAAAGGAACATTAACAATTAAAAACGAAAGATGTTTTTACAGATAGATCCTAGACGCCGAGATTTAATTTTAGACCAGTATGAACATGCTAAGAAGGGCATTCAGTCTGCTGACAGGAGCAGAAGTCTTGGTGAGATGGAACTCAGACGCGAAGCCACAAAAATATTTAAACCTGTGACGGAGGGTCAAGAGCGAAGCAGGAAGGAGATAGTCGAAGAATTGAGACCCATAAAGGAGAGTTCTTTGAGAATGGGTTCGTTACCTCCTAGTTTTGGAAATCAGTATTCCGTTCAATCTACACCGGATTACGTTCCCACGGGAATTCAAACAGATTTGAGCGAGAGCGACGAGAGCGACGATACAGCTTCGACTATCACCACTAGTAGCGTCGCATCATCCGATGATGATGGTGGTAAGAGAGATCAGTCGTATGGATTTTGGAAGGATTTTTGTAGGAGACACAGAAGTAGAAATTGACGATGATGAATTGATCGTGGGTTCGAACAAATACGAATTGACCGATGGTCTGCGCAGATTGCTCCTTTACAACAAGCCTAGCAATTACACGGATCAGGATTTCGATAATTACGGAGACATTCTGGTTCAGACCCACGCCATGAAGAGAAATAACGATGCCAGAGAGACAAGACCCAAAGCCAACAGAGGTTACAAGTGGACGAAAGTGGTGAAACCCATATGGGATATGAACAAGAAGTTCGTCGAATCGGTGACTGGCAAAGGGGTGAAAACCACTTTTCTTCCGAGCGATTCCGACGCTCTGTCTCAGAGATTGAGTTTGTTGATGGTGAGCAGACGGGCTGGTAACACGGGATTAGATAATCAGATAGTTGCTATATCTGACGAATTGTTAAGACAGAAGGTTTTGAATAAAAACCAGTATAAAAGGCTGATGAACGAATTGAAGGATTGATGTGTATATAATAAGTAGAGAGAAACAAACAAACAAATAAAAAAAATAAAATAGTAAATTCTTACACTAGAATAATAAAAGTATTTAAAAACAACAAAATGATTTACCAGTGAAAAAAACAAAAATATATCATAAAAATAAAATATGTTGGTGATAAAGAACAGGGGATACGTTAGGACTTACGTTCAAGGCGGTTCTGGCATCGTCGATTCTATAATGCGAGCGTTCACGGGCGATGCGGGTAGAAAACTCGCATCGACCGCATTTGAGGTCGGTAAGAAGACGGCTTTGGATGCTGGTAAGAAAGCCGGTTCCGAAGCCAGTGGTAGGATAGCTTCTGTGGCTGGCAAGAGGGCAGCCGACGCATTGATCGACAAGTTGATCAGTCCGCCGGCGAAGCGAGATGCGTTAGAGCGAATGCCGAAAAGTTGGAAAGATTTTAAGGATGCTGTGGTGCCCATACAAGATTTAGCCAAAATGACGAGTGGATCTGGATTGAAGAGAACTCGCGGCGGTGTGATATAAATAAATAATAACATTAAAAACAGAGTTTGAAAAACATAAAAAAATTGCGTTTGAAAAGAATCTAAAATAACAAACAAAAAAAATAAAACAAAGATGAACATTAAAGATATGTCTTGGAACGACGCCGCGACCAAGAGGTCGAATAACGAGTTCTTTCCCAAGAGCATAAGAGGGTTGATAGTAGGAAAATCGAATTGTGGAAAGACCAATCTGTTGATGAATCTGTTGTCCCGACCCGACTGGTTGGATTACGACAGATTGTTCGTGTTTAGCAAGAGCTTGTTTCAACCCGAATGCAGATTGCTTCGATAGTGCATGGATCGCAGATTGCCCAAGGACGTCATAGCCAGAATCTTTGACAGTAGGGAGGAATTCGACAAGAGTGGAGCTCCACTCTCGACCATTTTGGACGGTGCGGCGATGGAGCTGATGAAGAGAAATGCATCTTCGAACGTCGAGTGTCGATTTTATGAGAATGCTAGCGACGTTCCGGATCCTAGAGAACTGAAATCGGAAGATAAGAATCTCATGATTTTCGACGATCTGCTTTTGGAGAGACAGAACCGATGCGAATCGTATTATGTTAGGGGTCGTCACAGCAACGTGGACTGTTTCTACCTGTCGCAGAATTATTTTCGATTGCCCAGACAGACGATAAGGGAGATCGCTAATTTTCTATGTCTCTTTCGCCAAGATCTCAAGAATCTCAATCACATCTACGGCGATCACGTCGCAAACGACATGAGCGCTGCGGAATTCAGGAGATTCTGCAAGAGGGTTTGGGATGGTGGACTTTACAATTTCGTCGTGATCGATTTGACAAGCGAATTTAATCGCGGAAAATATCGGTGCGGATTCGACAAGTTTTATGTTTCCGATGATAATAATAAGATAGAGCGTGAAAATAAAAAAATTAGAAAATAATAAATCTTCAAATAATTAGTTTTGAATAAAAAAAATAAAATTAAATATAATGTTCGAACATGGAGAATTGTTAGGATGGATAGCCGAGAATACGGCTGCAAAACAATCCATTCGAATCGTGATGAGTGGCGATTCGACTCGATTTGCTACAAAATTCGAACCTTCCATCGAATTGAATAGAGAGAAAAGTTACAAGATGGCTTTGCTGAATCTGGAGACTTATTATTCCTTTCCCAACGTCACCGAAAAGAATAACTCGTTCAAGTATTCCGACAGAACGGATTGGTTGGAGATTCGAATTCCCAAAGGGAGTTACAACATAGACGATTTGAACAATTACATTCAGACGCGAATGAAGACGGATAGAAAGGGAAGCAACAAGATCAGACTCGCTCCCAATCCTAATACCTTACAGACGATGTTGGATTTGGAAGATAATTTTCGAGTGAATTTCAACACGGATGATTCTATAGGCAAGATGTTGGGGTTCGATCGAAAGATGTATTGAGGCCACGCGGCATCTGAAAATACGGTCGACATTCTCGCAGTCAATAGCATTCTGGTGAACGTGGACGTGATTGCTGGAAGCTACGTGAATGGTAGCGCTCAACCGACGATCTATTCCTTCTTTCCAAACGTGTCGCCGGGTTATAAGATCGTGGAGCGACCTCGAAATTTAGTTTATCCACCAGTGATTTTAGACACGTTGTATAGTCTCAAAACCACGTTGACAGATCAAAATGGTGAACTGTTAGATCTTCGCGGAGAGAGAGTGACGATACGATTTCACATAAGAGAAATATAAAAGCAAAAAAAAAAATAATATTATATATATACATAACAAAAATAAAATAAACGCAATATTAATTTTACAAAATTATTTTAATATAATTATTAAACAAGAAACAATTGAAGTAAATGTATTTTAAAAAAAACAGAATTATGACAGAATACATGGTTAAAAACGTGAACATATCCGCAGGACAGAGGAAGAAACTTAAGAGAGCGTTAACAACTTGAGGTGAGGCGGTGAGATTCAAATTCACTCACGAAGATCTGACGAGAGGCGGTCAGGATTCGATCGCCTGGACCAGAAGTCAAATCAAAAGGATGGAGAAAGCGATTCGTGATGGAAGAGGGTTGACGGTGAGAAGGAATCCCGCTCAATTGAGATACAATTTGAGAATGAAAGGTGGTTTCCTACCGCTATTGGCAGGAATAGCCGCAAAAGCATTACCCTTCACCGCAAAGGTGCTACCCTTTCTCGGAAAGACTCTCGGCGTGGGAGCTCTCACGGGACTCGCTAGTTCGGCAGTTGAGAAATTAATGGGTGGCAGCGGACTGTTTTTGAAGAAGGGAGGAGCCGTGTGTCGCGTCCACGTAGACGACAGCGGTAAAGGATTGTATCTAGAACCCGTTAGAGGTGGCAATTCTCTGAGAGGAAACGGTCTCTATCTGAAGAGTGGATGGAACGTCGAGCGACTCGGCAAGGGTTTGTTGCTCGGTGAGAATTCGCCATTTAAGAATATACCGATTTTGAATATGTTATTATAATATAAAATTATATAAAATATAAATCATAGAAAGTATAAAATAATATATTTAAAATGGGTAAAAAGGTGGAGAAACAAATTTATCACCTGGATGAAAAGGTGGAGAAACAATTTGACGATAATGACGAACATCACAAGCTAGAGAGCGAAAAAATTAAAAAATGGTTAGACGCTAATGATGGATATCTAAGGAAAGAACTAATGAAAGAGATAGATTAAGCATGGGATAGACGGTTGAGAATGAGACGATGCTTTCTACGGTCACCACTACCTTCTGAAGAGAATGGTAATGATGCGAGTGTTACCAAGAGATGCACAACATTCGTTCATAATCATGATTCGGATAAACAAAAATGTTGTTATAAACGTATCATATCACAAAGAAAAAGAAAAAAAGAAAAAGAAGAAGAATCGACGCTGAAAACTGAGAGAAAAGGAAACGTTATTATAATATATGATGATAGTGAAGAAGAAGGAAAACAAAAAAAAAAAAAGTAATGAGATCTAAAGATGATCTTATCACTTTTTTTTTTCAATTTTCCTCGCTAAAAATCAATCACTCTATTGTTTATATTTCCAAGTCCGTTATTAGCATGTTGACACTCGTGTCTTCTCCTTTTTCGAAAATGTGTTGAATGTTTATCTTTACTCTTTTGAGTTTTTTTTACCTCGGTCAACTCGCTCTCATCACCCAATTTCTTCACGAGTTCGAATGAGATGTTTGGAAATATGTAATTTCCATAGGGCAACGACAAATCATCCTTGTCGAATTCTCTATCTTCGGCGATCACGATGTTCTGCAGATCGCTTTGGTACTCAAAAATCAAATCGAGCGTGGCTTCATCCAATTTCAAAGGCATCTTATATTTGTCGTATTTGTGCTCTAAGCCCTTCATCTCGACCTCGTTCAATTCGATGGGATCGTGTCGTTGTAATCTATAGATTTTATGACCGAATTTCTTATACGTTTCGACTCGTTTCAATTTCAATTCGCATCTTTTAGGTGTTGTTGTCTTCATGATCGATTATTTTTTTTTTTTTGTTTTTACGAATTCTTGCAAATAATGTATATTTTAAATTTTGTATTTAAATAATAATTTGTTTAAAAAAAGTTTGTTTATTTTTTTTGCTCTTTATATATATATAAAAAAGTTGTTTTTTTTAATTTTTAATTTTTTTTTAATGTAAAATTTTTTAGTAAAAGTTTTTTTTCTCTTTATATATATATAAAAATTTAAATTTTAACATTTCAATCTCTCTATTGTTTATATTTCCAAGTCCGTTATTCACATGTTGACATTCGTCATTTTTCCATTTACGAAAATGGTGTGAATGTTTATCTTTACTCTTTTGAGTTTTTTTTCATAGGCGAATGCGCTCTCACCACCCGATTTGTTCACGAGTTCGGGTGAGATTATTGGATATATGTAACCTCCATAGGACAACAATAAATCACCCTTGTCGAATTCTCTGTCTTCGGCGACGATGATATTATTCAGCAGATCGCTTTGGTACTCGTAAAACAAATCGAGCGCGGCTTCATCCACTTTCAAACACATTCGATATTCGAAGTAGTAGCGCTCTAAGTCTACCATCTCACCCTCATTCAATTCGATGGGATCGTGTTGTTGTAATGTATAGATATTAAAACTGGATTTCTCATACCTTTCGTCTCGTTTCAATTTCAATTCGCATCTTTTAGGTGTTGTTGTCATGAACGATTATTTGTTTTTTATGAATTCTTGCAAATAATGTATATTTTAAATTTTGTATTTAAATAATAATTTGTTAAAAAAGTTTCTCTTTATTTCTCTTTATATATAAATAAAAGTTAAAAAAAAAATATTCTTACAAACTCAATTTTGAGGTAAAAACAATGATCAAGTCCAAACATCTGAATTATAGTCTAGAACGTGCAAGACTTCAAACGTTTAAAAATTGGCCTTTGCATCTCGCTCAAAAACCTGAAGATTTAGCCGCCGCGGATTTCGTTTACATGGGTAAAGGTGACAAAGTCAAATGTTTTTGTTGTGACATACATTTGATGAATTGGGAACCTCACGACGTATCTTCACTAGAACACATAAGTAATATTGAAAAAGACGAATGCGATTATTTGAACAAGATCCTAACGTTGGGATTGATCAAAATCCAAGATGAAGAGAGGGATAGAGATAAAAACCAAAAATTATTGATGGATATGTTACAACTCGGATACACCAAGGAACAATTGTACGATGCGTTAAACATCGCGAACAAGACCCTGTCTCAATTCATAACTTTGGAACATCTCATCAAATTCATGGCGGAAGCGGACGAGTTATCATCACTCGTCGAAAACAAGCAGAGTAAAACGTCCACCAAGTGTCTGGTCTGCGAAGGTGTCACAAACGTCTTGTTTCTACCATGTGCACACCTGCGTTACTGTAGAGAATGTTATTCCAAAGACGAGAAAACGTGTTCGGTTTGCGAGCGAGAAATAAAAGCGGTCTTAAATTGTTTTTGAATAAAAAACACATTAAAGAAAAAAATTGAATTTAAAATTTAACTTTTTTTTTTTTTTTTTTTATTATATATATATAAAAAGAGTAAAAAAGCAAAACTTTTTTAACAAATTATTTAATACAAAATTCAACAAAAAAAAAATATTCTTACAAATGAAGCAAACAGATAAAACAATGGTAAATTTAAATGAGAAAACCATACCTCAGTTAAACGAGATTTGTAAACTATTACAAATTTCAGATTTCAGAAATCATAGAACTAAATCAAAAAAAATTGAAGTCATACAAGAATATTTGCGAAACGCTAGAAAGGCAAACGAAATGTCGATAACAACGACGTCAAAAGATGCATCGGTTGTGAAAAATAAGAAGACGACTAAACGAAAAGCCGTTGAAGAACATCAAGTTTCCAAAGAAAAGAAAAGAAAAACTAAAACGAAAACGAGTGATGCACTTCAGATTCAAGACAAACGAGATATATCGAATGAAATTCAATGAGCAATCGACGAAGAGAAAGGAGAAGAATATGTAACATGACTCGTTGTGGAACTATTCCAATCGAAACCCGTAGAACGGGAGAGTGCAATCAAAGGCATTTTTAAAACTTTCGACGTGATTCCCTCGTTGAAGAAAGTCGATTCGAAATTGTTCATGGAATGGGTGAAGAAAGAAGTATTGGATTTGTTTCACGAACACATGAACATGGGATTAAAAATTAAGATGATACTCCATTGCATAATGAATAAAATCGACGTGAAGTCCGGCGAGAGCATCATGGAAAATGCATATTTCAGATCTAACGTCGAATCCGTATTTCGAGGTTCAGATCTATCGGATGTTTTAGAAAAGATGAAAGACAAGATGTTGACGTCTCTCGCGAATTATCAACATGAAGGTAGTAATTGGACGTTTGATGAGGTGTTGAAACTCGAAATTCACATGAATAAAAACGAACCGTTGAAAGGATCTTCCTACTTGGAATTACCGTATTTCTTGACTGAGAAACACGCCGTGGTCAACGTGAGAAATAAAGATGATCAGTGTTTTAAATGGGCAGTCACCTCCGCTTTATACCCTGTCGAAATACACACCGATAGAGTTTTTCATTATGAGGAAAGTTCTAAAAATCTCGATTGGACCGGAGTGACTTTTCCTACAGAGTTAAAACATATCGAACGTTTCAAGGCTCAAAATCCCACCGTAGCGGTGAACGTCCTTGGATACGACAACGAAAAATGAACGATCTATCCTCTTAGACAGACTTCGTATCGCGGAAGAGAAAAGACAATTATTTTATTATTGATTTCAAATGGTGACAATCGTCATTATTGTTGGGTTAAACATCCGACCCGATTACTGTCGAAACAAAATAATAATCATAAAGGAAAGATATATTTATGTTACAATTGCATGAACGTGTTTCAAAGAGAAAAATCATTAGCGAAACATCAAAAATATTGCAACAAAAATCAAGGTGTCGCCGTCGAAATGCCTAAACCCAACATCATCGTGAAGTTTGAAAATCACAATAGAAGGTTAAAAGTACCATTCGTCGTGTACACTGATTTCGAATGTTTCACCACGAAAATGAGTTCCAGTCAACCCAACGCTCTTCAAAGTTACGTCGAAAGATATCAAAAACACATACCTTCGGGCTATTGCATTTACGTGAAATGCGCTTTCGACTCGCAACATGACATGGGTCCCTTCACCTACATGAAACAGTGTGAAGACGACGACGTGGCACAAAGGTTCGTGGAAGAGTTAGAAACGAAAATTCAAATGTTATACGACAAATTCAAAACTCCGGCGAAAATGATCATCACGCGAGAGCAGCAGGACGAAAATAACAGAGCCACTGAATGTCACATATGCAGACAATCGTTCGACGAGAATTTGGAGGAAAATAAGAAGGTCAGAGACCACGATCATTACATGGCTCTGTATCGTGGTCCGGCTGACAGCAAGTGTAATTTAAAATATCGAGACGCCGCTTTCTATCCAGTGATGTTTCACAATCTCTCGGGTTATGACAGTCATCTGTTCGTGAAAAATCTCAGCACCTCACACGAAGAATTAAATTGCATCGCGAACAGCGAAGAAAGATACATTTCCTTCATGAAATGGAAGCTCATGGAGAAGAAAAGAGTAATCGATGGAAATACGTTGAAAGAAAAAAACGAAATCCATTCGTAGAGGCATACGTTTCATCGACAGTTTTAAATTCATGTCGACCGCTCTGGAAAAATTAGTCGATAACATGAGCAAGGATAAATTTAAAATCACGAGCGAACATTTCGGAGAACGAGTAGACGTCATGTTGAGGAAAGGAGTCTATCCTTACGATTACATGAACGATCTAAAGAGATTCAAAGACACCGCACTACCTTCGAAAGAAGATTTTTATTCGAAATTATACGAATCCGACAGTTCCGACGAGAATTACGAACACGCCAAAAACATGTGGAAATCATTCGATATGAAAACCATGAGAGATTATCACGATCTCTATCTAAAGATCGCATAATTCGAATCAACGAAGAGCCTTGGATGAAAAAATACATCGATCTCAACACGAATCTCAGAACTCGAGCCGAGAACGATTTCGAAAAAGATTTCTTCAAACTCATGAACAACTGTGTGTATGGTAAATCGATGGAAAACATCAGGAAGAGAACCAACATTTGACTCGTCACGTCTGAGAAAAGAGCTAAAAAATTAGTGGCGAAACCCAATTACAAACACCGAACCATATTCGACGAAAATCTAGTGGCCGTTTACATGCAAAAGACGCATCTGAAGTTTGACAAACCGTATTATCTTGGACCGATCATCTTAGATATCAGCAAGCGATTGATGTACGAGTTTCACTACGATTACGTCAAACGAAAATTTGGTGACAAAGCCAAACTACTGTTCACCGACACGGACAGTTTAGTTTATGAGATAGAGATGAAAGACATCTACCGAGATATATCTGCGGATGTGGCCGATTGGTTCGACACGAGCAATTATCCCGTCGATAACCCGTCCAACATTCAATCGAACGACAACAAGAAGGTGTTGGGTAAATTTAAGGACGAGTGCGGCGGTAAACAGATCGTCGAATTTGTGGGCTTGAGACCCAAACTGTATGCTTATCGTCTAGAAGATGATGAAGAAATCAAGAAGTGCAAAGGAGTTAAAGCGTGCGTGGTGAAGAAAAACATCTCTTTCCAAGAGTATAAAGATTGTTTGTTAGGAAGTGGTCCGGTGTATAAGACTATGAAATCGATTCGAAGTGAAAATCACGACTTGTATACCGAAATAGTCAACAAGATTTCGCTAACGGCCGACGACGATAAGAGATTCATGTTAGACGATAAAATAAGCACTTTGGCACTCGGACATTGGACTTTAGATCTAATTTTAGACGATATGAATGGGGATGATTGGATTCTAGATACGATTGTGGATGATAAGATTCCAGATATGATTGTGGATGATAGGATTTCAGAAAATCAAGAAGAATTAGATGAACACAAAATTATAGAAATCGATAGTGACATCGAGAAAGTTAGTTTAAAAAGAAAAAGAAAAAAATAGAAAAAAAAAATAACGTCATTTTTAGTAAATTATAATAAAATAAATAAAAAAAAAATATACGCATTTATGAATAAGAAAATAAAGATATCCGTAGAAGGTGTCGTCTTACCCAACGAACCCCTATCCAACATCGATCTGTTGAATGCGGCAAAAGATTTGAAAATTGAAGATTTTCTAGGAGTGTTTTCCAGAGAAGCCTTGCCGAAGAGAAGACCTCGACAATCGGAATGCGGAATTTTAAATCTAGACAATTCATTGGGTGAAGGCACTCACTGGGTGGCGTGGATGAAGAACGGGAAGAAGAAAAATTATTATTTCAACAGCTACGGAATCTCGCCGCCAAAAGAAATAAAGAACTATTTCAACAAATCGATGGTTCGTTACAACACGGAACAAGTGCAATCACCACATCAAGTGTTTTGCGGTCACCTGTGTCTCTACGTTCTCAAGAGATGGTCTGAAGAAGATCGATTTCAAGACATTCTCAATGATTTACATTAGAGAGAGATTTTTTTTTATAGTATATATAAAGATAAAAAATATTTTAAAAAACTTTTAATCGAATAAAAACGAAAAATAAAATAACATAGTTCATTTTTAATAAACTGCATTTTGAACATATTTTTCTAAAAAACAAAAAAAAAAAAAAATCCCACAACAACATGCCAGTCGATAAATTTGGTAGAAGTGACGATGAAAAAGTCAACCCGAGAAAGAAGAGGAAGACGTTCGAAGTCGATGATGGTTACGACGTTGCCAACTTGGACGAACGTTACGTTTGGAGATACGAACCTCGAGAAGAACCTTTGAACATGAACGATAAGAAGCTCTACAATCTTCCCGAGCCAATAGATCTCGCAGATGCTGTGACTAAAAAATACGTCGACAGGGGGAACGCTGATTTCGAATGAATCCTGCTGGATAATTACGTGGATAAAACCATGACCGACGATCTCGATCTGAAATCCAAACGTTTGGTGAATGTCACGAATCCCATAGATCCCACCGATGCCGCGACCAAGAAATACGCGGACGACTCTCACGCGAGATTCAGCGAACACCTGAGAAAAAGATACGTTCTGAAAACGATGCACTCGGAATTGAATGCCAATTCTAACAAGATAACGAACGTGGCCACTCCCACGAATCCCAAGGACGTGGCGACCAAACACTACGTAGATCTGGAACAAAGAAAGTCTGACAGACAAGAAATGAAATCAGACCTGAATGCAGAATTCCACAAGATATTGAATCTGTCGAAGATCGACAACACGGATGCGGACTCAACCGCAGTCAACAGGGGCTACGTAGATTCTGCCGTGATACAATCGCAAGAATACCTAGAATCACAAGTGGACGATCTCTACCTGAACAAACAATCTGGCGGAACCATGGAGGGTGGTATCGACATGAATGGTGAGAATTTATTCGGACTCAGTCACAATCCCGAATTCGATTCCAGCACGGTAAGCAGGAAGTACGTGGACGACAACTCGGTCTGGAGAAAAGGTGACATCATGGAAGGTAAACTAGACATGGGTGGACACGCGCTCACGAATCTACCGGATCCTGTGAACATGACGGATGCCTGCACCCTGATTTCGGTGGTGGAGAAAGTTAAATATGCTAGACAATTGATCACTGTGTGGGCCGAAGAGGCCGGCACCTTAGATGAGGGAAAAGCTGAGTGGTCTTTCGGAAATGGAGGTAGCGGATCAAAACATGGTCAGGTGGGATATCCCATGCCGCTGGGAGGTGAAATCCTTCGAATGTGTCTGGCTTCCTCGGATTTGAATAACAGAGTGGTCGTCAATCTCATGGTGAATGGTGTGGAGAGCGATAAGAGATACAGCGTCGAAAAGACTGAGAATCAACACGCGAATGTTAGCAGATTCGGCACGCCTCTCAAAGTGAACTCCGGAGACAGGATTAATTTCGTCACGAAAACCAATAATCCCGAAGCTGCCACTTCCGTGGTGAGTCTACTGATCGAACTAGATCCTTTGAACAAACAGTGAACGCGTGGAAAATAATGAATTAAAAAAATAATGTGTGATTATTAAAAACAAAAAAAACAAAAAAAAAAAAGTAATGAGATTTAGAAAGATGTTCAATCTCTCTAGATCACATTATTTTATTTATTTTTTTTTGTTTTTTGTTTTAATAATGACTCATTACTTTTTATTTTTTTTTTGTTTTTTATTTTTTTTCACACACTCGTCTCTCATCGAATGATCGACATCTTATTTCCATCTGATTTGAATTGTAATTCTCTGTCCAACAGGACTAGGGCGAAGGCTTTGGTTTTTCTCGGAACGTTCCTATCGAATTGCATCTTGATCTGAATGTCTAAGATGCTACTCTTGAGTCGTTCACTCTGTTTACTGACGTCAAATACGAACATGGGATACATCAACTTGTATACACCGGGAGATATGTTAGGGTTGCTCATCAATTCGTCTAGACCGTGATACTTCTTTCTAAAATTAGCGGCGTCGCCGTACAGTCTGGAGAAATCGTTCTTGTCGAACGACGCGTTGTAATCGATTGCTGGATATCTCATGGCGTTCAGAAACACTTGCATGTTTCTCAAATGGCAGTGATCGAACAGCGACGCATTCTTTTCCTGAGACCCGTCCCTATCGGTCTGAAATGCAACCACGATGAAACGCGGTCTCTCGGAAGCGGATTTCACCGTCAATCTCCAATCGAAGTGATTCGTGGAGAGAGGAATGCTAGCCGTGTCACACTGTCTCATTCTAAATCCCACGGGTAATTTACTCTTGGATTCTATGATCTTGTAGAGACACGCTTTCTCCACGATTGAAGGCTCCACGTGCGGAACGAACCACGATATCTTGTATAGAGTTATCTTACCCACATCGGTCGCGGTGAGTCTCACTATTGCGTCGTCGTTTCCTTTTCGAATCAACGTCAGATTGTGTTTGAATCCGTACATGATCTTGTTGTAATCGTCCGCAAATCCGAAGATGTGTTTCAAAGGTATCCTGAATGAAAACGTTCCTTTAGGTCTGGACGTCTTGACGACGTAGTCGAATATCAAAGCGGCGCCTGCGCTAGCAGGGCCTACGATGTCTTTCACCCACAACTGATTAAGTCCTATGGATTTCGAAAAATCATCAGGATACGTCAACAGTCCGAACATCGTGGTGGCCCGACCGGGATGAAACACAGATTCTATCTCTTGTCCGGATAGCATGTATTTTATGTTACTGAATAGATGCATAATGCCATTATTGGCTAGAGTAACCATGTTGTCGTCGGCGTAGTCGCTCCCATCTTCCTTGGTGAGACGTCCCTGCACCACTATGTAACTCTCGCTAGGATGTACGAATAAATCTTGAGTTTCGACGTTGATTCTTATCTCTCCCGCATTGTTCAAACTCGTCCCGGTTACCGGTTCATATTCGTGAACCTCATATTCTTGAATACTTTCATCTTTCACTACGCTTTGTGCTATATCTAGTATGTTTGTCATTTTAAAGGATTTTTAATTTTTTTGTTTATTAATTAACTTGCTTTTTTTTTATCTAAAAATAGTTTTTAATTATTTTTATTATTTTTTTCTCTCTTATATATATGTGTGTAAACAAGAAAATGTTAAAGAGAGTAAATAAAAAAATTTTGTTTTCTTCATCAAAACTTCGTCTTCTGTAATTGTTGTTCGTAAAACTTTCCGATGATCTCTTCTCCATCCAAAGCTTCGATTTCGTAAGTCACCGGATCGGTGTGAAATATTTTGATTATCACAAAGATTTCCGAGGTCCATCGAGGAGTATAACCCTTTTCGAAGTGCTTCTTATAAGCATAGATTCTCACTCGATCACCGATCGCAAATTTCGGATTTCTAGACTTCTTCCTGATCTTAGATCTCTCGGGATATAGATTCGCGTAGACCCGTTTTTCGTTTCAGGGATCGCTAGCTTCCACGGGAGTCATCTTGATCGATCTGTGTCGCGTGTTGTTGTAATCTTTGACCAGACTGTTCAGAGCGTATATGTATTTCTTGGTCGAATTCGTCGTGAAGTATCTGTGCATCTTTTCCTTCATCGTTCGATTCCAAAGTTCCACCATGCTGGCTTTCTCTTCGTTTTCGATCGAGTAGAGGTCTACCAATCGACGAACGTCCTTGTTGTAGAATTCCTTTCCCTTATCCACCCACAATTTACTCGGTTTTCGAGAAGACGAGTCGAACACGCTCTTCAGAGCCTCGGCGATGCAAGGTCCCGATTTATTCTTCAAAGCTCTGATCCAACCGTATTTGGAAAACAGGTCACTGACCGTCAATAGATATTTGATGCCCTCGTTCCACCTCGAAAACAATCTCATGTTGACCAAGTCGGCAGACCAAATATCATCCAGACCCTTCACGAACACCCTTCTCTTTCGAAATTTACGCACTATGGGTTTGTGTAACTCCTCGGCCAATTTGCTCGTCAATAATCGTTTCTTCTTCTTTTCAGATGCGCATTTTTTTTTTGAACGCCCCATCCGAATCGACGTTTCGCACCGATCAGATTGCCGACCAGCGAACATTCCATCTTCTCTCTCCTGGTCGGATTCGATATGTCTCTCAATCTCCCCAACATGTTTTTGTCGCAGACGTCGTTGCGAGTCTTGGTGTCGGGATGTCCGGCATAGCACAGATCATGATCATACGTGGCCGCATCCACCCTATTCACAGGTTTGCTCCAAGATTTGGGTGTCAGATCAGCGATGAGTCTCTTGTTCAATTTCGTTCTGGGTCCCGTGAAACTGTGACCGGGCAGATGCATTTCGAAAGGTAGATTATTGATCATTTTATTCACGATGCCTTTACCTTTGCTCACGTTCTTTTTTTTTTGATGAATCGAGTCTTGATAGAACCACACATGTTGCAAATTCCGCGAAGCATCTGTCTGTCGTTTTTAGTTCGCACTTCTCTAGAATTACTCATCTCGGTAACTCTCTTACACTTTACGCAATACATTTTTTAAGTGTTATTTAAATTAATTTCGTTTTTTTATTTTATATATAAATTTAATATTTTTTTTTTTAAAATTCTGTTCTTATTATATATATATATTTTTTTCAATCGCTGCTCTTGAGTTCTATCATCTTACTGAATTCCTCCCTGGCCTCTTTCCTCCCCTTTTCCATGAGAGAATCCTTCATCTCTTCCTTGATGATCCGAAGAGTCTTGATTCTCACGGCTTCTTTCATGGCATCGTATTTCGTTTTCTCGCTCAATATCGCGAAGTATTCTCCGTCCGATATCCTACCATCTTTCAACACCATAGAGATCATTTCGGATATCGTGTCGATCTTGGAGTCGGCCAAGACGCGAATCTTGTCGTGTTTCCTCGCCTTCAGATATAATTTCCTACTCAAAAAGTTTCCGAGCGTGCTAAACAATCCGGCGGCGAGAGCCACTCCTTCTACGGTCAACACAATCGGAATGCCGACCGCAGTCGACAAAAATCCGATGCCGGCTGCGTGTAAACCCAGAGAAATCGTGATGAGTGTCGTGTCGATCGCGTTGACGACTGTCACGAAACACGAATACTTCTTCTTGAGGGAACGACGAGAATCTCTCTCTCGAATTAGATACTCTTGGATTCTATTGATTTGATCGATGCGATACCTCTCTCTCCTTTTTCTCTTTCTTCTAGCGACGGCGCCGTCGGCAAAACGCCGTTTGGCTTCTCGTCTTCATCGTCCACTAACGTCGGATACAATTTATTTCTGGTTCTCATTTTGTGTTTTTTTTTCTTTCTTTCTAATATTAGATAAAAAAATTTATGTGTGTATTTATTTTTATTTTCTATTCTCCCTTATTTTATATCAACGAGAAAACTTAGACGTATGCTTCGTTGAACAATAATTTCAAGATGCATCCCTTATCTCGTAAAGTCAGACTTTTACGCGCCAATTTCTGTTCTTCCGAATCTGTGGGCTTGCTTCGATTCTTACAGTAGAGTAATCTCTTCCAAAATGCGATCACTTCATTGATTTGAACGCGTTCGAACGCCGGTTCTAAATACTTGACGACCATATCTTCCCTTTCCATCCACAGACACGAATGATTCTCGTAATCAAAGTCTAGGTGATCCCGACATGCAATGCTTCGTTCTAACAAGAGACGACCTAGTTGTTCATTCACGCAGAATGCGTAGGCTCTCATCAGCATTTTTAAAAGAAACCTCACTCTAATTTCCTGAGAATCGCTCATGATTTACGTTTTTATTATCTATTCGATTTGATGTATTTATTTTTTTAAATAACTATTTATTTATATTTTTTTTCTCTCTCCTATATATATCGATCACTTTTATTTATTTCCTAGAATATTCCCCCACCCCACGACGAGGGGAGATAACTCCGTATGATCGAGTTTACGAGAATCGAGCGATCCGATCGGTCGATTGACGGAGAATCGAGCGATCCGATGACTCGATTAGCTGAGTTTGGGAATTCCCATAGTGGGGAATTCCCCTAATGACGTCATAAATGGGAAAAACCCACCGCCTCAAAACAATTGCGGGTTCTGGACCACTGGTCTAGAATCTGCAGACCGTTTTTTGATGATAGCCCAGAATTTTTTGCTCGCGTTCGCCAACGATGGATCGATGTCTGATCTGCGATGGGAACGTCGACAAAAAATTTTAAAGTAAAAGATAAAAGTGAAGATGTACAATTTCACCCTTTTTTTAAAAAACGCACGTTCACCACGAGTATTTGAACGTTAAAAGTGCGATCTAGGAGTCACAAAAAAACATGGGGGATTCAAGACCATTACCTACCAATGTACATTTTTGTGAACAAGCGTGCGATTTAACACTGAATTCCACGTTGGTGAACGCATCGTGTACGTATGTTGTACACGTACATGTACAAAGTGGTCGTAAATCCGCAAATATCACCTACTTCCGACTATGCTTCTAGAACCCTATTTTCCTTGTATGCGCTGCATGTGATGTGTACACATTGTGCGCTGTCCCGCAGACCCATCTCGGTGTGATCAATAGACATTTTCTTATTTGTAAGGTACCCTAGCATGCATAAGGGAAAGCAACGGTATTGATGAATAGGGCGATTTGATTGAGCCTGTTACAGACCCGACCGAGGGCAGAGATTGGAACAGGGTCAGCATTAGCAATAAAGTGCGATTTATTACATGTCTGTAGTAATCGTACAAGGATGTAAGGGAACTTAGGGGAGTATAAGACTATAATATTGGGTGACCACAGTACAACTTGATCATAGGACTGTGGATAACTCTGCAGCAGTGTTCTTAGACCCATGAAGGACACTTGGTGGTGGAGAAACCAGAAGCTGATAAGGTGCTAGGAGCCATGCTGCAATAACTAACCTCGAATAGATACACTCTAACAGGTATTTTATTTACGGAATTCCACTAACAGAATCACTTTTGGGGAAATGTCTGTGGTTAGAGAACCCTTACTTTCCGAAATAAGCAAAAGAGTCGCACGAGGAGTCACTCGTTCGAACAATTGCTCGATGGGATTCGAGAAATAAGTGGTAGTACAATTCAGTAGTAATCTACAATGCCGTAAGCGTGGTAGCCAATGGTAGTGATACAGACCAGTAGTCGTGTCAGTAAAGAGTGAAAGCTGATCATAGGACAGACGGCGGTGACTATGGGTGCGTTAGCAGTAATGGTCTTAGACCTGTGGAGAGCATGGGGTGATGTAGATGCCAGGAACTGAACAGGCGCTAGGTGGCCATAACTATCTTCAGATAGGTATGCTCTGATAAGTATCCCCCAAAGGTATCCTTCAATAGTACATCATCATGCCGTAGGTATTCTCCAATACCTAGATGAGCATAAGAGTAGTATGTGGAGTCACTCGTTCGAGCAATTGCTCGGTAGCTCATTTGCTCGATGATATTTGAGTCGTTTGAAGAATCTGAGATAACTAGCAAACTAGAAGTAGCGCTATAAGTCAGTAGTAATCGTACAAGGCTGTAAGCCTGCTTGCCAATAGGTCAAATGTGGATCTATTGCAATTACAACACAGCTAAAGTTTAGCCAATCGTTTATTCGAAAAGGGATTTCCTTTACCCACTCGGCAAAGCAGGGGTGACTTCAAGGAGATATTGGAGGTATGCACCCCCCCCCCCTCCTCCACCGAAAAAAGAAACCTTTTTCAGAGGCGGTGGAAGCTCGATAAAAGTGGAGTGGCACAAATGTTCATGGTTCGTACCAGTGGGAGAAAAAGTTACAATAGTTTCTCGGTAAATGTATCGTGACACACTATATTGTGTCGTTTAGATTAGTATGCTGCGGTGTGGTCACTGTCCTGTCCATTTCTTCAACTTCAATCA
Organism: Pictodentalium vernedei; assembly: GCA_031216915.1. Lineage (NCBI taxonomy): Eukaryota > Metazoa > Mollusca > Scaphopoda > Dentaliida > Dentaliidae > Pictodentalium > Pictodentalium vernedei. The sequence continues at coordinate 250,716,006 of CM062289.1, forward strand.
TCTTAGATGGCCGAGGTAGAAGAAACGGACCAAAGCGACCGAAGGTGGGATTCTTTGGCCAAATGTTGCTTGGATTTGCAATTTGCAAATAAATTTTACAGGAATGCCTGTATATTGGCACGTTTGCATGCGCCCATTTTAACTCATTGTGTAACCACGCAACATGTCTGCGGAAAATATTAGGGGGGGGGGGGGCAGTGTCCCTTATGCCCCCTTGTTCCGCCGCCTCTGTCTTTTTTTCCAGTCCGGACATTTTTCGTCTGGGTTACATTCTGAGATATCGATTCGCTCTTGCTAGTAATAAAGTACCTTCTTAAGAGACTAGACTTGAAACTTAAACTTGTGTCACAAACACAGGAAGGCTGTGGGGGATTCCCCCAGCATGACCAATTTAGCGTTCGGTACGTGCTCGATAAATAAGAAGTCAGGTAACCCATGCATCACGACCACTGAATGTATTCATTCAGAAATACGTTTCCAAGAACTCAGAGATTTTAACAATATTTCCGACTGACGAATATTCCAACTTCACCATCAGGCATGCCTTCGACGAAGGCATGCCTTGATGATGTAGTTGGAATATTTTTTTATCAATCAGGTCTTGAGCCATCACTGTCGGAACAAATCAGGTAAACATCTCCAACTGGCTATCTTCGCTACGCCCCCTGGAAAAGAATGGTCTGAGTTGCATTCCATTTGTTAAAACTATAAAATTCGCTGATAAAATTGGAGTATCGTCACTCGGGTAGGTGACACAGGTCAATCGATCGCAGTGAACATTGATCAAAGCACTTTATCCTTTTGTTTCATCTGGACCAATTCACTTCGCACGAGCTGCCACTTCAAAACCCGAATTCACCCTCAAACAAACGCAAACTGGTTTGGTTTAGTAACGTCAGGCTCAATCTTGTCGACATTTTTAACAGGTAGGCTATTTCTGTAAATAATTTAGATGAATGTAAAGATAAACAATTTGGGGGAAATCGTCGCTTGCACATTTTTTTGTTTATTCATAATTGATCATGTACCATAAAAACGATACACTGAGATCTCGAAAAAACCCATATAATTTCAATATTTAAGGTGTTATAAAAGTAATGGGAAGTTTGCTTGAAAATTGGTTCTAGGTTATTTTCGATGTCAAAAACTCAAGTAGAATAATAATTAGCCACTTTTTTATATAATTTTTCATTTTTTAGGTTTTCAAAACTGTGAAGCATTGTTCATAAATACGGATGGACAGCGAAAAGGTGACAATTTTTTTTTGTTTAGATTTTTGACGCCATCGAAAATACTGTCGCCTATTTTCAAACTAACTTTCCATTGATTATATTGTACCTTAAAAATCAAACTGTGAGGGCGGTGGCTCTGTGATTATGGGCTTTGACTTAAAACCGAAAGGTCCTTGGTTCAATCCCCACCAGGGGAAACGGCATTGTGTCCTTGGGCAAGGCTCTTAAGGGGTCGTCCAACGTAACTTCGGGCATCTTTTTGTAAATTTTCACAATGCCCTAAAAACGAATTAAAGTGGTGAATAACGACACATTATATACCAAAATAATGACAAAAGTATACAAACCCCGAATTTACACACTTTTTGGAAATTTAAATTTTTTTTTTTTTTTTTGCTTTTGATGACAAAGAAATTGCCAGCCGCATAAGTAACTGTCAGGGTTAACAAGGAATAGATCGGTAATTCGAATATCTGTGTTGTGAATAAAAGTCGCCACACTCCATACTTCGAGAAAGCATAGTTATCATTTCATCACCAATGGATGACCACAAACGCTTCATTCTGTTTGCCCGACACGTTGTTGTGATCACGTGGGTTTTGGGGTGAAGTTGTGAAATGATTTTATTTCCCACGATCTGAAATCTTCAAACATTCCACTGCTGTTTTTTAATCTGGCAGGCGATGTAATGTACAACTCACGATACATTCACAGGAAAATATTCAACTGACAATGTGATAATTGCGAGATTCAGCCCATAGTAGCGCTGTTCAGATCACAATCTGTAAAATTTGACGCAAGTATCAGCAAGGGATTAAGGTCTATAGGAACCGGCGAATTTCCCCAAATGGTCAAAAACAAGAGAGTTCTAAAACAACTAAATTAAACGATTTTCGTACAAACGGTGACAAGCAATGGTACTGCTTTGATCTAAAGAATATTTTGTTTGCTGAAGTTGTGAACTAAAAAATAATTTTATTGTTGAAAATCAACTTTTAAAATGTAGATCGCACTAACAACAGAACGGAAACTTCACACACGCAACTCTTAAATTAAGGGCATATATAAATAATGAAATTTTGTTTATTTAGAAAATTCTCACCTCTGATATTCCTTCAATTCAAATTAAATATACACAAAATGTACATCAAAATGAAGGTTGGGACGTATAGTGTATACGTATATGTATTGATATGTGTAATCAACTCATAGAGTCGACTGGAGGCACCACTGGTTCCTGGAAGTCTGCTGCCGTATTCGCACCAGAACTGATAATTTAATAATATTTCACGAAAGCAACTTGTGGCCAAATGTGCTTTACATATCCAAGAACAAAGCTAGGGGATAAAAATTCTTCAAAATACGGCGACAGAGCTGGGATGGGGAAACAAAACACGGCGACAGAGCTGCACGGGGAAAATTCCAAAGCCTTTGCTTTTGTTTACATATGAGTATACTTTCGATTTCCGGTCGACGTCATCGGACAGAAAAGGCATGTAAAAAAACAACGCCGCCCAAAATCAAATAATGAAAAAGATCGCCTTCATACAGTATACTGTTATTAAATAGAGATTGCACAGTTGCCATATTCAATGCAAGGAATCATGATACCTGTTGAAATTTGTTAGAATTACGATTTTGTTTTTCGATGGAAATTCGTGGTAACGAGTGATTTGCGCATGTCTGTCGAGCATGGAAACCATCTTCAATAAAAAAATGCAGACAGTGTTGTCCTTTTTCCAAAATGCAGTCCTATCGCTGTATTCGAAACTGTTTTGAATGCCTAGCTTTGTTCTTGGACATATGAAGCACATTTGGCCACAAGTTGTTCTGATGAAATATTATTTTATTACCAGTTCTGGTGCGAATACAGTAGCAGACTTCCAGGAACCAGTGGTGCCCACAGTCGACTCCATGTGTTGATTACATGTGTTTAGTTTTCTATACATACCAACCTTCATTCTGGTGTATAATTTGTGTATATTTCATCTGAATTAAAGGAATATGAGAGGTGAGAATTTCAAAATAAACAAAATTTCTTTACTTATATAGGCCCTTAACTGGTAGAGTGCTAAATTATTTTTGGCCATCAAATGTTGTACACATGTCTTTGTCTTGTTACAGTTTATGGGAGAGTGCCTAAGGGCACTCTCCCATAAATTGTAACAAGGCAAACCCTTATAGACTAAATATTATCACTTCAAAGATAATACAAAGCACATGCAATGAATATGAGCCTTCAAGTTGTGATCCCTGCACTTCAGAATAAAGCCCTAATATGGGCTTCCAGCACTCTACCAGTTAAGAGACAAATGGCACATGCAAGATATACATAACACCTTGGCTGATGTATTTGATATAGATATGCATGAATGTTTGTTGACATTGATTGCTAAATCCAAACATCTAACACTGACAGAGTTGTACAATGTTGAACCTTCTTATGAAATGGCAATACATGATACAGCTGACTGGTCAAGGACAAATACACTAATTATTTTTGTATCAAACACGAGATGGACAATCATTGTTCAGTTGATGGTAAACAGAACTTATGAAAAGTGTGAAGCTCCAGTGAATCCTAAGCATGCATTCTTAAGGTTACACATCTTAATATTGATACTAAAAAAATCTTTCAGATTGAAGATTAAAAACCTGTTTTAAATAATTCAAAAAGCACATCAAAGTTCATTTGACGGTAAAGTGCTGTAGATACATGGTTCAGATTAATTTTGGTTTCAGTAATTTTAGTGTTCCAAATGTGAATTTTTAGTTCTGTTGTTAGTGCAATTTGCAATTTAAAAGTTGATTTTCAACAATAAAATCACATTTTAGTTTGAAACTTCAGCACTCCAAATATTCTTTAGATCAAAACAGTACCATTTCCTGTCATTGCTTGTATGAATCGTGTTTAATTATCGTGTTTTGGAACCATTTGTTTTTGTCTATTTGGGAAAATTCGTCAGTTCCTATAGACCTTAAAACGCCACCAATTCGAACTACTATTATTTGGTTGGTGACGATGATCAGAACATAAAGGTGGAAAATTATATTTGAAAACAAAAATATATTCACATCAACGTACATTACAGTCGTCACAATTGTATACTTGCAAAAAAATAATTTTACTGTCGCCGAACTTTCAGGCGGTGCTATCTACCATGTGGCAGCAGTTCCATGGCAAATTTCAATTTCCACATGTTCTGTTTCATTCCAAGCATTTTGGTATATAATTTATTGGGGTTATTCATTTTGGGTCTTTTTTAGACTTAGAAGAAAATTACATGAAATTTGACCCAAGTTGGCTTGGACGTCCCCTTAAGATGCTATATAAGTAATAGAATTTTATTTATTTTGAAATTCCCACCCCGATATTCCTTAAATGCAAATTAAATATACACAAATTATAAATCGAAGTGAAGGTTGAGATGTACAGAACACGAAAAATATATGAAATCAACTCGGAGTTGACAGCACGCACCACTGGTTCCTGAAAGTCTGTTACCACATTCGTACCAGAACTGGTAATACAATAATATTTCCTGAGAACAACATGTGGCCAAATTTCCTTCACATATCCAAGAACAGAGCTTGGCATTTAAAACACTTTAGGATCAGCGATGGGACTGCATTGGGGAAAAAGAACACTGTCTGCAATTTTTGTATTGAAGATGGAAGCCATGTTCGACGGGCATGCGCAAATCACTCTATCCCACGAATTTCCATCAAAGAACAAAATCGTAGTTCTAAGAAATTTCATCAGGTGTCATCATATCTTGCATAGAATATAGCAACTGTGCTATCTAGGTAATAGTATGCAGTATTAAGGCCATCTTTCTCATTAGTTGATTTTAGACGGCGTTGTTTTTCGATGCTTTTTCCGCCCGATGACGTTGATCGGAAACTGAAATTTAAGATTATATGTAAACAACGCCACCAATTTTGGAATTGACCCCTCATGCAGTTCTGTAGTTCAGCGATGCGAACGTAGTGGCTACCCCTCCAAGTTAAGATTCTTCCCATCCAATCCTTTAGAAAAAGTTCCCATCAAATTTTTATGGGAACTCGAAATTAGGAATATATATCAAGCTTTCGCCCTTATTACCGGCTGCAATCGATAGTACACGTATTTCCCTACATTTGGGCAGAGTTTATTGATCCAAACTATGTTTTATCCTTTAATTACCGTCATTTGAAGACTCGCGAGGTGTCAATGGAAATTTCGAAATCGCCATGTTTTTGTATAAATATAAAATAGTAAAAACAATAACTCGGTAATGACGCCGAAACGAATAGACCTTTTCATAAATGAGGACCAGAACTGATATAATATTTCACAAGAACAACTTGTGGCCAAATGTGCTTCACATTTCCAAGAACAAAGCGAGGCATTCAAAACACGTATGCGTGGAGCGATAGGACTGGCTGCATTTTTTATTGAAGATGGAGTCCATGTTCGATGGACATGCGCAAATCACTCGATACCACGAATTTCCTTCGAAAAACAAAATCGTAATTCCAATAAATTTCACGAGGTGTCATGATACCTTGCATAGAATATGGCAGCTGTGCAGTCTCTGTATAATAACAGTATGCCGTTTTAAGGCTATCTTTCTCTTTATTTAAATTTAGACGCTGTTGTATATCGATGCTTTTTCCGTCCGATGACGTTGGCCGGAAATCGAAAGTAAGTATATATGGAAAGGCGACGGTTTTGGAATTTACCCCCATGCAGCTCTATGGTTGTGTTTTGAAGAATTTATCAAAATTTTTGATGCCCTAGCTTTAATCTTGGATATGTGAAGCACATTTGGCCACAAGTTTTTCTCGTGAAATATTATTTATCAGTTCTGGTACGAATACGGTAGCAGACTTCCACGAACCAGTGGTGCCTGCTGTCAACTCTAGGAGCTGATTTCATATATTTTTCGTGTTTTATACCCCCCATCCTTCATTTTGTTGTATAATTTGTGTATATTTAATTTGGATGTAGGGAATATCAGAGATGGGAATTTCACAAATAAACAGAATTCTATTACTTATATAGCACCTTAAGGTGCTATATAAGTAAGAGAATTTTGTTTGTTTTGAAATTCCCACCTCTGATGTTCCTTAAATTCAAATTAAATATACACAAATTATACATCAAAATGAAGTCTGAGATGTATAGAACACGAAACACGTATGTAATCAACTCATAGGGCCGGGGGCGCGGTGGCGTCGCGGTAACCGGTTCTCGTCCGATCACCGAAGTTAAGCAACGTCGAGCGCGGTTAGTAGTTGGATGGGTGACCATTTCAGCGACTGATTCGTGCTCGCGCGTTGTGTCCTTGGGCAAGGCACTTAACCCCGATTGCCTATATGGGGGGGGGGGGGGGGGGGGCTCGATGACGCTGTGTACTGAGGCGTACTGCACGTCGATGGTGCGCATGTCTTCAACCAATCTAACCCTGCCTGTGCCGCGGTGCAGAGTTACGATGTTGGAGAGCTGACAGCTGCTCGTCGTTGCACGGTGGTTCTCTCGGGTACTCCGGCTTCCTCCACTCTAAAACAGTCACCGACATATGACCCTGGCTGTTAATGTGTCGTTAAACCCTAATAAAAAAAAACTCATTGGGTCGACAGCAGGCACCACTGATTCCTGAAAGTCTGCTACCGTATTCGTACCAGAAGTGATGATAAAATAATATTTCACGAGAACTTGTGGCCAAATGTGTTCTTGGATATCTGAAGCATATTTGGCCGCAAGTTGTTTGCCTGCAATATTATTTTATCATTTCTGGTACGAATATGGCAGCCGACTACCAGGAACCACTGGTGCCTGCCGTCAACTCGGAATTGAATTCCAAAGTAAACAAATTTGTCTTACTTATATAGTACCTTAAGGTGCTATATAAGTAAGAAATTTGTTTACTTTGAAATACCCACCTCTGATATTCCTAAAATTCAAATTAAATATACACAAATTGTACACCAAATGAAGGTTGTGATGAAAAGAACACGAATAATGAATGCATTCAACTCAGCGTTGACAACAGTTGTGAGTTGACTGCATATATTTTTCGTGCTCTAAACATCACAACCTTCATTTTGATGTATAATTTGTGTATATTTAATTTGTGTTTGTGGAACATCTGATGGGGGATTTCAAAGTAATCAAATTTCTCTTACTTATATGGCACATTGAGTCATATCTTTATATTGTTTAAACGGGGGTGCGGTGGCGTTGCGGTAACCGGTTCTCGTCAGATCACCGAGTTAAGCACCGTCTGAGCGATCGATTCGGACTCCCGCGTTGTGTCCTTGGGAAAGGCACTTAACCCCGATTGTCCATATTGGGGCACGATGACGTCGTGTACTAAGGCGCACTGCACGTCGATGGTGCGCATGTTTTCAATCAATCTATCCCTGCCTGTGCCGCAGTTGGGAGTTACGATGTTGGGGAGCTGACAGCTGCTCGTCGTTGCTCGGTTGTTCTCTACGGATACTCCGGCTTCCTCCACCCATAAAATTGTGACGGTCATGATTAGCCATTGTGCATAAGTATGTGACCTTAAAACACAATAAATAAATAAATAAATATTGTTTATACCCCGATTACCCACGTGGGGGCACGGTGGCGTTGTGCACTATGGCATACTGCACTTGCACTGGTCTTAAACCAATGTTAACCCTGCTCGTGTGTTGAGTTGGGAGCCTGAGTTGGCAGTCGTTGCTCGGTGGCTCTCTCCGGGTACTGCGGCTTCCTCCACTCGTGAAACTGTCCGAAATGAAGTGATCCTGGCTGTCGAAAGTGTCGTTAAACACCAATAAATGTTTAAACATGAGAACTACTTCTGGCCAAATCAGATATCCAAGGACAAAGCTAAGAATTCAAAACACCAAGAATTCAAAACACTTGAAGATGCTACGAAAGGGCTGGGAGGAAAGGAAGAAAATGCCAACAATATCTGGTTTCTTTGGGGAAGATTGCCGTGCTTTTTGTCTGTCAAGTCAGAAGAGGCAAAACTCTCTTTCCAATAAATTATTTTCTTTGTGTTTGGCAATCAATGTCAACAAACGTACATCCATGTTATGTTACAGGTAGAACAACCAAGGTCATTCTGTGTTACACGTTTACCTTCATTTTTAAAGTTATAAGGCTATTTACAAATGCAGCTAGACTCGTAGGAACGCATTGCAGAGATCCCGTAAAGTATGTAACCGCACTCGTATCACTTTAGCCCTTTACCCAATGTAACGGTCAAAACCGGTCAGCGCTATTCTCAAAAATTGCCAATTTTCATTTTGTTTGTCTCAAAAACATAGGTTATGACCCCTCTTTGGAACGATCTCGTCGAGCTCGTTCCAATGAGGGGTCATAACCTATGTTTTTGAGACAACAAAAATGACAAAAAAAAATAGTTATTCAAGAATTTTGTTCGCAAGTGTCGTCTGCTTTTCATGTTAGTTAAAGGGTTAAAGGGGGTCATATAATTTCCAATCTTTCTGTGCATGAAGTTGCCAAAAATATCAAAACAAAAACAGCGTATGGACGAATTAAGTATTAAAATTCTTCGCGTAATGTTCAAGGGAAGCTGTTTTTTTACCGCGTAGCTGTTGTCCAGGGTGATACTTTTATCTGCTTATCAACAGGATGAATGTGGTGGAACAGCAAGCGTATTCAGAAATTTCAAGTCAAATCGCGAATTGGGTCGCCAAGTTAACGTAAACCACTGACACACGAAATAGTGATTCAATAATTTATTGGCTAATATGTTCGAAATTAACGGATGTCGCCATGTTGTCATTCAATAATAACAATCATTCTTTGGCCTTCCACTGATTTGTCGCGGTCCTCTAACGAGGAGACATACATCATCCCCGCCGGGTTAT